>JAMAKT010000004.1:0-600000 GCA_023628415.1 Hypoxylon sp. PDH2405 | reverse complement strand
CGTTAACCTTAGAAAGGTCATTCATCGCGCCTCGTTGCTGCGGGAGCTCTTGGCTCCTCTCCCCAAGGAAGTGTTACACGTCGATAAGAAGTTGGCGGCGATAAACCCCAAGGATGGCAAAGGAGTTGAGATAACATTCCAAGACGGGTCCGAGAGCTTCGACGCTGTAATCGGCACGGACGGCATATTCAGCACCGTTCGCAGGTATGTTCTGCAAGATGTTGCCGATGAACACGCAGCATCACCGGGCGGGTTCTGGGACTGAGGGACCTAGCGCCCTCTGAGGAGGCGAAAGCCGCGCTCGGGGAGCGGTATTTCGAGCTTGATTGCCAATACGGATGGCTTGGAGATGGCGTATTTATGATGCACGATGTACTTGAGAACGGGAAAATGGTCCAATGTGTTATTGCGGACGTTGAAACCGAGACTCCTCAAGATCGGAAACGGCCACTCATGGGGGACTTCTTGAACAAAACGCTAGCTAATTGGCTGGACTGGCCTATTTCGAAAGGGATGATAGAGGTAATCTAGCTCATGAAGAATACTAACCTTACTCCTATCGCAAATCCGATTTCTTATGACTTTTAGCCTTGCCTCGATCAACCTGATCCACAGGCATACTCCTAATGGGACCATAAGTCAACACCAACTTACGCCAACGGTAATGTCTGTGCCGTCGGAGACGCGGCACATGCTGCGACCCCTTAGCAAGGGCCTAGCGCCAGCATGGCGATCGAAGATGCTATGGTCCTGGGAGCTCTACTTGGGAAAGTCGCCTCTCTGAAAGATATTCCAGCGGCATTTAAGGCGTACGACATAGTAAGGAGGCCTAGATGCCAAAGAATTATCGATTCGAGTCGGGGGAATGGGTTTGATTTTCTGTGGCAGGCATAGGGACATCGGTCTCGATCCCGATAAGCTGAAGGAATCCATTGGCTCAAGGTCGAGTTTCATATTCAGTTTGGACGTGCAAGCTCACAGGGAAGAGGTGATAAACAAGTTAGGGGAACTAATCGGGCTCTGACGCGAGGACGGTAGTCAAGAATATCGGCGATCTAAGTTGATGGACGCTAGATTGAAGCATACAACATACCAAGCAAGTGATTACCCCCTCCGAACGATGATCTAGAGAGATATCGATAAATACTCAAGTCCAAGCCCAGTTCGCCCCAGGATCAGAGAGAAGCGAATCGAAGTTTCCGAACCTCCCATTCATCTACGTCAAACTCTTGTTAGCAATTCCATGGAATAGGAGTAAGGCTTGAGGGACGCACCAATGAATCAAATTGACCCCAGGTGGTCATCTCAACAACTGAGCTGCTCGGGCTTATCGCCGCCAGGGGTTCCCCCAGCGATTCTAAGGGCCCGATATTACCCAGGGTTGAGTCATCGGTAGAAAAGGGTGCGGCGAATCGGTCATTTTGTGTTACGGGTTCGGAGATCTCACCGGCTCCCATTGTGCGATTCCCATGGCTGGCATCGTCAAATAGTACGGCGTCTATGGATCTTCTCCGCGACAATTCCTGGCGGGTCCCAAGCGAGTGGTTGTGCCTTAGCACCTCGAGCCGAAGTTCTTCAAGGACCATGCCATATCGCTGTACCCAAGACCCATTCCTAGCATTGTTGATAATTCGTGACTGGCAATCCGATGCAGCATTAAAGTAAGCAAGGTAAGCATCAGGTCGAGCTTTCCTCTGCTGGATTGTGTCTAATTTATATCAGGATATGCCTTCGTTGATACCTCTGGCGGTATGAATGGTATTTACATACTATGATTACCTTAGGTAGTGTTAGTTGGGACGCCCACAAGAACAGCTGGTCTGAATAATTCCACTTACCAGACATACAGCACGACTACAGCGCACGAGGCGAAATAATACGTAAACTAAATATCAAGGGTTGGTCAGAGACCTCCGCCGAGCAAAACAATAGGTAGTTGATACTAACCCAAAATGCTCGGTGCAGCTGGTTACGTTCTTCCAGCTCTTCAATTATCTTCGTTATCTTCACAGCAGCACCTAGGCACTGTTTCGCATTGTTTTCGAATGCCTCGTGGTTTGGTAGCTTTGCCCGAACGGTGCTATAATTTGAAAGGCTAGCAAAGTTGCTAAGGAGAAAGGGGCGATGAACCAAAAGCAATGTATGGCAATATGCCAGGTTTAGGACGTTTCTCTGCCGCCGGAAGAGCGGTAGTAAGAGTGACTGAGATGCTCCTTGATGGCCTAGAAGAAGGGACATATCCCGACGCCACTATTTCAGCTCGTTGGTGAACTTGGCTGCAAGCTCGACTCGTTCTTTTGATGAAGGGGTTCGTAAACTGTAGAATTCTCTGAGGACGCCAGCTATTATACGGGATATACTTCATTTCACATATCAGTCATGGGAAGAATTCACTGAGGGTACATTACACTAAGAATTGAGGACATACTTAATCTGGGCAATAGGAGCAGCCATTTCTGGGAGGGCGTTATCAGGCGCTGCTGACAGCCGGCCCAGATCTAAATCGCTATCATCTACACAAGCTGGAAGATCCTAGAGTTTGAGGTTAAGATTAACCATAGTTGTAATTGCGTGCAGTAGGGATGGCGGTTACCTGGTTGATGTCGAAGTCATGAAAGGTTTTTGGTCTCCCAAACGTTGCGCTCACATAAGCGTCAAGGCTATATGCAACCCAGAACGTCCTCTTACGACACTCGCGCTCCACTAAATTGCCATTGGCGATCTCATTTCTTCTCCTTCGGTGGATTCCCAATGCGAAAATGAGGTGTCCCAGGGTCCCGAACAATGACCAACAGTAATTCATTCGAGATTCGGCTAGTAGGTAAAAACATTGGTACAGGCGTGCTTGGATACTTGTAAGTCGAACCTCACCTTTCTCTTCAGATAACTGGTGCTCTGCAGCGGAGAAAAAACGGGCACTGAAGCACGAGAATATTAGCATGCTCCCTCACAGGGCGCAGCACCCAGATTGACATAAGAAAGCCGGAACGTGCTGACAAGGATGGTGATCTATATCTGCTAAATGACTTCATCCAACTCGTTTTTTTACAGGGGGACGCTGTAAATACAGGGAATATAGCGCTACAGCTCGCTATAGATATAGTGCAATATAGCCTATACTTCCCTGTACATTAGGGTCATTTCGCGCAGGTGGGGGTCTGCTCTCAGTGCGTTGACTCCAAAGTTGACGGGACACCTTGATTCAGAGCCATTCTCGTCGTTTGACTGCGTAAATCTCTGTGCGCATGCGAATATCATGAAAATAAGGGCAATTCGACTACGCGCGCCTTATTTTGAACGCACTACAGCTCAAAAAGTCAGTAATTAGGTATTGTTTGAGGTAATTTCTAAGATCGGCTCTCATTGACTTGGACTGGATTCAGGGACCATGGCTCTAGTTGGCCTAAGGGAGGGAACCTATTTTTCTATTCAAGGATATCATGAGTGAGTCCAACGTCATACTCACTCTTGCCGCCCGTCTCATACAATTCTTCCAGCCAAAGAGCCATGGTGCGACGGTGAAGGAAACGATGTGTAGCGGCAGCAAATTCAAAATATCTAGTGAGAAGCTCCTGAGCTTCGCTCTTGGGAGGTAAGATGAAGAACGACCCATCGCATTCAGGAAGTGGGAGATCTCCGAAAGTGAAGATAGAGGACTCAGAGCAGTAATGAGAAGCTTGGCTGTCAAGTTTCTTTTGCACCCTTAACAGAAAGGATACTCCTAATAAGGGTCCTACAATATGTCCTTGGCGGTCTGTCTGTAACGGTCCAGGTGAATTCCTAGATGATTGAATGATAGAGGTCTGCGATCTAGAGTTAAGGTTCGAAGAAGAAACCGCTCCGGCATCATGTGCTTGTCCCTCAGCCGAGCTATCATCAACATCTTCGCCGTTTCGTAGTATTCGGGGTGCCCTTGATCTTGCGACGGGTGGTTATTCGTGAGGATTGAATCTTGATGGGCTTTATGAGGATCTGATAAGCCTAGAGCCGAACCCATACTTTTTGCTTGGGGTTGCTCACTCTCTTCAACGACGGGGGGTCTTCCTCGCCTGTATGGAGCAGTGAATCGACAGGGCACGCCAAGCTGTGAGCAATATGCACAGGAACATTTGCCGGAACATCGCGTTTTCCTTCTACAGGATAGGCAAATAATTCATCTTAGCTTGGAACAGGTTCTAGTCATTAATCAGGCCGCATACGTGAAAGACTACTCACCCTTTACACCGGTCACAAGCCCGGCTTACCCGGCTCCGCGGGTTATTCTCCTTTCGCCGTTTGGTAGGCGGAGATTGCAGGCCATTTTCTTCATTTACAACATCATCTATCGATATGTGATGTATATTTTTCCGCGGCGATGATTGTGAAATCCCACGTTCGGAATCTGTCTCCATGTTAAAAAGATCAAGATGGTTTCCGAGAAGACGATCGGAAAAGGAATCGAGTTAGATGTTACTACGCCTATATAAATTACCTAGTAATTGCATATTTTGACCTCAACCCCCGTACGCGCGAAGAATAGCCCTTCAAGTTTTAGCAAAGTCTTCAATCTGTTTCTCATATTTAGCAGGGGTTAAATGATGCAAAATGATTAAATGCGATCAATCCATGGGCGCTGTAAAGATTTCATTATCATGAATCTGGAAGTTTCTTATTCCTCGTTCACTAAAAGAGTTGTACCTGGCATGTGGACCTTAATTGCCGGTTAAATGCACATCTAGATACTGAGGCACAGCATTGAAAAGGGGGAGCCGTCGACTACCACTCCCTCAATTCATTCCCCGGGCCAAAGAATACTGGGCTAACCCACGCTTTCGCGTCCTTTGATAAAGCCCGGACTTGTTCCTCATCAACTTCAATGCCAAGACCAGGGCCGCTCATCAGGTCAATATACCCATCCGTAACTTTCCAAACCTCTGGATTTAGCGTGTAGCTTGTTAAATCTTGCCCGCCAACATTGTAGTGTATACCAAGGCTCATCTCCTGAATAACGAAGTTTGGGCTAACGGCATCAACCTGGACATTTGCCGCCAATGCTATTGGACCTAAGGGGCAATGCGGCGCCAATGCAACATCATATGTCTCGCAGGCAGAAGCAATTCTGCGCATCTCCGAGATGCCACCAACATGGCAGATATCAGGCTGCAGGATGTCTACGCATCCAGCTTCTAGGAAAGGTCGTACGTCCCATCGGCTGTGCAGGCGTTCGCCGAGAGCAATGGGGCAGCGCGTATGGGCCGCGATGTCCTTTATTCCGCCGATATTCTCGCTCAGCAAGGGCTCTTCAACGAAGAGGGGATCGTGGGGCTCCAGTTTGGCGACCAGTTGTTTTGCCATCGGCTTGTGCACCCGCCCATGGAAGTCTACACCAGCGTCAAGGCCCAAGGCTTTCACTGTCTTCACGCGCTCAACACATTCGTCGAGCTTCCTAGGGGAATCAAGCCATCCGAGATCCTCGGTGGCATTCATCTTAACCGCGTTGAAGCCTTGAGATTTGCGAACGTTCCTATTCCCAATTAGTAGGTAAATATTAAGTAATGAGTAGACGCTTACGCTTGTGCTTCTACATCGCTTGGGCGATCGCCACCGATCCAGGCATATACTCGTAACTTATCCCGGACCTGATACCACTGTCAGTAAGACAAAAGCTGTACAATGGTGCCCATCGAGAGAATACCTTTCCGCCTAGAAGTTGGTATAAGGGAACATTGAGCTTTCTGGCTATAATTCCTTTAGTAACTCCGAGTTTCGAACAAACTTTAAGCGCCGTACCTTTTAGATCCCATAATGCGATGTCTATCCCACTAAGGGCACTCATAAGCACCGGGCCCCCTCGGTAGAAGCCCCCGCGATAAGACAGCTGCCATATATGTTCGATATCACTTAAGTATAGTTAGCGAAATATAAATTCGGGTTGTATTATACGAGAAATAGTTCTTGACTCACTCGGCCTCAAGCCCCAGGTACCGATCTGCCCACGCTGCGAGGCAACCTTCGACAGCTTGGGTATGACCCTCCAGGGAGGCCTCGCCCCATCCTACATGTCCGGCATCGTCTGTGATTTTCACGAATAGCCACCTTGGTGGAACCCTAAAGTATTCTATCTTTGAAATCTTACCCATGGTGCCGTTGAGAAATCAAGTGCACGCCCTCTTGTTTGCGTACGGGTACCCAGGTATAGGCTAACGGGGTATTCTTATGAGGGGAGCAGCCAAGGGGGGTTGCGGGGTTAGCGTCCAATCGCGTGTCTGCCCACAATGGAGTATTTCCTAATTCGTCGGATTTCTATCTGATTGGTTATTACAGCCGGGGTTGGTGCTACCTCGGGCTCGGATGCACCCGCTTAGACGCTTCGCTATGATCTTGCTAGTCATCCTTCTCCTTCTATCGGACACTGAGAGACGTTAATAATAGACTGAATGATTCTATTTAGGAACAGTAATCTGTGGAGTTTCATGGATTTGAATACAGTAGCATGGTTTTATTGTGGTCGTGGCTAACAATTCTAGGTCTGGACCCTTATGTACACATCGCTATCTGAATCACCCTAGGGTATAGATTCAGTTCACCCCCTTTCCTCAGGATTTAGATGCCGCCTCCTCTTTCAGTTTCCTTTGGGCTGCTTTCCAATCTTCCACCGCCTTGCGGAGTTCCTCTTCCGTCTTCTCGCCGAAGATGTTGACGCCAAGTCTTGCTGGGAAATTGTATCGATGATTCATGTCTAAGAATCTGATCTCATCCATCGCATCCTGCGGAAGTTCGAATGTTTCCAAATTCGCAGCGATTCGCTCGGGCGTCACGCTCTTTGGCAAAACCACGATATTCCTCTGCACGGCCCAATTGATGATAACTTGGGCTGGCTGCTTCCCTAAGCGAGCTGCAATCTCATGGATCTTCGGGTCATCGACGCCTCTGAACACCAATTAGTCATCCAAAAATCGCACTTAGTCAATGAGCTAATACCTTGGAAGACCATAAATATTATTTCCCAATGGACTGTATGCTTCTATCACAATACCCTAATTTCACGATTAGTAAATTCGTTCGTATTTTAAAGTCAGTGACCACGAACATTATCTTGCATCCATTTGACGAAAGAAGATTGTTGAAAGTATGGATGTATCTCAATCTGATTGACGGCGGGGTTGATGGTTGCACTAGTTCACCATTTAATGATTGCGCTCGGTGTCATCTCAGGGGTGCTTACGTTTTCCACAACTGCTCAATCTTCTCGCGGGCGAAGTTGCTCACCCCTATCGACCGAATTTTGCCTTTCTGAACCAATGCTTCCATGGCTCTCCAAGTATCCTCGATTGGTACATCAATTACGTGAATCTGCTCATTTTCTGGGTTGATCGGAAACCTGTCCTTGTAGGTTGCGCCCTTTTTGAAAGCCACTGGCCAATGAATCTGTCGCAACATCTTAGTAACCTCACATCGCGACCGACTTGTTCAAAGATGAGAAAATTCCTACTAGATATAAGTCAAGATAGTCCAATTGGAGGTCTTTCAATGTTGCATCTACAGCTTCCTCGACATCATCTGGTTTATGGTGCGTATTCCAGAGCTTGGACGTTATCTTAAAGGAGATACTCAGCATGCATCACAGTAGGGGCCGAGAGACCTGGAGGAGATATTCACGAATATTTCAGAACGGTCAACCCCAGATGCTTTGATACCTCTTCCCACCTCATCCTCATTGTCGTAGCATGCGGCGGCATCAATGTGCCTATAACCTGACTTGAGAGCATTTTCGACAGCGCGAGCTACTTCGTTTGGTTGCGATTGCTGAACATATGATTAGCAACACGGAAAAATCCGAAATACGTTCCAGTTCGCATGAACGCCTACAGAATCAGGAGAACCTTACCCAAGTCCCCAGACCAATAATCGGAATGGTGTAACCCGAATTCAACGTAAGCGATTTGACAGCCATTTTGCCGACTTCGATTTACTAGCGACACCAACAGGCGATACGGGTTATCCTAACAAGAATAGGTAAAGACTTTGTATAGGTAGACAATCAAAGAGCAGCCAAGACTCACAGCACAGCTAGGTATTATTGCCTGATAGAGACTAAGTCCATTACGGTTTTACACCTGTCGGGTCTTCTTTGCCGAGCCCTTAATGAGTTTCCCGACGGATACTCCACATATGTACCCCAACTTCGGGGTATCGTTGTCGTGATCCCCCACCCGAGCTAACGGTCCCCTCATTAGGGGTCCCGAGCTCGGCTACGTCAGGCGACTATAGGGGAACGTACTTCATTTATCTTCAAGAATTTAAAATACCATGAAGTCTTTCTTATTCAGGAGTCAATAATCTAGTAACGTTCAACTCCAAAGTCGGCGCCATGGCTCGAATTCCCCCTCCCGGCGTTTACGTCCCGTCGCCCACGTTTTTCAAGCCCCTGAGTCCAGGAGCTCACCAACCCGAGGTCGATGTTGCGACTCAGTCCGAACACAGCGTGTTCTTAGCCAAAAATGGAGTCCACGGACTTGTTCTCCTTGGTTCTACCGGCGAAGCTATTCACCTCAACAGAAAAGAGAGAAAAGATCTGCTAAGTGGAGTACGAAAGTCACTCGGCGATGCCGGGTTTCCCGATTACCCCATCATGGCCGGCGTTCTCGTAAATGCTGTTGATGAAGCCCTGGAATGGCTACAAGATTCAAAAGACGCGGGGTGTCAATGGGGCTTGGTTCTGGCGCCGGGATATTTTGGCGGCGCTGTGTCTCAGCAGGGTCTGGTGGAGTGGTATACAACAGTCGCTGACAAGAGCCCAATCCCTATATTGATGTGAGTAATATGAGATAATCTTGCGATTGGTGATTACTTAATGAGGGTAGAATTCATACGGCTGACTCACTTGGACGCTAGCTACAACTATCCGGGAGTGACAAACGGGCTCCTAGTAACACCCGAGAGCTACGAGAAGCTTGCGGCACACCCAAATATAGTGGGTTGCAAGATGTAAGTAGACTATGGGTTATGGAGTTGTAATTGAGCTGACGAGATAGGTCTCACGGTAACGTATCTTATCACGTTCAGGTATCCACCTCGCCTGAAATCGACCACGAAAAGTTCCGAGTATATAGCGGTTTCGGTCAGCAGCTCGGCCCCATCGTTCTTTTCAACGCTGCTGGTGTTATTGACGGGCTAGCGTCGTTCTTCCCAAAAACGGTGGTACGGCTGTTTGAATTGGCTAGCAAGCGGCCCATTGACGATGCTTCAATCAAAGAGGCCAGAGTACTGCAGTATCGAGTCAGCCGAGCGGAAGAATACATTGGTCGTTGGGGTATCTTGGGAATCCGAGAAGGCATCTACCGTGTTGTAGGATTAGGTAATCTCGAGGGTGGACGGGCACCCCTTAGAGGGAAGATCCCGGATGGTGCATGGGACGAATGGGCGCATGTCATGAAAGCGATGTCAGAATCGTAATTGTGTCTAAGATATGACTGTTTATATAGGGAAGTTTAATCTATGATGGTTATTCAATTCAAAAGACCATAATTTGAATAGGTTTTGAGTTAAGGAAGGAGAGAGAAGAGAGGGGCTCCCATAAAAGTCATTTGATCAATATGCGTTTATCGTGACACCTAGGAAATTTATGTTCTAAATGGAAGTTTATGTGGTGGATATAATAATACTACGGATTATTAATACACATTGTTAATTACCAATGCAGATTATAAGAATAATCAATTACCCTTGGGGAGAAAGCTGTAGCCAGGAAAATACTCAAACTCAGACATTATAAAACGAATTACCAAGACGACTATTAATACACATAAAAGTTAGAAGCCGTTGGATCATCCCGTCGCATTTTCTTATTCAGCCTCATAAGTGAGATTCGCAGGAACCAGGTACAGAAGATCACACCCGCTGAGAAACCAATTGCTCCAGACATGGCCTTGATGAATTGCGGCGCATCCGAATCGGGCCAAAGGTAAGGAGTATAGACAGAGCTCAGATTTCCAAACATGTTGCACATTGCAATAGCGACAGCTTTCTTTTCATCAGACTGTCCTAAGACAGAACTTGTCCAACTCAGAATTATGTTGTTGACACCGTAGGTTGCGCCGACAAAAAGCATGATTCCGACGTATCGCGCAGCGGTGTTGAGCGTTGCCATGCTAATCGCGAACCCCGCAATAGCAACTGCCTTTGACAGAGTAATGTGCCATGTTCGCTCGTTGAATCGGCCGCTTGACCAAGACACGATAATCGACATGAAAGCGGCAAAGACATAAGGTGGACAGGTGAGAACCAGAGCCGTCGTGGTATCTAACCCGAGGTTTTTAACGACGGTCGGTAAGAAGTTTTTGAAGCCATTCGCGCTTAGGTGCAGGTTATCGGCCAGGCAGAATACCCATGTTCGATAATCGACAAGGGCTTCTCGTAGACCCTTCATAACACTGGTCCCGCCTTCACGCCTTTCGGTGGTGTCTCTTGCAATACGATCATGAGCTAGTTGTCGTTCCTCCTGTGTGAGCCAGCGCGTATTTAAAGGGGCGTCGGGAAGCAGAAAGAACCCGGTAATTGCCACTACAGTTGATAGTGATCCCTGGATAATGAACAGCCTTAGTCGCGCATTAGTACAGAAGTTATTGTGTAAGTTAGGAGGTAGCTATGTTAAACTCTACTTACCACTGCCATCCCGCGAGACCACGGACGCCCCCTAGTCCTGCAAAAATAGGGGCTGCTATCAACCCGGAAAACGCACTCGCAGCCATGTTCCCGGTGTAGAAGACACTCATCCGCGTTGCTACTTCTTTTCTCGTATAAAACATGCTCAACATGTACAGCGCGCCGGGATAGAACTTGAAGACTGCATAAGCTACCAATTTCCCAACAACCAAAGAGAAGTCTCACCGGAGCTTCCACAACGCCAAGAATCAAACGTGCTGCCAACATTGTTTTGTAGTCATGTACTAGATACGTGCATAATGTCATTATAGACCAGGCCGTTATAAATCCTGTGCCAAATCAACATTAGGACGGATCATACCTGTACACATGTGCGTTCGGGCGCAACATACCAGACATGAGAAGCGACGGGCGAACTCTGTTCAACAGCATATTGGATGGAACTTGCCCTACGAGGTAACCCACAAAGAGACTAGATAATTAATAGAATCTGTTAATAATTCTGTCTTTGCATATAGGGAGGTAGTATTTAAGTGGTTGATATGTTTCGCGGGTGTCGTGCCGCCGAACGGAATATCGAAATCAGAACAGAAGGTGTACATACTTCAACAGCGTTAGCCACGGGTTAACCAGATACTAAGAAAGGCAGGAAAACGAATATTATACATACCATACTAACGCAAGTATTATACTCATATCCCGTCATGTTCAATGTTTTGTCAAGTTCATCGAGCTTGCCGTTTACCATAGCATTTCGATCCAGGAAGTTGAAGAAGTACATCAACCAAAGGATAGGCTGTCATCAAATTACCTATTTGAAATTCCGTTCTAGTACTTTAATACTAGCTGAGGTGTTGAACAATAGCTTACCAGAATGTATAAGTCCAGCTTTCTCACAAGCTTGATTTCTACTGGGTCAGTCTTCACATGGGCACCAAACTTGTCCAACTTTTCGTTGGCTCCCTTGATCAAGGCCTCATCTATAACCTCGACATGCTCAGGCTTTCCACTCTTTTCACGACTCAGGTCGAGAGTGGCGCTCATTTTGCTGATGACGCCTCTAACAGCGATGCGGTTGACAGATAAAATGAGGCCAAGATAACAGGAGACAGTTAGTCTAATACAGCGAGTAGAAAGGACCGAATACAGAACATTGAGAGTTGATATAGGATTCAATGGTATTGGCACCCCCTAAGTAACCCACCTGGTGACCCCGGGAGTTCGACATCCCCACAGCATTAGAGTGTGGGGACCCCGCAAAGTCCAGGATTATCATCTTGGGTGACGACCATCGACTTGAACTAGGATTGTCGGTTATCGGATATTGTATACACACGCTCAGGCAAGCCTCTATTGACTTCCGTCCAATGATAACGAAAACAGAAACCGGCAAGCGTCGGAAAAGTCAAGTCGTATGTTTAACTACAACGGAATTGAGCCTATCAGCAATCCTAATGTCTCCTATTATCGGAAAACCAACTTCTAGACCACGGGCTTTTCCGATGCGGAGGCGGGAAGGATATTGTCTTCGGTAGATCTCAGCGTCGTATGGATCAAACCTAGATCGGAGACCTCAATAGCGAAGATACCGAGACTTTCAAAATCAACTTGTTGTGGAGCTTCTGAAAAGACATAATAAGACTTCATTCTAGCAGTCCCTTGTGCTTCTAAGACGCACCTTATATACTCTCTGCACAGTTACCAAATGCCCTACCATGTCTCTCACAGCAACACCACAGGCACAACTGAACGCCTCTAGTCAGGGTCCCGTTCCTGAGGTTGAAAGTACTTCCATTGATAGCATTAATGACTTAATTGTAAACCGTGCAACTACGTTCCCTTTCAAACCTCTTCTTGCGTACCCTGGAAGAGATGGAAAGTACGTTTCCTATACTGCTAGGGAGCTAGATAGCTTCGCCGATGAAGCTGCGAAGCATTATGTGCAATCGGGATTGGTCCCTAAGGTATTTCAGGTTTCGATACCAGATTATGCCTCTCTGAACCGGGATCACTGACCAGCTTTCTAGGGCGACCAAAGTGAATCTGAAGTAGTTGCTCTTTTAGGCCCTTCGGACCTCGACTACATAATCACTATGCTGGCGTTGATGCGTATCGGCGGATTTGCCGTGCTATTCCTATCCCCAAGACTACAGACGGAGGCGTACATAAATCTGCTCAGGGAGACACGATGCCGCATCATAATCAGCCCAGAATCAAATTCTGCAGCAACAGCCACCCGAATCTCCAAGGAATACGAGATCACCCGATTCAACATGGCAGATAGCTCAGTTTATACTAAATCAGATTCAACCGGCTTTCGCTATCAACGACCCGTTATAGAAGACGAAGCTCGGAAAATTGCCTTTATCGTTCACTCATCTGGCTCTACTGGGCTTCCCAAGCCTATATACCAGAGTCATCGGTCTTGCCTTACGAATTACTCCGTCGGTAGTGGCATGAGAGCATTCGTCACATTACCGTTATACCATAACCATGGTCTATCAACTTTCTTTCGTGGAATCACATCGTCTGTTACTACAGCATTCTTCGACGCAAGCCTTCCAATGACGCACGATAATTTGGTAAACGCCATGGAGCAATTTGGGCCAGAAAGCTTCCATTGCGTGCCGTACTCACTTAAACTGCTTTCTGAAAGTGAGCATGGAATCGACCTGCTAAGACGATGCAAACTAGTCTTGTTCGGTGGTAGCAGCTGCCCCGATGAGTTAGGTGACAGGCTGGTTAACGCAGGAGTTTATCTTGTAGGGCATTACGGAGCGTAAGTACTACTCGATTCTCCGTCCGCGGAAACATTTGAGCGCTAATAGGTTTTAGCACCGAGATGGGCCAACTGATGACATCCTTCCGAGATAGAGAAGATAAAGCGTGGAACTATCTGAGGCCATTCCCCAAGGTTGCGCCATATCTTCGGTTTGAACCTATTGGCGGGGGACTATATGAGCTTATTGTCCTTGACGGCCTACCAACGAAAGTTTGTTCAAACTCGGACGACCCTCCCAATTCGTTCCATACCAGAGACACATTCACACCCCACCCCACTATGCCTAATGCATGGGCATATAGGGGAAGACTGGATGACAGGGTCACACTAGTGAACGGCGAGAAGGTGTTACCTATTCCTTTTGAGCATCGACTCAGACAACATGAGCTCGTCGAAGAAGCGCTCATTTTCGGCGTTGGCAAGGCCTTTCCGGGCTTGCTCATCTTTCCAAGCGAGAAGGCCCGTGATATGAGCAAACACGATCTACTCAATACGCTCCAGCCAGTTATTGAAGCTGGGAACGAGACCACGGAGAAATTTGGCCAGATATCAATGGAGATGGTGGAGATTCTCCCATTCGGAACAAGATATCCTCGAACCGATAAAGGAACGATTATTCGAGCAGCAGCATATAGGGCGTTTGAAGAGGTTATTGAGTCGGTATACGTGAGATTCGAAACGCATGATGATGCTAGAGATGGAGCTCGGAAAGCTCTAGACCTACCCGGACTTGTCGCATACCTGTTGGAGATGTTCACGCTTACGGTTGGGGTAAAGGGATTAACTGAGGAGACCGACTTTTTTGAATGCGGCACGGATAGCCTTCAGGCGGTAGTTGCAAGAGCCAAAATCATGCGCGAGATTGATATTGGCGATGCGGTTTTGAGCAACAATGTCGTTTTTGAGCACTCATCAGTCCGAAAGCTGGCGTCTTATTTATATTCCCTTAGAACAGGCGAAGAATTAGCTCAAACTGACGAAATTGCTTTGATGTCTGATCTAATTGCAAAGTATTCGATGTTTCCCGAGTTCGTCCCTGGCGACCGACGGCCGGACGGGGAAGTTGTGGTAAGTCTGCCATTTCTCAATCGACTTGAGCAATTTTGGCTGATCAGGATTCTAGCTCCTAACAGGAACGACGGGCTCGCTTGGAGCTCATATTCTATCCCAAATCGTGACATTCCCTCACGTTAAGAGAGTCTACTGCCTAGTCCGAGCAAGCACACCCGAGGATGCCCAGTCTCGTGTTGTGTCGAGTCTCAAATCTCGCAATATCTTCAACTCAGTGGTCGCGGAGAAAGCTGTGTGTCTCCCTAGTGATTTTAGCCAGGAATCCCTCGGCCTTGACCCCTCAACTTTCGATACTCTCCGGTCTACCCTCACTACCGTCATACACAGCGCATGGATGGTCAATTTCAACGTCGGTCTTAGCAGTTTCGAGCGGTCGCACATCGCGGGTGTACATCATATGATCAAACTCTGCTTGGGTGTTCCTTTCTCGGAGCCCGCGAAGCTGTTCTTCGTCTCCTCGATATCAGCTGCCGCAGGTACCCCTATTCCGGCTACAATCTGCGAAACCTACATCGAGGACCTTCGCCATGCTCAGAATATGGGATATGCCAGATCGAAACTGGTGACGGAGCATATTATCCGAGCAGCAGCAAAGACCACCGGAATGCGCGCAAGAGTGTTGCGGTCCGGTCAATTGATGGGCGATGCGGAAAATGGTCTTTGGAATCCAACTGAAGCGATTCCATTGATGATTCAGAGTGCGACCACGATAGGGGCACTTCCAAGGCTAGATGAGGTCATATTACCCCTTAAGTGGATCCAAGTTTGCACTGACGCATTATTCCGCAGACTCCCTCGTGGCTACCGGTAGACAAAAGTGCGTCGGCAATCCTCGAGCTCTCTGGTTTGAGTCCTAGTTCCAAAGAGTTGTCAGAAAATAGCGAAGAAGTCTACCATGTACTCAACCCGAAACTCCTTTCCTGGGGTAACGACTTGCTACCCGCGCTGAAAGCTGCCGGACTCGAATTCGAAGTTATTCCACAGCGGGAATGGGTCCGCAGGTTACGCGAGAGCGAGCAGGATCCAAAGAAGAACCCGCCCGTTAAACTACTAGAATTCTTCGCGGAAAAATACGACAATGACGCAGCTGGACGAAGTGGTCTTGTTTTCGAGACGCGGACAACCGCGAAGTATTCCGAAACTATCAACCAGGGATTCGACATTATCGGGAGCGGGATTTTGCGGAAATGTTTGGATAATTGGCGGCTTGCTTGGGCTGAGCAGCAGTCATAAGACATGAGTCCCCGTTAGATAGAACCTTGGCTGATCATTCGCCTACCTATATTAATTATACTGCATTTTGAAATCACCAAGCTTGGTTATAAGATAACCCCCCCCCCTTCTGCCTAATTGCATTGATGGTTGAGGGTCGCCCTGCTTGGCCTATGAAATAACGCCATTGCGCCCATGGTAGGCGCAGCATTATGCGAGGCTCATGAATCAGATATTCCTGCCCGATTTGTAGGTATTTTCGTGACTTTTCTATTGTTTCTCATTCGATGACTCTTCTCATCAGCTATCATCAAACACAGTCGTTCAACGTCAAAAAAAAATCCAGTATAGCGCACAGCAATCTCAAGTGGATGGTCTATAATACATATGGGTTGATATTTGCTTCATTGACAAATCCAGCAACGTTGAGTTGCGGGAGGCTATCAACTCGATGTATTGTTGGTACAATAAACCAGAAATAAGGCGACCCCACCAAAAAGGGGGCTGTGGACGAATTCACCACATCTAATGCCGAGGACAGCGAGAAATCAATAGTGTAATATAAGATAGATTCATAGAAATAGCATAATGGTATGCATTTCAAAATAGTAGATACGGAAGATTAAAAATACTTCTTGGCGTAATCGATCCCATAGAATGCTGCCATGCAGTGTTGAAAGGTACCTAGGTAGATACGAACGTACCAACATTGAAATCGTGCACATCAGCGCACTAATGCCAGGAACAAGTCAAGCCTTCAATCCGCATATCCGGATCGGAATTAAGTCATGTAAGCCTCAATTAGTTAAAATGAGAATGAGTGGTAGCTGACTGGGAAGGGAAAACGCCTCGCCAATTGAATACACCCACGTTATATCGGGTACCAATGCCGACTCGACGGGTCCGAGTCGGAGAACAAACACGTACAGCGGTGAATGCGCTGGAGGGTGTATAATATAAAGTGAAACCTGATATATCGGTGAAAATAATTTAGAGTAGTCATGTAATGTCTTATTCTATGTTAGATGATATTCTTCAGCTGCTTCTCTATCTCCCCGCCCGCACAGCACTAGGCACTCTCGTATAACAACTAGAGAAACACAACATCTGAAGATAAAACATCTATTCCGGGCTCTTCCTCAATTTGACTTTCATCATGCACTCCCGGCGAGGATGGCTTGGAGCTGCATCAGACTCACCCCTACTGGCTCTATTACTCGTGTTACTACCATGCATACTCGCATCACCAACATCTCCATTACCACCACCATCAACATCGGACGTAACGGACCAATCGGGGGTCAATAACGACGCCAACATGAACAAGGCCATAATTATCGAAAAGCGACAGATGACAGCAGGCACATCCTGCAACTCGGAAGGTCAATGGAACTGCCTCACAAACCAATGGCAGCGATGCGCATCAGGGCAGTGGAGCGCAGTCATGGACTGCGCAGCGGGCACGATCTGCACGCCTTCAGGCCTGACGAACGATTTCTTCGTGTCATTTGCCAATGGCGCGGCCGGCGGGCCGGCACCGGCAACAAGTGGTAGCACAAGAAGACATGGGACCAACAACGCGCACCGCATGTTTCTCGCAGTCCTGGGAGGAGTGAGCCCTTTTTTTGCTTTATTCGCGCCTTGATGGGAAGAGGGAAAGAACGCCATTTTTTAAGCTAATGAGAGCACCCGAGCATAAAGAGAGAGTACTGTACAGTCTCGCGGTCCGCGCCGCCTTTGTACAACAGCAAATGATTGTGCGGCAAGCTAAGCCTGTGTTTTGAACAAGGCAAAACTAGTAACTTGACTGGGCCAATCCAGACTCTGATGCCTTGTGAGACCTTCCAGAACAGGCTCTTGGTCG
This sequence comes from Hypoxylon sp. PDH2405, assembly GCA_023628415.1. Classification (NCBI taxonomy): domain Eukaryota; kingdom Fungi; phylum Ascomycota; class Sordariomycetes; order Xylariales; family Hypoxylaceae; genus Hypoxylon; species Hypoxylon sp. PDH2405. The sequence goes on along the minus strand of JAMAKT010000004.1, from coordinate 582,427 downwards.
GATATCATATGGGGGTACGCAACCTGGACGATCCTTGACAAGCTAGATGGGGTCAAATGAAGTTGATATCCAACGAGCGAATAGAGTATCATTGACGTTAAGGAATTTAAATACAGAAAAGATTGTTGAATATCATCCGCTGTGCTGTAAATGCAAACGACACATTTCCGATATGCAAATATGCCATAATGAAATATACATTAGGTAGCTTCGTGAATCGTGACCGTGGAAACTCGCCCTAAGAAGTAGCAGTCTCTGGCTTTCTTGCGTACACCACACGCTGGGGTAGATACGCATGAATCGACCTGCTCCTCATTTCTCTGCGGAATTGTGCGAGGAACACATGCATTTCTTCCAACGAACGACCCAGCATTTTAGTCCACATGAACATAACGTATCCTAGATAGGCAAACCAGTGTTTAGTAAGGCAACCAGGTGCGCAGATTAACAGGCGGGAGGCTGTCGCTCACCTTCAAGGTCCTGCTCGAGAGTATATTGAAACCATTGGCCAATCTCTTTTAATTCGGGATCGGCTGGCCAGGTACCCACTGGAACCTGCAACATAGTCAGAAATGATGAAGAGGTCAAAAACGGTACACCGCACGGGATTGGGGGGATCTGATTTTAGCATCCCCACTCGCAGTAAAACATAAATGGCCTACCTTGATATCTCTGACCGTGATGTCTACGAAGCCGGCCTCTTCAAGAGCTTTCCTCTGCGTGTCATCCGTGATAAGGGTGAAAGAGTGGCCCAGCTTCTTCCCGCCCTCGGCGAATAAGTCACGCCATACCACAAAAGCCGAATCGGGCTTCAATGTGCCATCGTCGCTGCGCCAGTCGGCCTCGGGTTCAAAGGACTCGATCCAACCGCCGGGTTTGAGAGCGGTGTAGGCTTGCTTGAATAACTTGGTCCAATCCGATATGCCACCTACAATGTACCTTATGTGAACGTAATCGAAGCTGTTAGGTGCATACGTCCATGGCTGCTCCGCATCGTCAATTTCGAACTTGACATTCGGTGGACACCATGAAGGTTGGATTGGAGAAAGATCTGTTCCGATAACCTCGCAATTGGGATATGCATCTGCCATGTCACTATAAGCTCATCAGTCGTCTGCATCAGTGGTGTGGAGTAGTTTATTTACATTGCCCATAAGCCTAGCCAGACTGATTAGCACGTAGCCGAATGTTGGGGATGGAAATAACTTACCTGTTCCTGTTCCAACGTCAAGAACTTTCTATGAAGCATTAGCATGTTCCCCCGATATGGACAACTGCAAGCGCTTACTGTTATGTCATCTTTTAAAGGCGCTAAGAAGAGCTTGCCGCCGAGACAGAGGGTCATGAAATGGTGGCTGAGACAACATGAGAATAAGAAAAAAAATCGCCCGGGGTCGCTGCAAGCTCACTTCATGTCCATGGACTCATTTTGCCGTTCATCGTTGGGACCCCAGTAATCAGATCCAAGTCTACCACTGTGATACGTACGGCCATTAAGCGTACGGTACTGCAAGATACTTTCGGTCAGGGATGCCGTCGAACTCGCGCTTTTCCACTTATTAGACACAATATTCTCACTAGGTATTCTCACTAGGGACAGGCACTCTTACTTATCGCCTTCTCCTATGGCAGAGTCCGCATCATCGAACTCTTCCTCCTCCTTGAAGGCAGCGGTTAGTCAATTGAACGCGATGTGAAATTTTAGCCTGGGGCGCGTCTAGATTCTTACTTGGTGAGGATCAGCCTCAATTGGACCTTCTCTCGCGCCTGGAGGGACTTGAGCTGAGGCCCGCCGCGGGGAGCCAGAGGCGGCGGACTTGGGGCTTTCGGGGCTTTTGCTGCCGACCATTTTAAGAGGCTACTCAGCGACGAAGCTCTGATAAATACATGTACGTTGAAGGTGCCGACAAAGTGAGGAGAAGTGGCGGGATCCGATCAGATCGCGCTTGTATTTTTAGGTAGCATTCAGCATACGGCGGATAGGACCGAAGTGGGAAATTAAGCTCATCGGATCAGGGGAACTAAAAAACGGAGCTCCATATGCAAGTTCAAAAAAGAAATTATACCAACCGTCTCACTAGCGGGCCCAACTAGGCGAGCATCCCGTTTAGGAAAGTCGCCCAGCGAATTTGCCAAGTCACGTGGCTCATCCAATGCATTCTCATGCTGTCATGTTACATTTGTTGGTTCATTCATTATGAATTTCAAGCGAGTCACATAAGCTCGAGGCGAACCGCAAGTGAAACCAGCGAAGGGATGTTATCAGACCACTCTACTTAGTACACGAACGAAAAACAGTAAGAAGCACATCTTCCCACAGGCGCTGATATAAATAAGTACCTAGGTATCTAGATGCATCTCAAATTCTTTAGTGTTGTCCCGCTAATGCTTCGTCCACGCCCAATTCACAGCAGAGTTTCGGTTATGCTTACATAAGCTGCTAGGTACCCATGTATCAATCTCAAAATCCTTCCACCCCTTTTTACCTCCTCCACGAACACAACAATCCCAGAAATCTATATATTGCCCCTGAACCGGTCAATGAGGTTATCTATGCTGGGGATTGGCGGTGCTTGTTCGTGAATGCGAGACGATATTGCGTCGATGCTTAGGTGTTTATTACACGTTTAGATCGACTTGCGCAAGGTTCGGAAGTTGTCTCACTTTAGCTGGCAGATGTGATAGAATTGTGTTGATGCCCGGCCCCCCAGTATACCGACTATAATAGGCTTATTCGATAGCTATTGAGGCTCAAGTTCTGCATAAGAATGGAGGACAATCCGGTGGGTTACTAGAGTTCGGAGTCTGCTTAGTCTTGGTGTAGTAGGATTCCGTTTAGAATGGAATATGTAGTTCTCTTCCAGGGACGTAATAATTAAGCCCAGTCGACTTACCTGCCTTGTAGTAAGGCATGTTTCAAAGCACTGATTATCCTGCCGGTCGGTTCCTAGAATAGAATGTTAGGGGTAGTCAGTCAAAGGCTGAATGGGTTTGTCTCGGTCAAACATAATCATCAGCAGGCTCTTAACGCTCAGAGTATCTGTTCTACTGCCTTCATTGACAGACCCACCAACACCAACTATAGCAGGCGAAGCGGGGGCGAAGCAGTAGCATAGCCATTAACATGATATATGATTATTTGGAGTCATGGGAAGAAGAGTTCGTCAAAGTTCCCACGCTTTCAAGTGAAGCATTAACCATCAGCGGCAACATGAATCCACAGAAAGGTTTAGAGCCTTCGCTCGTGCTAGAACGAAACCTCAAGCGTCCATTTCCATTTGATGAGGACAGCCGCCATAATGATGGCCGCTTGACTATAGCTAGTGAGTTTCAAAGCTTCTACTTTTCTCAGCACAATACTTAGTACAACTACCCTATCTAAATGGATCTCGACACAACATGACAACGTTTACTAATGATAAGACTTGCAAGATAATGGCCAAGCGCTATGCTTTACGTGTGCCTCAGTAGACTTCGCTGCATCTGTCGAGGCCGTGCAGCTCAACCCCAGAAGAGTCATACGCCTTCGCTTGGTAGAAAATCAATTCAACAATCCGTCATGTCCACTCTGTGGCGTCATTGCCTGGATGTGGGAGAAAATTCCCAAACGCTTTAAATCAAATAAATTGGCCTTAATCATAAATACAAATAGAGGCAAGTTTGAATGGGAGTTCCGTCGTAGATTCAGAACGTGGGACGCAGGGAACATTTTCCTCGCACTTTGCGTATGGCCGATTAATAACAGCAGTCCTACCATTTCTACAAGAATCGCATCGGTGAACAATTCTCAATTCTTACTCGATAGCAAATTAGCTATGCATAGCTCACGGTTGCAACGCTCTACATCGCTTGGTTTCTTGGACTACAAGCGAGTAGAACGATGGCTCTCAACTTGCGACACAGGGGGCCATCCGAATGCTACACGATGCAGATCCCTAAACGTTCAGCAACGAGGGCCTTCGAAGTTGATTGATTGCCAGACTCTAAGACTCGTGGAGGCCCAGCCGTCATTTGCCTATTTCGCTCTTAGTTATGTTTGGGGCCAGCAGCATCATGAACAATCCAGTGGTTATCCTAAAAATCTCCTAGACTTTCCGAGAACCATCCGAGATGCAATTCAAGTTACTTGCAAACTGGGCTATCGATATCTTTGGGTTGATAGATATTGCATCAATCAGAATAATTCAACTGAAAAACATAAACAAATTCAACAAATGGGGCGTATCTACAATAACGCATCTTTGACAATCATAGCAGCAGCCGGGTCAAACCCCAATTACGGCTTACCAGGAGTATCTGAGGAACGCGAAAAGGCGCCACCTACAAGTACTACTTTGAATTGGACGATAGAAGGATACCCCGACGACCCCGTTCAACTAATTCGCAACAGCGTCTGGATGACTAGGGCCTGGACTTATCAGGAGGCACTATTATCTAGGCGTCGCCTAATCTTCACAGACGAACAAGTATATTTTGAATGCCAGAAGCTTGCCCGGGAAGACTCATATGTTGATAATGAGTCTTTTATATTCGCTTCAAACGATTTCATGTTCCATGATAAAGGGTTTGGACTCCGTCCGGAAGAGATCTTTACTTATATATCAGAGTACTCGCGGAGGAAACTCACATACGAAGAAGACTATCTGAATGGGTTCTTAGGTATCCTTGGATCCCTGGCTGAGGCTAGACATTCTATTCATCATCTATTTGGAGTACCAATACTTCCTCCAGTAACACTCAACGATCAAAACGGCACCGTTAAACGTATTGATAGGAGCTACGGTTGCCGACTAATGATGGGAATGAATTGGATGGTAGAGGATGGAACACATCGCCGAGCACAAGGATTTCCCAGCTGGTCTTGGGTTGGTTGGTCGGGTTCGGTTTCGTGGGCTTCGAAGCCAGGCGACTTTATGAGAATGGTTTCTGACAGCGAGGCTTGGATTGAGAATGCTCCGGGAGAATTATTGTCACTACAGTGTCTATTTGATGCATCAGGCCCTCCATCTCTGGACGATCACAGCCTTGCTAAAATTCTTCATATCGAATCGGAAGTGTTTGAAGTTAAAATGTCTTACCTTCGCAAGGAGTTGTTTGAACGGAGCAAGGAAGGATTCTATAGCTCTGGGATCTATGACGGGTATTGGGTGAACTGGGAAAGTCAAGGAGGTTTGCTTGTATATACACAAGCATGTCTATTTGAAGATTTAGGCAAGAATCCCGTCGCAAAACCTATTTCCGAGACACAAAAGTTCAAGGTCCTGGTCACAGGGAAGACCCCAGAATACGCAACTGAAGACGGGCGGACGCATGGAAAACTGCTACGAGAGATCAGAGATGGATATGAAGTAATTGGACATGTATCTTTCACGTCCAATAACCTTTATGTACGCAGCACTTCAGAGGCGCTTGCTAGCGGAAGCAGATTACCAAATATGGTACGAGAACATGTCCGTTTACTATAAGTATCTAGGTAGATTTGACTTTTAGATGATAAATATACATATTCAAGGCACAGTGAAAGAAATTATCTAGGAGGTAGGTTAGTAATATTAAGATTTTAAAAAAAAATTGCATGATATCCCTACGTTGGTAGATATGATCATGGATTTCGAAACGTGGGAAGTGAGACGTTGAAAAGTGACCAGATTAAACGACCCCGATCAATTTTAATAATGTGAGGTATAATTCTAGGTGAATCTCCATAGGACATCTTTAATTCCAGGACTATTTCAGCCCCGATCATATGTCTTCTATATTCCGTGTAAGCTGATAGTCGTGAAGCCGCTTCTGATATGGATCTCTCTTCTTCTCATATTGGTGCAAGATATAGCTGACGTTCTAAGCCCTTGTCTGGGTCCGCGCCTGTCAGATGTTTCATCTTTAGGTGTTACTTAAGACACGATGGACAAAAGGTAGGCATTCTATAGGTATGTATACCTTGAGCCTAGCCAGATAGCTTGTAGTCCTCCGCGGAACAACGCATCCGCTTCCCTCATCCTAGGTGCGCCACGTGATAGAGTTTGTGTATAATAGTGCTTATGCATCCCTATATCTCTAGGCCCGTCTCATCATCTACTATAAGTATACCCAAAGTTGAACCAATGTTCAATATATTATATGCTATCTTCCTTTTAACTATATAAAATATATAACTACACAGTATAAAACGCCTCGATGTACCTCATTACATGCCAGCCAGCGAAGAAATTTCGGGTCCAAGAGTTTACGGAGGAACGCTAGGGATCTAGTACAGAAGTTATCTCGTTTAACAATGAATACCTAGGTAGATATTCGTTTACGTCTGGGCTAGCACTGAAGGCTATATGTAAACCACCCGCTAGTGACGCGTTCCTCTTACGCATTATTGTTTAAAAGTCGTTCACTGCGACGTTCTGTACAGTATAATATACGAGAGTGGGGATACACAGCGTTGAATTTCTCTCAAAGGGGCTACTCTAGCTATAGGTTCTTGTAATTTGCCATTCTATCTATACGGGTATGTGCTTACTTCATTCATGTTGCCTCCGAGGGGACTTCAGAGTTGTACATACATCTAGTAGGCGCCACAAAAGATTCATCGAATTCGGGCTGTTAGTGGCATGAATGGTTAGCGGTTGGGCGTACTTATAAGAGAAAGTTTCAAACTTACAGCACCATCTGGAGCCTTATACATCGTAGGGATGCATCTTAGACCATTTGTGAAAATAGTTCCAGCGCAAGTAGCCTCACGAATGGCTGATCTGACACAATCATGCTCTGCGTCTCGAGGTTCCCACCACGGACTGAAGTCAAATCGGAGATTGACGCCAGGTTTCTGCACGATCTGACCTGTATCGCCGTCATACGCCCATGTTGAGAGTCCCGGAAGCACTGGGGCTCTTCCAGTGTTACAGTCGAAAAAGTCGGGGTTTCCAACGCCACAGTCGTACATCATCCTCGCCTTGAAGTTATCACACCAAGTGTTTGGATCCTGGCCGTTTCCAGAGAGCTTTCTGGAACAGTTGATAAAAGGAATTAGCGTAAAACATCCGCAAATCATTGAAGTGTACTATAACTCACATGTGGTAGCGCAATCGGTGGAATCTGTAGCCCTTGTCGTATGAGTCGGCTTCGCAATACTCTGTGCACTCGGAGCTGACAAATGGAATATAGCGTAGCGGCCACCAGCATTGTGCAGGGTCATCGTACTGCCAATTCCCATTGTCCTGTTACACTTTATGTCAGAGTTTGCTATGATGGACAAGACTGTCACCTATGGTTAATTGCCTCATAGAGGCTTCAGAAGCAGGTGAACACATCACGAATCAAGGATGGTACGTAATTAGAAGAGAATCTATGGAGAGGACTTAATGTTTGCAATTAACTTACGCGCTCATCGTCGCTTGTCGCATTCTTGAAGGTGATAGTACCATTCGACAGCGTTGTATGCTGGTGGAAATTGGACGAGTTTGCGAGGGCTGAAAAGCTGACATCGATGACCCCGACTGGGACAGTGATGCCATGCGAGACCAACAGTAGTAGGATAAGGACGATGAGTTGAGTCATGGTTAAGAACGTCTGATGTCAGTTGTTTCTATCGTTAGGCTGATGGCAGTTGATGATGACTGCAATACAAACGCCACCCAGCTAGGTAGGTAGTTATCAGAAATGAAAGAGAGAGAAGAGATGTCAATGCAAATAAATCAAGTCGGACAGAACAACGAGAAGGTTCAATGTTGCATGCTTGAGTTAGGGAAACAGGCCAGGAGAAGCTGATTCGAACAGGTGCCACCTACCTTCCATAGGTGCGTACCTGGTAGTACCTTCAGACTCAGGGGAAGGGAGAACCGAGATAACTGACTGCTGCCACGTAGAAATCCCTCCCATCTAGAAAGTCACACTTATGCAAGGTCTTGTCGCACTAATCGAAGCTTATAAGCATTCCGTCGAAAATTTGATCAAGTTCCTACCTAAAGATGTCCACTTGGGCGGTTGTACAAGCTTAGAGTAGGCAGGTATGTTTGATAAATCTAGTGGAGGGTGGTGGCGCGAATAGAATAATTAGAGTAACATCTTAGATAGAGATAGATTGAGTCGTTGACCATGTTAGCACATCGTCAACTCAATAGCAGTAGAAAGCAAGGCTTGATAGATGGCTCTGATAAGTAACAAACCTTCCATTTTACATCTCGCGCAAATCATGGAGCCCTCAAAAGCCCTATTCATGTCTAAAAAGCCAAACATCCTAGAACACAGCCATAACACATTCCAGCCGTCACAGCCTTCGTAGCAAATTCATCAAGACCAATTTACGCATCGCTTTGAGCGACCAACTTCCCCACAACCATGTACTTGCTCAGGAACCTTTCCTCCCAACCCTGCAAGCTTTCATACTCCTCGGGGCCGAGACCCTCTAAGTTATCCAGTGGTCCGTCGAGGTCCTTGGTCAGCATGTCCTCGGCGAAGCTGTGGAAGGCTAGGCCTCTGCTGGCATCGCGGCCGGCGAAGTTCTCATACGGACCGCCAGGCCCGTAGAAGTTGCGGCCGCTCGTGACGTCGAAGACGCGACCGCGCACTGCTAGGTATACCGGCATGCCGTTCGTCCCATTGTAGGGCAGCAGAGTGCGCGGTGTGAACGTCCGGAAGACGGTGGCAGGAGGCTCGCGCGGGAGAGTTGCGGGAGGGGAGGGCTTGTAGAGCAAGTACGTTGTGTAAAGTGTAATAATGACGAGTATGATGTTGAGCGGCGTGACAAGACCGGTGCTAGTTAGTTGTCTGTTAGCCGGACATTCCGGAGCTACGGTCACAAGTGGGTGCGTAGTAGACAGCATACTAAATGTCAGAGGGGTCTTTCGCAGCCTCTTGGGCTACACGTTGATTGACGTATTCCATGTTGATCTAGATTGGACAGCAGATATTTCCACAGAGTTCGCTAAGAAGTACAAATATTCTCGGGGAATGTAAATATAGACAAGATCTCTCCTTTACGAGAGGTTATGAGAGGGATGTGAGAAGATAGAGGATAGCGTTGAGTGAGGTAAGCAGGTAAGTAAGCGTCCGTAGTTGGACGGCATAGGTGGGGTCGATTTTTCGGTGGTCCAACAAGTGGTCTAAGCTTTAATATACCTATGTATTACTAACATTGAACCTTCTAATCTTTAGCGGTTTACTTTTAGAACCAGACGTTCATATCTAAGTAGCAGTTTCAACAGAAATCTATATCTTTTCGGTGCTATATAATTGAACTTAGCAACAACCACGTTTATATCGGGATATCATCTTAGTCGAGAGTACTATTGCGATGGGGTTGGGAAAGGAATCCTTCTGGGAGAGTGACGACGCAGATCTCATAAATCTAGCTACTACTTTCGGTATTTATCATGAGTTGATAATACCAGCGGCGTGGTATTCATAGACTTCTCTTCCTCGATTATAGCTTCCTACAATTCGTATCGTAAGATAATTAGGTTCGAATAAACCATTTAATATCGTTTAAGGTAACGGATACTATGAATATTATGACATTCGTCGGAAGTAGCAACCGCTTTCAACGGAGGTGAGACGAACTCTCTTCAATAAGATTTAGTTTGGCAGTAGGTCAGCCCTATGATGTATGCTAAAGTTACCCCAAACGCGACACTAGCCGTAGGTACCTACGTACCTAAACTGAACAAACTTCCAAGGTTGTCCTGCCCGATTGCATCACAACTCGAGTTACCCATGATTCTAGTAAATTTTCTTTTCAATCCCATAAGCTACAATGCCGTTCATTTCATACCTACATGTATATCCCTAGGGGCCAGACGAACTTAATCTTCCTCGAAACAACTTTCACGACAAGATCAAAATCTGCAGACTTTGGCTGCGATGGGTCCATCCTATCTGTCAATGCTCACCGACAATTGGATGCTCGTGTCAACAAAGTCTTCTGACAAGGCCCTTGGTTCATTAAAATGAAAGCTTCTCCTATTTTAAACCCGTTCTCCACGTCTTGTGTTGCATCCCGTCAGCCCGTTCAGTTTTACTGCGGCTCAGCCTCATTACCAAGCTCCAACTGCCAATTACCTGACCTGCCTGACCCGATCCTCTGTGCCGCAAAGGCTTATCCCCGATTCTATAGCCTGGCCACTCATTGGAACAAACATCCTAGGCTGCAACAATCGTCCACACCTCTGCATGTTTTTGTAAAGTCTGTATGAATCTTACACTGCTGTCTTACGCGAATGCTGGTCTTGTTTTTCTCCTGTCCCTTGCATTGTCTATTTATTCCCCTTAGTCTAATCACTATACGTTCCCACTATCGATACCCCTTCCTCGGCGTTTTCCTCGAATCGGCATAATAAAAATAAATCCAGACCATGCTCTGAAAAAGGCACGAGGACCACTCTCAACCCTACCATGTTACGACGGATCATCCGTCCCGCACGACGCCTGCCAATCTGGCTTTTACTATCTGTCGCTGCGCCCTTCGTTTTCGAAGTCATACTACATCTATGGCGATATAACGTACCGCGGCCGGCGAGCGAGCTCGACACGCCCTTTTTCACTTCGTGCCAAGAGCCCGACGTTAGCGCGAAACGAGAGAATGCGGTTTTAGTAATGCTTGCACGAAATCATGAGCTCGAAAAGGCTAATAAGACCATCACCTCGATAGAAAGACAATTCAACAAGTGGTTCAACTACCCTATACTATTTCTGAACGACAACCAGTGGGATCCCAGGTTCATAGAGGTACTGAACAAGACATCCAGGGGGTTGGCGACCTTCGAGGTCATACCACAACAAACATGGACTTTTCCTGAAGGGGTAGATGTGAATGCGGCAAAGCAGAATATTAAAGAGCAAGGAGAAAGGGGAATCCCACATGCCGGAGAAGAGGGATACCACCACATGTGCCGTTTCTATTCGGGGTAAGTGTGTGCTATGTCGAAGGTACATAGTTGCGGACCTAGCGGCAGACAAGGGGAACAGAGAGAACTAACAAAGACAACAGCGCATTCTATAAGCTCGATGCGCTGAAGAAGTACAAATGGTACTGGAGGTTAGAACCCGACGTCGATTTTAACTGCGCCATCACATACGACCCATTTGTCCAGATGGCACGACATAAAAAGGTCTACGGATATACAATTGCGCTATGGGAGGTGGGAAAGTCATGTCCGGGCCTGTTTCGCTCTATCGCCGACTGGAAGGAGATGATGGGCATACCTACGAACAATCTATGGAAAGCCATGGTATCGGCTTCGTGGGTACCGTTCCCATTTCGACGATTTATGAGCTGGTTACCGCATCGCGATGCCTACGGCGATGAATGGAGCTTGTGCCACTACTGGAGCAATTTCGAGATAGCCGATATGGATTTCTTCCGAACAAGGGCATATCAGGACCTTTTTGACTATTTAGATAAAAAGGGCGGGTTCTACTTCGAACGGGTAAGTGTTCATGTTCTATTACAGATGTCCGAACCGTATATATGCGGATAATCTAACAATGACGTAGTGGGGTGACGCAGCTGTACACTCCCTTGCCGTAGCGTTGCTCGTAGACCCGCGAAAAGTTCACCACTTCGAGGACTTTGGATACCGACATGACCATCTATTTCAGTGTCCGGCCAATGCGCCAGGTGGACAATTACCTGAGTCTCCGCTGCTAGGAAGTGGAACGTGGTCGCCAGAGATGGATAATGGCATCGGATGCCGTTGCGAGTGTGACGGACGAACAACGCAAAACTATGGAGGTTATTGCCTGAACAAGCTGAAACAGCCCACGACCATAAAACGGCCTTGGTTCACGTGGTTCCTATAGTATAGGACAGCGTTGCGGCCATCGACGGTCGCTGCAGTTAGCGTTCTGGTTGTCTATATCTGTTGTTATTACTTGCTTACCCACTTCCGCCGGGTTACTAGTCGCATTGGACATATGCATAGGAAGATAGCCTTGGCGCTTGCGGTGCTTCTGGCGTACTTGTACTTATATCACACCGTTGCATGGGGAAAAGGGGCAGGAGGAACTGGATACCACGGATCGGCTGCTTCATAGATATAAGGATATCAGATCGTCACGCATGCGTATCTGATGAATTCTAAAACAAAAGAAATCCTAGTCAAACGTTCACAGAAATAAGCGTACCTAGGTATTTATAGAGTACCGAAGCTCTCAATAAATAGAGACATATCACCAAAACTCAAAATACTTGAACATAAAATGTCTTGGACGGAACATAGGGGTTGCTTACTACTATGAAGTGAATCTTAGCAGACTTGCTCATAAACACATAAATTGCCTTATTCACATATTTGTTGCGCTGTTAGCCGCAACATGTGATGGTCCTTTTCATCTACGGAAGAAAGCTTAACTGCAAGTGGGCCTAAACCGCCCCAAAGCCATGGGAGCTAGATGGTGACGAAGTGACAACTAATAGAATTTCTTTACCGACGTTAATTCTTATGTCTAATAGTATATACGTTTCCATTAGATGCCTAGCTGGTATATCCTAACATTGGCTGTACCTAGTCTAACACGAACGCCTGCAATGCAACCACGACGCCGGCATATATAGAACAGACTTACTCCACCTTGCTCTATCCGTGCATTCCTCATAGCATGACGATTGTTCTCCGCATGCCCCCTTCTAACCCTTATCAACCTTTCCTTCCCTCCGAATCCCTAAGAGGTACCCTCAACTAAGCCTCGACTTCTAGTCGTCGTCCTCATACCTGGGCCCCTGGATATTGTGATTATGATAGTCCGGGAGCAGAATATCATCGACCTCCAGACCAGACGTAGGCGTGTTCCGAATCCACTCAGTCTCGACACGGAAAAAGATCCAGACCCAACGGCGGAAAACCTCCAGCAACTCGATCACGAAAATAGACCCTTCCCAATCCGCAATGCGGCCCAAATGCGGACTCAGCTTCAAGCTCCACGTACACCGCAGCAGCAGATCCAGCGCAATAACGCAGTAATACAGCGCCGGCGGCCCGACATGCAACCTCCGGCGCAAGCCGTACGCCTTCAGATCCGGCGCGTCCCTTGCCTTGCTATCGAAGAGCGTCAGGTCCCAATCCTTGGCCACGTCCCAGTAGAAGCTATACAGCGAGTTAACGGCGCACGCCACGATCCACGCGCGGTAGTAGTGTGCGGGGGGCGGCTGGCCGCCCGTGGAGTTGCGCTGCAGCGCGCTGAAGACGATGACGGGGAACGCAGTGAAGTACTTGAGCGCGTTGGCCAGGTGCTGCCCTCCCCACCCGCTGGCGTCGGTGATGCGACCCCGTCGCACGCGCCCGTACTCGATGAGGCACTGGCGCAGCCGGATCAGCGACGGCAGCGCCATGACGAGCGGGACCACGACGGCGCCGCCGCAGCCGCGGTCGGGGCGCGCGGTCGCGCTGCCGTTTTCGCTGCGGAAGAACATGCATAGCGCCACGTACAGGTCCGCCAGGACCTTCGCGTAGCTTGTTAACACATCGGCGAGCAGGATGTCGCCGAACTTGCCGTCTTTCGCCTCGGCGAGCCCGCCTACGCTGATGCGCTTGAGCGTGGAGCGCAGGCGCTGACGCCCGCTGTGGGAGAGGTTCTTGAGGACCGGGACGAAGATCAGGACGCCGAGGAGGATGGCCAGGTACGTGAGAGGCAGCCAGTCCCAGGCGAGGACGAGCTCCGGGTTGCGGTGGGTGAAGGCCCAGAAGACGAGGAGGGCGAAGACGTATATGGAGGAGAGGGCTGTGGCCAGGCGGTAGGTAGACAGGTGATGCGTCGGGTGGTGCGGCGAGGGCCGGCCTGGGTACCGGATCAGGGACGGCACATCGATGCCAATGGTGTACAGGTAGTGTAGGTTGATGCCCCAACCCCAAACGGCTGTTATGTGTCAATTGGGTTCATGGCGAGTGGTCAATCGAGAGGGAGGGGTAAGGGAGCGAGTAGGGCGACGAACCTAGCACAATAATGAAGGCCACTCGGTACGGCAGGGGAAAAGTCAAGCTGAAGGAGTCGAGCTCCGGCTCAACTGCTGGATCACCGTCCATGGCCCAGGAAGATCTTAGTCCCTATATCAAGCATCGAGACCTGCTCCTTAACGAACGTAAAAATAGGTCGCAAAAAAAGCAATCGGACGCTGCCAAGTCGGAACCGTAGAATTTCAAGTCGTGATGACTATTTCCTTGAATGCGCTGGTTGTTAACAAAAATAAGAATATTCGTACATGCCAGATAATGATTTTATGAAATTAGTAGATTGGCGACGTCACCTTGGCGAGGCTAGTACCGCGAACCCCTGCTTGCGCTAGCGTCTAAGCAACCGAAACCCCTGGCTGTTGGCCTTACGGTTAGCCCAATCGCTGCCGAGGTTCAGCTGCTGCACTAGCCATTTACATTGGATCCATGGTATGAAGCTTCACCGTCATAACTCCAACTTATTTTCACGAGTCTAGATAACGACATATAATACTACAGCAGCAGCAACCCGGTTCAATCCACTATTAAAATATCGATAGGTTTCACTTGACATGCCATATAGACTGCAATTCTTATAGCAACTTTCCACAATGGCATCCGATTCGCCGCCCCCGGCATCCAGCAATCCCGCCTCGCCTCCAGCTCCAACTTCCTCCTCCGCTATCTCTCCCTCTTCTTCAGCAGCAGCACCACCAAACCCCTCCTCTCCATATCCATACGCCTTTGCACCAGATATAATCCGCGCACACCAAAAAGATGCGTACTTCCAAGGGCTCCTCACGAACCAAATCACAGACCTCCACCGAAGCCTCCTCGGCGCCCGATCCGCGCACGCCTGGGCCGCCGAGTCCCGCACTCTCGCCGACCTGTTATACTTATGCCTAACCACGCTCCTAGGCAACCGCACACTAGGCGAGGAGTACTGCGGCCTAGTCCAAGTCGAATCCGACACCGGTGCCCTCCCCGCACTAAGCAAACGCGCGGCCTACATCGCAGGTAGTATCCTCGCGCCCTACGGGCTAACGCGGCTCCTCCCCAAGATCCGGGCCCGTATACGCGCACGACTCCAGCGGAACCTCGGTCTCACAGCAACCGGAGAAGCACAACCCGGTGCCGAAAACCCCACCGCACATCTCAAGGCCCGGCGGAAATGGTCCTACAAGCTCCAAGCATACCTCCTCGCCCACCTCTCCTCCATCACCTCCCCAGCCCCCATCCACGCCGCCAGTCTAGCACTCTTCTACTTCAGCGGGTCGTACTACGAGCTGGCGAAGCGGCTCACGGGTCTACGCTACATCTTCACGCAAAAGATGGGAGAATCCTCTGACCGGGCCGGCTACGAGCTGCTAGGCGTCTTACTCGTGATCCAGATGGCCGTGCAGGGGTACCTGCACATCCAATCAACCCTCGCCTCGCTCTCTCCCACCCCCATCCCCCAGCCGCAACTCCAATCATCCTTGTCCGTAGACCGCAACCGACCCAGCGGCGCAGCACTCACAGTCTCCCTCAACGAAAACGCGTACTCCTCGAACAACACCCTCCTCCCCGTAGCCGGCACATCCACGCCAACACGCATCGACGTTCTGGCCGTAACGCACACGCCGTCACCGGCGGGCGGCAGCGATAAGCCGCGGTACGACCTGACGGACGCGAAGAAAATGGGCTGGATCAAGGGGTCGCAGCAGCGCAAGTGCACGCTGTGCCTGGAGGAGCTGAAGGACCCGGCGGCGACGCAGTGCGGGCATGTCTTTTGCTGGGCTTGTATTGGGGACTGGGTGCGGGAGAAGCCTGAGTGTCCGCTGTGCCGTCGCGAGGCGTTGGTCCAGCATATACTGCCGCTGCGTGCTGTTTAGGAATGGATGGATGTTGCAGTGTTGCGGGTATAGTGGCTCATGTGGCGTAGCAAGGGGCACCCCAGGCCAAGTACCTAGTCATGGTGTTGGGGGCAAAGGCTATTCTTATCAACAGGGAGGAGTTGGAGCGGTTATGCTCAATTGTATATGTCAGGGAGCAGAATACTACAGCATCACGATATTGGCATTGTAGGAAGAGAACGGACATAATGACAACGATTTATGTAACACGATTTGCTCTAAACGCGACGAAGATTCTAATAGCTTCAACCTCCCTGTCCTCCACATTATCTGCTGCCCTAAACATAACATTTGCAAACATTTGAAAAGGACATCCAAGAAATGTAGTAAAGGTGGTGTGACAAGCCAAAAAAAATCCTCCCTAAATTGCGACTTCAGTGTGATTTCCTTTGTTCCTCTATGACGAGGCTTCAAGACCAGCTCAGAAGCAAGAATGTTTCCATATGGCACACCGGCACATCCATGTTTTCCGCCCGCCTCCTTGTTCAAGCATCCCATGCTTAGGTATCACATTAGTTCCCCAAAAAAGCAAACCACACTCGAACGCCCTTTCCTCTCCCAGGCCAATTAATGTTTTCAAGTTTTCAAGCTTCGATCGAAAACAAAACGATCTCACCCCGTTCATTACGACGCATCCGTAGTGACCGCCAAAGCTCCTTCTCTTCCATCGACTTACCCAGACTGTCACCGGATTCAGACCGCTCACGGTGATATCTCTTCAGCGCCTTATTTACGCTGCAGCCCCGCTCGCTCTCTGGTCCCTTGTTACATAAACTCAGGAAGAGGTCAGATCTTGGCCTGTAGAGAATCATCTGGCCGGATTCTCCATTCTTCTCATCCCCAGACTTCGCTCGGTACTCAATCAACTTTGGAGTCTTCTCGGAACTTGATCGATGGTGATGTCGAGTCTTCTTCTCTTTCTTCTCTTTATCCGACGAGTGCTTCCGCTTCTTGGAAACCTTCGACTTGGATGAGCCAGATATAAAGGCCTTCAGACCTCCACTAAGAGATTCCCGACTGGTCTTAGGACTTTTGTGAGACTTGGAATGCTTTGTCTTCTTGATAGGGCTAGCTGGCGAATTCTCGGCGCCATCGCCTCCAGAATAATCAGGAGACGGAGGGAACTGAGACGGACGCATGAGGCGGTTAAGACCTCCAGTCAACCCTGAATGCAAGACGGGTGGTGCGTCAGTCATTACTTCATCACCATGATGCGCCGCTTCGAGTGCCAACGGACCAGGTGTCTCTATATGTAATCGCTTGCGTTTCTTGTCTTTCTTCACTTCACTGTCTTTAGTCTTCTTTCGATGGAGTTTAGGCGCCGGTGTCTGGAACTCGGTAGCCGGTGCAGCGCCACTGCCATACTGGACCATATCCTCGTCGTCGACCATGTATCCTGTCGGATCCACATAGTCCTCTGCCCCCTGGTCAAATCGTACAAGCTGTCGCCCACCGCTAGGGGGCTGCATAGGATTGTTGAAGTATTGAAGGTTAACACTGGACACGTTCGGAGTCTGGTCGACCAAAAAGTCGAAAACGTTCACGTTGGGGTCGTCCACGGCGGCGGGTGGCGGAGTGGGCGCTTCTGGGGGTGGATGGGCCGCTCTGTTTGCATCATCGTCTTCATAAACCTGGTACTGCCGATAGTTTTCGTACTCTTCCGTCACGTCCTCGACGTATGCGTGATGAGCCATGGCTTCGGGCTTTCCTGAGGGCTCGGTGTTGTTGGACTTTTGTCGCTTCGGTTTATACAGGGCGCCTTGATACTTTTGTTCTTCTGTCATACAACTCTGGTGGTAGGAGTTAGATTTGTTCGTAGTGTCAATTCGTCAGACATGCAACATACACTATGCGCGCGGTACTCAGTTCCGGGGAAGTGGACCATACAATCAATGCAGGTAAAAGTAGCGCCGCGGCAACGACTTCTGTGTGGGTCGAGTTTCTTTTTGGTTAAAACGTCACCACACGCCTGTGGATAGAAGAGATCAAAGTTAGATGGTATAAATACAATACAAGTATGCAAAACGACTGTGGTTATGAGATGCGAAGGAGAATATGGAGAACGCAATTGGGTTTCAGGGGGCGTGTGCTTTATCTGGTTGGAGGGGCAGAGGGGTGGATGAGATCAGGAGACGAGACGTTCCAATATTATGGGGTAGATATAAACAGGGGTAGATAGAGTGGGTGTGAAGGATGGTGGATGGTCAATGCTAAGGTGATGTATTGGTTGTGTATGGGTGATTCAGTAGGATGGCGCGAGGGATCTCAAGGGGTAGCGCAACGCGCAATGTCGTGTGTCGCTCAAAATGGCCAAAATGGACGCCGAAAGGGAGGGTTGGGCGTGATGGGTAAAGGGTTGTGATGTCAGGCACGCTTGGGGTTTAAATTAGGGAATTGGCGATATTACCTCACACGAGAAGGAAACCATTGTTTCTGAGTGGTCCAGAACTGATGTGCTGTCGGATATGTGAGATGCTGATTGGCGCGCAGCTGCAAGATTTCTTGCGTGTCTCTCGATCTAAGTGGTCGGCAAAGAAATTTGTTGATGTTTTCTGTTTTTGTCTTTCCTGCTGCAGATGGCAGTGCAGCGTTCTTCTCAGATGGGCGAAGTCGGATTAGGAGACAAGAGCTGATAGGACGAAAAGCAACCCGGCGGATAGTCTAGAATTCCAAGATGGGAATGATATAGGAATGATAGACGGGTGGTTCCTGACTGGTATGGTAGGATTACTAGTATTTTCCTTCCCAAAGGGTCTCGATCTCTTTTGGAATGACGGACTACCGAGCACAGGTGTTGTTGTGAGAGACCTTTTCGTCGTACAATCGGACAATCAGGTGTGATCTCACTTCTGCTTCTAGAAAGCCACAGCGACAGACGTGAGCTCCAATTCCCAGGGGCCAGAGTCAAACAAGGGCGACGTCAGCCGTTCGTTAGTTTCTCAAGGTCCGGGTCCCCTTTATTATTAGAACAGTGAGCGATCTTGGCTGGGGTAATCGTTGTGGGCTGAGTTGCTATAGGCCCAGGAAAAAGGAATTAAGGAATTAAAGAATTGGAGGCGGAGTTGGCCAGGAACAGAGTTGGAGTTCACCAAGTTGAATAGAATACAACAGAATAGGTTAGATTAGTGAAGAGGTTCAACTGGGTGTCTCTGTCCTATGAATGGGCAATTGGCAACCCAAGATCTGGTGATGATAAAATTTTTGAGAAATTGGGTGTGTAGCAAAATGCATTGAAGTTTTTCGCGGTTGGGCGCTGCTGCGTTAATGCGCGCGGGTCCTCCTTCAATTCGGTAGGCAATTGGTAGGGGTGTTTCGAAGGGCAACCGCCAGCTGTCAACGGAGCGCTAACTCAATTGTGACACTTCTAACCCGACTAGGTGTCAGCATTGGAAACAACAGGCCACGCTGATTGGCTCAATCGATCGGACAAGCCAACAAGGTTTTTGGAAAAGCTCCATCCCTTTACGGATCTGGGAGTGGAATCGACGATGATCGCGTTCTGCAATGCATGTACTATGTAGCAATACAAAGATAGTAGGTGGAACGAACTTGGAATCCTTAAGGAGTGATTGGTTCCTAGTTTGCTTACCAGAATAGCCAACGAATGGTCATAATGCTAGAGGCATAATTGTGCAGCGCAGACGACCTAAAACAAGCTATCCAAGGACCGTTAGGGCGGGACGGCATTACACTTCCAACCATCAACAATGCGGGTTAGCGTCATCTATTTCGATCCAAAACCCGCCCCAGGTGCTTTAGTCCGTGGTAGTGGCCATAGTTATTACGCAGTATCTAGATCGAACATAGTTGC
Organism: Hypoxylon sp. PDH2405; assembly: GCA_023628415.1. Classification (NCBI taxonomy): domain Eukaryota; kingdom Fungi; phylum Ascomycota; class Sordariomycetes; order Xylariales; family Hypoxylaceae; genus Hypoxylon; species Hypoxylon sp. PDH2405. The sequence goes on along the minus strand of JAMAKT010000004.1, from coordinate 562,808 downwards.
ATAGTAGTATTCGACCCCAAGGCGGAATAGAACTACCATAATAAAACGTTACCTACCGCGCCTGCGCGCGTAGCACCATTGACAGCCAAGGAGAAGAAACTAAGGAATGATCTGCTTCACTTAAATACAGGTAATTATATGAGGATACTTTACACGAGAAATATCGTAAGACTGAAAAGAGAGGCAATTAAAAGATTCAACCAGCTGTAATCCCGTCTGTGCCGGCCGTAACAAGCAGCCAAACACACCTAAAAAGGCTACCCGATTTCGGCTATCTTTGCGGAACACCGACAGCCTAAGCAGAAAACAGTTAGCATGTATTTAGGAAGCTACTAGCTGCTCCCAACTAAACCAGTCCCAAGCAAGCTTAACTTTGGCTCACCTGTGTTTGAGGATTTTCCAAGTGGTTATTCTTTCCTTCCAAATGCCATCGACCCCTGGCTTGTCCAGTTGAGATTCATCAATTCCAACCCACTCACAGTCCACTAACAGTACCGTACATACGTGCGAGTCAAGACTCAGCTCCACTACCACGCATGCAATCACTCCTAGGTCCTCCTTTTCTGTGTTTCAAGTAATTTACTTGACATTACCTCTAAGCTTTTCTCTCCTTCTCTTCTTTACAATAGTAGGGTTGCTTGGTTGGGCCATGTCTCCCTCAGGAGCCTCATCGTCACATCTAAGCTATCTGGAGCACGCTGTCTCGCTCCTCAGTACCGTGGCCGCTTACATGCGCTTGCCGGCTTTGGCCTCCACGGTATGCCTTCACGCTCACTCTCCTTTAGGTCTTCAACCTCAACCTCCAGCTCGTCCACCAATTCGATATTCGCCCGAGCATGTCGCCACGCACAAATCGTTATTGCAAAGCAGTATCAATCCACAGCCGAGCTAACAATTGTGACCCAGGGTGTTGCCGCCGTCCTAACCACCCTACTATATTTCAAGCAAAAGTGAGCATAGCCACACCCCTCCTATCCAAGGTGTCATCTGTCGCAGACAGCTAACCACCCTCACCCCACATTACAGAGCTCTGATCTACCCGTCTCACATGCCCCCGAATTCTCGGACTAATGTTCCACGACCTTCGCAATTTGGTATCAAAGACTTCGAAGAGCTGGTTATACCAACGAACGATGGGGAGAAGCTGTCGGCATTCTACATTCGCGGTCCGAGAGGTGGCCGGAATTCCAATTGCACCATTTTGATGTTCCATGGCAATGCTGGCAACATAGGTCATCGATTACCGATAGCCCGCATGCTTATCAATTACATTGGATGTAACGTCTTTATGCTGGAGTACCGAGGTTATGGCTTGTCAACTGGCGAACCAGATGAGAAGGGACTCACACTCGATGCTCAGACTGCCCTCGACTATCTACGAAATCGAGCTGAGACTAGTAGTCACAAGATCATTATCTATGGACAGAGCCTGGGAGGAGCTGTCAGTATCAAATTGGTGTCGAAAAATCAGCACGCAGGAGATATTGCAGGCCTAATCCTCGAGAACACGTTTCTCTCAATGCGATCTTTGATTCCATCTGTCATTCCTCCGGCAAAGTACTTGACTATGCTGTGTCACCAAGTCTGGCCAAGCGAGTCTATACTACCGTCCATAACCGAAGTTCCGATATTATTTTTAAGTGGCTTGCAAGACGAGATTGTCCCGTAAGTTCACTCCTATCCCTCCCATCATCCTATTATGATGATCATGTGATGATTTAAAACAACCATCCACAAAACCTGAGCTCACTATTGAGCACGGATTAAATGCTGTTTCCTGATATCACCCCCTATGCAGCAAGGCTTGGCATGTCTCACTTGAATAAATCGGCTGATTCGTGGGTTAACGTCATTTGTCTTGCAGGCCTGCTCACATGAGAAAGCTTTACGAATTAGCTACTACACCCACTAAGATCTGGAAGCCCCTGCCTGGTGGCGACCACAACTCCAGCGTATTGGAAGAGGGTTATTTTGAGGCAATATCGGACTTCGTGTCCAATGTCGCTGGGGATGAGAAATCATAATTTTTATGAGCCACGGCCAACGCTTCTATGCATGAGACGACCGGTCAAGAATGAGCACCGCGCTTGTCACGCCTTCCACCCATATACCCTTTAACCTGCGAGATACCCCCTACCCTCACGTCAGATTACGTGACGGGTTGTACCTATAGAATACAGTATATTGAAATATCTACATGCTCAACAAATGAATGGCTTTCTTCCAATATTGCTCAAAGTGGCACAATAATGCGCTCTAATCACAAAAAGCAAGTTCGCTGTTCAAGCTCCGGTGGAAGGGGGCCAAATTCCTTGAAGGATTTCGTCAGCAGCCATCCCTGCGGCTAAATATTGATGGTCTCTGTCTGCGCTTATCGAGTCGAGTCCCAAGTCATTTTATGCAGGTCCCTGACAGCGCCCGCATACGTGTCACCTATCAGTCGGGTTCGAGAGGTTGCATTCATTTGATAGTCATCAAGTATCTTATTATCTTCAGGATCTTACTTCCGAGTTGCGTGGTCGAAGTAAAGCTTATGAGACCTCAAATCCTGCTGTGAGCACAGCAGCTCAGCTGAGCTAGATAGGGTTTCACCCTATACATTTACTATCGAATCGGATCGAGGAAGACAACTGAATAGCTGAAAGTTCGCTACCCTAAGATAGAGCCGCAACCCACCACGCGACGCCCCAACACTCAAGCTACACACTTGCGATTTGAGACCCAAGCCTTACAGCATGTTGACAACAAATTGAACAATCAGTTTTTGTAATGACAGCGCAGTTCAGAATTGATCACATTGTCCACCAGACGCCATCCACAGATCAGGGTAGTGCTCATTAGCTGGTTGCCTTTCAATCAAAAGTCTAGTGGCCGCCTCGCTTTGATGCCTTTTCTCTCACCAGGCCGAGTTCTGATACCAAGGTTGATCAACATTTTCGAAGTTACATCACGATATCTCGGTGTTTATACTTGTCTTGTGTATCGGTAGATTAGTTTGGTACGTGCAGCTCATCTTGCATTGATTTAACCTAGCTACCTAGCACATATGAGATTGACCCCCCTGGTACCCCTCGTTTCGATGAATATATATTGTGAAAAGTGAAATTCTTATGAAGCATCCATATCATATACCGTAGTTCAAGAAAGTTACTATGAGTTTAGAATTTCTAGAAAAGACACGACATAACTCCGCGTATCTCAAAATCACTTTTTACAAAGTGACATTAATGATCCCTCATCATCTCATAAGGGAGTTCGTCGTATAAAGATACAATAGGTCGTTGAGGTAAAATAAGAAATTCAATTGCCTACCTACCTAGGTACTGAGTATAATAAATATGAGATATAGTGAGTTCATTGAGCATGTTTTGTTAGAAACTACGACTGCCCTTTCATATGACAATCCACTATTAAGACTCTTTTCAGCCTTATACTAGTATAACTGGGGATATGAAGGTCCGCAGTTTAACGCGACGCTGATATTTCCTGGGCCTTTTCCGCGAAATCCCGGAATCCCGGTCAATTGTGTAAGCCGATTGCATTGGCATTACCAAATTCAAGACGAATGAATCTGATTATAAGATTCAGCTTACCGGAACATTTAACCCATGTACGTATAACACAATAAATTTAAGTCCAAGTCGCTTACTTCAAAAAAGGTAAAGGTGGACGATGACCTTCCCATCAGTAGAAGAAGTATCCAAAATTCCGGCACTCCCAACGGCGATATGGAAGCTTCAGCCTCACCAGAGCGGCCTCCTGCCCGTCGCCGCAACACGGGGCGGACCCCTTAATATCAGCTGGGAGGTCCACGGCGAGGGGCCCATCAAGCCCATCGTAGGCATCTTCCTCCTTTCTCCCTTCCCACCCCACTTCATTTTCTCTTTAGGGGTTTTTTTTCTTCTTCATAAAGGGCGTCCGCTCTAATAAGCCCAGCTCATCGGCGGCATTGGTTTAGCCAAGGCCGACTGGCAGCGGCAAACCATGTACTTTGGCCACGAACGCGGAGAAAGGTACTCCGTGTTAGTCTTCGATAACCGCGACGCGGGCGAATCGGACAAGCCGGTGATACGGTACAACACGTCTGATATGGCGCGCGATCTGCTCGAGGTGCTGGATCACCTCGGCTGGACTACGGAGCGCGAGCTCCATATCTCGGGTGGGAGCAGTTGAGTCTAACATTTCGGAGCTCAAAATCGCCCCAGGTGTTCTTGTTTCTGTGGGTGGTATGGCTAACTTATGATGGTGCAGTGGGCGGTATGATTGCCCAGGAGGTTGCGGTGTTGGTGCCGGAACGCATTACTAGTCTAAACCTGCACTGTACTACAGCTAAGTTGGAAAACACAGGGACGTTTACGGCGAGGATAGGCTGGCTTGGAGCACTATTTCCTAGGAGTCTTGAGAGTGAGATCTGTTCAACGGCGAATAGCTGTTACCCACAGGAGTGGTTAGAAGCACCAGATGACGCTGAACTGCCCACGGAGAGCACACCGAAATGTAAGCTGCCGGCCGGTGGGTATTAGAAGTTCGAAAACAAATATGCTCGGTTCGCAGCGCAAGAGATACATATGCGGCGGAGTAAGAATGGGTTACTCCTGCAAGCAGTTGCAGATGGCTTCCACCAGAAGATGCCAGAGCAGCTACGAATCTGGCGGATCGGGTAGGGAGGGAGAGGATCATGGTACTCCACGGTACAGCCGACCGGATGATTGCATTAGATCAGGGGAAGAAATTGATGGAATGTTTGAAGCTTGATAAAATATACGTCGTCGATTGCTAGGACACGCGCCAATTCATCAAAAGACGAAGTGGTTTAACGAGTTAAGTGGCCAGTAATAGGACTCAATGCATCGTTTCAAGAGTAAACAATGCGACCTTGGTGCATATGCGCGTCTTCAGCCACCACCATCGTGACCCCCCTCTTATCTAGTTGCCTGATAAACCCCCTGGATTGGCAGGTCAACAACATGTTGAATTTTGCGAACCAATTTGGGAGTCAATTTTCTGAAGGTTGCCTAACATTCCGTTCCGTATGCTTATTGGAATCCTGCTTTTTCTGATGTCGAACAACCAAAACGCTCACAATGCTGGCATTCCAAGCGAGCTGGCCAAGTTGGTTGCGCAGTGTTTAGACCGTTGTTGCTTCCTGGACACTTGGAGTGGGAAAAATACAACGTCGCCGCTGATTTCCGTGGCACAATCACATATAAAAAAACTAGTTGCAGAAGTACGAAACCTTGCCGAAGTAATCCTCAGCCTCGATCCGTCAGCTGGGATTTCGGATATTAGCCATGCTACAATGCTACAGGATACAATCAGCCACGCTCACGGGCTCATCCTTGAAGCACTGGGTATCTTCCACTTCTGTGCAGAGAATCGACACGATGGCAATGATGGGGAGCTAAACGCACTGTTTGTCAAGCTACATATTCAAGATAGAGACTATACCACTCAGTCTCTACTCTCCGAGAGAGTCAAAGCATATCGGAACTTTGAGGAGTACACGCTAGCCCCCTGGATTGGACCAGATGCTAAGAAGGAAACCCATACCTGGGGCTTGCCCGGCACTACACTTACACCTGAATTTTTCGGCAGCATCATGTAAGCCTCATGTCCATAATGAATCAAGATTAGAGAAAGGCTGACTTAGAATCTCTGTCAGTCTCTTCGCTGAAAATATGGCTAAGGAGCGGTCTCCGAGATATGTGCACAGTTACTCTTCGCAAAGCAACATACCGTATACCATCGTCAACCCTTCCATTCTTCCACCCAGATCAAGCTTTGGCATTGTCAGGGAGGTGGCTCACAAGCGTACCAATGAATCATTCGCGCAAAAGAGCTTTCAGGACTTATATCGGAAATCCGATCGCTCCAGAGTGCTGCAGGAGCTTGCTGTCTTGGAGATTTGCTCTCATCCAAACATTGTCAGTCTCATCGAAGCCTACGAGGCCGGCGATGATCCGTATACGATACACATAGTAATGGCGCCTTGGGCGCCATATACTCTCACTAAGTTTTTGCACAGGCCTAATTCCGAGAGGAAAAAGATATGTCCTTGGTTCGAACCAAATTCGACTCCCTCCATTGCATCCATCTATAGGATAATGCTTGGACTTGCCAAGGCTGTTGGATACCTCCATGGACTGTCCATCAAGCACAAGGACATCAAACCTGATAACATACTGTTCTATACCGAAAACCAGCATGTCATTCCCTACCTTACAGATGTTGGGATTAGTAAACCCTATAAGGATGGAAAGGAGACAAAATATGATGACAGCACCTACGCCTTCCTCGCCCCTGAGCAGATTCGTCATCAAGAGAGCAGTTTTAAGTCGGATATCTGGCAGCTAGGATGCTGCTACGCATTACTTGTTGCCGCCGCCATCGGGGGTACTGAGGCAACGGAAAAGTTGCACGTCAGCTACAATCGGACAGATGAGAAATGTTCTTGCAACATTGGACTGGAATGCCAATGCTTTATAGAGACATTTGAGGGTATCTGCAGCCTGAATGAAAGTGTTCAGAGCCGTGCGTATGGCTTGGTTGCTGGGATGTTGGACTTCAATCTGCTCAACAGGTTCGACATCAAGACTGTTCAGCTCAAACTCGAAGAGATGTTGCCAGTCAAGTCGAGGTTGATACTTCGGTACGCATACGGCAGGCCGCAGCCGCAGACTGACATTCTATGCAACGCACCCCTGAGACTGACTACGATATATGAAGAATGCGCCTATTTTGGGTTCTAGGAGCTATTGATCAAATGATACTAGTTTGGGTTAGGCAAGGCGAATTGAAGCCTCGTCTCTTCTCCTTTTCACTTTTGCCTTTTCAGCACCTTTCACATGTTGGATCTACAGAAAAGTAAAGCCTGTACGAATAAAGTATACCGAATGACTCAAATATTTGTCTCTAACATACCTCACAAAGACGTCCACCCCCACCCCCCCAAAACTCCTTTCTATGCTCATTCGACCTCGACTCCCCTGTTCTTTGCGCGAACCATCAGAGCCGGCTTCTTCCATAATGAGACCATTCGAGAGCAGCCATGCCAATCAAGGTTTGGTTCAACAAGTTGTAAGTCATAGACCCAGATCAACTTGGCTAGTGTAGTTTGCAATTCTAGCCAGGCGAGGGCTCGACCCAAGCAAGCCCTCGAGCCTACGGAAAATGGCTGGCTGCTATCTCTGACATCATTGTTTCCGGGGTCAATCCATCTTTCTGGCCTAAATGACCATGGGTCTTCGAAGTTTGTCGAGGACAGACAAGTTGCAAGAGGATTCGTATACACAGTAGCCTATGGTAGGCCGTCAGCTGCATTCACTACAGAGTATTCAAGGAAACCATATAGGGAAATACATACTCCTGCAGGAAGAAAATGACCATCGACTATGTCTCCGCCTTCAGGTACAATTCGAGGTAGTGCGAAAGGCACTGGAGGGAATATACGTAGACCCTCTAAAATGACTGCGCGAAGGTATTGCATTGCCGTTGTAGAGGAATATGTGATATCCGAGTATCGCTCGATACTTCCTCGAACTTCAGCTGTCAGTTTAGCTAGCGAAGATGGGTTTCGTAGCAAGTAGTAGACTATGGCGGCTAGAGTGGTAGCAGTAGTGTCACTCCCTGCGATGACCAGGTCTGAGGCATGAGCAGCAATTTGTCTGTCTGGCACACCCTTGATAGCCTTCTCCTGGAGAATCCGGGTCAAGAAATCTTTACGGCTCGTTTCCCTTTCTCTCCGCCTTGACGACGTTAGCAATGCCATATATGTTGGTGACGATTTACCTACCGCTTGACAGCTTCGTAAGAGAATTTTTCGTTGGCCTTTACGTCTGCTAGAGCCTTTTTGAATTTTCTATGCATGAGTACGGCAAGGACTCTCGCAAGAGTAGGATAGTGACTGAACGCGTCGATAAGCGGCGCCAGCATTAATGAGCCCGCGGCGGTAGATATCCAGGGATGTCGAGTCTCTGTAACGTGGTTTAGTTATTGTCCAAGTGGCATATTTTACCACAATATCAAAAACTCACCATTATCTAATGCACCAAATGACTCGCCGAATGCCAGGTCACCGGTGATGTCAAAAGTCATTAGCTCGAATAACACTGCCATGTCGACTCCTTTCTCCTCAGAGCCCCTGATACCAACTTTTCGAACAAGCTTATCGACCGAGGCGGCAACAATCTCCTCCTGTTCTGCAACAGCGCGCTCAGAGAAAGCACTAGCCAGTTGATTTCGCATCTCCTTATGCACCTCTGATCTTCTTTCGCTTATGATTGAACTTATCCCGTTAACTGAGAAGCTCCCCCCTTCATAGAAAGTTCCCTTCACGAATACTTGATGGCCGGCTCTATGGCCATAAATATCCTTCCATGACTGCGCGCTGTTGAAAGAGACTTCGTTTGGAGCAAGACGGACAGCATGACCTGCATCATGTAAGCTCCATTTCACATATAATGTAGGCAGAATAGACACACCATATTTATTATGTAGTTCTAGCACTTTGTAGGGCTGACGGCCTCCAAGTAGCCACCAACAGTATGGAATCTACTATTCATAAGTATCAAAGTCCCTCAAACCTGATTGTGAGACGTACATCACTGACGGCGGCCAACCAGGGCCCTGGGATCTTGGAAAGTGGATGGAAAAAGAGATTATAGACTATCTGGAATATCCAGCGACCAACAAGCTATGGGTTTTGATTAGCTGCGACTCAAAGGTAAGGACATGGTATCCTTACAAGAAGTAGAAATGACAAGATCCCAGCCCGAATTAGCTCTGTGAACATCTTTCCTGACATTGGATGTCAATTTTATGCCTGGGTAAGAAGTTGATGCTGTATACTCCCTTTTCGAAGGCCAGTTATACGCAGCAAGTCATAAGTATGTGAAATGCAACAGCTATGCAATCCACCTATAGTTACCTAGACCCTGTTATATATATTTAGCTAGACTAAATGGTGCTCTCGTTTAGTAGGCCTAAACTAAGCCACCTCAATGTAGGCGCTTTGGGGATGTAAAGTGCTCAGACAGCAGGAGATTCCGATGGCACTGGTGTGAGAGGATACAACCCCAGCGTCACACCATTCTCTCGGGGATCTCAAGCGTCCCAATCGTAAAACATCTTTCAGGCAGTCAGCCATCACCATAAATTAAGTAGATCTTGTGTTTTTCAGATCAATGTGTTGCACAAAACAGCCACTACAAGTCGTGATTGGGCACGGTATATTGAATGCGTTATCTAATGCCCGTATATGACGCCTAGGCAGCTCGGCGACTTGGCTTAAATAGATCTCTTTTCTCCGAAAGTGTCAAAACATTGTGTCAGCTCGCATTCGATACAAATGCAACATTTATTATGGCTGTCCTAATGTTAGGTAGTTCCTGACCGCTCCCTCAATTTGGCTAGATTTACGAAATGAAAGTGATGTTCTATCCTGGATAGAGCCCCTCCGCACTGACCCTACATCAGACCGTTTCAATAATTTTTTACGATATAAGTATGGCACCTACCTTTTCAATACAAGTCTTTATTATGGTATTGTCAAAGCCCCAATAATAGTTATCGCACTTATATGCTACTTGCAAAGTATTGAGACTATTCCACAACTGGAAGGGAAAAAAAGTTTTGGACACATCTCCCACACTTCTCATCGCTATTGAGCTCTTATAATACCTTTCGGTGAATGGACGCCACTTTTAAGAACTTAAACACGATGCGTTATTCTGCGCGACGTCAACTTCTAGTAAAATGATTGTTCCATCGTCACCTGTAGTAAAAAGTTCATGGGCTGGATAATGTTAGACCCCTGTCAGAAGTTTCGCCTGCTAAGGAACCTACCAGGTTGTATAGGCTACCTTAGCTACTTTGAGGTATAGCCTTGTAATAGCCCAGTCTAGTCCTGTCTAAATATAGGATAGGCGAATGTGCCTCTTGTACATATACCACGGCCTCGGCCGAGATGGATTAATAGCTCCTTGCGAAACAACATGTTTCTCTCCTTCGACAAATAGATGCGCCACGTGACAACCTCAACTAACATCCCATCCAACCCCTTCTTATTATTAGCCAACATACCTACCTACCTGGTACTCAGCTTCTTAGGGAGTTTGCTCAGTTAGGTACCTAAGGTACATTACTTGGTGTCAAGACAATGGCGATTAGAAATACTATTTTGACTTGGCCACCGCTACCTAAATATGACCGAGCTTGATGAACGCAGCTTGCACTAGAGCCACCATTAAGTTATTCTTGAAAATCTAGTGCCTTTGTTAATTACCTATATTCAACTAGGTACCTACTTTTCAGGAGCGACAACTAGAATTCAATGGGTTGGCTATCAAAGAAACAGCATCTATCGTCTGCAGTTCCACTGGCTTCTATACTATGCTATAGACTTCGCCTGTGCTAGGTTGCTGAACTCTGATACCGGGAAGAACTGCGCCACAGCAAAGTATGCTAGGACGGGGCATTTCTAGGGCGCGGGGCGGGATCGGTTCAATTACCGACGAGGTCCAATAGCAGGTGCTTACGCCTTCTTACTGATCTGAATATGATGATTGGCCACGGCTTGAGATCTGTGATGGGTGGATGCGACCTTGGAATCAGCACAGCCTGTGTTGGACCGGCCTAATTTTTTGTACGGCCTCAGAACCGAGTCTGGCCTCAGCCTCACTTGAGGCCCTCAGATTTTGGGCCATATAAACTCACCCACAGGTCCTCAGCCATCCAATCTATCTTAGCTCTTTGAAAAGCTGGGAGGAAGGAGCTCCAAGGTAGTGCTCTGGAATCTCCACAAGGGTGAGTCTCCTTTACTGTATACTTTCGTCCCTAGTATTGCAACTGACTAGGCAACTTCAATATAGCCGGAGCAAAGTCCATCCATTGTTACAACTTCCTTTAAGGACTCCCGAGGGAGGACGAAAGTTGTCCTCCCTCGACCTCAATTTCGAGACGATGCAGCAGTAGTCAGGCAAGAAATGCCACCGAGGGTGCTCTGTCAGAGATTGGTCTTGAGGATCCTTTTGTTGGACTGGAGGGGTCTCCCGACTTTGACGGATTCCTCGGGGCATTTAATGTACTCGATTACTGGAAGGGAGACGGTCTGGAGGGGACCGTCGTGGATGCTACTTCAGGCGTCTGTCCAGAAGTGGCTAGGGGAGAGATTCGCGAGGAGTCCGAGTCAGAATGGCTCGGCGTGCCAATGCCTGGCCAGTTTCCAATGTCGAACTGGTTGTCAGATAAGCTCAATATCTCCGATGGTGATGCCGAGTCTATTCTGCCAGCCGGTCAGTCTATGGAACCCCAAATCGCCCATTTTGATTACTGTCATCCGAATCCGGATTGGAAAGTCAGCTCGGATTCAGGCCCATCGTCGTCACTGAACTTCAACGATCCTCGCCCGGTGCGGCTATCTCAGATACTGGAAGAGCGAAATACACAAGTACCCGAGGTCTTCTCAGAAAAGGTTACACCAGAAAGCCCTACACAGACACAGTTTGTGTGCGGCACTTGTGACATATCCTTCTCTTCTCAAGGCAAATTGAAGTAAGTGGTGCATGCCAGGATACCCAGTTGGATGCTTACCTGTACTATAATTCTATAGGGCGCACAATCGGCGTCACGAGAAGAAGCATTACTGCACACAATGCAGCCGGCGTTTCTCAGAGGCCCGAGACCTGCGTCGTCATGTCCAGTCAATGCATCAGCAGTTGTGGGATCAATGCCCCCAATGTGGAAAGAAGCTTAAGAAACGCGAGGATAATTTACGACGACATATGACACGTTATTGCAAGCGCCAATAGTACAATTTGGGAAGCAATGATGGCCATTAAGGCAGAGAGGATAGAGAAACGATTAAGGAATGATGTTATGATAAGGCAATTCCCTATTACCCAACGAATCCTACTAAGGCACCCGAAGGCGACGCCCGGTAGAAAATGTTCATGTTCAAGCATACGAATAATGCTTGAACATGAACATTTTCTAGGGTGAAGGTCTCAGGATAAGGCAGTCCAACTTAACGTTACGTTTAGTGACTTATGTCCATCTGGCTATATCAAGCCTGTTATTTATATTAGGATTTGGATCTGAGTTTCGATTTATAATGACATGATACTTGAATTAGTACCAATCCACTACGGGTATACCTTGCCAGCAAGTGTAAAAGTAGATGGGTCTGATGTGTCGACGGAGTACTCCCATATCTGATCATCGGATATTCCATAAAACATAGCGTCCGTCGTCATCGCGATAGCAGAGAAATTCGTCGACTGCCCCTGAGCAAGGTTGATTTCCGGGATCGCGTTATATGCATTCCCATCCCACCGAGCCCCCCTTATGCTGCCGTCGGTAGATAGGGCAACAAAGAGGACTTCGTTCCAGTTATTCATCGCTGTAACAGCGAATTGTCGGGTAAGCGTGGGATCGACATCATCCAGTATCGTGCCATCTATAGGAACGTCAGCTTAGATCTCAAGTTCAGTATGTGCAGCGATCTCACCATCTTCTTTCCAGTTCCAATCTCCCACGAATGTTGATCTGCCTATGGACCCTGGCCTCCTTTGAGTAGCCAGTATCATCCCATGGACATAAGTACCATTAAGTGTTGGCACTAAAGCTAAGCTTGCTTCAGCCGAAACAGCGTTGGTTCTGACCACCGGGCGGGTGTTGTTGGTCCAATCGCTCGAGTTCGCGATTCTGATGTAGCCCTCTCGTCCTTGGTAAGCCAGGGTCCAGAACCCGGTGCAGTTGTCTCTTGGACATCGTTGCCAAGCGACCGCCAACTGGGTGCCGTTCCAGGTTGGAAGTCCGGAGGCATTGTATACCCAGAAGTCCGGGTTTCCAATCGGATTGTTCGAGTTCACCCAGCTGATAGTTTGTGCGTTGTCTGTGAGCTCTGAGAACCATAGGCGCACTTCATACATCGAACCCGTACTGCTGTCGGAAGACGCGCTCGCTAGGGAGGTCCCTGGTATAGGATTGATGGGACCAGACGTCGATGACTGCATGAACTGGCTGACATTTCTCGTCGTCCAGGTCTTGTTTTGCGAATCCCACTGTCGAGCAATGATAGCGTTATTCGGATCTTGGAAGAAAACGCTTCTATGAGTAACCCCTTGCGGGTCCGTCCAGTTAGACGCCGCTAGCTTTGACGTACTAAGAACATTGACATTCCTAACAGTATCCGAATCAGGAGTCGGACTCGATCGGCTTGTATTGCTACTTGTTAACCCTCCAGCAACACCTCCGGCGATGGCACCAAGTATAACTAGTATTACACCAGTCAGGATGAGGTAGAAGATGCGTGGCGATAACCCGCATATCTGTCGTTTCGCAGTTCCATCATCTTGACCCTGAACAGCAGTTGCCTCCGTGTCCGCGTAGGGAGTCCCCGTCGGTTTTGGAGCATCCCATGCCGTATGGGGGTCGACAGCTTGGGGATATTGACTTTCTGGATGAGGCACAACTTCCTTGTTTGAGCCTTCAAGGACTTGAGGAGCCGACGCTTCTACGCTACGTACTTCGAGCGTGCTGTACGGCTCGTGGCCATGGGAATAGTCCGCTGATGCCATGAGACATTGCTAACCAATGAAGTCGGTTAATGTTGGAAAAGGAACAAGAATTTCCGGAAACACCTTAGGTAAGTCATGCTGAAGTCCCTAGGGACCTTGGCTACCTATTTAAGTCACCGATTCTCAAATTTTCATGTCAGCTCAGTTTCAAGATCCTCAGTTTAGTGTAGTTTAGTAAGATTTTGGATTAAGCTTGGCTATCACTAACGTATTTCTTATTGGCATAAAGGGGAGGAAATAATGGGAAAATGTCGGTCGTGTTTGCCCACATGTGTAAGCGTTGCAACGCCAGGCTCCACCAGTTAGGGATTATCGTATAGAGCATCCCGTAAAGATCATCGGCATTACATCAGAGAATGCGGCCCCCCCAGCCAATCATTGTAGCCTATGAGCTATTATATTTGTGTAACAACATGCGAATTAGAAACACAAGCCTCAATAGGCTGGGGTTCGAGTTCGCTGCGCCATCGTTCCTTACCACCACACAACTTCGTACCCGGACTCTCGCACGGTGCTTCTCGAGCCCCGTTTAATGCGCCGATCCTATAGTAAATGATGGGATCAGTACGTAAGGTGGCTTTCATAGTGTGGCGGCCCTCATACATGACTTCGCAAATCTTGATGTTGGAATTTCACCTGTTGCTTGATATACACCGTACCATTATTTTACGATCTTGCACATTCACCTGATGCTTGAAATGAGCTAGTATGCTTATTATCGCTAAGCATATATTGCAAGCTTTACTTATAATTACCGTCCCGGCTCTAGTAGGCTTTGAATACGACTTCCATGGTAGGCTTGCCCGATACCTAAATATAATCTTGAAGCTCAGGAACCTCCGAACCATTACCATGGCAGGAATCTCGGGTCCGGCAGCAGAACTAGTATCGCTCTAAACATATCCTAAGAAGTTCCTCGATGGTACCAATGGCGGAAGAAAAAGACGATTGCAAGAATGTATTTCATTCCTATCTACCTCAGTAACATCCCACCCGTCCATCCATCGTCACACTGAACTAATAACCGGACACGCCCTCACCTATCTGCCTTGGTAAATACATACATCTAGTCAAATAAGTTAGTATAAGTACATTGAGGGGGTAACCCCTAATCCTCTCTAAGACATCCAGTCTGTTGTGTTATGCCGTGAAAATTTATTTTGGCTGCTTTATTAGCTACCTAGGTGACTGGGCCCACCTTGAATATGGCGGCATCGAGATCAGATTAAAAGCTAAGGCTATGGAATTTATTCATCCGGCATACCGCCGAAGAAACCGGGAACATGCTCCCAGTCTACTCCTCGAAGATGCGGGCCGGGCCGGTTAATGTGGGACCCTCTCGGAGTCTAGGTAGGAACAAGGAAGTACGTTCGGCGCGATTCAGTCTACTCAATGACGTATGAAATCCAGCTAAGCGGGAATAAGAAGACGACAACATGCATGGCTTGATAGAATATGCAGCAAAGGACGTGGCTATGTGTGTGTAATGTACAGATTTCGGAACCAGGAAATCAAGTGACGGGAGATGCAAACCAAGCCCTTACACATGCTCATTTCCATGTACAGGCTCGCTGTCACTAAACTCCCTGCTAGCAGATGAATCTCATGTTCTTTTTGTAGTGCCAACACTCGCGTGTCGGTCTTCTCGTGGAGAAAATGCATGTACGATACCCTATTCCTACACCATTATCGCCCTTCCTTCCTTCCATCATCCATAACCGGCTCCCCCCAGCCCTAACGCCCATTTATTTCTTTTTCCTTTCCGCAGCATCCATCTTCTGCTCTAGCTGCTGGACGTAATTGTCCAGTCGTTGGCAAGCAGCCTGAAGAGCCTGTTTTTGCGAAACAACACGAGTCAGCCTATATGTTCCCTCCTGAAAAACCGCAATAATGGAAAAAAGCAAGAGACGAGACGCGGGAGAATCAAATGCAGAAACGCACATAGATATCCTCTGTCAATAGCTCGTTCGAGGCCTTGTATTCTCGTCTGTCGAGCTCTAAGTCAGTATATAGCTCTATCCCTTTAAATAGGATGTCTCCGGCCCAAAACCCATCTTCTCTGTGTTCGCATATTGAATATAGTGGAGGAGCAGGATTTTGAAGGACGAGAAGACAGAGCCTATCGAGACCGGTGGGTTTGTACTAACAGGACGTAACTGTAGATGCCAGCGCCGGCAAGTGTGGAACCGAGGAGGAAGCCGAAGAGTCTATAGAAATTCCCATTCGTTAGTCTCATGATAAATTCCCAAGTAGCATTTAAGCTTCATATATAACAAACTGACCCTCCACGAAAAGCGCCCACGGGCTTGCGGGCCGGTAAAGGAGCTGTCGCTGTCGCGTCGGCCAGCGTTCTTGATGTCGCGTGAAAGCTGCGAGTAGCACGCGGGGCAGCGGCGGCGACGCTCCGAGCTCCGCAGAGTAAGACTCTCGAAGCCATATCGTTCGTGACGACGAAATCTACTTTTTGTCAAGCAGATATATCGAGGTAATTTCCGGTTGAGGTATTTCGGCTACAGTTGGGTGGCCACAGGAGTTTCGAGGCGACCGTTCGATCAATTGAGTTGGAGTTCCTGAGTGGGTCCAGAACATCTCAGAGTGGCGGATATTTCTCGGCATAAAGTGTACGTACATTCATCTGACTTAACTGGAACCTCGGAACAGAGCTGACAGAAGCAAGCATTATGATTGGCTATATCTTCATTTTGTATACAGGCCAGGAATCCACGCCCAGTAACAGCATTACTAGGTTCTACGTACAAGATCACATACAAGTCGGTTACAGGATTCGTGTGAAGAACAAATTCATGAACCTTATGCTGAACTACCTCAAGTCAACATGTAACCCATTTCCCGAGTGACCCAGTGTACCGGCTGAACAATTGGCACGGTTGATATACTAGAAATAAACTGTACAAAGGCTTTTCTTGGCCTATTCTCATTCCCCGAGATTACAGTTCATCGTGCGTCTCCTGAGCAGCCTCGCTGCTGCTAGACTTAGATTCAGTTGCGGCGGGGGCAACAGGGGTCTCCTCCTCCTTCTTCTCCTCAACACCGGCCTTGTATTTGCCGTGCTCCTTAACGAACTTGATTAGGTCCTCAACGGTTCGAGAGCCTTTGTATGTGACAGGCTCGCTCTTAGCACCGGCAGGGTAAAGCTTGATGGTAGGGAAGCCCTGAATCTCATCAGGTACATCGTTGGCCGTGGCATCAACCTTGGCAATAACGACCTTGTCCTTGAAGTCGCTGTTGGCGTACAGGGAGGCAAGATCCTCGTACTTGGGAGCAAGAGCCTTGCAGTGACCGCACCACGGAGCGTAGAACTCAATCAGGACATCCTTGTCATCATCCAAGACGATCTCCTCGTACGACTTGCCAACGACGACAGTGACGGGGCCCTCCTGCTTCTCGGGAACAGCCTCGGACTTGAGGCTGGGCTCAATCTTTCCGGCAATGAAGTCATCAACGAAAGCGCTGATACTCTCAAAGGTGATCTCCTTCTCTTGGTCGAAGGGGAACTTCTGGTTCTTAACGGTCTCCTGGATGGCGAAGGAAGGGAACTTGTCAGTCTTGAGGTTGAGGTTACCGGCGTGAGCGCCGAAAGCAGAAGCGTCGATGGTAGCGAAGTTGATCTTGCCGCGGTACTTGGCGGCGATGGGCTTCAAAGAATCACCAAGAGACTTGCGCTCCTCGACAGTCTCGGAGAAGATGTAGGCAAGAGGGAGGCCGGCGGACATGTAGCCAGAGTAAGTGTCAGGGCCGACTTCGCCCATCAAGGGGGTCGAGGCAACCTTTGCGAATTTCTCGATGGCCTCCTCCTCGAACTTGTCGGTAAAGGTGGCCTTGCCCTCATCGAACTGCTTGTATAGGACAATGGCGGGAGCCTTGACACCCTCAGCCTCAGCCAAAGTAGCATCGTTGGTAGCACCAAAGAGGTAAGAATCCCTAAACTTCTCAGCGATCTTGGTGTATGTCTCGTTGGAGGCCTTGTCAGAGGCATCAATATAGGCGACCAAGACGACCTTGTCGGCGGTCTTGAAATCCTCAAGAGTCTCGGGCGTCAAAATGGAAACGGCAGGTAGGGATTGCTTGATCATATAGGAGGTGATTCTGTCGGTCCTTATTAGTAATTGCCTATAACTACGTTCTATTAGAAAGGAATTACTCACGCTCCAGCTTTCCTTTGGCCGGTGTAAGGAGTAATGTTCTCCAAGCCACGGAAGATCTTGAGTGTGGGGTAACCTTCAACACCATATGTTTGGCACAGCTCACTCTCCTCTGTGCAGTCAACCTTGGCAAGCTTGATCGACTTGTCTTTGAGCGTAGTGGCAGCTTCCTCATACTCGGGAGCGAGAGCTTTGCAGTGACCACACCAGGGAGCGAAGACTGCATTGTGACATTAGCACCAGGTCTTCAGACAATTACGAGCCCGTTGGATGTATAGCTTACACTCTGCTAAAACGAGGTCATTGCTCTTGATGAAGTCGTTGAAGGTATCCTTGTTCAGTTGGGTGACGTCCGAAGCAGCATCTGCAGCAGAGACACCTGCGGCCGCGAGCAGGCCTAAAAAGAAAGCCGAGTACATGGTGAAGGACCTAGTCAATGAAAAACACAATTAGCTATCTAGGATAGTATATTTTACGGCCGCAAGACATCGCGCAAGCAAAAATACCGGAGTGCACAGTAGCGAAATGCGGTGGGTGATGAAGCTGATAAGGATATCAAGACTTACCTATACCTCTAATATGCCACGGGCTAAGTAGAACAGGAAAAGAGAACGATTGGGAAAAACGAATCGGTGAATGCAAATGTAGATGAAGACGTTTTGTATCCTTCTACAATGGCATATGTGTCCCTTCAGAATCGAGGGAATGGGATTGAAGAGAAGGATGGCAAGTTTTTGGATAAAAGGCTGGATTGTTCTGAATATCTGGCCACAGTCTAACTCAGCTGAATCATCAAATAGTACAGTGCTAACATGCCTCTAGCCCCCCAATAGCTGTGACTTGCGCAATAATTAACAATGCAGGGACCGGGAGAAATCTCCACCGTTTGATAGAAGCGGTTGGGCGGTGGGCGATTGATACAGATGACAAGTGTTCTCTTTCTCTGCCCCTCACGGTCGCCAAGCTAGGGCGCACCAGCCACCCACCCACATGGTCCCATACGGTACCTACTCTGCTCTGTCCAAACCTAAATTTTTTGGGGAACCCCTGCCGGAGGGGAGAATTATGGGGATCCACTCTTTTCAAGAACTCCACATCGAGGCTCAATTCCCAATCCCTACAAATTGCCACAGATCACAACCCATATCAGTAAACTCGGAAGGAAGGGGTTCGAGAATGTTGACCAATATAATGGCCGAAGCCGGCAGACGGTTCGTAAATCCGATGGGACGCGAATTACGAGCATTACAATATTAGTAAACGCCCATTCCAGTCAACAGGCCAGGTGTTAACCTTCTTAAATCGTTATTTAATCATCACACGATCCTATTGGAAGGGATTGCGAATAAGTCAGTAGCTGCATAATCAGGTACCCAAGTAAGGGATGTTAATAATGCATGCTGGCAGATTTATTAAATTACAATTCATTCCGCAGCGAGCCTTAAATTGGACCCCTAGGACCCTGAGTGTTGCACCAATGGTTACTCCGTACTCAGCGTTGATAAAGTGATTGCGGTCGGCTGTCACGAATGGTCATATATAGGAGCTCAACACCACTAAAAGAGCTAAATACCTCCTAACTAATGAGTAATCTCGAGAACGCAAACTTAAAAAGCTAAGCTGTCTAACTCCACATGTCACCATCATCCCAATTTTAGTCTGTATCAGTAGCTATCTGTATCTACGTTGTACATTCGACTAATATGTATCAGAAATAGAAGAATCTATGGAGTTACCTGACACCGTCATTTATAGACGTCCTCGCAACTTGAGAACAAATTCAATATACATACATATCAAAGATTCTGTTTCCTAGGATGTATGCAAGATATCATTGAATATCCCGTATGATCCAAGAATGATTGACGCCGCCCATATGAAGAAACATGATGTGGTCTCGAAGTCGGGGTGTTAATGGCACCGTGGGCGAAAGGATGTTGCAAAACTTGCCCCCCTTTTCAGGGCCAGGGGATTCGCAAAACGGTGACCAAGTGAATCAGAACTTCCCACGTGGACCATCGCGACGACTTGACTCACGTCGACTCATTCGCTTGACGATGTCGATATACGCCGTGAGTAGAGGTAGAGCAGGTACTTCCGTGTTTACCTCTACGTCAGGTACATAGTGGATGTTGGCGAGATTATGGAAAGAATCATCCAAGCAGATTATTGATTTGAGGTTGGTTATGCTTTCCGTCTGATAGGGGAAAGTTTATTCAGCTCCTTCCGTCTCATCTCCCCTATTCCTCCATCCAAGATGTCTGACCTTCCCCTCACCATGAATGACCTCGCAACAGCCAACTATCAACCACATGCAACCTTGACTGCATGTACTGGTCAACCTAGTACTCGATATACGTACTTGTAACTCTACAGATATCAACCTTCACTGTTTTACTTCAGCATCCAGCCTTGCCTGGTGACATTCTAGGCCGTCGAAGCCTTGGACTGTTAAACTGGGCTCGACGTCGTTCTAGGAATAGTCATCCAAGCTCTTCTTAATCTCATGTCGAACCCAATTACTTTTTTATTTCATAATCTAGTGTCTTTCTCTTCATTGTTGGGCCAGTGTCTCCGTCGCCCTCCTAACCGTGTTTTTCCTAATGGAGCATCATCGCTTGCCCAGGCATAGCTCCAGCCATGGAACTCTTCATAGCAGCTATTCTCATGGACGACCGGTACATGGTCCCTCTCCTGTTCGCCCATTGCATAAACCCCTTCGGAGTGTCAACGAGAATTCCGTCTTGCTACCTTCGCCCGGTGCTCTAGAGAGCATGTTGAAAACCACAACCGAAACTGGGGACATTGGAATTTTCAGTATTAGACCAGTACCCCCATCACCGCAACGCAAAGACACATTGTCCGAAATTGGCCAGCAATATCTGTCGCCGCGTCCCTCTATAGACGAACTGACCCATCGGAATAATGGCAAGAAGCCCTCCTCCTGTAGAGACACCGCTTCGGAGATAATCTCGATGTATGGCTCTGAAAGCCATAAATCAGCCACAAGCACATTAACTCCAACTTCTTCGGAGGAGACTGGGCAGCGTTCGTATTCAATGACAACTTGCGGATCCCGCCACCTTTCCCACCACAGATCGACAACGACACTGCAGAGTCAAACAAGCGGGGGTCCGCTTCAACGTCCGCGATCACCCTTCCCATACCCAACTCGTCTAAAGCGACCTGGAGTTCGCCCAGCGTCGCCAGCACTCACAGAGAGTGGGCGGGTCGATTATAGTCGTATGGTGGAAATTGATCGAACCTCATATGTAGGTATCTCAGACTCCGCATAGATTCATACCTTGGGTACTCACAAAGAGATTTTAGAGGACTGCACACGGGCTTTACAAGCCTTATTATCCCCCAATGTTCCGAAGGCCTCCGCCACTAGGTCTTCGAACTGATGCTAATCAGTCTACCGTTTCATTGCCACCGCATGGCCTGCTTCCTAGCCGGCATGGACCACCGGGGCCTCCCTCAATCCGGACCCATTCTGCCGCCTCGATGGCGTCTTGGAGTGGCCCTTATCACGAAGGGTTAGACGGCTTTTCGTCCAGAACATCGAGCCTCACTTCAATTGTACATATGCATCACCGAACGCCGAATAGACCTGGTCCAAGTAGTCGTTCTGCTGCTATACCACGCTATTATGACTATACTGAAGGGTTCGAGAACAGACAACCCCGCGTCCTTACCCCAGTCCAGCAATTCGCTCCGGTGTCTGCTCACCCGCCGAATTGTCAGCGTCCGCCCATCTTACAGAAGCCCGATGGCAACTTGGTGGCTACATTTGAAGAGTCAGATACTGCGTCCTTTGGGCCTGAGAGTCAATGCCGAAACGGGACAGTCGCAGCAGGAGTCATGCATGATACCACCGCACCTCACGCCGAAAGCTATCGTAACACGCTAGAGCATACTACGTCCCATCGTCACAATGTTTCTGTCCACTCTGAAGATGGATCTGCTGCGTTGGATGGTCGAGAGACTGATAGAAAGTTCAAAAGGGGAAGTGACATTGATCTATTGCCATCACAGGCAGGTAGAGACTCCATGGACACATTTAACCCCAATCTTGATCTTGAGTCAAAGGATGCCCCTACGTATAAGTACACAGACTATCGCTCGACGGTGAAGCCAAAGACAAAGGTGAATTCACCAGAGAGGCAAGTACAAGTTCAAGACGGTGGAACGCCCACAATTCGAAGTGAACAAGGCGTGATATTGAGAGACGATACCCAGGATGAGATTCTATGCGAAGGAGGACTGGGTGAAAGCGGAAACATTGGGAGCGTTGAGGAACAGGCCATATCTAGCCCGCAAGAAAATTCCGGCAGACGACGTTCGTGCTCTGACCCTGTTCAGAGTCCTTCAAATAATTCCAGTCGTCATGATGCATTGCTTGAGGGCCAACGTAAGTTTGTCACATTGAACTGTGTTGATTCACACCACAGCAAAAAGGATACGTTGCAAGATGGGACTAGAACAGCAGCTCTCGGAGGCACCAATGACTTTAAGTATACCATTGAGAATGCCGATGTGTCTCCCGTGGACGCAGAAATCTCAAATGACAAACGTCACAATGTCGAGGAGAGTCCTGCGGCCCCAACTGAGAACAGAGCACCGGGAATAGCACAGAAGCAGAAATTCCAACGTCACAAGAGAAATCCAGCGATTCCCAGAATTAGCACTAGCAGTTTACCCAGAGAAGATAACGAAGGCTTCCCATACATTTCTCCATCCTGTTCCACCACACCTATTGTATCACCAAAGCCGATCTCCCCTGCGCGTCAACTGAAGCTGAAGAATAGCATCCCTCAACTTATGAAAGCATTGCCACCTGTACCAGGAGATCCTGACTATGTCCCTCCCCCAACCCCGAGTATACGGAGTGCATCGAGCGATGGAGATTTTAGCGAGGTCCTTGCTCCGTTCAGATTTCCCGATTCTTCGCCGCTTCAGCCATTTAAGAACGTACGCGTCATGAAGTTGGATTTGACTCCCAATAACAACCGAGATCTCGGGATACAAAAATACGCTCCGAGGTTAAGACTAAAGACAAAAATGTCCAATGACTCAGGAGTCACAATCTCTTCAGATACAAGGCTTTTAGCTTCAGATATTGATTGTTCTTGGTCTAATGCAACTCCCAATCCGATTCTTCAGGGTAAGGGACACGACACCAGCATTCAGGTGCGCCCTCGGAACAGGCTGAAGCTGAGATCTTCAAAAAGCACCACTACTAGCACACCGCTGGGTACAGTTCGCCGAAATGCACCTGCAGAAGCGTCCAGCTTCATTGAAGATATCACACGACAGAAGCCGCAAGATTTATTCAGCTTCTCTCCTGGTCTAATGCCATCACTCCATCAACCCAGCGGGAGCCCATCGCAGCGACCATCTGTTGGTTACGTTTCTACTGGTAGCACATCGGGCGCATACAAAGCAGCACATGAACTTGAGCAGAAGACAACCCCAGTGAATTCAGATTACCGGAGCAAGCTCCAGTATGACTCAAGATCTCTGGAAACTCGTGCAAGTTCCAATACGAGGCATCCTCATGATTTGAAGAGACGTTGGTCAAATATTCGCGACATGTTCATACGACCATCAGATTCAGCCTCGATGAACTCGGCCGCAATAACTACGCGGGACGCAAAAGAGAGTGGTACAGATCAAAGCGTCGGTTTGACAAATGTCAATTTCGTCAACGCGACCGGTCGCTCGAGGGGTCGAAGTACCTTCGGTCGACGCATGCGATCAAAACTTCGCAAGTGGGTCAGAGGTGCGAAGACAGCAGTGCGGACATGCGCGAAGAGGAATCGAGGCACCTAGAGGGGAGACAGCAAGGACCTAACATCTTATCCTTACCCCTGTAACCTACCGCACTCCAGGTTCTCAGAGCCAGAGTTTCATTATTCATTGGATTACACCGAGAGCAAGTCTTAACGGACTAATTTTTGGAGCAAATTTTGGACCCGCCGCCTCATAGGTTTGGACGGATGGATTTTGTGCCTGTTTGCTGTAGCCAGGTCGGTAATAATGTGGCAGTCAACTTGGTATAAGCCTTGGTGCAATTGGTCTGTTCCCTGAGGTAGGGTAGGTCGCCTTTGGCAGGAGAACGAGGAGCACGCCGTGTACATAAGGAAATTCCTTTCACCATCAGGTGTATGATAGTCTCGAATGGTATTTGATAAAGAACCTAAGCTGGGGAAGATAATGCAACAAGAACGGAATATTTCGTGCTTGAGTGTTAACAGCACTGTAATACTTGACTCCAACTTTCCTGACTTTACATTTTGAGGCTGAAATTAATTTTTCGGTAGCGTGTTGAATAAGTGGTTGGTACGAGAATTAAGATGTGAGATAGAGTTTGAGGCGTATATTGCGTTTCGATCTATATATGAACGAAAATACTAAACACACGCCTTGAAGGGATGTGTACCTGGGAGTCATTCAGGCCATCAAACTATATGAATTAGAATTCAGTAGCCCACAGCAACTATGTAAATCTTCTTTTACTAATTTCAAAATGGCGCGTCAATACGCGGTCTGGAATAGGAGCGGTCTTACCGCGCTGAGGCTATACACAGACTGCTTGTCAGAACTATAACGCCACGTCTTTCATTTGGCAGGACCTAGGGACAGCCATCTGAGATTCATGGCGCCTATTTATTTAACAAACTTATCCAGTCCATTTCTCTCGTTCCTTTTTCCCTTTCACCCACTTCTTACACACCAAGCCTCTTTCTGCCCTTACCCTTAGCTGCACGGAGAGACTTTAAGGAAGCCCATAGTCGACAATATCTCAAATTAGGATAAGATCTATATCTATTGGATTCCTACTACTACCAAGAACTAGTTCTGGGTATGTTCAGCTGGTAAAAACAAGGTAGACGGTAATCCACACGGCCCTGCGCTGCGATTCAACGAGATAAATCTGCAAAGCGAGCTTTCCCAGACGCGTCTACCCACCTAATCTTCATACCTCAACTCTAGCACCAGCTTGTAGTCCAAGCACTAGGAACCTTTCGCGAACCACAATGTCGGGAACAAACCCACTCCCAGCGCCTAGGCCGGCTATCCTCTTCAGGGGTCGGCAACCTATTTTTTCGCCTAGCAACAGCAGGAGGACCATCTCTGAGGGCCCATACGGAGGCAGTCTGCCCAGAACCAGTTCCACCTCGCGGAGTGGAGAGAATCCGTTCGCGAACTTCGACGGAGAGTTCGCGAGCACAAGCACCCCGCTATCCACAAGATCGCCAGATTCATATCGGGTTACCCCCTTAGACTCGGAGTCAGACCTGGATGAGCAAGGAGCGGCCCCCAAGCTGGAAGCTAACCGTCGCCTATCCCGGTTCCGTGAGCAATTCGAGTCGGACTCAAACGGGTCCGCAAGTGCTCAACCTATAAATGGCGACACGGGTAATCATAAGGCTAATGCTGAGGCCGTACCGAACGATGAGGACGCGGGTGACGAACAGGTGCTCGTGAGGCAAGTGTTGCGAAGAAAGCCGGCGTTCACACACCAGACATCGCAACATTCGCACAGTACAGCCGCGAAACAAGTCGGCGTGGAATTAACTATGGATGACGAGGATGGCTTGGATTCGTTGTGGTTGAACAACTTCGTGCAGTCCGGATCCTTTGGTACCAGCGGCCCTCAAACACGCACCGGCGTCCGTGAACAGGGCCTACAAGAATGGGAGATGGTGCCACGAGTTGACGAGGTCAAGTCATCCTCGCGAAAGCACAAGTCCGGGTCCACGCATGAGAAGGCGAAGAAGAGCGAGGGGTTCTGGGGAATCCAGGAAAAGTTCTGGGACTTGAAGGAGGTATGTACCCGATAATGGTTAAGCCTCGTATAGACCCCATACTTACAAGCCGCAGGACCTCGAACCGAGATGTCGCAAGTACGTAAGCGAGAGTTGGCAGAAGGTCAAGAATCTCTTCAAGCGCGAGGCTCCGGGCCACAGCCAAGTCTATGAGTTAAACGACTGGCCGCGCAATCCTTTCCGCTCAAAGGGAAAAGGAAAAGCAACCGAACGCAAACCTGCGACCGGGTTACCACAGCACACAGAGGCCATGGAAATTGAGATGGTGCCAAGGCCACAGATTGGATATGGACGTAGAAGGACGGTGCTTGGAGAACCAGAAAACGGTAGTCCGGCGTCGAACAGCGCTGTGCGAAGACATCCACAGGTGTATGGTGAGGATGACGTGATCGCAGAGTGCAGCAATGCAAGAAACGGATCCAATCTGACACCGGGCCAGGACTTCGACCCGATGCCTTCCACCCCTATCACCAAATTGCACAAGGCGTCACGTTGGGGTGGTTGGTTCTCTGAAATGTTGTAAGCTTGACAGGCGCCAAAGCGTTTGCTTAAGGGTATCATACCAGAGCGGCTCAGTATTTGATATGCGAGGTTGGATAATAGCAATGTTAATGGTTCAATGTAATTAGTTTATATGAAAAGGGGCATTTGATATTCAGAAGACTCCTCCGCCTATGATAAATAATCGCTCCTCTTCACGTTTCGCCCATTGGATGATTTTGTTTGCTCCTTGTGTCATGGCAGCTCGAGACGCATTGGGCCCTGCTACGCAGTAGAATTCGAATATTGGCGTCATCCACGCAAGCGATGTACTATCCTCCCCGACGCAATGCAGCACCTTTACATGTGTATGTTTGGCATGGATCGTCGAATGCAAATTGTGGTAAAGTGACATGAGTCTCCGGTGTGAAATGAGACTGTCAAATGCAGGCGAGAAGGATGGCATGCAGAACTGAACATTGGCTCTCGACTTGAATAGAAAATGGCTGACATGAGTTCCTGGCGCGATCTCGGTTATCTTTGCGCGTCCCTGTTGTACCGCGGCTTTTATAATGTCAAGGTGTCCCTTTTTCTTCAGCTCTGCCACAACGTCGTCTCGCATACGTTGGAGATCGAAGAAGCTCTCTTTGTCTGGACTTATTAAGATGATTGCGATCTCTTCGCCTGCTGCACTCATATCTCTCTCGGACTCCGGATCAACGTCTAGAAAACTGACGTACATATACAGGTAACCTCGGTTGTTGAATGCTGGAAGACAGAGTGGAATCCAGTTTTCACCGCCTCCAGCCTTGACACCTCCGGACTCAAACAGCATATTGAAGATAAGCTGGAGATCACTAGGATGAAGGGAATGGCGACGTGGTCGGATGACACTAACGAGTCTCCCGCCGGCAACTATCAGTCCATAAAGCAGTTTCTCTGTTCTCGTCCTCAAAAATGCATTATTTATGGCGTGTCGATGCGATTTCCTCAACCGCAGGCATTCTAAAGCTCCCAGGAGAGCAGAAGGAGAGCCTCTTGTGAAGCTGTCGGCTAAGGATGAAAGTAAGCTTTCCGTTCCTTGTAGAGGCTTCCGAAGATCGGTCGATGGTCGATTAGCGAAGATATTGGTTAGAGCGGGGAGCGTCAACGTAGATAAAATCTGCATATAGAGGGCGTCCAGTTGGGCCCTAAGTTGGGAATCGCTCTCTCCAAGCTTGCTTATAGCAACGAAGTAGAGTGGACCCTCCATCAAAATAACGAACCGCGTGTTTCCAGCGGTAAAGCCTTGAAGGGGATTCTTTGCGCCCTCATAGAAGGAGATGATGGTCTGTACAACACCCATGGAAGAGTTAATCAATGCCAAATCCCCATGTCTGCTGTATATCGGTTTGCCCGCAGATGATAGAATCATAAAGTGTTTTAGCTTTGATTTCCACATTTTCAGCCGGTCCTCGTCACTCCAACTTTTCTCAGACTCGTCTGGTATATCATCGAATTCGTGGGCGAAATCAGTGAGTATGGTATCCTCCTCGGCCCTAATAGTTTCAAAAGGTGGCACAGCTGTGGACTGCGATCGTAAGAGGGCCCATGCGGGACTTTTCTTACTCATATCCCCAACAAGTAGACTCTCCAAGTCTCCTGGTGGCCGTAGAGTCGGAGCGAGACTCATTATACTCATAGACTCGTCTATATCATGTCGAATAGAAGTTCCGATGGGGTTAAATCCCAAGCTTTCCATCTCAGTACTCGCTGATGTCGATGATTGTTCCGTGTTTCCGGCATTGTTATGCTCGCTTGCTGTTGAGAATGTACCACGTGATCCATCTGGGAATGAGAGAGTCTGGATGTTCATTGAAGAGACAGCAGTAGTCGTAGTTGGTTTCGACTGCACTCGGGGTCTCTCCATCACAGCAGAAGTTAAATCGGCCACTGGTGCTTGAGAGGGCCTGGGAGGTAAAGGGGGAGGCGGCTCTCCGCCTTGAGTAGAGGCAGCGCCAGATGATGAGCCAGCATTCTCCATGCCCATTGTCCTCAAGTTTCCGTAACAACCGGTTGTATCATCGTCAGTATAATCGCGTATGCCAGTCAATTATGTCCGGCGTTAACTGGTATCCTCTATATCATGATTCTTTGCCATTGGGAGGCGAAGTCAAAGGAAGTCAAGTTCACAACTACCATAGCTTTGATCTGGGAGGCATGTTGGTAATAAGGGTCCGGAGTGTTGAAGTGGTGGGTCGTCTTATCGTTATCGCCCAGACGTCATTTGAACAGCTTGTTTCGGGATATCTTTAGCACATGTTAGCGGGAGACACCCTGAGATAGCAGGGATTAGAGCCAATAAGACGTACCCAATGCCTGCCCTCTTTCAAGGTACCACCCTCTGTACAGCAGGCAGCTGTATCATTTTAGCGGGTACGTGCAACGTAATTCAGAAAAGGTTCAATGCGCTTCACCAAGCGCGGCTGCGTGTACCGTGCTGCCGTGGTCTTTCTTGCAACCATCACCAACTTCGCAATAAATGCGCCGATGCAAAGATATGCGCCTCGACTCCCCTAGCCCTGAACGCGACCCTATGGTCCTACGGCCGGTGCCCCCTTAGTATAAACTACGCTAACCATGACCCTCGAGCCTGGTCCTCGTCGTTCCATGTCCCCAGAGAGCTCTGGGCCGACCACTCCCACTCCCACTGTAAGACAATGGAGGAATCAGCTAGGTGCAGGTATTCCACACCATAGCCAACACTCCACTATCACATCTCGCTGACTGGTTGAATCATAGAGGATGCCCCAATAAAAGATAAGCATTATCGAAAGTATGCGTCAGGCGTTGAGCGAGCCCTGTCGCTGTTTGATACAGCTTTAGAAGAATGGGCGGATTACATCTCTTTTCTAAGTAGATTACTTAAAGTAGGAAACCCGTTCCCTCTACCGTAGATAGTTAGAAAGCTCAGCTAAGAACCCTTCTTATCAGGCACTTCAAGCACGTCAAGCGAACACTACGACGATCCCTTCGAAAACGCTAGTCGCAAAGCGCCTCTCTCAATGTCTGAACCCTACGCTTCCTTCCGGCGTACACCAAAAAGCGCTGGAGGTCTACAATTATGTATTCTCGATAATAGGGAAAGATGGTTTGACTAGAGATCTGCCTCTGTATCTCCCCGGTCTGGCCCCGACGCTGTCGTTTGCGTCTCTGACTGTCAGGGCTCCGTTCCTTGACCTCCTCGAGAACCATGTTCTCCATACAGACCCCAGGTCACTACGACCTGCAATGAAAAGCATAATATTGGCTCTTTTGCCAGGTTTGGAAGATGAAACGAGTGAAGATTTTGACCGGACCTTGAAGATCCTGGAAAGGTTCAAGGCTGCTATTCGAGCGCCAAATTGCAAAGACCTTACGGCAACAGATTCTACTGGAGATGACTTTTTCTGGCAATGCTTCTTTCTAGCTACAATCACAAGCCAGAGCCGCCGACCTGGTGCACTGGCTTATCTTGTTCGCCGATTACCAAGACTTGGACATCCTATCACACAGGAAGTACACCCAGGTAAAACTCAACAGACTGAGGCTGATGCTCTCTCGTCCGAGCTTTCGAGCCTTGTAACTTCTCCTGAGCCAGGATTGCTCCTCAGATGCTTTGCTGCTGGATTAGCTGATGAGCAACTTCTTATACAACGGGGTTTCCTAGACCTCCTGGTCACACATCTCCCTTTACATTCCAAGGTATTACAAAAAAGAGTCAAGAGCGATGATCTGGAACTATTACTTCGTGCTGCCGCTGGCGTAGTCATTCGAAGGGATATGAGTCTCAATCGACGACTTTGGGCGTGGTTTCTAGGCCCCGACCCTCCAAGCCAAGAACAAGAGAATGGCTTGGAATCGCCACATTCGCCGTCTGATCATGGTTATCTTAGCTCTAAAACCAGTTATTTCGAGGAATACGGTTTGCAGCCCCTGACACGAGCATTGCTCTCGATGATCAATTCCACCACGAGCAGCAATCCCATAGAAAGAGCCCGACCGTACCGAATATGTCTATCCCTCATGGATAGGTGGGAGATAGGCGGCCTCGTAGTACCGGAGATCTTCCTTCCGGTAATAGTCAGCGTCAAAGATTTCAAAACCAAAGCTTCCAGTAAGGCTGAATTCAATGAAGTGTTGCGCAGTGCTTCTGTTTTCTTCGATGGCGTTGAGAGCGGGCTCATATATGGCGAGATGATAGGGCTTATGGCTCAGGCAATCAGCCCAGGAAACGCAACTGTTGTCCAGCGTAATGAAAAGCTGGCACTCGTTCAATTCATTATGGAACATTTTAACATCCGAGAAGAGGAAATGATCTCCCTTCACGCCCCTCTAGCTGCTCTGTCCATCTTAGCAATGCTTGAAGAAGTCAAGGAGCAGAAGAACTCACCTAAGTTCCTGAGCGAAAGCGAAAGTTTTACTATTTCATTTCAGGCGCTCGATATTGCTCGGAATTTGATTGAGTTCATCCCGCAGCGAGCGTTTCCGGCTAGAACAGGAGAAAGAGATTCAGTTGGGTCCATTGAGCGCCCTGTAGTAGCATCTATGTCGAACAGCGAAATGCTCAAGAAAATCAATAATTTCTATGTTTCTGATCAAGGGAACCTCGAGGCTACGCCGACACCTTTTGCTCCGCGGACTATTGGAGCCCTTCTAGCTCAAAAAGCATGCAGTCTAACCTGCGATGGGCTCGCCACTGCTAACCAGGAGGCCGCAATGTCTATCAGAAGTCGGCTCTTAGGGCTTCTTCTATCTAAAATCCCTCAGGAGTATACTATAGACACCGAAAGACTACTCTCTGCTATGCAATCGCGACTATCAACACCAGATCTGTCTTTCGTCTCCTTCAAATCCATCCTTTTCCTCTCAACACAACTCTACACTAGTGAACGGATACCGGTGGCTTATCTTTCAAACCTGGTCGAACCGTTAGTCCGCCATGCTTGGGGTTTCCTATCTTTATCAGAACCGAAATACCATGTTGAGACGGTGAGGTGTCTCTGGCAGTTGCAGACTGCTCTTACAGTCTCAAACCGCGATATTGAATCCGTCATCGCCGATTTAATGCTCAAGGATGGTACTACAGGCACTTACTCAATACGACCGGCAGATCCAGGTCGGAGTTTTACTATTCTCTGGTCTCACACGCTGCAAGACAATGCTTCTCATTCTGATAGAAGAACCCCAAAGACCCCTTTAACTGAGTCCAGACCTACGTATCGACTATCCGGGATGGATCATTACGATGTTATGCTTACTAGGCCTCTCTTTTTGATGCTTGATTCTCTCCTAGATGAAAGAACTCAGTTGTTTATGATGGTGAAGAATTGGCTGAATACCATGGTTGGTATCGACAAGTAGGTCTGACCCCTGTGGAATTGCGTGTCCCTAGGCTTACGATGATATTCAGGCTCTTTCTCATCTTCGTGACGAAGATCTCGCAACTGAAATTCCTTCGAAATTTCCCCAAGGCGACTAATGCCGTAGCGTCAAGTCAGTCTGTTGAGTTCTCGGCAGAAGATGATCTTGACCTAGCGCTCTACTATCTCCGCACCCTGTCCAACATATTCCGTTGGGCTCCTGATGCGTTTTGGGGAGTTCTCGCAACGAGGATAATCGAAGAACCTACTCAGAATATCATAGAAATATGTGAGTTCATTTCATTCGAGTTCTCGACTTGTCCGCTAATGACATGTAGCTGGTACGGATAGTAGCTTGTCCCTCCAAGAATTCTTCCTACGTGTTTGCATGAGATGTATTGCCGGAAATCAATTTCCAAGCGATAATCAGATGCAGCTCCGGATAGCTCAGCTTCACCGCTGTGCGTTGACTTTCCTTCACCAGATACTGCTTAACCCGTACGCAGAAGGATTGTCGCGTTTAAAGCTAGAGGAGATCTTGATCGACCGCCTGGCGCAATCGCTTAATGGACCGGACCCATATATCCAAGTCCTTCTTCTCGATGTTGTTTTCGCCTCGCTTAGGCTTCGGGATACGGCACCCGCAGAACCACCATCATCCCCAGTTGGTGAGAAGCGAGCCATGAACTACCCATCCGGGAGCGTGCGATTATCTCAAACCTCTTTAGAGCGCCTACCTGAAGTAGCAGCACCGCCTCCCTCACTACTCAAATGTATTCAGGCTGGTCTTAGTTCGCCCAGCAGTCGACCTGTTCTAGACAGCTGGGTGGGCTTTCTCGCAGAATGCTTACCGTTCTATGCGGATTCTATTTTCCAGGTTCTGATACCTTTAGTGGAAACCCTCTGTGGCCAGGTTGCTAGCACCTTCAGCAATTTGCAGACCACTTTCAAGCAGAATGGGAAGCCGTCTGAGACGATAAGCGCCCCGGAAACAACTTTGATATCATTGCTCAACGCACTTGAACAAGTGCTCGCCAAAGCACATGAACAGTTGGTAGATGAAGAGGCAAGGGCCCAAGTGACAAAGAGTCCTGAGCAACCCCAGGGTTTCTTTGGGAACATGGTCTCTGGAGTGTTCAACTCGGACGCCCCGCAGTCTCGTAGCGCGACTGCAAATGATAGGCTAACGGTCCTACTAGCTTTCCAAGACGCAGTCAGGATGTGTTTCAAGATCTGGTCTTGGGGACAAGGAAGCGAGGCCAGTACTCTAGATGTCAACTCGGCTTCCTCGTTCAACTACACGTCGCTTCGCATGCGCAATCGGGCCAGACGCCTACTGGAACATGTATTCGCCGCCGAAGCACTAGAATGCTTAGAGACGGTCGTTGACATCTGGCGAGCTTCGCTGAGTGATCCCGACCCTACCAAGCACCGAGAAGTATTCAACTTGCTTCCCGCCCTAGATGGATCCCGGCCGAGACATACTATCCCAGCAATCTTCAATGCTATCTACAGCCGAACAAATCCCAGCGCGTTAGAGAACTCGAGAAAATCGACATTGACCATCGAGCTGCAAGACACGGACTTGGTAATTTTCCTTGTCGATTACACTAGATCCCTTGAAGATGATACAATGGATGAAATCTGGCAAGACTGTATGATCTTCCTAAAAGACCTGCTCGGAAATCCATTCCCACATAGGCAAACATTACCGAGTCTGTTGGAGTTCGCGGCAATTTTAGGTGAAAAGGTCGACAATACGAATTTCGGGGAGCAGAGAAAGATGCGAAGAGAGCTTGGGGTGCGTATATCATCTCTCTTGAAGTTTCGAGAATATTGCTAATACTGGCTCAGGAACTCTTTCTACGACTACTTACGGCTATCTTCACTACGAGGCCTGCATCCTTCTCAGATGGAACGTCGGCTTTGCAATCGGACAAGTCCAAGGCCGGCGAGAATCGCCTTGTATCACCAGCCGATAGAGCAGACGATGTTGTCGGCATTTTGTGTAACATCGTCCCTAATCTGCCCAAGATCCTCGTCGAGTCGGATCGCGTCTTAACTGCAGCAAGTGCCATTTCCGCTAACGTGATTGGCCCATCAATTCGCTCAAAGGCATTCCCCGACACTATTACCAAGAGCACATTGACTCTACTTCAAGAACTCACTAGGCTTCCTGGCAACCAGAAGACTTGGAAGAAAGACATTGGAGATGCCTTCAATGACTCAAGATTCTTCAACTCCTCTGTTGCTCTAGTACGAAGCGATTGGTTATCGCTATTAAAACTCTGGACAATCACAGACAAGGACCGGATGTCTGAGATCCTAAGCCGCATAACGCCGCCCACAACAGCCGGTATAGTCTTCGGAGTAGGCGCTACTTCAGCAAGACTAGAAGCGGACCGCAAAACACAGCTCAACCTACGCCGCGTCGCAGCCTTAGTCCTCGCCTGTGGCACAGATACCTTCGTCACAGACCTCCCCAACATTCTCGAGCGCATCATCGAGCTCCTAGCAGCCACATCCACTTCCTCGCCCTCCTCGACCACGCGCGCCGATATATACATGGTGGTCCGCGCCCTCGTCCTCCGCACCTCCGCAATCCACCTCGCGGCCCTCTGGCCCACCGTCAACGCCGAGCTGCATGCCGCCATCTCATCCGTCGCGGCACCCGACAACAGCGCCTCGTCGGACACGTTCAGCAATACTTCCGTGCTCCAGGCATGTAAGCTGCTGGATTTGCTGATCGCCGCCGCGCCCGACGACTTCCAGCTGCACGAGTGGCTCTTCGTCACCGACACCATCGACGCCATCTACCGTTCCCCCAGCTACCAGCCGGTGGCGCTGGTCGACGAGCTATCAGAAGAGCTCGGAAACACGGGTGCCACCGCATCAGCGCTACAGACGGAGTCCGCGGCAGCCATAGCCGCGACGAACGGCGGGCATCGCAGGCCTCTACTCGGGGTCCCGGGGGGTATCAACGATGAATTAACGGTGGACAGGAAGGACGAGCTGGTAGCCAAGATATTGCGACCGTTCTTCGGACAGCTGAGCATTTACGCTTTCGAGTCTACGTACGCCATGGGCACGCTGGATACCGAGGCGTGTGTCGATGGGTTGTTGAAGGATTTGTTTGATGAGAGGACGATTGTTAAGGCGTTGTAGTAGTTTTAAAGGTGTTAAAGTACCTAACTTAGGTAGATTAAAATCAACTTTCGGAGTATATTAAGTACTAACAGCTGTTAGGTGAGATAGTGATTATGTTCCAAGTACTATGATGTGACTTTTCCGGTAGCTATTCTTTTACATATGTATCCTATGATGCCTTATTTCCCAGTCAGCGGTTACCGTACTTTTTCCGCCAAAAATATATGCAATAAATCCTAAGGTTTCCTCATATCAATCCCAGCATATGCACATTTTCGGTTCCCAAAGTCTCCATACCTTTCCAAGATATATACCCTAAATTTGTACAACATATCTTCCCCTCTTCCTCCCTCTCCCTCCCTCTCACCTCCCTCCCACCCCATCAAACCCCAATCCCAACCCCAATCCCCAGCGCAACAGGCACAGGTCCAAAAACCCTCGCAACCACATCCTCGAACACACAACGCTGGATCACAGCCCCGAAGTGCAAACACTCGACACTTCGCGCCAGCTCCTCGCGCACGGCATCCATACGCGCCGCGTCCTGCACCGCGGCTCCGCCGTACAATCGCGCGATCTCGAACCACGCTTGCACGGGGGCTAGCTCCTGGTCTGTGGGGTTCAGGGTCGATGCGAGCCCGTAGAGGCTTGAGAGTGTGAGGCCGAGACCTAGGCCTGCGCCGACGTTTTCGAGGGGGGGAGGGGGAGAGGGCCAGGATGTTATTGCGTTGGGGTTGGGATTTGGGTTGTTGGTGCTGGTGCTAGGGGGTTTGGCGTGGGGATAGGGGTGAGGGTGAGGGTGAGGGTGTGAGTAAGAGTGGGAGTGGGAGTGGCCGTTGTCCCTACTGTAGCTGCTTTCGAAAGGCAGAGGAGGTAGGGAGGGTGGTCGAGAAGAGGAATTAGATGCAGCGGCAGAGGGACCTTTTTTAATACGCTCTTTCTGAGCGTTGATTTGGTCCCATACTCTAGGTGGTGCGCTCTTGGGTTTGAAAGGTTAGCGAGGATTCTACCTGAGCCGAGTTTCGGGTAGCAAACTTACTTGTAGCGCAATAGAGCTAGCCATCAAGATGTGCCCATGCTCCTTAGCCTCCGGGTCGTAGTCGTGATGCGAATAATGCGAGGCGTTGAAGTGGTTCCAGCAGATATGTTCTAGTCTGTATTCGACAACTATTAGCTTGATATCATACGCACATACTCTGCATAGAGTCCCTCATGGGTAGGAATAGCATAAGCCCCCCTGAAAGGAGAGATAGAGG
Organism: Hypoxylon sp. PDH2405; assembly: GCA_023628415.1. Taxonomy (NCBI): domain Eukaryota; kingdom Fungi; phylum Ascomycota; class Sordariomycetes; order Xylariales; family Hypoxylaceae; genus Hypoxylon; species Hypoxylon sp. PDH2405. Next base: position 526,969 of record JAMAKT010000004.1, on the reverse strand, counting down.
GCGAAGAAAGGGAGAGCAGGAGTCATACGCTAAGATGAAGTTTATAGCATGATCCGTCTCCGCCTCTGACAACGGAGGAGCACCGGGGAAGGCCCCGGTGTTAGGAGACCCACGACCGCCCGAAAGCGCACTCCGCACCGACGATGACGACGGCGTCGACGTCCGCTGGACCTGGTAGACAGGCGTATCTGTCGAGTCAGACGCGCCAAGGAGGCTGACCGTGTACTCCGGGGCTAGCGGTTGCGACGGCGAATACACAGCCGTAGGCGTCGTTCCTATCTCAGGCTGTGAAAAGCCAAAGTTGAAGCCCGTAGACGACGGTGAAGGTTCATTAGCTAGGAGGAGCTGCCTTATACCCTCATTTTCAGTCCTTAGCGCTAGGCTCTCGCGCTCCGTCTGCTCGATCAGGTCCCGGAGCTTGGCGATGTCCATCTCGAGCTGCTTTGTGTAGTTTGCCTTCCTCTGCCGGTGCTGTATCTGCGCCTTCCGGACCTGCGCCCGCCTCGCCTGGGCCTTGGCTTGAGAGCTAACGTCCGGTTGTTCCCCATTGTCGTTATTTGTATTGCGGTCATCCTTGTTAGGTCCTATATAGAAGTACCAAGAGTCAGCTTTGACTTGCATCCTGCACGACAGCAAGGCGATGTGCCTTTAATAAATATCCGCAAATCTGGGGTATTGGGGCGGAGTTGAAGTCGATGTTTGTAGGTAATAGGTATTCCCTAGCGGGATGCGGGTGGATCGGGTCGTATAGAAGAACCAGTCTAGTTGGTGAAGCCAAGATATGATGTGCTAATAGTTTATGTAGAGTGCGGGAGGTGAACCAACAAGCCGTCTATTCGCGTGCTTGGTTCTCTCCATCCTTATAGGGTGCCCCTGACAACATCGACGTTTTACATCATTGCACTGCAACGAATGGCTTGGATAGGAGGGCATGATGGGATTTCTCATAGCCAACCAATACTACAGCTTCGCGCAGGGCATCTCAGCCCCATGACAAATTATTCAGCCTAGAAAAGGCATAGTAAGAGGAAATTATACAAGATGACAGGTATATAAGTTGCTAGACGGGCGCTGATCCCAATCCTATGATATGTCATGAACATACCTGCCGGGTGCTCCAGGTTACTGGACACAAACGTGATATGTCTCGCGGCTTGTTTGGTGCGTTTCCAATAGTCGGTAAAGGAGGGTCTCGAGCTCACGCTGCTGCTTCTGGCAGTACGAGTCTCGGTAGAGGCGTTGTTGTTATTATCACTCGGCTCCTCCTCCAATAGCGACGTTGCCATCTTTGAGTTACAACAGCAAACACAAACAGCTATCCGTACCCCACGACACAAAAGATAGGCTTTTCCGGAGTTATGGTGCGCACGCGATAGGTACCTGAGAAATGATTTCGCCGTTGGTGGTGCGGCTGTCAGAGATGTAAGCAACGTGGGGCGCGGCCGGGGTGGAGAGGGCAAGCTATTTGGAATCTCAGTCTCCTTTTTTAGAGTTGGATGCTAGCAAAACCTTCAACCAGGCTCTGACAGCATGAGCGGCACGTGCAGGGCTACGACACTACGAAGGATGCGAGGGGCATTTAAGGGGCAAATAAAAGTGTAATAAGATAATTTATAATATAGTACGTATAAGAGAAACTGCTCAATTGTGCGCGCATTGTATGCAGGCTATAGTGTACCGATAACCCTCTGAGCAATGCATGATAGCCTCGGGGATAAAGGGGGCTGATGGCACGATAAACGGCAAAATGAACAATGGCATCCAGAATCATTATCAAGTCATTGCCAACTATCTCTGAATACGCCGTCCGTAGATACAGGTATCTTCCTTTTATTCCACCGTTTTGCCCGTCACCAACGCCGACCAAATGCATCCGTACTATATTACATCCATTTTTTATTCATCCTCGCCAGCTTCATCATCAGTGGCCGTATCCTCCTCGACTTCTTCGTTTTCACCCTCCTGTTCATCCTCATCACTATCATCGTCCCGGTCATCCTGATTGAGCCCGGGAATGGGCCGCCACTGCAGGTAATCCTCTTCAACCCATCGCTTGCTCACCGGGAGCTGGTATGGGTCGAATGGAAAGAAGGAACCTAGTTGTTGCCAGCTCTCATCATTCACGTCAAAGGACAAGTCTCGCAGGGCACCTCCGCTAGAATACGCCCCGGCCGAGAACTGCGATAGACGAAGGCGTTTATTCGATTCGATCAGTGGATACACGTACATGAACCGAAATCGATGAGCCAGCTTCGCGAATTGCTCGACGATAACCGGCGAGCAGACCTTGAGGGGGTTTAATTTGGAATAGATGTTGCGCCTCATAATATCCTTAATCTCTGCCTCCCATTCGATCTCCTGATCTAGATATGTAGAGAGGTCATCCTTGTCAACTTCGTCGGGTACCGATCTGATAAGATCTTGCCATCGGAAACAGAAGATATACATCAATGCTTGCATCAGCGCGTAAAACGGCGCATATCGACGAACGTCGGGTCCACGACATGTAGTCTCGTATAAGGCGCGCATTTGATCTAAGTGGAAGCCAAGGACCTCAAAAATCTTGACGACGATGTGACCCGGGACGTGCGCCCCCCGCGCGACAAAGCTCGCTAGATAAGCAGACGCCGCTTGCTGTAAAATAAGAGGACGTTGTGACTCGAAAGCGATGTTAATACAGGTACCGCAAAACGCGTCCATGAGCTTCTCGGATTTCTGGCCGAAATGGAAGATTAGAAATTGGGTATGTCGTGACTTGATCGTAGGTAAAATAAGATTGGAGAATTCGGATAGTAGGTCCTCAAACGCCTCGAACGCTTCATCTGAGTCGGGATCGGCAAAGCTCGGCGTGTAAAGCTCAAAGAGCGTATCCAGAATGGAATCCATCTTCTCAATGTTCTCCTTCGCTGTCTTGACGCGCGTGTACTCGTCATCTTCAGACTCGTCACTGTCTACTGATTCGGCGTCGCTTTCGTCTGAATCGTCTTCATCTTGATTTCCATTCTCACGAGAAGATTTGAGAGCCATCGCTACCATTGCAGCAAGTCTATCATCCATGTCATCGAGATCCATCTGCATTTCCACGTCGATTTTGACTAATTTGCTGATAATCAAATCAACAATCTCTGCTTTCAGCTCAGGACAGTACGACCGCAATCTAAGAAGGTTATCAACATAGGCCAGATGCATTCGCTTAGATTCGTCATGGAAAGGGTATTTGGTAGCGATAAGGTGCTCTAGAACTGGTTTGGTAGACGGGAATAGCTGCAGTAGATATTGAAGGGCAACATGTAGTCTCTCTTGAGCGGCATCGCGGTTGACATTTGGGTAGTTCGGCACGGCCCAGTCGGACGGTCGCGAATCCGTGAATCTTTCAACGATGGCTGATAGGACTTGTGTGAGACGGGCGCCTTGCGCACTGACAAGAGCCGCGAGAAACTGGACGTAGATCTTGGCAAATTGGTCGTCTCGGCCAAGCCATTGACATTGTAACACGCTTTTGACGAGACCATCGCATGATCTTCCTAGACGCGGGGAGAAGCTGGCGAGTGAGACCAGGTAGACCTTAAGTTCTTGACGTCGCTTCGCCGGCAGGGAAGGGTCCGCATCCTCATCGTCATCGTCATCATATAATTGCTTTCCAGATAGTGTCTCTTTCAATATGTCGTAATCTTCGTCGTCTCCCTGATCGTGGCGGTCCAAAGCTTTCCTAATCTCCTGTTTAATTTCATCGACCGATCGCGTACCTATCTCGTGGATCTCGATATTGTTCAAGTCGAACTCTACTTTCTGGCGTTTCCGAGGATTTTGCGAGCTTTCTGTGTCATCATCGTCGAGTCCGGCATCATCACTAGTCCTTCTGGTGCCGAGCAAATATGATGGTGGCTTCAAAATAGGCTTGAGCGGCATGGCTGTCTTCAGCCCAGCCCGGGTAAGTTGCGGGGTGACGCTCGTCATAGCGAGAGACATGGAAGCTCTTTACATGAACGTCTGTAAAGTTGTTATCGTATGCCGAGTTTGAGTCGCCGAAGGTTTTATTATGCAGTGCTCCGTCATACTGATTTAATGCCGTTTATGTAATTAAGATCGCGAGACTGCAGCGGCTCAATGAGGCTGCAGTAAGGAAAAAATTTCGGAAAGCAAAATCAAAGATAACGAAATTTGGGATTGCACGAACACAAACAGCCACTAAAAAAACAGGGGTCTCGATGGGAGGGGCAACCAGGTCAATAATTGTCTTGGCCCGTGCGTGGCGTTCCTCGACGTGACTGCCTTTTGCCAATCAACTCTCTTACTGTGCTGACTTACGCACACAACTCATCAATGTGCTGCTACCCTAGAATACTTCCAGGTTACTTTCGAAATAGAAGGATGAATACTAATAATGAGTAGTTGGTGAACCTGATATGAGGCGCGAACTGACATCTATACAGCAAGATGCCTCGATTTGTAAGCGTGTATCGTTGTAATACTCTACATCTACTCCTGTGTTAGTTGGCACAACGGACATGACACTTTTACATTTTGTAAATTGTTTCTCAATTCAACGAAAAGGTGCTATATAGCTTGTGATGCCTCGACCATTGGGCTGTTCTCCAATGCTTGTGAAGCCAGACTAACTGCCGAACTAAAACTGACGCAGAATCCCAAGACTGATCCTGAGAAACGCAAGAGAACCGAATGTGGGGGATGAACGCCGAGGGGGAATCTATCGAAGTAAAAGTGCAGAACCATATCCTTTTTTACGTGCAGCCCTCTTCCGTCACCATCCATAGGGAAGTCCGTCGTCATATACAGAGGCAAAAGACGTGTACTAATCCTTAACCTGAAGAAACTTATCTTGGGATCAATACGCCGAGTCCTCATAATCCCAATAGTTATACACACTCGAAGGTAGTATGGACCGTCTCATAGCTACTGCGGGGTAGAAGCAGGTCGCGGTGAAATCAACCCGGCCATCTCGTCTACGGACGCTAGGCGCAAGACTTAATAGGTCTCACCGGCCGCGCCGTTGTGACTAGGCTGGGTGTAGATGTAGCCTTCGCTTGATTCACCGATACCGCCGGTGCCGTCGCCTCCTTGGAAGCCCGAGGTACCTGCAGCACCAGATCCGCTAGGTGCGCCGGCTCCGTAACCCTGGCTGTTCGGCCTGTTCTGTTGGTTCTCACCTCGATTTGACTGAGACTGCTGGTCCTTGGTTAGCACTGCTCCTTAGCGAGGCCTTAAGGCAAGGGATGAGGGTGGAAACAGTACTTCTCGGTACTTGGAGAGGTAGATCTTCAATGCTTCCGCATAATTCTCGAACCCCAGGGACGTCATGGCGAATAGGATGTCTTCGCCGTTAACGGTCTTCCTCTTCTCCTGGTGGCATTTCTCCGATGCTGTGTATGGTGTCAGTCTTCGCTTAGAGGACGGGAATGAGCATGAATTAGATGAAAATTAGAAAAAGAAAAAAAAGAAAGGCATGGTACTCACCCTCGCTCGTGATGAATGAGATGAACTCGCTCACGCACTCCTGCATGCACTCTTTTGCTTCCTTTGCGATCTTGGCATTCTCGGGCAAGGCGGTCTTCATGATACGGGCGACTGGTGCAAAGTTGCGTATGTTAGCATCGTAAATATCATATCTGTCAGCTTTGGAAGCGCGAGGCGCTTCTGGCGACTTAGACGACGAATCGTGAGACATGGACGCCTTCTGCTTGATGCGCGGCTGTCTCGAGCTAAGAGGGCCATAAAGCACCAATTGACGTACGCGCCGCGGTGAGAGCTCCGCTTCAGCGACTGACTTTCGAAGCTTGCAGGCAAGAGAGTCGGGCGCACCAAATCAGAGACAAGAGTCTTCGGAGGGTCTCAACTCACCATTGGCTATGGGCAACCACCTGTCCTGCTCTTTTACCTCAAACTCATAGGCGAGGCCAGAGCCGTGTGGGTCCTGAGGGTCGTTCATTTGTGCTTCATCGTCGGGTGACTGTACACCTGGCTCGACGTCCTTTGGAGGAGATTGGGGGGAATCCGACATATTTGGCTACCTGCAGCGGGTGGTAGCTTCTTGTAAAATTTTCTTGGACTGCCAGCTCGCACAGCTGGTTACAAGGTAGAGATGATGTGTCCCTGCCTCTGACACGTTGCAAGTGGTAGGGCTTGCAACTGAGCGCGGCTTAGCTGCAGACGAATGCGTCAATCCTGCCCTGTCGCGGGTCCCAGAATTATGACCTAGAGCTATTTACTTGTCCCGCCTGGTAAGCCCTGTCGCGAACTTCAGGCTATGACGGAATCTGCAGTGGGCGGTAGTGTGTATTGGATGTATGGATGTATGGATGGGATGTATGGATTATGGGAGACGGATGCGGATGCGTATGCAACGAGCCTGGGGGCTTGGTATAGTGTAGTATGCTGTAGCGTGGTGTAGTGTAGTGTAGTGTATGGTTGGTGTTTGGTGTACGGTACAAGGCGGACGTGACTTTTGTGTGGATGGGATTTGATGGAGATTGTGGATGTGGATGTGGGAGTGGAATGGGACAGGATGCGATCTGAGGTACGAGAGTACTTTAACTGTATGTACGGGTCCGGGCTTGGTGGAAGCGGGGGTATTAATTGCGGGTCATTGTTCTTTTTCCTGACAAGACGCCGAGGGTTGCGTTACTTGAGAGACCCGCAGTTTCTTTAACATACGGTGCGCTCAATCGTCTTACTTCGAAGTCCTTCGTAACTTGTAACTTCCGTACTATAGTTTTTTAGTCTTTTATTTTTCTTAGCGCCGGGGAGTGCGGCTACCTTGTCTACATGTAGCTAAAGCAAGATTGCAGTTCTGCAGATTGGCATATATGTGTCTACATGTACACAATATAAAGTATGTACATGTATGATGTATGTTTCCACCATGGCACATACATGTATGTATGTATGTATGCGTATACGTACTGTACATATATGCTCCGATTACGTGGGGTACCTTATACAGCTATTTTTTTCAAGTACGAGACTGCGAGAGTGTGCATGTTCGTGGGCAGCAATGGACAAATGCAGCTGCCCTAGTTTGTTCAACTTGCTCAAGCGTGGGCATATCAAGTTACACAAAGATGAAAAGGGCTGGATTTGTTCCTGTGGCTGAATATCTTAATCAGTCCTAACCGGCATGTGAGGCTTGACTAGAACCGCCAGAGTCCGGATTTATGAGCGACAATTACCTCCGGCGAAGCTGGGGGCGGTTTTCTGGAAAACTCCAAACTCGAGGTTGGATGCACAGAAGTGGATTATGGCTGGCCGGCTGCATAAAGCGTTATCAGCGCAGGGCATGTATAGACGGTGCCATTCCCCCATTCACAGTTATGATTACGTAGGCACCTCAACTCGGAGGAGGGTATACCATAGCAGACTGGCAGATTCAAGTCAAGGCGGAACCAATCCCGGTTTGCTTCCTACATTGTCAAGCAACCCTCCTGCTCCCTTCCTAAGGATTACATAAGTGAGATCTATGTAGGTAGAATGTATGTGTATACGCCTCCTCGGATGCAGGGTCTGCGTGACCAGGTCCGGCTGCAACCTAAGGGAAGAAAAGATGGGCATATATGTACATGTAAACGATGGATATATATGCCATGTATGTACCAGAAGTAGCTGGGTGGCTACAATTACGTGGGGTACATGCAGGAGACCCTTTAATGAGGACCGAGATGTAGCGTAGACGGAGTGAAGAAGATTGGACATTAATAATAGAATTAATTAAACTTAATGAAATATGAACATGTGGCTGACTTATAGAAGAACGTAAAGAATCAATATTGGAAGGAAAGAACCGAAAGAGTCTAATCATTTAGAAAATAGGAAAGCACAATATGAAAGCGTTTCATTATTGGATACGGATATGGACCTTGATCTCGTATCGATAACCACCAGGACTCACATGAAGTACATACTCTTAGGTAAACTTCGACACAACATCGAATCTGCATGACCACCTTGTCTCCCTTCGAATAGGATCAAAACGTCCGTATACCATATCTCCGAGAAATCGACGCAATTATGCAGGGCCATAATAACCCCGCCGCATCTCCTGATTTCTTAAGGGCTGTGTGTATTCCATCGGACGCAGCTCTATACACACATCTATGACGCTCTCCTGATGGCTAAGCCGGCCCACGCATTTCATGCATTGAGCGGTGAGGATACGTTACCGCAAGCACGCTCAACGTATGATCCTTGAAAAATATAGGCTACCGCGTCCTCTATTCCCAACGACTTATAGCCGTCTCCCAGACGTCTTGTGTTGCTTACGCCGCGCGGTCGTGATTAATGCGGTATCTAGCACACTAACCGCGGAGACGGGACATAAAGTGGAGGGTGAAATGCATTGCTGATTTGACAATCCCCCAAGTAAACAGTTTTCCGACATATGTGCTTACCCGGCAGGAACAGGAAGCGTAGCCTGGCTTATGGCTTTTTCGATCTTGGGGGCCAGGATGCCCCCTGTTTGGATAATTGTTCGAGAATTTAAAATGAAGAGAGCGATGACTGGCCCGGAATTCGGTCTGGCGGTTCGTATAATACGCTGAATCCGCCAATTGTAATATTCAGCTTAGGGTTGCGGTTTTGATTGGAAGTAAATTCCCAATCCTATTTCAGAAGCTCTTCCTCTCCCGGAATGTGGAGAAAGGAATGATAGGCTTTGAAAGCCTCCATGGCGTATAATCGCCGTCATCAACCGCTAAATCCTGGTAGCCCATCAAATGGAGTTCTCCCTGGCTTGGCCGACCAGCCCTGCAAAGCTTAGTGCGACATACGACCATACAAACGCGATTTCAAGCCGTATATTTGAGCTCTTCTGCACCAAACTCGCATTGGTACCTACCGGCCATGCACGTTGTATGCGGCCTAACTGTGTCCCACGAACCTATAGGTACCTACATATATACGTACGATCTCGTGGATGCCCAATCGTCGGAAGCAGAAATAACCATGTAGCCGCTTCCTGCTACACTTGGAAAACGTCGTGTGTATGTCTCCTATCTAAATTTCGATCTAGAAGACACTAAAATGAGAGTTACCATTACACTGGGAGAGCGACTCATTGGCGACTTCTATACAAATTAATATCGACGGCTCCTAAGCGCTCCCGTCCGAATCGGAAAAGGACGTGGGATATTCCCCCTCTTCCCCTCCGGATCAACACCCTGCTTACACTTGGGCAGAGGTGCAGCCGTGCGAAGCTCCAAAGGTACTTGTATGTAGTTCCCTATTAAGGCCAACTCGATATTTACTTCTATTAAATCAAATAACCTACATGTATTACGCCCTGCCAGCCTGCCCGTGAGTTCCGTATCACTTCGACGGCATCCCAGCACTTGCAGACGATCAAAAGTTGGGCCGACTTTACAATTATGATAGTAGCAGTCTTTAGCGTCACTCCCCTCCATCAACTTATTATTATTATATGCAAGTCCTATTTGGGCAAGTTGTGACTTACTCAGTCTAGCAGGATGGCCGATGCTCCTGTTTCAGGCAGGCAGATCACTAACTGTCATCAGCGACACGTTGTCACTCAACTCCGAGCGTCGCCGGCTCTCCATAGAGTCGTCATGTGGCATGTGGAGCTCGATATGCATGCTAGGCACCCCGCCCTCGGATCATCTGCCGATAAACGAGGTTGGTGATAATTCATGATCTCTATATTCCATTTTCTCTTTTTGCACGGTGTGAGGGTGTCATGTCGATGATAGACTAGGTAGTATAGAGGGTGTGCCTCACGGATGCAGGGTCAGCGTAAGCCGCCCTACTTGGTCAGATCATTTACGACCAGTCAAAACAGCCATTCCGTTACGCGGTCTGCCCTCCAATCACTGCCGCTTGCAAGCCGTTGATCATGACAGCCTTGATAAAAGCTCGTCGTTGGGCATTGAAACGCCTTTGACGCTAAGCTCCACCTGCAGCTACAATTGTACAGCGCATCGACACCATCTTTCCGGTCTCGCCAGGGCTTTGCAGACGGCTGAAAGCGAGGGCTATATGGTACCACTCATCCACTTCGACGTCGTGCAACAAGTCAGTCTAGCTCGATCTCGATCTTGCCTTTTTAACAACAGTCATGGCGTCTAGACACCAAGACCCTATGAATCAGACATAATCAGATGTTTCTGACTTGGTAGTTGTCCATTAGCTTGACTGCTTCTGGGCGTCTACCAAGAATCTCGAGAGTACACCCATCTCCACGGCAACCTATGCCAGATTCTGCACCCACTCCCGTCTGCCGCAGCAGCGAGGTTGCGTCACGACTGTACAACCTGGACGTTGTTCTTTTTCTGTATAACAGCCATGCAAGTTAACGACTCCAGAGTCGACATTGGGTGGGGGTTGTCAAACTTGACTTTCCAAGTTTGCGGATATGACTTACCTTCCACTTTTCTAGATCATCCTGCTTGATCTTGTATTGCTTGACTAGGTCGTCCAGTACCTTCTTCAATCCCTCGGCATTGGTTTTCAAAGCGGGGATCACGTCCTTGACTGTTCGCTCCACTAGTACGCCGTTGATCATGCGGAAGCACTTGCGGTCCCCCGGAAGCGGTTCCAAGGTATCAAGGACAAGCCTAGTAAGAAAAATTGTCAGTGGATGAGCGGTGAGTTCGTCAACTGAAGCGGTGAGATTCATAGAAAAATCTAGTCTATACGCTAGAGGCGAAAACCCTAGTAGGGCTGAGGCCATACGAGCGTACAGTCATGCCAAGGGCTCGTGAATGCGGCCCGATGATGTCAGGGACGAGGTGAGAAGATGATGGAAGAAATTCTCACGAACTTGTGTTCTTCGGCTTCCTGCTCAACATCACCAATTTTCTGGGCTAGTTGCTGCAGCGTGTTCTTGTAGTTTGAGTATGTCGTTTGAAGCTCTGCCAGACCAGTTAGAGCCACTTCCGGTTCTCATGCAAGTGATCTTCTCAGTCACTTACCTTGCTGCTTCTTGGCCGATACACCTGCGCTCGTAGATGCCATGGTGAGCTCTGGTTTTTGCTGCAAGGAAGTAGGCTTGCTAAGTAGATGAAGTTGACGTGAGAGTACGTTATCTCTAGATGAGATCACTTTTATCTAGCAGCCTTTGAAATCAATCGATGTTGTAGCGACCAACTAGAAATTAGTTCATTGGAGGGGTCTGGCGGGGCATGTGGAGCCTGTAATGTGGTCCATGCTCTTCTAAATTTGGTCCCGTCGCGAGCCTTTTCTCGGTTTGCGACTGATAGTAGCCACCGATCAGTCAGCCCACTTCTTTCAACCCATTGCGAAAGCAATCACGGTAATCGAAGATGCATCCTCATTTACATACCAAGGACAATATTGGTATGTCTTATTTAATTCTACTACCTTCTAGATGACCACTGACAGACGTCTTTCATAGCCTGTGAGGAGGTCATGACGGCCCTCGAGGAATGTCATGCCAAAGGTTTTCTCTGGAAGTCAATGGGCATGTGCAACGATGTCAAGCACCAAGTGACCCTTTGCTTGCGAGCCGAAAGACTGAAGCGCACCGCAAAGAACCGAGAGGCTGCCAAGGTCAAGCGCGAAAGGATTAAGCAGGCGTGGACCGAGATCGACGAGAACTCGTAGCGAATCGGTGGCAAACCCTGTCGACATCGTGTACCATAGGAGAACGAGGGTTAAGGATCGAAGCGCTTATATTATAGAGCATGGCATGGCGTTCCAACAGGCACAGAGGGTTTGGGATTGGTTCACACACGCAAGCATTTTTGAAGATATATGGATGGCATTCACACTCTACTCTCGTCAAGATCCTGAAAGTCATTGAAGATTTTCAATCCATTCAGTACTCCTGGCTGAGTTGGTCTTATTGCAGTATAAACTATTGCACTAACATTCCCTTCCACACCCTTTCAACCTATTTCTCCTCATAGAGTCTTTCTGAAGGCATTGCCGAAAACGATCAGGCCGAAAATGGAGATCAAGCTCAACACAGTCGGGACCGGCTTTCCACTACGGAGCGCTCTAGGGATAGAGGCACCACCGAGAACGACGGAGGCAAGGAGAGCGAGCTCAATGCCATAGGATTGGCGTGTCTGTAGGCGGTATCCTCCTAGGCCGTCTTATTGCGTCATTGTGTCAGTTTAATACAAGTCGCAAATCAGCTTATACTAATTGAATAGCTGTTAACGTACACAATATACCAACTGTCCAGCCAGCCGCAACTGAAGGGACTGAGCCCGTCTTGACGAAACCAATTGTACCACCTGCCGCGGTAAAGGCTCCCAAAGCATATGCGATACCGTTTAGAGACTGCCCAAGGACCTGTTAGCTTTTGATGGATAGCTAAATGCGCTGAACGTACCATTGCTTCTGAATTCAGGTAATTTTCCTCAAGCCTTAGAGAGGACTTGAATTACTTGATAGGATCTCGAGAGTATCTGATTAATACAATAATGTCGTTAGAAATCAAGATGGCAGGGCTACGTAGACGAAGGGAAGGCTTCATGCCTCAGAAGTTCGGACCCCCGGTACTCCAAAGGCGCGAAGCACCGAAGGGATGCGGGGCGTTGATTGGACGAGAATGGCGTAGTATGGCTGAAGCTCTAACCCACCAGCCACAGCTACCCCATGCATGCCAAGATACCTAAAGAGATGTACCTACAGTGGACCTTTGTGATTGGTTGTTTTGTCGTCGACATCTACTTGTAACTTTTTGTAGCTTTCGTGTCCCGAACACGCAATCCAGGGTCCATTAAACTTGGACGATTTATGAACAAATCGACAACATTCAAACTTAACTCTTCCACGTCGATTCGCAACGGTGCGGGATTCTCAAACAACCACGATGGCGCCCAAGAAATCAGCCGCTGCGGCCAGCGCTTCCTCGCCGTCGGCGCCAGCAACGACAACTGCTCCTACAGCTAGCACCAGCACCGTTGCCAAGACTAGTGCTAGCGGTCCTCAGTCGATCAGCCAGGTCGCGTGGAACATCGTCGAGCACTACCAGAAGACAACCCCCCAACGCACGAAGCTGATCGATGTATTCATGGCATTCCTGGTGGTCGTGGGTGGCTTGCAGTTTGCGTACTGCGTATTGGCGGGCAATTACGTATGTCTCCTCTATACCATACCTTCAGGTGGATGCGCTTGTTAGCTAACTAGTGCTTTGATATTATAGCCATTCAACGCTTTCCTTTCGGGCTTCTCAGCAACAGTCGGCCAATTTGTCCTCACTGGTACGTTCTCCTACTATGACTGCATGCGGGAATGAGTGGTAGACTAGACTGAATACTAACGGCGAGGACAGCATCCTTACGTATACAGACTAATGAAGCGAACAAGTCCGAATTCCCTTCAATTTCACCAGAGAGGTATGTTCCCTTTCCCTTGCAGCCTCATCAATCACTTGTTCCAATGTATACATAGCTAACCTGTCCATACAGAGCATTTGCAGATTACGTTGTCGCCAGCCTTATTCTCCACTTCTTCTGTGTCAACTTCATAAACTGAGCAAAGGCGTACGGGGTGTACCAAGTATACGGTAGTAAGGAAACTCGATGGTTGTTAGACCCGGCAATGGCGCATGCAATTCATATGTATATGTAAAACAAAACGGTCACGACTGGGTAGAGCAAATAAAAAGCACGAATGAACAGTACATTTTTCGAGACCCATGGGTATATTGATCCTACTCCATGCTGCGATGCTCTGTCTGTCTAGTCCACTTCATCATCCCCACCACCTTTCTGCTCCTCGGCCTTAGGCGGCGCCTTTGGAGGACCACCACCAGCTTTAGGAGGCGGAGGCGGCGGTGTTTTGCTTGCGGCTATATTCCCATCTAGTTCCCTACTCTTCTTCTCCTCTTCCGCAAAGTAGTCGTCCATCAACCGTTTAGGTGCATGCCCATGCCTCTCTTTCTTCTTGCTCCGCGGTGGCGCGCTACCTGCTGGTGGAGGTGGTGTCGAGCTAACCAGTTGCGCGGGGACAAGGAATTCGTTCGACGCGGCCGGGACAAACGTACTCGAGGTATCGCTCGCGATGAACTGGTCTCCGCCAGCACCAACGTTGCTCGTACTATCGCCGTCGAACATAGTTTCTCCCGGCGCATTCACAGGCTCGCTCAGCGGCGCCGGAAGCCGATGCAGCGCGCCATACCCCAGCACACACCCCAACGCGCCCTCGCCGCCCCATTCGCGACTCGGCACGATCTCGACCTCCCGCGTGACGTTGTACTCGTTGTTGTACACCCACAGCTTCAGCGGGCGCCCGATGTAGTCGTCGACGAGCTCCCCTAGCCCGCTCTCCCCGTGCAGGATGCCGTCGGGCGTCCCCAGGATGTAGTCGCTGTACGGCAGGAACCCCGCGTTGTCGGCGGGAGAGTTGGCCGCGACGTCCAGCACGTGCCAGACGTTGGAGGCGACGGAGAGGGGAGTCCATTGGAGAGACAGGCCGAGCGAGCGCGTGTCGGTGGGCACCGGGATGTGCAGGACGCGGGTGCGCTGGCCCTTGGCGCTCCAGAGGCCGAGGGCGACGCTTGCGCCGGCGCAGTTGCGGACTTCTTGGGCGAAGAGGCGGGGGTCTGGGTTATCCTGTTGCCGTTAACTATTAGTTTGTTTTCTAGTATGGTTTTGTGAGATTATGGAGGAGGTCGAGAAGCGTACAATTACACGGCCATTGATCCCAACGATGAAGTCAAACCACGGCTCCACGGCGAGATCGAGGTTGGTGTTGCGCAGGACTTGGAAGCCGTACCCGTGGCCCTCTTTCTGCTGCGGTCGCGAGTCCCCGTCGAGGCGCGATAGGTAGCGATTTAATGCGTTGAACATGATATGTGTGTCGCCGTCGGTCTGGTTGGGGGATTGTGTATAAGATACGTCTCGAGGTCCGATATCGATGTGAATGCGAAGCTAAGGTACAAAAGTTAAGTATCACGAAAGCTGTCATTAAGGTGATATCCCTAGCTCAGCCTTACGCGATTAGACGCTAAGCAAGATAAGTGGTCAGGGCTTTTAGCATTAACGTTCAGTGGACCCATCTGCTTCATTGCACCTCCCCCCCTGCCATTAGCTTTGTGCTACCTCTGAAAAGACATCCAAAATACACTCCGATATTCTCTTTTCAAGTTCCGAAGCAAATACACCGTTTCCGCGAGATAAATTAATTGCCAACCCATTAATCTTCAAAAACCAATTACCCACCTTCGGTTTGATTCTTTTAGGCAGCTCATGCGTGCCAATCCATCAAGATGAGACGAGTTGATAAGCTCCCCCTAACAAACGACTGCCACCACTGGACTCGTCTGGGTGAGGTGCCTTGGGACTTAGAGAAGTGAGTGACGCCAGCTCATTCCTACTTATGATATCGAATGCATGACTCACCCAACTCAATGATCTAGGTATTGGCAACAGAGATACACCATCTTTCCTAACTACAATGAAGGCATCTATATGACTTACGATGCTTGGTATGGTGTGACTCCCGAACCAGTTGCAAAGTGAGTTTCACATTGCCAATCCCTTGGGACTCACCATCCTTCCTGCGTAACATTCCTAGAATCGACACGAGTTAACAAGGTTTTAGTAAAATCGCACAAGACATGGGTTCTATTATTAGCCCCTCGAAGACGACGGTCATTGACGCATTTACCGGGGTAGGGGCAAATGCAATCAGCCTTGCCCTCGCTACAGCTGAAGATGGCTCGCCTCGCTGGGAGAAGGTGATCGCCATCGAGTTGGATGCAGCCACGCTTGCCTGTGCGCAACATAATGCATCCCTACACGGTGTGCTTGACGACATCATCTGGGTCCTGGGTGATAGCTTCACGTACCTACATACTCTTTTGAACTCACCACACAAACTCGAGAGTGAGTTGCAGGTGGATGTAGCCACCACGGCTTTGTTTGCCTCCCCACCATGGGGTGGGCCGGGGTACAGCACGGATGAGATATTCGACTTGAACACCATGGAGCCTTACAACTTGGCTACATTGCATGAGGCCTACAAAACCATGGATCACGCCCTTTACCTACCACGCACAAGCGACCTCCGGCAGATTGCGAAGTTGGCCCCCGATGGGACCAAGATCGAAGTCGTACAGTATTGCGTTGAAGGCGCAAGTAAAGCAATGGTTGCTTACATACCTGCTGCCAAGAATAAAAAGACTCGAACGAAGACGTAGCACTGACTGCGTCCTTTGCTATGAGTCATATAAGCCTTTCGAGTCGGCCAAGGACCCCGGTCTACGCACGAGTTTAAGCGCGATAGAATGCATCCCATAAGAGCTCAATTTATGCTTCATATAAAATTTGTTGTACTCCTCAACGGAGTAAGGTCATCTCCAACTCGACGACTTGGGCGTTGTGGACGATCCCTATTTCCATATTGGAGGTTCCCTGTGCCGAGCTGGCGACCTCCCATGTAATAGTCACTCACAACCCTCTGCTCTTCGGCCACACTGCTTGTGTTTCCGCTGCCTTGTCTCTTTTCTAGCCCATTTCTTAAGAACCCTACGGGATGTGCAACGACCAAACCAACAACCGCTTCGCCAACAAGAAGGCTATCGAGGCCCGCGAAGAGGGCCTGGTTCTTCGCCGTCCAACTGTCTAATCCATCGGCCAGTATTATCGTCTGATAGAGTGCTCTCGCGAATAAGCACAACGTGGAAATCAACAACATGGCCAGGAAAAACATGAATCTATGCGCTATTGGTACGAAACCATGTACTGGATGGAATGTCGTATATCCGAATTGGTTGTTGGCCAGAGTGGCTCGAAATAGAACAATACTGAAAAGGAATAGGAAGAGGATTAATGAGATGGCTTGCACGGCGATACCGGCGGCGATAATTGGACTGCCGATTTTAGCATGATTTCCCAGACCCGTGTCAGCGGAAAGGTCTGAGAAGGCGATGATGATTCCGACGAGCTGGAGGACGAATCCGACCACGTCAATCCAAATGAGGAGAGGATATCGTGTAATGTTTATTAGCGAATGTTCCACACCTAGGATCTTAATCGCCTCGGGTACGGTGAAGTAGATTCTTTAATCTAGTCAACATATCGCTCAAAGGAAGGGTATATGTCCCACTCACGCTGCAGAGACAAAGGTCGGGGCAACTATTATGAATGCCGTCGATGTTGCGTATAAGGCGACATTCCATGGATCGAATGAGCTTCCAAGCCTAACACCATATCCAATGCCTTCGAAGAGACACGCTATCGAAATAGGGATGCTGAATTCTAGCCATCTATTTGTGTCGGCTATGAAGAATGAGTAGAGCAGACAGGCGATCAAGGATCCAAAGTGGATGATCAAGAAGATTGCTTCCGCTGCTGAACTCGGTGGATAGCCGTACGGCGACGCGGCGACTGGGCAAGTATCAAAATTGCACGAAGCAATCGATGGCATCGTGAGCAAGATGGAGTATACTGGGTGCCCATATATCAACGTCTCAGGCCATTACAGGAGACGGAAGACGAAAAGCAAAAGCGAGAATCAGGCGCATATCAAACAGAGGAGGGTGGTGATGCAGGCCTATTAATATGTAGCAGATAATAAGCTTCAGACACAAATGGAAACTTAGGTTAGATCCTTACTATTTGCTGAGCCACAAGGAAGTTGGCACAGCTAGAACGATCTCCATACACCAAGGAGCCGCTTCAAAGACCAACGTCGCAAGCATTACTAAACAGTGAGGAGTCGGGTTTGAAAGAAACCCTTTTATTCGAAACAGCGCCGTGGAAGCCCAGAATCGTAATCCTCCTGCAACGTCGGGGCTGTTAGAGAGCCAGACCTGCCCACGATACTTGCTACAATCCGGGGCGCCCGACATCACCAGAGGTATGGGCTAATCGGCCGAGGATCGCTCATACGGGATTATGAGTGCGATTAGTCCAATAGTAGCGAGTCGGCAAAAGGTATCAAAAAGGTACATTCTCCACCATGCTGCAGGAACCGGTATGGGGTGGCAGTGCTGACAACTCTATTGTTAGGTGCGTGGTGTAACCAATTTGAGGCTTACCAGCCATTCGGGCTTACTGCCGAGCGGCATCCATCATCAATCACAATTGCCTAGCTTGGTTAAGGTGGCATCTCGAGACGAGGTTGGCAACATTCAACGACCTGCGCCGACCCCAATGCCTCCCCTTCCTGCGCTTACAGTGTCTAGGCCTATAAAAGACAGACTATTATTACGAAGGCGGTTTTTCATTCCGCTTAGATATGCATATCTGTGCTTTTCACCATACGAATCCCGATATTCGGCTGTCAGGTGCGGTAGCCGGCACTCTCAATCATGTTATGGTGTCTCACCGGTCCGGGACGGTTCCCTAAAGCCAATCTCTTGACAGGATCGTTTCCGATTACTATCATGTCTCAAAGTTAGTAGTCAAATACGAGAAGGCAAATCGCCACCCGAAATCAAGGACATTTTCACGATCAGTTGGAAAGAAAAAAAAGACATATAAATTACCAACACGCTACGAGCATCCTCTTCTGTAAAGAGTGAGACTAAATCCATTCTCGACTTCCTGTCAGCAATATTCCGTCAATTCCTGCAGTGCCGCATATATGCACAGGTGTGCCTCGCGCCAAGTGCTTACGTATTCAGGCTGCATATGTCAATATTGGTCTCAGGTGAGTATCCGACAACTCCTTTTGCTTTTCTTATTCGTCGATCTTCCCGCCACTATGTCAGGAAGAAACTTCGTATAGAGGATGCGACACTTGCGATACGGACATAGTCACGAATGTGACCTCCATATAACCGCGGCCGCTGCCGTCTAATATGCTGAGATAGGTCGACCTGGAGTGGCCTGCATCTGCATTCCCGCTACCGCTAATCCACATATTTGCACACGCGTCCGGTGATGGATTCGGTGGATGCATGTGAGGCGACCGCAGATACTCGCATAACGTAGGTAGGTACCTTGAAGCTTACCTGCCAGGCACAAGCGTAAGCTTTGGCGTGAGAACTAGGTACGTGCCGCAGCTGAGTGAGCACGTGGGACCCCCGTTTCGAATACATAAAATACATGCATGCCCTATAAGGTGAACGTGGCGTTCTGCCCCTGAAATGTGGTGCGAAAAAAAGACCTTCCAACTGATACCAGGTAGTCACTCCGCTTTACCCCTATTACATACATAAGCCGGGGAAGCACTAGGAAGACGCCGTTGACTTGCATGGACGGTAGTCACAGGACATAGTACCAACTGTACGAAACTTTTTAATGTATGCTGTATGATTTGCGCTGGGATGAATTGATCATCTCTCCGGCGAAAGACGTCACACAACATGACGAGACGACTTAGAAGTGACCTTCGGTCCTGCCGGTAAGCTATCCGAGATTTTCTCAGGGGTTTGACGTGAACGATGTCGCATGTTTTAATCATCCGGGGAATGGGGACCTGGGTTTACGAAAAGAAATATAAATGACGATTGTCTCCTGAATGCGTGCCTAGATACCTACCCAGCTCTAGACACACTAGGAAGAGGTAGTATCTCGGCGCCACCACCAAATATTGAGGCTGACACGACGTATTAGGCGAAGGGCCCAGTCCAATTCAATGCCAGACGCCTCGGTCTGGAACTTGGTCATCATCAGTTCATCGTCACGCCAATCGAACAGTCCAAAGAGATCCTGCGGGCAAAAGGCGTCATGCCACACGACTGGTGACCTATGCTACTTCATAGGACTTGAGAAGAGTAACTATCGATTAATCAATATAGACCAGATGTTGCTGATACGTCTAAATGCAAGAATAGGCTGATTCTTGAGAAGCCCTTTGATCAATTGTGTTGTATGCCGTACCTATTAACATTTCTTTCTGGGCTAATTGCTCTTTTCACTTCCAGAGCATTCTCTTGTTTTCCTCACGTAATGCCTAGGTACCTACCTCTAAGGTAGACAAGATATTACACATAATACGTAGACAAATATGTCGACGAAAGCCTACGAATCTATGTCTAAGCATCCTCTTGTATAGGAAAGAAAACCATATATGCTGCTCACTCGTTTCTACGATAGCATGTTAGGGTAGTGTGCTTCATACGGAAAAGAAAAATGGAAGACTGACAAAGGCGCCTACGCATGGAATCTTGAAGAAAACGCCACATCTGATCCCCCCAAAACGCCCCGTCAATAGAATCAAGCACATCTGGGTCAGATTCAGACATCATGTCTCATTTAGGCGCCGATTATAAGCCAAGTTCGGCTGTGAGGTCCGATTATGTTTGAAAAGAGTACCTACCAGGTAGTTATTCAAGGAAGATTTACATCTGAGCTCAGACTAGGTAGAAAGTGAGAGGTCTAAGAATTAGGGTCAGGCTTAGGTGTCAGCGAGAAGTAGAACTGAGACAGTCCTAGAAAGACGTTTGAATTAGAGCTAAGCTCAATTCTCATTTACCTATCCTTCAAAACGTGAGGTAGACAAGCCCATCCGTACCAGAGAGGCTTAGAAGCCGTTCTCGTCTTTCCTAAAAAGGGAATCCACCAAATGGATTTGTGGCGGCGTTCGATAACATCAGCTTACTTCAACTACCTAGAAAAGTGGTGAGACTACGACCAGATACCTATCTAAAATAAGCTATAACTGAAGAAAGATGATGACAGCATATCACGTCACACATATCGGTAGCTAAGCTTAGATGCGAAGAGAACTTAATTTCAACACTTTCTGACATGCCTTTTATCAGGTGCCCTACCTCTATGGGCATGTTATTAAGCTGACCTCATAGTCATACAAAGTATGTACCTAATTACTAACCGAGGAACGTACCTCTAGGAACCTGTAGAGAAGATGCTATCTGCCGATATGGTTCCCTCACCAGATAAAAGGCTTCTAACACCCGCTCTTCATCTATTATCATCAATTTTGCTGCCTGTTGGTTGACTTGTGTAATCTATAGGCACCACTTGGCTTGAATCGAGAGGTTCGGATGTGAGCAGGTTTTAATTATAAAGATAATAATCATGTCTTAGTTGTTGTACACTTTAGCTCCTATACTTCTTCCTATTCCCTACAGAATAATCGGCAAATGAGCCACGCACCGTCCAAATCATATACTTTTGAATCGGCCTTCTATTGGGCACTTTGGGACAGCTTCTGGGAATACTGCTCTGAGAATATTAGGAGGTAGCTAATATAATAACTTTTGTCGGATGTCTCACCTACTGGGTTTACCTAAGTCAAAATAGACAGAGAGGCTTCCTATATGTATATCATGTAGACAGTCTGTAGTTCCTTGAACAACGTGTTTCTTCCCATTATCCAAAATATGCCACGTAAAACTATCAGAGAGAACCTGTTCTCAGAAACATTTGTACATTGCACGAAATCGCCTCTACTAAGCCAGTCATTTCATCGTAGAAGATATTCGAATAATATATATTAGCGTAGGTACTATCTTTTAATCATAATAGAGAAGCGGAATGGTAATTTGGCCCCTGGATAACTCTATACTTCCATTTCGTCCTATGAGTCCGACTTTTCCAGCGCACCAGTAGCATTAACAACGTCCAGAAACAAGACCGCTGTTCCCAACACCACAACCGGCCGAATGAATGTCCAGTCTCATTACCATACCAGCCTAGGTTCCCGCGTCTCCATGCCGTAGGCCCCAACTTAAGCCTAATCGATACTACCTAAATACTACACATTAAAATATATCTCATCCCCCACCCCGTTCATCAACCAGTATAAGCCCCCATCCCAGGCGGATTAAAACCATCGCCCTGAGGCCAATTCCCCAGTTCGCCTGGGTCCCCTCCAATACGCACATAAGTGCCGACAGCAGGAATACCATCCTGCACCACGAACATCTGGTACCACCCAGCCGGCGCGATATGCACTCTCGGGGGCGCGGTCACCGTGCACGCAGTACCAGCGCACGCCACCTCCGGGAACAGGGTGCGTGCGCCCATCGAGTTTCCGTGAGTACTCGACACGGCGCCGAGCAGCGAGACCTGAATTGTACCGGTGGGCGCGGCGCCTAGCTGGAAGGAGACGGTGTCGCCGTAGTTCCAATCTTTGTTTGTGATTGTGAAAGAGGGGCGCGGCTTGGAGCTGTAGAGATAGGGGGGAGTAAAGACCTCGACGCGGATTTCTTGCGGGTGCTTGCCGTCTTCGGGATCGGAACCGGTGATTAGCACGCGGCCGTCGAGAAGCGTGATGGCTTCGCTGTGGTAGAGACGTGCGACGGTAGTGTTGGCCATGACGGATATGCGTTGTCCGACGGGCTTGAAGGGGTCGTAGAGAACGGCGTTGTAGTTAGGATCGTCTGCGAGACCGAAACCGGCGACGCCTTCGTGGGCGCCGTTTGCGATTAGGTAGGTACCGTCTGGCAGAGGGGCCATGCAACTCATCACGCGCTTGGATGGCATGCGTTCGAGTGTCCATGTCGGGTTTTCGGCTTCAGGATACATGGATACGCAGTTGTCCAGGGCAGAGTGACCATTGGTAGAACCACCGCATAAAAGTACGCCAAGAGGGTCTGTGTAAGGAGCAAATTGAGGCAGGAGGACAGCGGCACCTTCAAGGGGATATGTGCGACCACCTAAATCGTCATTGACAGCGCCAGGCATGTTAGGAAGAGTCTTTATCGTGTCAAAGGTAACCTCATCCAAGATCCTGGCCTCATTCCAGTACGCTACGAAGATACCACCACCAGGAAGAACCGCCAAGAATGGGTACAAGTTGTTCGGATCAGTACGCTCAAGCCAATCCATATAAAGATATGGGCCAACTTGAGGGAGAATTTCAAGGCTGGGTTCGGGTTTATCGTTGCTACCGATCTCACCACCCACGACTAGAATAGACCCGTTTGTCATAACCATGGCACTCGGGTACCACCGACCCCTCTGTAGTTTGAGCACTTGGACATTCTCTTCCCAGTCGTTGGTTCCTTTGACGCCCGCTGACCCATCGGGCGTATATAGACGGATACCGTATGTCGAGTCGAGAGACCAGCCACCAACGGTAAGCTGTCGTCCAGCCTTGTCGGGAAGAATGACACCAGCAGAACAGAAGATGTCCGTCTTGACATGCATAGTCCTCCAGGCAGCATCGAAGTCGTCGAGTTGGGTGAGGTCGAGTTCGTAGGCACCAGTGCTGTTCGCTGCACCAGTTCCCCATTTCTCCAAGAAGGTGACCTTACCGGTAATCGACTCCATCGTCATCAAAGGGGTAACGACACCACCAACCAAGTTAGAGTAGGTTCCAGCATCATTTCCTTGAGGATAGTGGAATACATAGAGAGGCTCATCTGTCTTGTTCCAAAAATATATTGACAGCCGAGCACCACCGCCGCACATCGAAGAAGGATCTCCAGCGCATACGACATTGCACTCGCTTTCTGGCCTCTGAGTAGAGCCTGAGGCAACAACGTCCATCGGGTCGCCACAGTAGCATTCATCGCCATATTCCAGGCCGCCTGCAGCGTATCCGAAAGAAGCGCACTTCGAAAGACATTGCTCAGGGGTCATAGTGCCGGGGTAGCTAAGCGCCCAGAAGAGAGTTCGGCTGTTGTTGACGTTGTCCTCGTAACAGCCCTGGTATGTCCAATTGGCAACATCAGTTTTAGGAGCGGGTTCTTTATAAAGCTGGGGCACGCCGTTCGAATAGATACTCAAATATCCGGCACCACCGCACATGACGCTGCTATCGCCTCCACAAGGGGTCGAGCATAGAGAAGTATCATTCAAGGGCTGCCCGCCGTTGTAGATGGCGTTGCTGCAGAAACATTGCGTGTAATACTCGGTGCCGGATATGTTATAACCATTACTGGAGCACGTTTGCGCGCATTTCTGGGGGGTCAACTGAGGGTCGTCGGGGGCCTGGTAGGTTGGCATTATACGCCCGTTAGGCCCGTCTTGCCAGCAGCCTTGGTCGGTCCAGCCCTCTGGGAAAGATGTAGCCGTGGGGGCGCCCGTGGCACTGCTTGTTGTGGTAGAAGTAGGTACTGCCAGCTCGGATCCATTCTTAATATAAACAGAGAGACGATTGCCAGCACCACAGTACTCAAATTGGTCTCCAGCACAGAGCATGTTACAATCGCTCGCAGGAGCCTGGACGGAGCCCGTCTCGAACTTGTTGCCGCAGTAGCACTCACGAGCATACTCGACACCGAACAATATCGTTCCTTGGCCGCTGCAAAAGGTTTGACAGCTTTCCAAGGTCATCGAATCATTGGCGTAGGTATACGAGCTGAGCGCTCGGATGTTAGTAGCCTCGGTCTGACAGCCATACCAGTTGTAATTCCCTATAGTCAAGGGCTGTGAAGGGGTGGTAGGGCTCGAAGCTGCGGAGGATGCAGTGTCTGTTGGATCAACAGCTCTGGCGGCTATCGAAAACGCCGTGGTGGCAAGAAGGTAGGAGCTGATAGATGCTGTTAAGCTAACGGTGGTAGAGATTATGGCCAAGGAATTAGAACTACTGCTAACAAGTGGATATTCCATATTGAAGTCGTATATGTTTAAGCGGTTCGATCCACCGCATACTTCGGATGTATTTCCCTATGGTATCTAGATTAGTAATAGCTACTAGATAGCCAATTCATGATTCGGAGTGCGGGAGGCGTGAAATCCTTTGGAAGGCGCATGGCTCGTGGTTGAGCTTAAAGGCGCCATGGGCGTTATAAAATAAAGATAAGGGAGGAAGCCGCATACATTACAAGTCACATCACAGCCATCGTCAACTGGCGCCGCGCCATTTGCAACTGTATTACCGCAATCTAATCAAAAAATAAGCCGGTATAATCTTACCTGCATGTATAGGTAGAGAGTAACTTACAGCATTCTCCGCCGTACTCGGTTCCAGCAAGGATGTAGCCAGCTGCACGACATGCGGTCGTGCAGTTCGCCGCGTTCACCTCCCTGCTAGGGACGGCGGCGCCATAGGTCAAGCCTCGCCCAGTAGTTCCTTCACTACAGTCAAGGTTGTCAGCAACGATACGAGAGCGCTCTGCCACCAACGAAGCTTAAAAAAAGTTACGGCCCGAAACGGCAGGTGATATGAAGACTTACGAGTAGCAACCAATGTGTGTCCAGTTTGCGATTCCAAGATTTGGCTGGGGTCCAATGGCATACGGGTTGAAAAACAACGTCAGACGATTTAGACCACCACAAGCTTCGGTGCTATTTCCTGCACAGCTTGTGGAGCATTCCGTCGAATCTGCAGCCTCCTCAGCGCCAGTGGCTAGCTTATTCCCACAATCTGGTCGTTGTCAACACACGTATTCCAGGGGTTGGTTGCTTGAGCAAGGGGTAAACTTACAGCACTGGTCATGGTATTCAGCTCCAGCATAAGCAAAACCCTTGTCATTGCAGAAGTCGATGCATGTTTCTAATGTCATATTATTCGACGTGGTTGCTGCAGCGTCGATCGTTAGACCAACGTCGCTGAAATAACTCACTTAGCATCGACGCCCATAATTTCGGAGATGACATATCACCTACACATAGCAACCACTGTATTGCCACGTTCTATGGAGCTGACTAGAAAGTGGGACTACTAAGTCTGCTGATGAAGGGAAGACTAAGGCAAGGAACGAAAAGCATAAAATGACTGGAAAAGCCTGAGTATTCCACATTGTGGAAGCCTTGCCCTTGAGCAGCCTTGAATCTCTCTACCCGAAAACTCAAAGATCTTATCGTAATGCTTGGAAGGGTAAACCTTGAATAAACCCCAGAAATATGTTTAAGATGATATACCAGGGTGTATAAATAGACGTACTATAATACAAGATGCTAGCGCGCATCCTCCTATGGTGACAGATTCGGCTGCACCTCATTGTAACCCACTCTGGGATGCATCACAACAAGGGTCTGTCCAACCAAGCGAGAAGTAAGGACAACAGCCGCAATTACACTATCGCTTGATAGCATTTCGTGGTTCTACCGGGGGTGTGAACCATATTGGGGTTCGTGCAAAAAAAGAAAGATATTCCGGACCATAAGACCGATGAGTTGGGAAGCGAGAAATGCGAGTAAGCTTCACTTAGAGATCTGGACCACGGGGATAGCTTTTGGGGGGTGAGAGTCTCTTCCTCCCTTCTTCCCGACATAGATCTGCTGATGACAAGCCCGAATCTAGAAAGTGACAGCGGTTTAAACTAGCCCAGCTGCTTGGTAGGTTCGATGGACAAGATCATGCCCCGGGCCCAAAATCCGCCCATCTTTCCGGGGACTAGCCGATGGTGGGGGCGGGTGATCGATACGAACATTGGAGTTCAGGGGTAAAGATAGAAAAAGGGTGGAACTGCGGCATGGTGACAGGGGTGAGGCTTGGTTATCATAAGATATAATATCCTTTCAAGCGCTGCTTAAGGGAGCATGGAACCCCGACGAAAACTAGTAATATGGTTCCATCTAAATAAGCACCTTGAGCGGCCGAGGATGGCATATATTATATGCAGTTGCAGGGAGTTGAACACCGGTAAGCACCAGGGGTAAAAGAAATTAGAAAAATGTTTTTTTGAGAAGGCTTCGAGATCCCCATCTAAATGTGCCAGTCTAGCGGTAATTTTAATAATGTGGCTCTCCGGGGCGCACCCACCTGCCCAGGTGGTCTAGTGCCGTAGCGAACCGTTGATAGTGTCATCAGCCTCAACGCCACTTAAGCCACCTAATATATGTATTCCATGTGGAAATACGTACACCGTCGTATCGATGGTTAGTTACCTACCTCCGCGGCGTCATTGCCCAGCTTGTCTGGTAGTATCAGCGTTGTACATCAACATGCCGTCATTACTTCTCCTGTGTCGAAAGGGGATATGATTGGATGCGTGTCTCAGGTTGACGTATTCTTTTCCTCATGTGTAGGAATATGACTTGCCTGGTCTTACCAGCAAATGCAGGCACTTCCGCTGAAACCCGGAGAGTTATCGTAAGGCTGTTGATGAAATTCGCACAAAGCTGCCTAACGACATGTTACAAATTTTCTCCCTTAACAGTTCAAGCAAACCCAGACAGATAGCCCTAATAGAAAGCGGTCGAGTTTCCGACTCTCTGGTTGGTTAAGTCCTATCAAACATGCATACGAGGTTGGCTGCATATGTTTTGATTGTGAGTCTCTTTCCTATCCCGTCTAAGCTCCTGTTTAAACCAATCGCAATAGAGCTTACACGCTTTATTTTTCGGGGGACCCTGTTAGCCCGTGGATCCTGAGCCGTAGGATAACTGTACCTAATGATAGACACATTGTTCACGAGGTTTAAGCTTGTTGCTGCTATACTTGACTCTGATATGCCAACGCATAACACATGATCGCTAAACACTGCTTTGTATACTTCGCCAGTGAGCCTAGCTTGAAGACGCATTTCCGCTCGACTTGAGGAATGTGGGAATGTCCCAGGAGGGACAGTCAGGAGACTGGTCCTCGAGCGGCGTGATGGGACGCCACTATTACCAGTAGGCTAGTGAGCTATTTACTCTTGCAGATACGCGTCTGTATGCAGGATTAGCTTGCATCGACCTCTCCTTTTTAGTAGGTAAACCTGATGGTTGAGCGACATTAGCTTCCGTCTGATTGTCGAACTACACCCAAGTTTTTAGTGTCCGATTCCTAGAACGGTTGCCACCATTATGAGAAAGCCTTTAGGGGATTGGTCAGATCTGATCACCGGTCTGCGGTCGAATACGGGCGGCAATGGACCGAATCAATCTAGAATTGGAGTCTACGCGGTTAGTCTTTAGGGCGCTTGTTTTCCATAAGAGAGCTTCATTGGTCGGATACCAATTGCAGATGTTTCAATTCTGTAAGGCGAGAGTGCCATTAGATGCAACTCAACCTCATCTGAGTTGAATTTGGGTAAAGGTTAGGTCAGAGGATCCTTCTTTGCCCATTTGCCCGTCTAAATTCCGAGATATATCATATCTCACCAAGCAGCGAGGCTATGTGATAGCTGGAGTGATAAGAAGCAACTTGCATTAGCCAAATTTCAGACGGGACGCTCAGTGCCACCGAGGGTAGTAGAGAAGCCCCCAGCAGCTGAACCTGTATTCTAAGCCTATCCATTTTTGTAGGCAGGTGGACTGAGGCTTAAGTTAACAAGTATACACAAAGGTAGAAAAGGGAGGTCCCCATGACTAACTAGTGTTAAAGTGGTGTCGCATTGCTGCGAGCGACGGCTGACAGTCGAAGATTTTCCAAGGTTGGGTTTGATTTTCATCGAGAAGGCCCGAAGGGTCTCCAGATCTTCCTGGCATAGTATGATATGCTTCAACACCTCATTGTCCATTATTAATGGTGGTTGGGATCACGTATACCTATAGAACGTCCTATTTACTTCAGCCACAGTAAGGTGATAGTTCCAGTAGCTCAGAGCCATAGTCGCAATTCTGAGGGGATGTCGTTCGAATAGCCATAATAGTCGAATGAACTTCAAGACCTTAAACACACAGGTACTGATTCTAGTAGAAGGATTTAACCTTACCTATGCAGTATGCTAAACAAATTTGCTAATTATCAATTGTCCATTATGGACTGTCTCCTATTCATAGAGGATATTTTTTCCTTTCTGCATTAGGTAAGGTTAAAGGATCTGAGTCCGAA
This sequence comes from Hypoxylon sp. PDH2405, assembly GCA_023628415.1. NCBI lineage: Eukaryota > Fungi > Ascomycota > Sordariomycetes > Xylariales > Hypoxylaceae > Hypoxylon > Hypoxylon sp. PDH2405. Next base: position 498,457 of record JAMAKT010000004.1, on the reverse strand, counting down.
TGATATCATTGTGAATCAGAGATCGGACTTAGAGGTACCAAATAACGACCAAATACGGAATAGCTAATATGTAGTTAACGACAAATAAGCTATCCCCTTTTCGTATTTCTGAAATTTATGTTTAATATTGAGATACATTTGATAGTAGTATAAATGGAAGTCATCGAGCACGAAAATAAACAAATCGTCGCGCCGTACCTGCCTAAATATATGAATGTACCCGCGCTGCAGAGTGCCCGCAGCTGACAAAGGGTCCATGTGGCCCGTCCACGGGTGCTCAAATTAGCCTAGATCAGTGCACGGTCCACTACCTAGCCTCTTGTCGGCTAGATACCGAACTTAGTAGATGACGGATAGCGGATAGTGGATAGTAGCCCTATGATCTACAGGGTCGCGATCCCTGCAAAAGGTGGATAGTGCTTGTCTGTACCGCCTCTGATACCGTCATCTAATCCAAATTTGGCGTCTCTTTTTCAAGCTGAGTCACAGCCTTGCATGAGCCTTCACTTTTCGTCGCCACAACGCGACTTTGCGACATTGAAGTTTTGTTGTCGCGCAAGTTGATAATTTGTAATTCGCCAGATTCCTTTCACCACTCATTCCCTGTACATTTTGTTTTTCATTGAATTTCATATTGCGAAGCAGCTTTTGAAGCTGCGACGAATATTTTGTATTCGTCAGTCATTGATTCCTTTACTTTTGCATCGCCTGAAGTCGCTATATTTCAAAAAGCGCATTACAAATACAATTCAATCACCACCCACTCAATCACTATTCCTGGATTTATTCCCACCACGCATAGGTACGGTATTTTGGCGTCTGCGGTCGGGTCCGTCATCATGGAGGGTTCGGGTCCGGGGCAACAGACTTTGGAAACCCCATCAAATTCACCAACAAGGGGTCGCGGAGGTCACTCCCGAGGGAGATCTTCTAGGGGCCATGTAGGTCGAGGCCGCGGAGGGCGAGGAAGCAGACATTCGTCGTCAACAGGATCACCGAATTCTACCACCGCTTCCTCTCCAGTGCCACCAAATTCTAACAGCCGAGGTGGAAGAGGACAGAGAGGAAATAGGGGTCCAAGAAGGGGAGGAAGTGAAAATATCTCAAGAACAACATTGGCTACACCAAGAACATTTGGGAGCCATCTGACAACCAACGTCGGCACTGGCGAATCCGATTCTACGAGCGTGACCCGCCTAAATGGCAACGCGCAGGAGTTTGTTCCGGGCCAACCGCTGTCTGGAAATAGCGGTAAGCCCGCTATAAGACCCAAGGCCGGAAGCAACCATAGCCGGAAAGCTTCAAAGTCTAACGCCCCTGATCTTCCAACAAGGATCCACGAAGACATAACAAATGGCCAGTACGAATGTGTGGTGTGCACTAATGAGGTTCTACCAAACTCAAAGATCTGGTCATGCTCCATATGTTGGACGGCAGTCCACATGTCATGCGTGAAGAAGTGGTTCCTAAATAGGGCGAGGAACGCATCTCAACAGCAGTCGGTATGGAGATGTCCCGGCTGTAACTCTCAGCTGGTAGACGAACCTGGTGTCTATCGTTGTTGGTGCGGGAAAGAGTTGAACCCGAAGTCGATACCTGGACTGAGTCCGCATAGCTGTGGGCAGACATGTTCAAAACCAAGAGCGACCTGTCCCCATCCGTGTCCGCTCAAGTGCCACGCAGGGCCCTGCCCTCCATGTCAAGCAATGGGACCGAGCCAGCCTTGCTTCTGCGGCAAAGTTACATCTACTAAGCGTTGTAGTGAGACGGATTATACTCACGGCTGGAGTTGTCGTCAGGTCTGTGGAGATCCACTCCCCTGCGGAGAGCACGATTGCCAAAAGGAATGCCACCCGGGTCTTTGTGGAAGCTGCGAGATTCCCATCCCTTCTGTCTGCTACTGCGGTCGACAACAGAGAGACATTCCTTGTGACCAACGTTGTGACAAACGAGCGTCTTACAACTATGGTCAAGTTGAGAACGGTATCTCGGAAGACAACGATATAGGCGGGAATTGGTTCTCTGGGTCCTTTGAATGCGACTTTATTTGTGACAGAGCCTTTGACTGTGGTAAACACCACTGCCCAAAAACCTGTCATCCCCAAGATGAGAATCCAGAACACTGCCCATTTTCACCTGATGTGATCACGCACTGTCCTTGTGGCAAGACGGCCTTGGTCGAAATTACGAACAACCCTAGGAAGAGTTGTGAGGACCCTATTCCCAATTGCAAGGAAATCTGCAACAAACCCTTGTCATGCGGACACCTCTGCAAGGAAACATGCCATTCGGGCCGTTGTGCTCCGTGTATGCAGAAAATGGGGATTGCCTGTAGATGCGGCCGGACCAAAACGAGTACTGTATGTCATCAAGGGACTGTTGAGAAGCCCCAGTGTATGAGAATCTGCCATGCTCAACTTAACTGTGGGAGACACGAACATGGTGAACATTGCTGCCCAGGGGAGAAGAAGGCTGCAGAACGGGCAGCTGTGAGAAGAAAGCACAGAAACATCAATCTCATGGGTGACGAAATAGAGGCGGAGCACATCTGTACTCGAAGCTGCGGACGACTACTAAAGTGCGGAATACACCAATGCCAGCAATTGTGCCACAGAGGACCTTGCCCTTCTTGCCCTGAAGGCATATTCGAAGACATCAGCTGCCACTGCGGTCGAACCGTTCTTCTGGCCCCACTACCTTGTGGTACTCAACCCCCGGACTGCCGTTTTGATTGCACAAGGCCTCGCCCGTGTGGGCACCCACATATTCAACACAACTGCCATCTCGATGATGAACCATGTCCAAAATGCCCCTTCTTGGTTGAGAAACGATGTGTCTGCGGAAAAAAGACCCTTAAGAATCAACCTTGCTGGTTCGACCAACCACGTTGCGGCTTGCCTTGCGGACGCAAGCTGAAGTGCGGTGCTCACGAATGTCGTCTGCCCTGCCACCGCCCAGGCGAATGTGAAGATGCTAACATGGTGGGATCTCAGTGCAGCCAATCCTGTGGGAAAGCACGTATTTGTGGACACTTAGATGCCGAGAAGTGTCATGCACCATATCCCTGCAAAGAGGATAGGCCTTGTCAGGCAAAGACTTTTATAACTTGTGAATGTCAACGCAGAAAGCAGGAGGTTAAGTGCATGGCCACGAAGAAGAACCCGTCGCCCGATCGAGGAAGGCTTGCCTGCGATGATGAATGTCTCCGCTTGCAGAGGAATGCTGTTTTGGCCGAAGCTCTGAACGTTGATCCGGAAACCCACCACAACGACCATATACCTTACTCGGACACAACCCTCAAGCTCTATAAGGAGAACCCCCAATTCGCGCAGACATATGAACGCGACTTTCGTCTTTTTGCTGCAGATGCCACGCAAAAACTGCTTAGATTCAAACCAATGAAATCCCATCACAGAGTGTTTCTTCATTCTCTTGCTCAGGATTTCGGATTCGATAGCGAAAGCGCTGATCCAGAGCCTCATCGCCATGTGTGTCTATTTAAGACACCACGATTTGTATCCGCCCCCATGAAGACCCTCGCACAATGTCTTCAAATAAAGACCAAAACACAGTCAACTCTTCAATCCACTTCAGCCGAGCAGGGCACTTCGGCGAAGCCACCTTTCAACGCATTACTTTTATCTGCGCCGCGCTTCGGCCTGACAATTCAGGAGTTGGATGCCGCACTTAGACACGAATACGCGGGATATGCAGGCATTAAATTCAACACAACCTTTCTCTCTGACATAGTCATCATCAAGGGCTCAGCTCTATGGAGACCCCAAGACCTCGAGTCATCTTTAGCATCCTTCCAGCCGAAAGCATTGTCTCTGCTAAAGAAGGCAAAACTTTGCGGTAACGTATCCCTATGTCATGTCGATGATGACTTGAAGATACTACGTCGTGATAAGGATGAGGACGGCGGCCTGGCTGGAGATGGAGATGGTTGGAATGCAGTTATGCGCCGCTCCGCTCGCCAAAACCCAGCGACGGCCCCAGTTGCTCAACCGGCATCACAACCCAACAAGTTCGTCGCCTTGAGAAAAACGTCCAAGAAAACAGAGGATAAGTCCGCTGAGGCGGAAGTGGAAGACGACTGGGAAGCAGCGGCGGAAAAGCTAGATAAGGAGGAGAAACATTAACTACTAAGACGATGCATTGTTGTGGCGTTTGGCGTCGAAAAGCATCTTGATTTATTCCACTACGATACGAAGCGTTACGTATCCACGAACTTATCATCAGCATAACTTATCCTGTCTGGGATATGAGAACCCCTTTGGCTGTCATACTTCATCGAACTTCTTGTCTATAGCTCCCGACGTACATAACACTCTTGCTTCCACATGTCCATAGCTCCATATCTGGTCTGCATACAGATAGTATGAAGGAATGAATAAATTGTCTCCTAACTTCATACATAATGCATTTTCTATGTGTAAATGAACCAAGCTTGAGTGAAAAAGGAGGGTATCGAGTTTCCATAAACCTCATTAATTGCATAGTAGAAGAAAACTATGTAGCTACCGATATATCCTTCAGGCCTGTAGCTTACCTAATGAACACCAAAAGATATCCGTCATTAATGCAGGGACCTCAAGCTCTAGAGCTTGCATCCTAATGTTCCAACTACAACTTCTAAGGTTGACAAGATGAATAACTTTGGCGTAATAGAGCTTGCAACCGCCAAGACGACTAACGCCCCGGGCTGGGCCTACGTGCCAGACACAGCACCCAACATAACCACCACTACATCGTCACTCCAGCCCGGGAACCGCAAGCGAGCCGCTCGCAACCAAGCCACCGCCAGCACCAGCGCCCTCTACGCCGACGCCGACGCACGCCAGGAAGCCAAGCTGCGCCGGGAGATCGAGGCGCTCGACCGCGATAACTACCACCGCGACGTGAACATACCGATCGTATCCAAGACCAGCAACAAGAACGTGAAGAAGCACACCCCCAACGTCCGTAAGATCCTGCAGTCGCAGAAGACATTCGCAAACCATCTCGACGACTTCGAGGCTTTCCAGGGCTCGGAGAAAGCTACTGCAGCTCAATCAACTACAGATACATCAACGAGAGCCAGCGCAGGGGTCTCGAAGAAGACAACCGCGGCGCAGAAAGATCGAGAAAAAGAACAGCAGAAAAGCAAGAAATCATCGAAACGCGCGTCCCGCTCAGCATCCGTGTCCAAAGCCACACCTTCCGTAAAGCAAGAAGAAGACGTCGAGATGGCCGACGCCCCTCCTCACACCTCCGCCTCCGCCTCCTCCCCTTCCTCTCCCCAGCACCAGCACAGCACCATCCTAACGCCCTATTCTCGGCCCGGATACCCGCCCTCGCATCCGCTCGACAACGACCCGCTGCTGGTATCCAGGGTGCCCCCTTTGCCAACCGACGCGGAACTAAAGGAGCTGCTGCGGGCGCCGCCGCTGAGCTACGCGGAGGCGCGGGGGCGCTGGACGGAGGATGATAGGAGGTACAGGTACCCGGCGCGTGTGTTCTGCGAGGTGTGCGGGTACTGGGGCCGTGTAAGGTGCATGAAGTGCGGCGTTAGGGTGTGTGCGTTGGAGTGCTTGGAGACGCATCGCGAGGAGTGTATTACGAGGTATGGGTTGTGATGGCCCGGCTCGGATTGGTAGGTACTGAGGTGCCGTCTGGCTGGCTACATTAGGGACCTGGAAGCTGAGAGGATGGGGATGGCGAATCATGGTTAGGATGTAAGAGCACGGCAGGGACTGTACAATATCAAATCATTGGAGTTTGCGGCTTATAAAATGGGGGTTGAATTCATATATGGGAATATGGGGGAAGGTAAAGGCAAGGCAAGGCAAAATCGTTATTAACAAGATACCCAGTCACAATAGAGAAATGGCACCAGCTCGAAGATGGTCTTATTGGAAGATATATACAGTTTTGATTTTGCTTCCTATCATAGTCCCAGTTCAGCTGGAAGAGGTTATTTGTACAAGTTTTGGTCGTAAAGCTGCTAGCAACCTACACAACGCCTAAAAGCGATACCTTCCCCTTACAATCCACAAACGCCCCGAGTCCCGGAATATCCGCCAGGGTACGAGACCCAAATACGTGCGCCGATATTCCCCGTTGGATTTCTCTTTTCTTTTTCTAGTTCTTCCCAAGGAGTTTAAATGTCATCGTTGGCGACTACGGGTTATCTAGAGTGAACTCGACATTACCACTCGACGCACCGCCCGCGCAAGTCCCGCTCATGCTGCCCGTCGGACACACGGCTCGCGCGGCGCGGATGCACTGTTCCCAGCGGCCCTTCGAGATGTTGATGGTGGCGCCGGCGGTTGCTGCTTTCAGCGTGAACTTTGCGCTGCCAGATGTGCCCACGGTGCTTTGAGGGGAGCCGCCGCATTTCTGGATCGAGCCGGCGATGCCGCCGCATATGGCTAGTTCTGCTACGTTTTGGTCGTGGAATACGATGTTTCTAGTTGGTGTTAGTTGGGTTGTTGAAACTGAGGAGGTGGAGGCAGGGGGAGGTCTTACTTATTCCGGTCAATACATGTCACGCCTGATACTGCGGCTGGGTTCACTGATGTGGAGGCTCGTAGTGCGAGGACTTCTAGGTGCTCGTTGTCCACCGAGTAGTGAGGCCATACTGGACTGGCGAAGGAGAGACTTGCGGTGGCTAGGAGAAGAAGGGAGTGAAGGAGAGTCGTTGAATGCATTTCGGCGTGTGGACTCGGTTTGAAGGAAAACTACGGGTACGAAGGAAAGTGAAGGTAAAGAGTCAAAAGAAATGTTGAAAACAGACGTCTAGTCTATGTAGAATTTTGGAAATGAACGGTGACCTGCACTACCAGCTGAAGAGAAAAATAGAGATCGTACGTAGAGATCGACAGCAACTCAGGTAAGGCGATACTTACATAGAAACGAAGCTACTGGGACAGCATGGCTATAAGAGCAGAGATGGGACGAGGGATCGTCCAGGCACAATGGCACGGTCTACAACTCTTTCCAGGTCCCAGCGGGAGATCCTTGCTGGCGCCCGCAAGCGAGGAACCCTGGCCCCGGTAGCCAGGTCCAGTTACTGGCTCGTCGATCAATCTGTGACGAACGCCTCGTCCCAAAAGCATGGGCAGTGGAGGCAGCGGCACAGAAGGGCAAACTGCCCGACGCAGGCAAGACATGGCCTAACAGTTTCAAGACAGGAAAAAATACACTTATATTACCATTTAGAGAGTCATATACACTAGGTACAGATCTTACATCTCCTAGTCTCAAAATATTTACTAGAACAGTCTCCAAAACGCTACAATTTGGAGAAGTCAGTTGACGTATTGTATTGGATGGCGTCACAACGGCCAAACTTCTATTCTCTATCTCCATAAAGCATGACAGACGGGAGATCCTCTCGTCTCCAGCCTGATTTAGATAAGCGCTGATGATCAATGATTATCGATGACTTCCCTGCGTTGCTCTTCATGGGAAGACGGAAGAATCCAAGATGTTGGTGGGGGCGCCACAGAACATGAAACGGTAATACCTTGCTAACGCAGGGGTAGCGGCCGCAATGACAGCGCCCGGAGAACCAGATATCGGGCCACGCTCGAGTTTGTTTCAATGTTTCTGAAACCCGCAATCCCCGATAGGCTCGGATTTCTCTTACCCCTTCTAGAATGTGACTCTTAAGGAATTAACCGGAGTTGTTGACTGCCCATTCTATTCGTAACCTCGTGCGAGGATTTTGCCGTGATGCTTACGCCACCCTATCGTAGTTGGTAAATAATAGGTAACTAGACATGGGAGGCTGAGAGGGGTAAGGGCCGACAGTGGTTGAGATGCGCGGTTTGCCTTCCTTGAAAGCTTAATAGCGTAGGAATGACACGTTTGTTCTATCAAGAATATGCCGGACATGTGACGAAGAACAAACGCGTCCCTACATATGTAGGCAAGGAAGACGTATTCCTTCAAGAGCTATGTGCCTTTTCGTTGGCCACAAATGCCACATATCCCCGAGTCGCCTGCGTTTAAATACATGCTATCTCGACAGGATGAGCTCTTGCACTGCCAGGAATCCGGTACCCTGCTGGGATCTAATACATGAGAGCAAACCCCACAGATAGTTGCTCCTCGACCACTGTCAAACGAGCACATGGGACAGACGCCTGTAGTTGGATCTGGACCTCTAGTAATGATAGTCGATATAGAGTTTTTGCGCATCTCCCCTGATGGAGGTTTCTCGCTGCTATCCTTCGCTGCTATCCTTCGCTGCTTTCGGATTGCTCGGTCGATTCGTTGGTTGTGTTGCTTTGGGTCCAATTGCTAGCGATGATACCGAATCGTCTTCCTCGCGCTTCACTCTGATTGTGGATTGGAAGAGTTCTCGAAGCTCATTCTGTACATCTTCATCCTTGGTATCCTCGTCCTCACAAACTCTGACAAGGTTATGGCCCTTCTTGTCGACAAGTCGTTGGCCGTTGATATCCATAGCTGCTTCGTCGTCGGTGTCGCTGACAGTTTCCGAGTCGCTGCCATCTTCCTTCTTAATGTCATCGACATCTTCGAACTCCTTTTTCTCCTCTGCTTTCTTCTGCTGGTCGAACCTGGCCAGAGCTGCCGCTGCTCTAAGTTCTCGACCTCGCTTGCTTGAGGCAACACGGGGTTTGCCTTGTATTTTCTTTCCTTTCTCCAACTCCGACTTGATCTCTTCATCTTCACCGAGAGCAACTCCATTAGCACCGAATTTCTTCAGGATTCGCCGCTCTTTCCTTTCCTGGTAAGATAATTGCTTCTTTTGTTTCCGCTTACGTCCTCTCGAGCGGTACGTTCCTCCACATAGATGCTCTGGTAAATCTTTGTCGGATATGACCGTGATCTTGTCGAACTCTCCGGTTTCTAACAAGGTGCCTCTTCCCCATAGGCCCTCGCCGGTGTAACCACGAGACCATAAACTTCTCATTAGATCTGCATATTGGTTTCTAACAGACCAGAAGAACTTGGAGTGGTTCATCTGCTTGCAATGTGCCAGCCTAGTTGAATATGGTGTTAGTATCTAGATTAAATATTCTTCTATAAGGACGTACTCATGCATCATGACCATCTGGACATAGTTGAATGGTAACCATTGCCTAGTAGTCACCGATTTCAACACCAGTTGTATGACTTCTCCTGCATTGAAATTACGTCCGACAAATTCTCGGTTTGGCTCATATTCCTCGAGCGATGTGACCAAAATGTGATGTTCTCTCATGACAGGTACTGGTAGATGTTAGTCAATGAAGTCCAGTTCCCTTTGATGTCATGCCTAGTAAGCATCGGTTTGGCTTGATACTCACAGCATTGTGCTGCGATCCGTTCCAAGAACTTCTGTGCAGTGTCCTTATCTGGGCCTTCCAGGGGCTTAATAAAGACAATGCGTTCATTTGGCTGCGATTTCTTCGCATTGAGCCTCTCGAAACCGAGAGGCATCGTGGCAGCTAAGAACCATATAACAAACCCCCGGAATCTGTAGGTAGAGTAAGCCACGTCGCAAAGGCCAGCAGAGAGAAGGGTTGCAAATGTGGTACTGTTAAAAAGAGTCGCGCCCGAAGAATTGCTGTTCAACCTTAATCACAATGAATTCGCTTCCCAAGTTGCAGAGAAGCCTTTCACGGTTAAGATTAAAAAACACTTGGAATTTGGATGAAAGACAGAAGCAGGCAGATTATTCATGCCTTTGCTGCCTCAATGTCGTGTGGATAGCGGCGGTACAGTCTTTTGTGATTAAGTTTAGGTGGTTATGGAGGCTTACAAGGGCCTGTTTATCGGCGATATAGGGTGAAGGCACACACTATGAACCCCGCTGGACCGCTAATAATTTTAGACATGTCGCCACTGCCAGGCACCAATGGGAAACTACCACTTACAACAAACCTATTCTTATACGTTTAATTTACACTTCTTTACCATAAAGCTGTAATTTTATATCGTTAGCTGTAATCATATACTTAAGATGGAGAAACATCAGATTGCCAGTATTCACATTTATTCGGTATCAGATTGGGTATGTTATCCATCTAATATGTAGTACCTGTTACTCTTTAGTTTAGGAGGGTAATAGAGTTATCATCTCCTCCGTCCAGCACCACCCGGCGCTGAATCACCCTTATCAGCCAAAGACACGACTTCGCCAATGCCAGCAGCTTCTTGCTCATCTTCCAGAGCAGTGATCTCCTCGCGGCAGTCCCACCACTTTTCTTCGCTGAGCTCGAACGCTTTTGTCTTGATCTCCTTAATCGTCAAGCTTTCAGGTTGAATACCCTTCCATCTTAAGCTCGTCATGAGAATTTCCTGCCACTCATTGGAGGTGCGGTTGAAGAAATCCCTTCTAGATTCAAACGGCTATGGGAAATTAGTAATCTGCCATAGAAATAAAGGATTTTTTATTGGAAAGACATACTCGTGGATGTGGTAGTCCATCATCAACAGTAGTTGCGACCGTATCGGCTTCGGACACATCATCCCCTATTGAGCCCGCAGTAGATGCTGTATCAGCCATTGAAATCTCGTCGGCCTGCTTCTTCTTGCGCTTGCTCGGAGATATAAGGGCCTCAGGTTCCTCATCGGGCATTTCAATATCACCCTCCTCGTCTTCCTCGTCCTCATCTTCATCCTCTTCGTCTTCGTCTTCATCTTCGTCGTCGGAACCCTATAATGTCCGTGTCAGAATCAAAGTGATAAAATCTCCATGGTCAAATCCGGAATAAAGGGGGAAGTCTCTTACAACCCAAGTATCGTCTTCCCTCTTGAAGATCTGCTTGCAGCCATCAAGTTTGACAAGATCAATAGCGTATAGATCGTCAAACGTATATTCCCGGTCCTTTGCCTCATAGGTGCCGCCATAAATATACAGTACATCATCCTGCACGGTTAGTTGGGCGTTGAATCGTGGATGTGGTAGTTCCATGGACACTGGCATCTCTTGGACTGGCTTTTCGGGCTCTTCAGGTTCTTGTCCAGCTTTGAGGTCTATGTCCATCGCATCTGCGTCCTCGACGGATGACCCGGCTTGTAGAGCTGCGAAATGCTTCAACAGCTCCTCCTCATTTGCTTGAGCTCTGCCACGTCGACCGACTCTCTGTTCCGATGGGGCAGCTTTCTTCTGTACCCTCGGCTTACGTAGTGTTAACGGGAAGAACCTGTTCCTCTCTATGTTCCACGCATAGAGCTGGTTGAAGAATTCGCTGTCCATACCCTCTTCAGTTTGCTCAACGTCATGAACTCCGCCGAAGAGTATACCACGCCCTTTATGGTAGGCCATAGTTGCTCCGGCGCGGCGAGGAATAGGTGCATTCGCAGGCTTCTTCCGCCTCTCCCACCGTACAGTTGGAGGCGTATTTGGTGGCGAATCCGCGGGAGGTTGGGTTATACGTAGGAAAAAGCAGTCATCGTGTACCATGGACTTGAGAATATTTCTCTGTCCCTGTGAAGCCCCCTTCGCTGACTTGTTCGCTGATACAGTCGCCTTCACTCTAGAATAGCCGCCAAATAACACTGCGCCTTGCTCATGCGGTAGAAAGGTAAAGGAAGACCTGGCGTCCGGTTTTAGCTGTGCTGGTGGGAGTGTAGGGCTATGCCAAAAGAAGTTCTATGCCCTACGTCAATATCGACTTTTCCGGCAACGAAGTGTTAATATTGCTAGTTTACCTGAGTATCATAAAGCCAGAGATCGTTCAGATATTTTGTCTGATTTGAGGTATCCTGAAAGCCTTCAATTTGATGATGTTAGTCTAGAGATTTAATCGGGGAACTCGATACATACCCCCGAAGAGTATAATATAATTCTTGTAGTAAGTCATACGATGTCCACTTCTTGCCGGTGGAGTTTTGCCTTTGGTTTCTATGCGTGTCCATTCTCGAGTACTGGGCTCAAGCTTCCAGAAGTCATTATAATGGTAGAATGTACCTTGCTTAGGACTATATTGGTCGTGTTGTAGTTAGTATAAGATTGAGGTGGATGAAATCAACGCCTAGATACGGCCACTTTATATCACAAACCTGCTAAACTCGCCGCCAAATAGATAGACGGAATCTTTCTGATTCCCTGCCCTGCACCAAGCATGGCCAGATCTTGGAAGAGGAGCATTCGGCGAAGTTACACAATGCCATTCATCTCTATCAGTATAGTAGATATTGAGATCATTGTAGAAGCTCGCAAGGGCTCCGTTCCACGTCTCTCCACCAAACAGCAAAAGTTGGTTACTGTTCGACGGGGAGGCTAGGAACGTTGCGGACGAGCGAGCTTTAGGGGGAGCTTCAGATACGGTTTCTGTAATCTTGACGAACTCTTCTTGAGCCTTCTTGTATTCGGCAAGAACCGCATCTAGATCCACATCTTCAGCATCGCTCCCCTCGAGCTTCGAAGCCTTAACTTTTTCTTTCTTTTGGGCCTTCTTTTCTTGTTTCTGTTTCTTCTCGGCGGCCTTTGCCTTTTTGCCTTCAGATTTTCCCTTCTTGTCCTTCGCCATGACGTATCAATCTCATACGCATGACCTAGACAGTGAGGGTTGTAATAGACTTATTCTGCGGCTTTAGAGGCGAAGGAAAGAGAGCAAGTGAGAGTTGGGTTATATAAGAGTTTCAATATTCTCAGTGTGAGCAGCTATGTACATAATTCGACTGACAGAAAATGCTCCCACCTCTTGCAGTTGGCAACCCCTCCCCCGCACTAAAAAGTAGCTTTGTACCTTTTAGGTTTCTCTTATCAATTCTTATAGGGCAGCTTAAATCCCGAAAAAGCTTTTTCTATGTAACACTGCAGCACCGCCACCCCACGGCTGCCCACGGAATGCGCGGCCAACGCACAACCAACATTCGCTTATCCACAAAGTAGCTCGACCTCCAGGTGAGAGGGAAATCTTCATCGCATCGTGAACCTTTTACAATTACTGCATACGACGCTGCTTGACTTTCACCGAGCGAATTCTTCTCGGAATCTCCAACTCGCCCACATGATGCCTTTCAATTAGGCAGTTGAGTTTGCTTTCACCCACCTCCAATTCCACTTTTTCACTCTCGCCCTTTTTCTCTCACGTGGGTAACGAGAAGTAGCGAGATGTTCCGATATACGCGGCCTTTATATTGGCAACCGCATCCACTTAGGGGCAAGTAGTGACTCTTTTCTCGGCCGCGTTGAGTAAAAAAAACTACCACCAACACCCAACTAGCTCCACTTCACTACCACGCTCTTCCGTGATAGTATCGAAATGTTCTAGCAATAGCCTAGCCTGGGTTTCGTCGTCATTTCCCTCTGTTGCTGTCGCACGCGATCGCCAATTCCTAGTAACCCCCTAGGCAGTCCAAGCTGGTCCAGCTCCCAGGTAACGATCCACAGTCCACTCACAGCCGCAACGCTTCACCAATTCTCTTGGGACTTCTCAGCTGGAAACATGGCAACCACAGAAGTAGAGACCATGGCGACGAAACCCTCGCAAACTCCGATTCAGGCAAAGTCGGCCGTGAAGGAGGCCGTGGAGGATATTGTTTTTGGTTCTGTAAGCTGACTTCCTCTCGCCGAGTAGCTTCTTGCGCCCTCTAACTATTTCTAGGTCGCTGGTATCGCGGGTAAATATATCGAGTATCCTTTCGACACTGTCAAGGTCAGACTACAGTCTCAACCTGACAATCTCCCTCTTCGCTACACGGGTCCGCTCGATTGCTTCCGGCAATCTCTCAAAGCCGATGGCTTTCTAGGGCTATATCGTGGAATCAGCGCTCCGCTTTTCGGAGCCGCGGCCGAGACGAGTAGCCTGTTCTTTTTCGAGCGCATAGGTCGCGAAGTCGTGTACGCATCCGGATATTACTCGCGAGACCGGGTGCTACCACTTTCGGCACTATGGTTCACTGGCGCATTTGCGGGCGCCTTCACTTCTTTCGTCCTCACGCCAATCGAGCTAGTCAAATGCAAGATCCAAGTACCTACCTCGATCGATGCTAGTGGGAAGCCAAAGACCCCTGGCATCATGTCGGTGATTCGAGATGTATATAAACATGAGGGCGTGAAGGGCTTCTGGCACGGACAGATGGGCACATTCCTTCGAGAGGCCGGCGGCTGTGCGGCTTGGTTTGGCTCCAAGGAGACTACCACTAAGATGTTCTATCTTCTCAACGACCGAACTGCAAACTCTCAACTAGAGAAGGATGCATTGGCGACAGAAGCATTGCCGCTGTGGCAGCAGGCTGTAGCTGGCGCCTCCGCTGGCATGTCTTACAATTTTTTGTTCTTCCCGGCCGATACAATCAAGTCTCGCATGCAGACTTCTCCGGTTGGCGGTTCTACTCAGAATAGAACATTTTGGCAAGAGGGAAAGGCTCTATGGAATCAACATGGGCTACGGGGGTTTTACCGTGGATGCGGGATCACGGTGTTTCGCTCAGCACCCAGCTCAGCCTTTATCTTCATTATTTATGACGGCTTGAAGCGGCATTTATCGCTATGAAGGACATTTCTAATGATGCTTGGACGATTTACAAACGTCCACTAACGTATGATATAGAGTGGGATAGACGGACCAATTGGGGGCATTGGCGTTTTGGCGTCCTCGTTCATACCTAGGTCACTATAGATTTAAACAATCGATATTGCTGTATTCCTATATCGTCATCTACACGAGAAGATATGCTTTTTAAGTGAGATCATGAGCCTGAAGATATTCTATTAACACAATTGAGGTATAATCGCAACAGCGCTTATCTTTCGTGTAAATAGCTGACGACAGCTCAGATATAACTCAAGATGATTTCTTCTCCAATGCCGCTTCCGAAATATCCCAGTTGTTCAGATAACCCACACCCGCCGTTAGGTAAGTCGCGAATCCAAGCCACGCCATATAAGGTACCTGACACCAACCTGCAATGCTATCAACTGAGAAGTACAGATATGTCAAGTAACCATTTAGCCCAACTAGCGAGACAATATCTGCCAACGCAAGGACAGGTTTTCGGAATCCAAAGAACAGAGGCATCCATAGGAGATTCAAGCCGAGTTGCACAGAGTATAGAGAGCGCATGCGGTCTGTGGAAACCAGGGGAGAGGCAGCCGTCACAGCGCGGTGGGCTGCGTAGCCCATCAGCCCGTAGAGCACAGTCCAGACGGGCCCGAAGACCTGCGGCGGAGGACGCAGAGGTGGCTGCTTCATTGCGAGATATGTGGTCTGTGTCTGCTTGGCTATAATTCTTATTGTTAGGATAGTATACTAAATGAATTGGTCGAGAAAGGGAAACGTACGCCGAGAACTGAACCCTACCGCTGTGCCCAGCGCAATGGGCACTAGGACCGAGGCAGCTGGGTTCGCGTAGACATCGTAGGGAATCACGTTTAGATGAGAGAGGAAGGTCGTCATTTTGAAAGACGGAGTGCGAATTACACTCTTGCGCTTCAGGATATCTTAAATTGTTAAGAGATACTATTCGTTTCGTGGTGTTCTAGATCGAACGTTGGAAGTATTTAAACCGTACGTTGTGAAACTCGTGTTACAATGACGTAGAGTATTCGGTAGTGGAGCTTCTATGGCAACCCCTTGTTTTACAAGAATTGAGTTCAAATCTTACTCTCTAGACTTCTATAGCTATATGTACATAATCATCATAGAATTCAATATGGAAGCATTGGATACATTGGATATGGTATGATGAGAAAACAAGTGCTTCCCACGCTGTCCTCTACGTAGTAGCAATGTTATTCGTAATGGAATTGTATGCATTATGTAAGTATCGTTGTATAGAGGACAGAGTACTATGGTGTCCGTGCTACCTTAATCGGATTTGAAACGGAGTCTGGTACTATTCCCGATTGGTGCACGAGCCATCTGATTGACTTTTACCCGCCACAAATGGCTTATGTAATCTCGACGCGTTCGACCTTTGACACATTCAGCCATCCAATCAATCAGCCACCCAGCTTTGTCCTTCGTCGGCGGTCATAACCTCTTTTCCTCCTCTTTACTTTTCTTCACAAACATCACAAGATATCCTAGAGATCTTGGGACATCGCGCCCTCTAGGAATATTTACCGTCTTCTTTACAGTTCGTCTATCCCTCTTTTTTGATCACTTCCTTATTGTCAATGGCCTTTCTAGCACCAGTTGTCCCCCATGTTCCTCACGAACGTTTCCCTCCAGATCCCGACTGATCTATCATCTCTCTCCCCCATTATCAATCAACCCTTCGCTTCTCTCTATCTATAGTATTCTCACAAAGCCGTGACAAACTTTTATAATCTTCCTTGCTCCCATTTTTCGGTTTGCTTATTGCAGAGCTCACGCTCTTGCCCATGCTCAGCTTCTCAATTTGGCTTGCCGATAACATTCATCCCTCTTCATCTTGCTAGACCATACATACATTCTATTCCTCTTATTGCTCTTCCCAAACATTGTCAAGATGGTTTCTCTAACAGCAATCGCCTCGTCAAACAATAGGCAACGGGCTTCTTCGCAAGCAATCGGCTTTACCTACTACCGTGCGACACTTGCCTCCCGACACCGAGCGCATAAATATACGCCACCGCGATCACATCCGTTGTTAGAGTCAATAAATTCTTGAAACCGTATAAAGCCAAGTTGACAGGGAATACACCACATGCGTGCTACGTCAGTCTAAATGAGCAAGATGGACTCATACTCGTATCGCGATAATGCCGGGCGCTCTCCCCCCGATCGCGGTTGGAGCAGTCGTGAAGACAGGATGAAAGATGAGCCCCGAGATAACTTTTATCGCGGTCGTTCACCTGGTGCGTTTTCTATCATATATTTTAACCTTATCTACTTCATATGCTATGACACGCGTCGGACGAGTCTTAAATTCGTCTCTACGTTTGCTTACTAGGATGACGGTGCATTCGCTTGGCTTGAAAACTCAAACTAACTCCAATAGGCCACGATCGTAGTCGACGTAACCGATCGCGCTCGCCTCCACCCGTGGACCGATATGAGCCTAGAGGACGTGCTAGAGACGAATATGCAGGGACCCGCGATCGAGATGATCGACGGCGCATCAATTCACCTCCGGCGAACATTGATCGTTACGTTCCAGGTCAGAGTAGCAACCAGCCTCCTCAGCCAACTGTGAACCCATTGACCGATCCGGTCAAACTGCCCTTTCAGGTTGGCTTCTCGTACTTCGGTGAGTGGTGGAGAGCCAATGAGAAGATTAAAGAAGAAAAGGAGCGCGCGCGCACGGGTCGAAGACGTGAGCCTGAGCGTCCACGTGGCCGGGAGACGCAAGAAGATCGTGACAAAGAAAAGGCCAAGATTCAGGCTGCCTATGATGCTTATAAGGAGGAACTTCAAGCGAAGATGGCGAGGACCTTTGTCGCTGAACACAAGAAAGAGCAATGGTTTCGCGAGCGCTATGTTCCCGAAGTCCGAGATGCTCTGCGTAAGCAAATCAACGAGTTCCGTCGTGGCGCCTATAGCCAATGGGAACAAGATTTAGAATCTGGCACCTTTGACGAATTTTCTCTAGAAGGAATACCCAAGAGTGAGAGTAATGGAGCCGGTGGCGTAGTTGAAAAAGAAGAAGGAGAGGCCACCGCAGCGAACGAAGTCCTTGGTGTTGGCGATCTAGTGCCCGCAAACGGTAGTGATCTCCGAGATGAAAACCTGTATCAGCCTACGCTTCTCATCAAAACCATTGCGCCCCACGTCAGCCGCCAGAATCTGGAGTCGTTCTGCAAAGAGCATCTTGGGGAGGAGGAAGGCGGCTTTAAATGGCTCTCCCTCAGCGATCCTAATCCTAGTAAGAGATACCATCGCATGGGTTGGGTTATGTTGCATCCTTCGTCTGAGACTACGGCACCTGTTGAACGAGCAGATCCAAAAGACGAGGATGATGACATGAATGAGACCAAGCCTGAAGAACCCGTAGCTGCATCTACCGCGGAGAAGGCCTTAGAAGCCATCAATGGAAAGACAGTAAAGGATGAGGTTAGAGGCGACTTTGTTTGCCATGTCGGTGTCCACAACCCACCTAGCAACCCTCGCAAGAAAGCCTTGTGGGATCTCTTCTCTGCCCCTGAGAGAATCGAGAAAGATCTTAGTCTTGCTCGACGGCTTATTAATAAGTTTGAAGAGGACTTCGGCTCGGATTTTAACGCCGCTCTAAAGATTGAGGACAGGGTCGAAACTCTCCGGGCTGCTGGAAGTCTTCAGCCGGCTGTCCCTGCAGCAACACCAAAAAAGACCAAGAAGGAGCGTAACCTTGACTTCGACGACGCTATGGATGAAGGCGAAGAAGGCGAGATGGGCGAGTCTGACGAGGAGGGTGCTGTGGATGATGAAGTTGATGATGAAGAACTCCTAGTGAAGAAGAAACAGCTCGATCTCATGATCGAGTATCTCCGCCGAGTCTTCAATTTCTGTTTCTTCTGCGTATTCGAGAGCGATTCCATTCACGAATTAACCAGAAAATGCCCTGGTGGCCATCTGCGCAGGCCTCGTAGTACACTGTCGTCAGCTGCTAAGAACGTTGCTCGCGCCAGTGCTAGCGGAGAGCCGTTCCCTTCCAAGAAGCCGAAGGAAGTGAAGGATGAAGAGGAAGGCGAAGCTCCTGAGCCGGATCGCAAATTCCGTAACGCCTCGTCCAAGTCTGAGCAGCAACTCGAACGTGCCTACAAATGGGTCAAGACGTTCGAGGATAAGATCATGCAGATCCTCGAGCCAGAGTCTGTGGATATACGAAAGCTAGGCGGCAAGCCAACTGAGGATGCCATCAACGATGAACTTTCCAAGTTTGTCAAGCAGGAAGACGAACACAAATGGAGATGCAAGGTGCCCGAATGCACCAAGCTCTTCAAGGAGGAGCATTTCTGGAAGAAGCACGTAGAAAAACGCCACACTGACTGGCTAGAGAACATGAGACAAGAGGTGATTGAGCTTTGTCAGATGATAGATGAATTAAGCTGACTGGATCTAGTTTGACCTGATCAATGCATATGTCCTCGACCCCGCTCACATTGCGCCGTCGAGGACTGATGCCAATAGCAATGGCCATTTCCCCCCCTCGAACGGCCAAACGCAACAGGGGACTCCCCGTGGATTTAACCTCCAGAACTTCACCATGAATAATATGGTCCCGCCCTTCCCCGGTTTCCCGGGCATGCCGGCGATACCCTTATTCACAGGCAACCATGGTGTACAAGCCGCCGGCGGATGGGCTGCCGGAGGCGAGGATCGTGGTACTGGACCGATCCGCCGCGGTGGCGCCAACTCAGGAAGATTCCAAAACCGCACTGGACCTTACGATCGCCGTCAGCAACAGGGACGCTGGAGCCAGGATGGTCAGGGCGCGGGTCGCGGACGAGGAGGCGCTGGCCGATGGGGTGATGGTGCTGCTGGTGGAGCAGCTGTTGGACCCCGTGAGGCTGTTCAGGGCCGTAGTTTGAAGAGCTACGAAGATTTGGACCACGTCGCTGGTGGAGGTGGTGGTGAGCTGAATTACTAGGTCGTCGACCTAGTTAACAGCCGTTATGACCATCGGACTTTCGTACTCATCGCCAGCCATAAATGCCAAATTATTAGGCAGCCAAATACCTTGATTCCCCATCAACATGGAATTCCCGGTGCGATATCTATTGCTAAGCAATGCGAAGTATCTGATTTCTTCGTCTTGCCCCTGGAAAGTCGCCCTCGAGTTCACTAACGGAAAGACGGTAACTCGTTAAATCCGTCTACCCTATGTCACTAAAATTAAATGAAACCAGACTTGATGGATTTGTTGGTTGGGCCGTGTCGTTGCGTTGTCTTTTACTAGGAAGGGGTTTGTTTTCTTTTGCATCATAACACACCGCTTTGCTCTCGGGCTGTTTTGCGCGCCAATGGTCACTACCGATTGTACTATACCTACCTTTCACAAAACACAGAAATCTTCACATCCATCCAAGTGATACGGAGTGGCTTTTGCAACCATTTGTCAAGGAGGGGGTTGTTAAGGTAACAGGCTTTTGCTGTGTAATTAGGTAGTTGATTTCTGCGCAGGCTTTAGTTAGTTAGGTAATCAATTGAGAGGTGGACTAAATTATATCAATTCTGGAAGTACGGGTGCATATGTGCTTGAAGCTGATGTGACGTTAAGTTTTAAGTATATAGTTTTGTTATTTTATTAGAAACGGACGCGTAGTTAGGTATTATAATTAATTACCTACCTCTGGTATCTAAGCAAAGTCGATGCTAGCAAGGCTTGTATATTATCAAACGGCCTCCTATAGTAGTACTGTCATTGTCTTAAAACGTCAGTTACACGAGCTGAAGAGCTGGACTTCCCATTTAACCTCGGTTCGTCTTTTTTTTTATGCTCGGCGAAACGGGGGTCGGGGACGACGCAGGCACATGGACCCAGGTATATACAATCTGCATTATACCAGCCACGATGACGTTTCCACATAGACGTTTAATTAAAAGTTTAGGTAGGTAGCCGACTACATGTCGTTTGGGATATGGCGGTGTACTTGAAATGCTGCTTAGGTGGTTTGGTTCGCTTTCGGAGTAGAGATTCCTCCTTCGGTAACCTCCTTATCCCCTCTCTCTCTTTATCAAGGACTTGGAGATGCGTACCCAGGTAGACGAGTCGGCGATGGTTGCAGGACATTGAAGAAGGGCATGGTTTCGAACGTTGCTACGAAATATATTAAAGATGATGCGTAGATCGGTCCGTGGACGGGAAGTGGTGCCGATACGCAGAGTAGGCGCAGCGGTAATGGTAGTGTATAAGTGAAGCGGGATATAGCGTAGTTCCCCCGGCTTCACCTCGGCTTGGCCGTCGGCGAGCAGGGAGAAGTTGCTCTTTTGGATACCTTACATCATGTAGGTACGCACGCATGTCGATGTTGGAGTTGGAGATAAGAGGTAATTAGGTACAGATATGCAGTACGTAGGAATCACCGACATGCTGTGGTATATCGAATATCAAGCATTAAGAGCTTATGTTAAGAAACGATATATCATCTATCTTCAGACGTAGTGTAACACATATATACGCATTGTTTTTCATACAGAGTAGAGATCCAATATATAAGAAATGTGCATAGATATGGAGTTTTCCGTTGAGAAAAAAAGGGGGAAATGGATGGGTTAGGTATCCCCCACAGGTAGCCGAGACAAATGTGCTTACTATCCCCCGCTCCTCGTTCGCACGATGGTACCAAGAAAGTTCTCTATTGGTTGCGATGCCGGAGCCCGACGTCGCACCGCAAACGCAGAGAGAAAGCAGACGAGCCAGAACCGCAGGAAGAGCATATGAATATATATCGGTCGGCGATCCCGGGTCTCGACTTTCCCCGGACTATTGCCCGACTACATATGCCCATATTCGTGATATCCTGCGAGAGTTGCTGATCCCTTCCGGTATTTCATGTGCCCTTGCACATTCAGGTATGTACATTCAGTAAATATGCATTTTATATGACCCTCCCTTATTTCGGCGTCTCCTTGGTAGATATTTGTGTATTAGGGATGCTTCCTTTTTCAGTCTCCGAAGATGATCTTAGTTGTACAGACCTCGGGGGACTGCTTCGATTACTTGTTCCCGAGACGGGGAGTCGGCCGTTGACCTTTTGTGCTTGGTGTTAAGGGGATAAGTGAAAATTCGATGGCAAGACGCCGCGACAAAAAGACGCTATCTTAACACAGTGCAGGCCCTTGTTGGATATCGTCTCTTCTGAATGGTCAATACGGAAAGCCCATTCATCAACAGACCTGTCCCTTTCCCGTGTATATAAGAACGGAGCTTTTCGATAGTCAAGCTATTTCATAATCATAGCGGTGCCTATTCCTCCAGCAAACATAGCAGCCACTGTGACAAAGCTCGACACGGAGAGAAGCGAAATCCCACTGATTCCGTGGCCTGATGTGCAGCCGCCTGCCATCCTAGACCCGATGGCAAGAAGTATGCCGCCAAGTACCGCTTTATTGGGACCGATGATTTCGGGTGCTCCACGCGTAGACGGCGCCACTAGAGAGACAACCAGCGCACCGGCTACCATGCCTGCCGTAAGCGCAATGGCGCTGTACGACTTCGGCCTTACTCCTCGCCCTATTGTCCACCAGAAATAGTCGCCGACCTCCTCGAAGGAGCTTGAAGTACCAAGGAGGGCCCTCCGTGTCACAATAGAAAGTAGCTGGGCGCCGGCAATCAAGAGACCGCCCGTCACCGGACTCAGCAAGCCGCCAGACTCGGGAGCAGCCAGATAAACTATTGCCGCAGTGACACCGGTAAACAGGACTTCGACGGCAACTAGGATGCTTGTCTGACTGGCTCCTGTCCACTCATCCACAGTTAGGGGGTGCTTTTTAACTTCCGGTACTTCTCTAGCCGGCTTTGCCCGATTTTGAAGAACCGGCCGCAGGAAGCCTGACCAGATAATACCTCCAAGTATTGCTCCGCCAAGTGTATAGAGCCCAGAATGAATGCCACCACCGACCTGCGCAAAGACGGTGCCTGGACACGAACCAGAGATTGACATGCCGGCACCTATGAGCAGGCCCCCTATTATATTCCCATCGAGTGACCCGAAGACGTTGAGTGTCGAGTAATTTCGCGGATTCAAGTGGAGATAGCCCATTCGTTGGAATACATTGACAAGGAGACTAATTAGGGGTTAACGACGCCTACTTACTCCGTGGTTTTGAAGGCGGAAGAAAAGTTTTTGCTGCAACACAGGGGTGTGATCTTACGTGCTCGTGCCTGAAGCAGTCAGGAACGTTGTGACCATTTGCCACTTTTGAAGATTCATCTGCTCGACGATGGCATCAGGTTGATGGATGCCTGCTGCCGTCAAGGCGGCACCAAAGGCGGCACCAGATACGAAAGGTCTAAACATATTCCCGAGTTCTGCTGTTCTAAGTCACTGAGGTTGAATGAACGATGATAGACAGCTAGTTAAATGTTGGCGAAGAATCGCTAGAAGCCAGTTCGACCTTCAAATCTCGATGACAATGTATTATGCTTTAGTCATCTTCTTTGGTTGTGAGTCGCCGACTTGAGAACCCACTTGTCTTTGTTTTCATCAGAGATCTCCTCTGATTAGGACAGGAATCCTAGAGAGATGGACCCGCACGCCTGATATTGGATGGGTACCAAACACGTAGGAGTTTGGGAAATTTGCATATCCATGTTTTTCGGCTGTAATGGACCCAAAATCTATCTCAACGGTCGGCGACGCTAGTGAGTCGGTATCTCTACCATGCCATGCCACGCCAAGTTGGCCTTCTGTATATTTTCCTACATTTTGACTGGATAGTCGTTACCCTAGATGCCATTAGTTGGTACTTCTATGCCCCCTTTTGGACCGAGTACGCCACGCTATGCCGTAAGGGGGGCGCGGATGGTTGCACGCGGGGAGCTTCTACAGAACTTCGAAATCCTCCATGCAGCAAGCCCCCAGTCCTCGAACATGTTAATGCAGTTTCGAGAACGTTGCTGTGAAACACTAGGATTTGAATATCAAAGACGGAGTTTGCCTTAAGGCTGATGGGTAGACGGCGATCATTAAAATATAGGGCCTCGGGGATCTGGCATGGATCGTTGTCCGTGCGCTCGCCGACGTACATGGGGATCTCGTGGCGGTATTATGGGTCTTCGGCTTTCAGCCGAGTCATAAATCTCCCGTTTCAAAATTGTGTGATAATTCCCCTTTATTCGCTTGGCCCGTGACGTCGAATATTTCTACTAATTCTTGCCATTGGCCTCCGTTAGCGACTGATAAGATTTCTTAGGCCAGGCTAATTAGTCCTTAGGCTATCGGCCGGCCGGCGGCATTGCGCAATCATCGCCAGCAAATTCATGACCCGAATACCTGGAACCATGTTAAATGCTACGGCAAACACGTGCTAACTTGGCTCGATTCAGAGCGCAAGCCAACCGAGTTTGGGGCGCTGTATGTGTCCCATATCTCATCCTTACTTAAAGTGAGCTCAAAGTGGTGCCATATCGCAAGCCACCCGGGAAAGGCGCCTCGGAGAATAAAATCGACTAGTGTTAGATGTAACCCTCAAAGACCTCAGATGTCCATTGCCATTTTCAGTCCTAAAATGAAGTACAAGCATTCAATTTCGACGGAATCACAGGAATCAGCACTAAGTCTTTGTTTCAATCTAAAAGAAACTGAAAACGTTTGGCCTCTTGAATTCCAAGTATCGTCATTAAGGCAAGGAAGAATAATATTGTATTTCTTGCGAAGTATCTGTCGAGACGGATGTCGTGTGTTCCTATGGGTAGATTCATTGTTGTGTGAATCATGTATTGAATGATTCTGTAGTTTACACTTACCCTCCTTCTATCCCACTTCTAAATAATCCGATCCCTTCAAATTGAGGAAGCACCAACCGTTAAGCAAACTCCTTCTAACATCCGTAAAAAGCTTATTTCAACACGATAACGAAATAAGATTTTAGGTGCCTAGATTTGTGTAACGTGTACCGGTAAGCAGCTGCCACGAGTTATACAATGCAGGTGTTAAACCTTGCTATACATATACCAAGGTTAGCAGTGCCGAGGTTAGCCCCAACGCTATAAGCAATGCGGGGGTAAATTTACCCCAGGAAACCGCGGGTTACATGACGTTTCGCTGCTCGTAGCTTACAAATAACTTTATTGTATATCAACGGGCTTTCAAGTTATAAAGGGGTAAGATAATATTCAATTGTCCAGATAGACTAGAGGCAAATGCTAAGAATTGTAAATTAATGACAGTATCAGTGAAACTCTCCCAAGATGCCGCAAGCTTTAACCATTAAGAAAGTAGACGGCAAGCCAGGCCAAGTCTACTACCCGTGAGTAACCCCAATTTACCTCCTTGCCTCCTTTACCCCCTTTGTTCCGTAGACAGACCTTCCAATGCTCACACGTCCTACTACCGCGCAGCCTCCAGCTTAACCAGGTCCCCAAACCAACACCCTCAGGGCCCAAGGAACTATTAATCAAGATCCACGCCACGGCGCTCAACCACCGAGATGTCTTCATCCGGCAGCACCTGTACCCCGGCATCTCCTTCACCAACCCCCTACTATCCGACGGCTTCGGCACCGTAGTCGAAGCCGGACCGGAAGCCACCTCGTTCATCGGCAAGAAAGTAATCCTAACCCCGTCACGTGGCTGGGCCTCCTCGCCCTCCGGCCCCGAGGACCCCTCCAAATTCAGCGTCATCGGCGGCTCCGCTCTCTACGACGCCGGCACAGCGCAAGACTACGTCCTCGTCGACGCAGACGAAGTCGAGATCGCGCCGCCGCACCTCACGTCCCACGAGGCCGCCGCCCTGCCCCTAGTAGGCGTAACCGCGTGGCGGGCCCTCGTGACCAAAGGCCTGAACGGGGACGCGGCCTCCGCGACCGGCAAGAACATCCTCGTGACGGGGATCGGCGGGGGCGTAGCCCTCGCAGCGCTGCAGTTCGGCGTGGCGCTGGGGTGCAACGTGTACGTGAGCTCGGGGGACGCGTCGAAGCTGGAGCGAGCCAAGGCGCTCGGCGCCAAGGGCGGGGTCTCGTACAAGGAGGCGGCGTGGGAGAAGCAGCTTTTATCGCAACTCCCATCATCGCGGCCGTACCTAGACGTCGTAGTCGACGGCGCGGGCGGGGACATCGTATCCAAGAGCGTGAAGCTGCTGCGGCCGGGGGGCGTGATTGCGGTCTACGGGATGACGGTGGGGCCGAAGATGGACTGGACCATGGCGGCGGTGATGAAGAACATCGACTTGCGAGGTAGCACCATGGGGTCGCGTGCCGAGTTCCGGGACATGGTTGAGTTCGTGCGGAAGCAGCAGATTCGCCCGGTTGTTAGTCGAGTCGTGAAAGGATTAGACAATATCGAGGCCATCGATGATCTGTTCGAGGATATGAGGAAGGGGAAGCAGTTTGGTAAGCTTGTTATAGAAATCTCCCCATCGGATGAGGCAGGCGCAAAACTATAGATAGCGTTTGATCCAATAAACGAGTGGCTATATTATCATAAGCTCTCACTAGAGGCTAAGAAATAACGCATACGGATTCGGGAAACTTTCATAAGCCTTAATAATCCATCTAATTATAGACACCAAAGGCACAAATCGCCGAACTATGTATGTGGTCATGGATATATTTATGCTCCCCTTTCAATCTCCGCCCGGATCACGTATCACTAGACCTCAAGCTATACTCTGGGGTGGTCGGGAGTAGTAATAATACACTGGCATAGCATTCTCCTGGACTGCGACTTCCTCAGAAGCGCCAGTCTCGGTTTTTGACATAGATGGACCCTAACCGCATAGTTCTGTCCTTGATCCTAAAAAATCCTCACCAACTTCGCTTCCCCTAGGCAACATCTAGGCTCTATTTCCATCAGACGCACAGGGTCAAGTAAAAAAACTCTCTCGCCAAACGCCGGCCTCCTTTCCTATCATCACTGATATGCCGAAACCAAATCATGCTAGCGCGTATTTAAGGTAGCGAAAACGGAATGATCAATTATGGATCTTTTCACGCCTCGCCATCGAATCGACCGTGACCTTGGACGTTGCTGCTTTTCAGACTGGGAGAAAGACTAATGGCGATCTTCTTTGGTCCACCACCAGCATCACGAGTGCCAGAAATACTCTTTTTCTTCCGGAGTACACCAGATACGCTCGAAGCATTAGAGCTAGCGGATGTGCTGTTTCGACGTTTGTGCTGAACCATCTTGCTCAGGTCATCTTCCTCATCCTCCTCACGTCGTCGCTTCTCAGATAAACGTTCCAGCGGAGGCGCGACGTCCCTAGGAATTTCGTCCACCTTTCGAAGTCCATCATTTTGCCTCTCCTCGTCAGCTGAGATTGCCCCAGCTTCAAGATTTTCGTCCCCCTCTTCGTCGGAAGCATAGTCGACCAATGGTTTGGTGTTTGACGATTCCCCATTCATAGACAATGCCCGGTTTCCAGGTCTCGTCTGTAGCTCGTCCTCATCATCAGACGTGTTCCAATATTCTTCTTCGGCCTGGTCCATAGCTAGATGTTCCATTAACGCCCCAGTCTTCGGATTAATGATATTCGTCCGTTTCCTCGGCTCGTCATCCACCTCAACGTAATAGTCCATGTTGGCACTGAATCCCGCAGTTTGGTCATAGCGTATCAAGAAAGTCCTAAAGAGGTCCAAGTAGGCCAGCGCTTGCACCTTATCTCGGTAGTTCTCGACGATGTGCTTTACCAGCTCCTTGATATTTTCTTTTCTGATAAATTCGAAGAACTCCAAGCATGCGGAACTTAACAGGTTGTCCCTCGGCATCGTCTTTGCGAGAACATCAAGAATTGGCCCGATGACCTTCTTTTCTATTACATGCTTGACATAAAATTCGTCTTGCAGGCCAATGAGGTGACGAAGGAATCGCACAGCGACTAAAGGACAATCATTAGCACGTTAAACAAACCAAAAATCTCAGGATACCCACCGAGCTTGAGAAATTTCTCTGGACAATTCAGAAGTTGGCTGATGCGCAAGACGATATCATTATTAAGGACGAAGAACTTGCTGCGGTGCTGATGCTGCCGAATAAAGAAGCAGAGTATTTCAATAAGGTAGCTGAACATAGAAGCCTGTTGAACTGAGAACTCCATGCTCGCTCGGCCCTGCAAGTTAATTAATGGTTGAAATAGCTTGGTGGCCGAGTTCTCATAGAAACTATTAAGGAAGTTGTCCTGTTGCGGATCCGTACTTGGAGGTATTCTCGTCGTGGCCCTAACTGCATACTCGCCGTTGGCTTTTGTGAATGTTTCTGGTGGTTGCGGTGGCGGGCCCTGGTCAAGGAGTACCTTCAGGGCGTCAGATATTTGCGACTTGACGCCCAGGTCAACCTCCACTAAGAGTAGATCTATAAGGGAGTCCGTTAAAGGGAGTTGTTTCTCATGAAGCTGCCGGTATATCATCGACCGAATCATCTGTGGGTCGTGATCAATCATGGACACCAATATGTCAGTAGCGCCGACTCGGACCGCTACGTCTCCGTGACGCAGGCCGAAATTAATGACTTGAAGAAGGCCATGAGCAAGGAAATTGTTGTAAAGGGTCTGTCGGGCTGGCGGTTGAAGGTTTTTGGCGATTGCACAGCATTGCTGTATGAATAGTACCGCCTCCTTTTTACGCCTTGGATCGGCCTGGGGGGACTTGAATATGTTGAACAGCTCAGCCAAGAAAGCCCCATTGGATTGCAGATGTTGTACGATGTCCACCTGGTTGAAGAAGATGAGAGAGTTCAGCACCGAGAAGGTATTATCATCCAGTATTCGTGCCAACACAACATCTTTTAAATATTGAAGCCGGTATGTTTGGTGAATCTTCTTCAATATCTGGGGATCTTCGATACGAACGACTTCCTTATATCTGCCCTCGCCTTCTAGCCATTGCCGATGGTTGGCCTTGTGGCTTGGAAAATCGGGATCGTATTCCAACGCGCCAACGACACCAATCACACATTCGTCGGATACGGCATGCTCGATAATACTAGTGTCGTTGAGAAGGATGATGATCTTCATGATGTTGCAGAGTCGATGCAAATCATTAAGACTTTCAAGATCCTCCGCATCGGAAACCAGGGGGATCAGTTTGCCGATAAGATCCTCATTCAACACGTATTTCGTCAAAGCATCGCGGCCGTTGGCCGTTCCACTATACCCGCGCATTTGCGATTCAATTTCAGCAAGGTTAGCCATCGAAGCCGGCGGAAGAGAGATGGGATTCGGCGCATCCATAGCGAGCTCATCAGATAGGCCGTCATCTACGTAAAATCATATTAGCGGCTTGCCGGCTTGCGGAGACTGATTACGCCCATACCTGGCGCAGTCACAGAATGGTACTGTTGTTGGACGCTATTAATAAATTTCCTACGACACATTTAGTTAGTATATCTTTGCAAGATATTTTGGAAGGGGCAAAGGGGGGGCGAGCTCTACCATATCATAGCACAACCCTCGGCTTCTTGAAAACTGAGGGCCATATCAACGCCATTACCTGGGTCAGTCCAGACAATCAGGGTATCTAGAGAGACCAGGGTTAACAATCACATATGTCTTTATCAGCGCTATACTTAGGGCCTCAACATACCCTGCTGTTTGTGGAAGCCATCTTCTTTGCAAATTCTCGTGTCGAGGATCACGCGATCAGGTTGGTCTTCGGATTCGACGATTACTCGTGGATCTCGTTGCTGGCCATCTTCAGACTATAGGTAACTATCCATCAGCGACCACAAGTCGGGAGAACAGGGGAAAAAGAAATATGCGACTAGATACAACGTCCGCGCAAGGCGCGTTGCGGGTTGAGAAGTGCTTACAACGTTGAAAGCAGCAGTGCAAAAGCCGGTGCCACGATCGAACCAATCATTATTTCGTAGCTCATAGACTTTAACTCGTTTCTTGTCCGTCGACTGATGAGGCACAGGCTGTGCCGCCATCGTCAACGGTGTGTCAGATTCGGAGTCGACAGCCAGCCGGTTGTATTGCAGGATGTCGGGTGCAAGATCCAGATGCTGTTGAAGGGATAATTCCGTGTCGCTCTGGCTGAGAAGAGTAAGCGCAGCCACTTTTCCTCAATATTAGCGCGCTAATTGACGGGCGCGCACGCGACAAAAGTATGTGCGGAGGGGTGATGAGGCGACAAGATGACTGTCAAATTAAGAAAGGCACGAGCGGGCCGAGAAAGAAGATAAGGTGTAGCGGGCGATTGATTACGGATAGCCAAAGATGGGGCTCTGTGGCTCGTGGTGGGCGGATGATGGTTGTGGTTTGAGATGAATGAGGCGACGTGAGATGTCGAGAAGCTGGAGTCGGGCTAAG
Source organism: Hypoxylon sp. PDH2405 (assembly GCA_023628415.1). Classification (NCBI taxonomy): domain Eukaryota; kingdom Fungi; phylum Ascomycota; class Sordariomycetes; order Xylariales; family Hypoxylaceae; genus Hypoxylon; species Hypoxylon sp. PDH2405. The sequence goes on along the minus strand of JAMAKT010000004.1, from coordinate 468,693 downwards.
GCAAGGCAGGATTGTCTTCCCGTGCGACAGGGTCTAGATTAGATTGTCTTTTTTTGGGCGGAGAGGAAGAAAGCTCGGCTCGCCGCTCGGGGGGGTGTTTTACCTTAGGGGCGTGCCTAGATCGGATTGTGACGTATTTTAAAGTGGAGGCCCCTTAAGATGTATCCCGTAGACAGAAGTAGACAGCGACGGATAACACAGAATCATAAACAAACAGATTATCGTTATACAATAATAAAGTCAAAACACACGGGATGTAGGAAGCAAAAGTAAATGCAATCATCAAAAGTTCCGACGGATACTATTTCCACAAACTTAGGACGTCGTTGTTTTCGGGATTTTCTGGGATGCAGACTCCCTTGGACTATGGCTGCTGGTCCGTGCTCGGGTAACTGTAGCGTACATGCACAGAAAACTGGATACTTCCAAGGGTAGGAAGACACCCCTCCACTATACCCAAAGCGATTAACCTTACCTTCTTAGAAGTACCTTTCCACAGAAGACAGACGGGAAAGGTACATGTACCTGGAAATGCGCCACACATATTGAAACGCACATATATATAGCAACTTCAACGACCACCTTCATCTACACACCCTGGCGGGCTAACTTCACTTATTCTCTAAACACAAAAGCCTACAAGCGTGAAAAGAAATATTACTAAACTTTCTTCTTATATATTAGGTAATATACATTGTAATATAGATTATAGATGTATCCCTACTTACTCCCATGATCACAACGATTAAAGGCAATCTGAAACTAATCTTCCGTATAACGCTTTAACTCCTTACTCCTTGAATTCCTTGATAGTAAGATCAGTTCATCGACCACACTTTCTATCATGACAACTCGGATCATCTACTGAAATTGATGTTATGTGGTCTTAATGGGTGTAGTTCAAATGCCGAAACACCCTCGCCGTTTCTAAGAGGCCACATCTTGTTCCTCCAGCTACTTTCATGCTCGTTTAGAATAGAAGCCCGGACCGCATTTCTCAGATCGTCAATTCTGCGATTAAAACAATCCCAAACTCGGATGCTTATTTTCTTTTTCTCCCTTGTCTCCGTCATTAGAGTTTCCAAGGTCTGGAGAAACGCTTCATAGGTGGTAGTCACCGGTGCGATCTGAATTGACATTCCTCTATGGTGCGCGGGCATACCTACCGTTCCCCCTGACTGTAAAGCGTTCCTTGCCATCTTTCTAAGGACTTCTGAACGCCAGTCGATCAGACGATTGATATACCCAAGGGACCAGGAGAATACTTGTTGCATGGTAGTGTCAATCTCATCCCATTGAGTGAGGCACTCTAGGTAACCAAGTTAGTCGGAACTCGCTTATAAGTAGAGGTAGTCTCGAATCCACTTACTAAGTCGTCTAGCCTGAGCAATGGTCATACGGTAAACATGAAAATATAATGACCTATACGTATCGTTAAACCACTTACACTCCACTAGTTCGTTGTCTGCCTCAACTGAACTTCTGTGGACGAGTCCTATTTACGTTAATATAAATTGCCATCCAGTGATAAGATTCAATACACTTACTGTTGGCCTGTTCTCCAGCGTAATAAGAATCAGCAGAGTTAACCAGTTGGTAATTATCAGGGTCGTCCCGTAGGTAATGATTTAGAAAGCGATACCGGACTTCAGCCCAGTTGTCAACCCAGTTCAAAACCCGTTCCATCATTTCTCTCTTGGTCCCGGCGGCAGTCAATATAGGGTTCCGATATCGAGCCTGAAACATGTCCTGTATCCAATCTCCCAGATCATCGGGGTTGCTCCAAATTGATCTCGCCAATATAATAAGTCCGTCCAGTTCGGCGACAAGACGATCGGCTGGCTTGTTTCCTTCTAGTAACACTTTTGTCTTTTTTCCATCTTTTATCACGTAATCGCGGGCTATGTGCGTTTTAGATCTATAGACGGACTTCAGCACCTCGTTAACGTCCCGAGATGTTTTTACGTCTTTGATATATAACGCTACGTTACGAGGATCGGTATCCTTCAATCTGGATTGACTGGTGCCGTTTTTAGGCAAGTTCCTCCAGCGAGAATCGGCTCGTAGTAGGGCTTCTCGATACCTGGGCGGTGGCAGCGGCCCGTTGTACTCCGAAGCCACGCTGGTCGCCGACTCTGTGTTGGCTCTTTCGGCTTTCGACAGTCTGCTAGCTACCGACTCTGCGGTGCCCCCCATTCTACCAATAGAATATTAGTCTTATCATACGCCGTGGGGTTTGGGGACTTACTCACACTACGTCGTTCGACATTTTACGGTTGATGCTTCAATTTTGTACAGGCTGTAGACGTAATCCGTACTATAAATGCGTAGTGTTTAGTGAAAATCAAAATAAACAGATATACCAAGATCGAAATGCACATTTAGAAGAGTACTTTCAATATCATATATACATATAGGACAATTAACAAGTTGGCCGTTTAACGCGGCAGACAATTGTATTTGTTTATTGCCTTTGTCTATTCGCGGGTATATTGCATTGTGTAATATTCTATTAAGTATAGTGGCACTAAAACATGTTTCGGATATGAGTGAACAGTAACTTTTATTTAAGTTAAAGAGAAGGGTGTACATAGGTAGTCTTTACCTAATATAAAATACTTCATACGCATTTGTTCAGGTTGGTATTGATCTGAGATTAACTGAATTTTTTGAACTAAGCATGCGTTACTTATGAGTTAAGTCTATAATACATAGGTACTGTTTCCGCTCATAATATATTTCTTAACTCTTGTCAATCCAGCTCTGTAGGTAGTTATCGAAAAGAAAATTGGTTACCATGGAAGCTTGACGCATTTGTTACCTTAGAGCTACCTAGTCATTCATAAACCTAGGTGCATGCCTATCATCTACCTATACTATTTCTATTTGACTAATATTGGAAGTTAGCCTAGATACTTTAGAAACCTCCATCATAGGAAACGTAATACTAAAGTAATAATATTAACACGTTAAAATAAGGATGAATATCTGTTTTGCCTCCACGTATTCGAGCATTTGATAACTTGCCTAGGATACTTTTTTATAAAACTCTTGGATATCTCTAATTTCGGCATGTCTTATAATTTAGCTGATCCCCTTCTGTGATGCAACGCATGAATACGCGTGCGTGGTGAATAGGCAAAGTACATTCTCCGTAGATACTTAGTCAGGTACATATATGAAAGAATATCCAGTATACTAAACTGGCATTGGCATGCATTTGAATGTTGCGAGTTAGAAAATCATTTGCGGATCTGATGTGGTTTGAATAAGCATGCTCTTGCAGTTGGGGCTATGGGGGATATGCTACAGCTTTGTGGTGTGTCAGCATCCTCGTTCGTATGCAGCCCACACATATTTAGATTATCTTGTTCTATATACAGAGATTGTTCAAGATAGGTTCTTCAGTCTTACCGCTGTCTTATGCTCATTCAGGGGAGATCTTTGGGTGGTAGGACGTTAAAACTAAATCTCTAATCCACCCACCTCCTGTTTTAATCAACGACCGTTAAGGTCTAGATTCCTAGGTAGTCTTGCTGGAACATGATGCATTAGAGGTTCCCGTGTAGTCTAATCTGGATTCATATTTAAATACAAGTTACCTAGGTGCGGGCAAGTTGAATTGATTGTTGGGCGAGGTAAGGAGGTGAACATCCATGCATCCATGGATGTGAGGTTCTGGCAGGTTTATTGTGGGTCTTTTCGGTCCAGGTACCGGACGAGTCCGGGATGACGGCCTTCCATTTGAGGTACCTACATTGTAGGTAGGAAGGAACCAAACCTAAACTCACTTATCAATCTACATGTATCTCTTCTATGTGCTTATACCATACCTGCTTCTCAAATAACCACCTTAGCATGATTCTCTTCGAGACTACGATCGGACCAACACCAACCTCGCTACTAGAGCGAATGGTAAGCAAACCTGAACATGGGTTCACCAATGTGCCAATGCAGCATGCCACAAACCCATCTGCTTGGATTCCTGTCATCGCGCTCCGAGCGACTCGACTGCATGAGCTGAACTAGCAGGGTCAACAGCATGCATTCGACGCCGCTTCTTCAATTGTGGCCAATTTTCCAGGGGCCCAGCCAGAATACGAGACTCTGGCATTCGACATGCATATCTTTCTGGACACGCGAATATCCTACCACCAATTATCTCTCTTTCTAACAAAACCAACCGTCAGATTCTCGTTTCCTCCCTATTACCCTTTATCATTTTCGACATACCTACCTACCTATCCACATGTACGCTCTAGCTACCATACGGTACGTAGTGCCCTACTACTGTGATATGGGATATGGTCGATGTGACCTCATGATAAGCAAGCGGGTCTTGTCTCGTTGGGGTAAGAATAAATATCCATTTTGTTCTTCAAGCGCGTCTATTTACCTGCTTGCTCGAAAATTATTATGCCTGGTCTTACTATTTTCTAAAAGTTCCCATTCCTAATCGAGTACCTAAGCAATCGCCACCAGAAGTTATATCAGTGAATCCTTTTTTTCCCCTAGGCTTAGCTCTAGCCTTTAGCCTGCCCGTATAAAAGATGGGCGTCGTCGACCTTAGAATTTAGACGCTTGGTCTTAGATTCTCAAGTTGTAACAGACTCACACATTAACGTCCGTCAGCATCATAGGTTCCGATACCCTACATACTGGAGTTGTTTATATCCTTTCTCTTCGGCATTCGATTCTTGTTTTTTCGCTGCAACTCGTCCAAGATTGAATCATCTCTTTTAGAGCCTGATCTACAGCCAGGACGGGTTTAGAGCCTCATCTAGTCTAGGAGATTCCGACGGAACTAGCCTCCCCTCGGTGTTTTCATTCTGGTTGTGCCCCTAACCTTCTCGTCTATTTCGGATGCCGGCCGCTGGTGGGCCACCGCGATCTAGGGTCTCATCGATCGGGCGGTAGTTGATAAAACTTGACATTCAATCAAGTTGACAATACCCCGTTGATCTGGAAATTGTGTTTCTATACTCCTGTTTCGTTCTGTAGCCGAGGACTGTTTTCGGCCGAGGAATCTTCCATTGATAAGAATTCACCATGTCTGTCTTTTCAATAATAAAGAGAGGCCGAGCACAAGCAAAAGAGCACAACGCAAAGAAGGCTGAGAAAGCAAAAGACGAAGCTGTTAAATTACCCTACAAACATGTCGTTACACATGCAGCAAGTGATGCTTTGTCAGGAGCCCCTTCAAGCTGGAAGCATACCGATAAGCCCAAGATCATGGCACAGAACCAACGGAGAACTGCAATAATGGAAAGCGAGAGCAATATGGCTGGGATGCCGCGAGTTGGAAGCACATTATCCCACGGCTCATTCGCATCTGTCTACGCAACTCCTGTCGTCCCCCTTCCGAAAAACTACAGCTATAACAACATACCTACGTCTTGGCGCGAGCAAGTAGCCAACTTCCAGGACGGCCGAAACTCTTTTCCTCGCCCCGGGAGTGTAGCAGTCTCTAAAGGAAAGGAACCAGAATACGTACAGCCCTCCTCATCTGCAGGCCCATTTCCAAGGGTATCGCCAGGGCAATCTAGCACTGCATCAAGCAAAGGTACACCTTGTATTTGCGGTTTTATGCGCATTCACTCTGACATTTGTATAGGCATGTCTGTTAATGGCAGCTCGGTGAATTTAAGCGGTTCTGACGATGAATTGGAGATGAAGAAGCCCGCTACGAATCATCGTTCCCAGGGTCTCGGTTACCATCCAAGCCATTCCCAGCAAAGCTCATCATCAAGTGAAAAATCCCATCGCACACCCCCTACTAGCTCAGGTACAACTATCGAGGCTCCCGTTAAGACTGGTCGGCATTATCCACCCCCAGCTCAAAGCACATACTTTTCAGCACCCCGCCCGTCCGTGCGGCGGACCGTTGCGGACACGTCCATCCCGCCTATTTCTTCTGTTACAGGGAAGGTTGGTTCGTCAACATCCTCCTTAAATATTTCGGGCCAATTTTCGGCGGCCTCGTCTATCACATCTATCGGTGTTGCCATTACACCACCTTGGCCTCCTGCCTCCATTGAATACTCGTCTCCTCCTCCCTCTACAGAAGACTGTATTGCCTCTGAACAGAAGCCGAATGAGACAGAAACCCCTAGTACTACTCATGTATATGCACCGCGAAGGTCCTCCATAGGACACTTCCCAGCCTCGGCGGATGCCATTACGGATCAGCCAAGCAGGCAAATCGTACCACCGGCGGCCCCAGTAGTGCAAAAGAGAAGACGCAGGTTATCTAAATCTAGGCCGAGTATGGATGACTCCGGGACGAAGATGTCAATCGAGACGGTACGTCCTACCAGGTCAAGTCCGACTGCCAGTCCTTTTATGAATGGGCTTGATTTCGGTCAGACAGACCCTTCTGCGCAGCGAAAAGTCGAAGAGCCTACTGTTGTGGTTACGTCCGAATTCGTGCGGAAAACCCCCGGAAAGTTGAGCAAAAATCCAGAGGCTAAAGGTAACCCGAAAGCGCGACGGGCTTTTCGTTTCAACCCATTCGGTGACAAAACACCCGCCGTCGTTGCGCACTGAGTCCTTGGAAAGTCAGGATACAAAGTAAGATATTGCGATACCCTAATGGCATCTATACGAATGTCATCTCCACCGCGATCTGTTTTCTACTTGATAGTGGCATAGGGTGTCTTATAATCATGAACATAGAGACGATCTACGGCCTCATCTTTCTTTTTTTACATTACATCTCCCTGTAGCTGAAAAATCTATATAGAGCCGACACGTAGGAGTACTTGGTTCTTGAGTCAATGGATGAATACGGACGGATGTTAGGTAGTCAGGAATCTCATAGCAACAATCCTGTTGAGATTGGACAATGACCATTATAACTCTCGATCACTTCTCTCCCCTTTAGATATCCTATTCGATACTGAAATTCATTAGATGAGGTACGGAGGTGGCTATTTGCTTCTGTCCGAATCTACCTCGACCATACCTGAGTCGACATGAATACGTATCTAGATGCAGAAAGGTAATGAGCATACTTCAGCATATCCTTTTCACAAGTTTACGCCAACGTCCTGGGAAGCGATTCCTACGTTCCTCGAACCCGCACGGCGCGCCCTCACTGGATTACAGATTGAAGGATCGGAATGTCCCGAATTTACCATGGATGCCTACCAAAGCACGGCATCTGCACAACGAGATCGTTCATGGATGGCTGAAACGCGTCTCCATAGGTCGGATCTGGGTTTTGCGTTGAAATGATACGCGGGATCTAGACTCTGGTCCGTTCTAATCTTAGCTCAGCTGACGGTGTCAGGCTTCGCACCCTCCCCCGGAGCTACGCTACTCCTTCGCATATAAGCCCGGATCGAAAGCTGCCGCTGAGACGCATCGGCGCTGTCGACCACCTACCTACCTCTTATTTACCTATCTGCCTACCCTACTTGTCTCGATATTGGATCATGCCACCGAGCACGTTAAGACGCAGGTGACGGCGCTAGGTCTGTCAGCAGGCGCTCAGAAGTAATAAATAAGCAGGCAACGAAACCGACCGAAGACCACCATCTAGATAATACATGTAGGTATGGTTCAGGAGGTGGGTTCGAGGCGACTTGGCTACGTACCTAGGCACTCAGCTCGGCCTCGAATGCGACGTTAGGCGCATCACGCGCATTGTCTTCGCTTGGCTCGCTCGGTTTTAGAATAGGCGACAATGTTGTCTGGTTATCGTGATTGACATACATTCTTGGCCATTATTCCACCATTCCTTTTCCTTGGCGCCTTATCTGCTCATGCTTACTTATAGTTCCGTATTTCCGGAATTCTTTCATCCGTGGTGCCGCTCGATTCGTTCGTTTCGAGCGGTTTGCATGCGATCCCGGGGCAGATCCTGCTTCAGCGGCCGAAATTGTATGCGGCCTGGTGTTAGCACACACCGTCGGCTGCGATTGGCAGGTTGCTCCGTGTCGTGGGGGCTGGGGGGTTGCAAGGGATAGATTAGAAGTTCGACGTTGGTTGCAATAGTGGATTCGAGTCTTAGCCGCATCCAAGCTTTGTCATTGGGCTATGGTTTTGATATCACTTCTCATAAAGTTCATAATGGATGGCTCCCTCTCGGGGTCGATGCTATTGTTTGAGAATTAGGGGTAGCACGACATATGTGTCAAGTGTCAGTTGATGACATCGCCGATAAGATCAATATCCGAACAAAATTTCCGGAGATTCTGGGTATCTTCTACGGGGTTACCTGTTTTTAGATATTCAATATCTATAGCTTGGGAGACACATTGTATTGGCAAAGAGGGGCTGAAGTATCGACCTGCCCATAAGCAACGTACGATGAACGTAGCTTTTTGAGAGTCGCGAGCTCATTTGTCCTCGGAGATAATTGTTGCTTATAGCGGATATAATTTGCGAGAATTATAGAGACTGCGTGCTTGACGTAGCCTATCTGAACATTCACGCTTCGGCTCGTACCATAAGTATGTGAATAATGGCGCTGAGATCTACTTGATATCACAGGCGAAGTTCCTCAGGTGCGCTTTTATTAAACACGTGCACACTGGGATCAATACTTGTCAAAAATGGTACTCCCGCTTGATTCCCAGTGGTTCGTTGCAGTTCAAACTGCACGTCAGACGATCCCGGTGACACAGCGCCGTATTATCAGTGATGTGCATACCTCAGATAACATTGGAAAGGTCACTATCGGAATCAGGGTAGGAGGCTTAATTTCGGTAAACATGATGACTACATATAGTTGTTTCAATGAAGAGTTTTTATGGGCGCCGTGCAGATATATCAGGCCACCTTGAATATCTGAAAGCCTAATATGGCCCAGTCCTATCTTGAGAAAATCAGTGACGACGATCATAACGCACCTACTAAACTTGAGACTGGTAGTACGAAATGTACGTCGAGTGTCCCAAAAATTGAATGTAACATGCTACCGAATTACTCGTCGGAACTTGTGGTGGAAGAAGAAAGCACTTCTTCGGTTGTGACTGATTAGACATAGAAGAATTATGAGTTGTTTCTAAGTATCTAGAGAAACAAGACGGCTAGGTTCAACCAGAGGGCGTAGCTCTGAAAGTGGTGTAGAAGGCGATCTATCTTCAATAATATTATATTTAATCTTAGTATGAAATAAATAGGCACCTAAAGTAGTGTATGACATCCTAACTTCGATGATGAATTAGAGGTTCTCATAGTGATAAAACAAGTAGGGAATTCTGGTTATGCCGTTCAATAACGACCTACATGTAGATGGATGAAGCTACATTGGTTAGGTAATCCGGAGTGGGGGAGAGAAGATTAGAGATGCAAGAAGTCTTGTTGAAGAATGGGAGATCTACAATCCTCTGCTACCTGGGCAAGTACCAAATGGATGGAACGGACGGAATAGCGTAAAAATACAAGGTATTCATGAGTTGAGGCTGAAGCTAAAACGGGCAGGACCGGTAGATGTGACGAAGCTTTGTGGCATTGCGGGGAATTTAACGTCGATCTTTAGGGGTCTACAGGTAGCTAAGCCCGCTAAGTGGAAGGTCCCCTGGCCGCTAAAATTAGTGCTGAGGTGCCCTAGTGTTTTCATTGGTCAGCCCTAGAGACGTGGCTTCTTCATGCGCGTCGTCTGAACGCTCTTACTTCAAGCTCCGATCTTAGTGTTACGTGGACAGTTAACGTTATGCGGTTTCGAGTTCGAATCAGCTGGTGGTAGGAGCAAACTTAACAATTCAAGGTTCAATTTGAGCGGTGACAAATGTAAACGAGTCTCAATTGTCGACCTGCCCCTCCTTAGTGAACAAGTGTAGGCAAAAGACAAGCATCATTTGACACAAACCCCCAATGTGAACATTATTTGCCTCAGCTTCTTGTCGCCTTTGCGATCGCAACCATGGAGTCTCTCACTTCGCTCATTTGGGAGACGCCAGCTCATACACTATTCGCAGCATCTGTTGCATTGGTTATCCTCGCCTTCTACACTGTATGAATTCTACCAAATTTCAAAGCTCCAAACTACCTTGGGCTAACTAGGCCACAGCTCTATGCCGTACTCCATCTCATCGCACCCAAACCCCGCCCCGTCCTTCCCTCCGAGAAAACTTACGTCACCACCACTCCAGATGGAATTGTAACTCGACAGTTACCATGCTGGCACGACCGATGGCTAGCAGACCGACACGCAAGCGAGGCTCGAGCTCGAAACGACGACCCCACCAAAACCGACATCGCGGACACCGGATCGATCGAGCCAGCCGAAGTACGCATGAGCGTAGTGTTCCCAGCCTACAACGAAGAAGACCGCATCCTGCCGACCCTTAAGGAAGCAGTCGAATACCTCGACGCCACATTCGGCCGCGACCCGCACCCGCACCACCACCAGAAGACGCTCCCGAAGCGACCTGTCACCCCACGCAAGCATGTTATGAACGCGCCGCGGGACGACCTCTCCGGGTACGAGATCCTGATCGTGAACGACGGCAGCACCGATCGAACCGTCGACGTCGCGCTGGAATTCTCGCGGGAGCACAACCTCCACGACATCCTGCGCGTCGTCACGCTCGAGAAGAACCGGGGCAAAGGCGGTGGCGTAACCCACGGGCTACGGCACGTGCGAGGCGAGTACGCCCTATTCGCCGACGCAGACGGCGCGTCTAAGTTCAGCGACCTGGGAAAGCTGATGGAGGGGTGCGAGGAAGTAGTCGACGGGGCGCACCGGGGGCTAGCGATCGGGTCGCGGGGCCACCTCGTGGGCAGCGAGGCGGTGGTCAAGCGGTCGGCGCTGCGCAACTTCCTCATGCGGTCCTTCCACCTGGTTCTCACGATCCTGACTCCCCCCGCCACGTCGCGCATCCGCGACACCCAGTGCGGCTTCAAGCTCTTCTCGCGCGCCGCGCTGCCCCACATCGTCCCCTACATGCACGCCGAGGGCTGGATCTTCGACATCGAGATGCTGATGCTGGCCGAGTCGGCGCCCGCCGTGCCGGTGCTAGGCCACGACGGCTCTGTTATTGGCAGTAGTCCTGGCATCAAGGTTGCCGAGGTGCCTATCGACTGGCACGAGGTTGGCGGGAGCAAGTTGAACGTCATACAGGACAGCATCAAGATGGCAATCGGGTTGGCGGTGCTCAGGGCGAGCTGGATGATGGGCGTGTATAGGAGACGGCTTACGTAGAAAAGGAGAATAGGAAAGGGTAGAATGGGGTAAATATACTGGTTTATAAAAAACGAGACTGCGTAGATTTGGTAGTCGTGGTTTTACTGCATAGCGTAGATTTCAATATCGTGCACATAGGAATAAATAGAGAGATTCGGTTCTCGTATTCTCTAGCGATTGATATTCTGAGTTTTCCTTGGTTCGTATGCGATGTTCGTGCTTCGTGATTCTGTATGCGCTCTGAAGTTCGTAAAGGGGAACTTGGATGAGATCAAGGTGAGGAATACTAATATGTTCCATACAGAAGAAACGGATAAGGGAGGCTGATTCTCATACGCTCCTCTAAAGAATAGGTATTTCCCTTTACTAGAGTACCTATTCTATGCCCCATATCAAGACAAGAGAATGAACTGATTAGAGAGTAGAAAAAGAAGTCTTCACAGCAGTTATAGTCAGTCATTGATCTATAAATTTGTTCTGAATCATTATAATTAATTATTGGATATATAAGTACGTAAACCCGTAAATATAGTTACTCTTCATCCCATGCCACGACAGACAAGGTGATAAATGCCCCTCGGCGTTGTCTGATCTAATAATCGAGCAGAGATCTGTACCCCCTCTCACTCCTCCCATTTTCTGTCGCCGTTGACATGCATCTATAAATGCCATATCGCCGACTTGAATATCCTCAAAGCCGGAGGGCTAGCTATTCGTTTCTCTTTCTCATATTTCCCCACGTTATCCATCTCCCTGCGCCGGGCTAGACGAGTAACTCCCTGTACATAACAGGCAAGAACACCACACTAGCCGTCCACAGGATGCGGATCGCGTTCCAAAGCAGCACGGGGATCTTCCACAGCCCCGTTTCCTTCCAGTCGAGCCAGATGGCGAGGAACGCCACGCTGAAGAAGTGGTAAGCCAGGACCAGCGGGTCCGGGATCAAACCGCCCAGCATGCCCATAGGATCGCGCGTGACGCCGCGCTTGAAGTAGGCGAAGCAGCCGCGCTGCAGCTTCGCCAGCTCCTTGTTCTGCGCCGCGAAGAGGGAGTAGAGAGCCATGGCCAGCACGTTGATGATGGCGGTTAGCCGCTTGCGCTGCCAGTGGAAGGTGCTCATAGCACGGCAGACGGCCGCGGTGTCGGCGAGGTCGGGGATGTTTTGGGGCGAGAGCAGGTCTCGTAGTAGCACTACGTCGTTCAGGGCTACTGTCATGCCGCCGCCTGTTAGCGGGTGTCGCATGTTCATTGCGTCGCCGAGGATGACGAGGCCGGGGACGGCTTGCTTGGTGGGCGGCAGCCAGCTGTTGGGCATGCTCTGCGGGATCTTGGTGTCCTTCTCGAGCGCGGCTTTGAACGCGGGTTGCACACATTCTGGGAGTGCGGGGAGTACCACGTTCTTCATGTACCCTCTCACACCACCGTTGGCGGGGCTAGCCTCAGGAAGCTTCTCGGGAACATCGACTAGAACTCGTGTCTCGTGCGTGCCGATCTGGTATAACAGGACGGGACTGGAGGCGCCGATGATGACGTGACCGTAACCCGGGGACGGCAGCTGGCAGTCGATAAGCTCTAGAGCGTAGAACTTGGAGCGGACGATGGGGGTCTGATTGATAAATTGCTTCCGGAAGCGGGAGGCGTAGCCATCGGCGACGATTGTAAGTTGGCCGAAGAAGCAGTCGGGCTCCTTCTCGCCGGTGGATGGGTTGACGGTGCGGGTTTCGACGCCAAGGATCTCGTGGTTGTGCTCACCCTTGATGGTGCTCACGGCCTCGGTCTCGAAGACGGTGATGTTAGGATGCTTGAGGCAGGCCTTCCTCAGCTGTGTGATGAAGCGGCCGTGGTGGAAACTGCGTCCCTGTGGTCTCGGCGGTTCTTCTTTGCTATCTGCGGATCCGTTTGCCTTCTCGTCCCCCATTCCCAGGAGTCCTTGTATATGGGGATATGGCATACGGACGTCTTCGCCGTAGAAGAATACATTGAAGCCATGACATGGTATGCCGTCGATGTCATCGATGCAGTGTCCCAAGCCTAGTTTCCTTAAAGAGTTGACACCGCCTGGCTGCATTAACTCGCCGACAATTCGGTTGGGCTCCTTTAGCCATCTCTCGAGGAGAATCACACTCCTACCCTGCTCCGCCAGCGCATGTGCAATTGCACATCCGAAGACACCCGCACCAATAACTACGACATCGGCCTCGTGGTGCTTGATTCGCCGCTCGGCGAGCTCATCTAGGACGACTGTAGTTTCGCTCATAGGAAATACTGGAAGGTGTTCGGGTGCGGGCTTCGCTAGTTCAAGTGGTCAATGGCAGTAGCAAAAGATGATCGGCGTAGCTAGGTAGTCTAGAAACTAGGAGTTCGACGTGTCGAGTGAGGGTACCGCGATAAACTTTAGTTCCCAAGGCAACCCGACAATCGATCTACTGAACGAGAACGAACGAACGGCCTAAGCTAAGGAACTGGCGAGCTTGAATATTTATTAGCTAGCCTTCCTGTAATGAAGAGCTAATGACTTGAATTAGGGATCCCTGGACTAAAGCGAATGAGGTCGAGTCGTTAGGAAAAAGAGGCTGTAAACTTGCTCTCTCAGATCATGATGGTTCGACAGATCGTCCCATCAGTAATGATATTCATTTTCTGCCCCTTATCGGATTGTCAGGGTTGACTGTCCAATTCGAGAGATTCGAGAGTGGAATCTTTTTTTCCAAGTTCCCTGCAAGGCACATGCTTTGCCAAGCCCGACGCCAAATTGCTGGATATCCGCCGACCGGATGTTAGCGGTATTAGGTAACGCTATACTCCACTCCTGTCCCCACATTCAATTGACCAATTAAGAATGGCTCAATTCTACAACATACGGCGCGAGTATCGAACCTTAGACATGTGAATGTGACTTAAGGGGGAATATCGAGTCCAACTTCAACCATAAGAAAATAAAAATAAGAAGAAATTGATGTGATAGTCATGATAATAATGCATATCCAAAAATGTACTCTTAAGCATGTATGTATTTAGGTAGAATATATACAAAAGATATACACAAGGTATCATTATGCAACGACACCTATCAGTGGCATAGTATCGCTACCTTCTTGCGAGTCCCGGTACTTAAACGGGTCTTCTTCTACGGCATATTTTTGTGATGCCCTCGATGCCTTCGACGCCTTCAATGCCTCATTGCGCTGCATGTTTTCAACTGCATCTTGCATAATTTCAAGGGCCTCCTGAGCTATCGTCTGCCCTCCCCTAAACTTCTCTTCTCGGCGTCTTCTCACTTCGTTGATAGTATCCTGCAAGATATCTAGTAGTTTGTTGATTTTGGCATTTCGATCCAATTTTTGGTATATTTCAACGGTCCTCTTACACTTTCGAACAGTTCTCCTGGCCGATCTTAGGGCTGAAAGCACCAACTTGTCCGCGGAGAAGTCGCTCATGAGAAGATCTCTAGTAAGCTTCCACATCCCTTCTAAATCTAGAAGCTTGGCATAGGCCACGAGCATGGCCAAGGTGCTCTGCCTTGAGAAACAGAGATTTTTGAAGCCATCTCTATCCCTTGCGAGAGTGCATAATGAAACCACTCTTTCGTAATGGCCCATCTTGATGCACATCAGAGCCATATGAGTGAGAACCGTTGAGTCGATAATGATATTTAACGATTCGAATCGACTCACTAAGTTCCGCATGTAAATGAGGACATCTTGTGGGTTAGCTTGGACATGGTCAAGCTTGAACTTAATGAACGCGGACACTGCTGGGCTCACATCGTCGCCATTCCGGTGCGCATCGTGAATGAGATCTATGGCGGAAGCAGACCCACCCTGACTGATTTGTAAGGCGGCGAGCACGGCTAATCGCAGGCAATGCGCACAATATGGCATCCCAGAATGTATAGCTCGCTTGTAGACCGAAAGCGCCGTCGCTGGTTTGCCCATACCTAGCTCCTGATTCATAGCTTCGTAGACGTCTCGACTGTTTGTTGATCTTCCCATGTACGCTAAGTTATCCACCGTATGCATCCAAGAATGCGCCCTTACGGTTTGGACCCCCCTGCCGGGTTTGACACCTGATAATGCGGCCTGGCTCATAATCCTTCGCGTCACATCATCAAAAAGATCTGCGCCGCCGATCCGTTCCATTTCCAAACAGAGCCTTTGCATTTCACTGTAAGAAAGCCCGAATTTGATCCGACCGTTATAGAGCACAGCGTTGCAGAAGGCTGAATCCAACGCAAACCCAGCCTCGGCACAAAACTTTAGCCATGATACAAAACCTGACACGTCGTGAAATTGGCCGTATTTGTTTGCTACCAGCGTGACGATGTAACGATGCATACGCACGCCTAGATCGCTCGTATATTTCGATATGAAATCTCGAATCTCAGAGACCGGATGGTCCTCCACAAAAACTTTCAAGACCATGACAAAGGCATCGTCGTACAGATCTTCCTGTCCGTCTTTTAGAGCTTGCATCTCGGTAAAAGCATCGAGCACACCGTCCCAATTCCCGGCCTTAGCTAGCGCCAAGGCTACGAAACCTCTCAAAGCGACATCCGAAACCATAGAAGGATACCTCTGCGCTATGGTCTCATAATAGGATCTTGCCGCGTCATACTCCCCTGCCTTGACGGAAATCTCGACCATTGTGCGATATACGCCCTCTGGATGATTCACTTTGTCAAGCAGCCCCATGGCAAAGATTTCCTCAAAGAGCGCCTTTACCGACGGAAAGTCCTGACTACGACGCCAGTGGGCTTGCAAGAGTCGCATGATCCACCGAGTTCGAAGAAAACCATTGCCTGGACGCTTCATCAGATAGAGAGCGCTAAGGACTTCATCAGCTCTCGAGCCATGCATAGTCTCGACGGAAAACACGACACAATCAACCGTTCTGTTGTAAGATCCCGTGCCGGGTCTCATCTTGGAGAAATTGAGCAAGAAATATCTGACCACGCTTTTGTAGTCACGATATTTATAAAGCTCCTGTAGGACCCATCCCGTAAATGCGGCTGGATTTTCCATAAGACCGATTACTCTCCAGTAAATTTTGTGAACGATTATACTCCTTTTCAAAAAAATATTTTGAGCGATTAGTTCACTTCCAATGCTCACAAGCTCGGGTATTTGAATTTGGGGCTTCTCTTTGAACTTGGTTAGGAATATTTGCGTTGCTGTGGCGAGAGAATCTGGCGAACAACACCGGTTTTCATCTGTCTGGCTTAAATGAAACAATATGATAGGCACGGGTTCATGGGCGTAGAATTGGGATTCGTCCAGCTCGCCGGCATCAATGGTCGTGACGAGAACTTTACCGGCATCGGCGAATCTGTCTTCCATCTGACACGCTCTCGAAAGTTGAGCAGAAACAGAGATCCATTCCTCATCGAAACTTTTAGAGGAGTATAACGAACGAGACGTCTCAAAGAAGTGCTCGAGAGCTCGATCTAACTTCCCTTTCTCCTTGCCGGCTAGAATACTGGTTATTGTCCGGATCGATTCGTTTAGCCTCTCGCGCCGTTTAGAGACTTTAACTGTGCCCTCTTGCCAAGACCTACGAGGATCGATAGCCGGGACATTAATCCTTGTTTCCGGGAATGTTGGTGTACTTCGAATAGAGTCTGGAGAAGGAGTTCGATGCTTTATAAACTTAAACAAGGGTGCTGAAGGTCTTTTAGGAATAGTGGTTGGCGGGGAGGAAGATTCGGGTATATCCTCCAAGTCCAGATGTGTCATGGAATCTGTATTTAAGGAAGTATTTCCGCGGGGATTCCGTCGCGAAGGGGCTTCAATCATGTGGTAGTCCCCACGCGCCTTGGTTCTTTCGTCCGATTCATGCCAATGTAATTCGTCCCCCGCAAAGATTGCTTCGTCAAATGGTAACGCGGTGGCATTGGCCATCCCATGATATTGCTTCGCCGATTTCAACTTCTCTTTATTTGAGAGGGCAGTCTTCAATGTGCTAATTCGTCGGCGTCGATCTTCGACTATCACGCCTATAGCACATGAGGTACCAAGAGCAATCCCTCGGAGGGCGTGGATCGCAGCCTTCGACGGTACGGATAACGGAGGTGGCATGGCTGCAAGGTGCGCGCTGCCACGCCTGGGAAAGACATAAACGATTATTCCATAGCTTGATTATACTAGGTCGGAGACTTCGGGAAGTGCATCGCACAGATTGCTCGCCTGAGCTGGGACTGAAATCGTATCAAGATAGGAACTGCGCGACTTGGTTGAATCGTACCATCATTGACGTGGGTTGGATGTGGTGGGTTAGGTACCCAGTAGTATGTAAGAAATGGAGAATTTCTGCCGAAAGCCCCGATTAGGCAGTATCGCACACCACTAGATAAGCCGATAAACTATATCGACTATTATGAATATGCAATTACTAAAATAGCCCATTTATCAGGTACGTATTTGAGATGGACAAAGCAAGCCCACGGTAGAATTGTTATGTATGTGTATCAATTGGGGATTTCTATATATAATAACCTCTATTCTTTTCTTTTCTTCCCTGCCATGGTCTTCCTTGAACGCCGTGCCTATGTGTTGAGTTGTTTATACAATGTCCCCTAACCTCATAGACTCGAGACTCTGAGTCCCTCTTTTCCAAAGTCTAAGCAGGCATATCGGATCTCTCTACCGGAAGCCATACCTCTAATTTTCGTAAGATTCTCTGATACAGGAATAACATGCAACCGCTTTGTATGCTAGTCCAGACAAACCGTGGGCCAACTCCCCTAAACCATCCGCCAACGCCTTCTGTCTTATAAATCAACTTGAGACCTTTGAATATCGAGTCTTCGTCTAATGGAATGGCGCCCGGGCGCGGTGTATGTGTCGAAGGAGATGAGGTTGATATAGGACGCTTTTGCCGTATGGGCGGAGGCAGAGGTTGAGGTTGTTTTGATGGATCTTTAAGTGGCGACATAGTCTCCGTGGCCAAGCGATCTTTTGTCTTAGCCAAGGCTGGAACTGGGTCGATTTGTGTCTGCAAACGAGTCTTCACTACGTCCAAGGGACAAGTGATGACACCAGCTAGCCCCCCACCTGCAGCACCAGTAAGGAGTTCTAATCGGACTCCAATATCCCGGCTCTTCTTATATTCATGAGCCCAAGTCTGGAACTGTTCATAAAACATGAACTGCAAAGCAGAAAATGGGAGGTCCCGATAAAGGGTTGCCTTATATCCCGAGAACAGCTCTGAGAAACCTTCTGTTCTGACAATCGTTTTTACAGCATCCCATGTTCCGCGGTAATTGTATCCTGATTTGAAATAGGGATTGTTGTAACGCCCTTGAAGCTGAAGACGGGTCTTCAACACTTCGGAAGGCACGTAGACTATTGATGCGGCTAAGTCGCCGAGGAAACCTGTCCACGTTTTAGCATTCGCACTGTAGAAGTGCGCCGACGGTAACTTTAGTACATACCAGCCATCAAGTAGGAGACATGAGGTTGGATGCCGTAATCCAGCATATGCCGCTTGCTCCATTCATAAGTTCCAAAGAACAATATTGTGCCGGGGAAAGAGCCCATCATCGCCGGGACCCAACCTCCGTATAAACCACGCGCAATCCCTTCTTGTCGCCATATTGTATAATAAGATGATCCTAGAGAGGTGTATTTAGGTGGAATGTGTGGGTCGCCTTGCTGTCGAGTCTTTACGGTATCGAGTGAGTGCATCAACATATCACCAGTCGTCCCACCAAGCCCTCCAGCGATCATAGACTGCGAACCGACATTAGTCTCAAAAATATGCCTTCGGAGGATTGTAGCACCTACGTGGATATAGGGCGGGCGTGCCTCCGCTTCCCCATTGTCGAAGGTCATCTTATGACCATGCGCCTGTATCGTAAAAATGATAACTGCCTCCAAGTATTTGTGTTCCGAAGGTCCATCGTTGTAACCAACACTCGGAGAATCGGATCGGATCTTTGAGCTAGACTAGCGACTAGGAAAATGGTCGTAATCTATTCGCCGAGAGGCATCACCCAAACTGCGTGAATTTCTTGAAGTATCGTACTTTGTGAGAGGCGATCGCGCTCGAAAGCGACCACCCAGTGAGTGTTGAGTCTGAACCTTGAAGTATGTAGGTATTGGGAAATTTTTGACGTATTATTAGCACTAGTGATATCGGCCATATCGGTTTACGCGGTGTTTTCTTGCGAACCCGCGCCGAAGTCTATCTTTCTTTCTTATCTAAGAGTCATCTCTAATCTATATCTAGATAAGTATTTAACGAGGTAGACTGGCCGACTAGTCAGTCCACTAATACGAATATTTGCATAACATATATAAAAGGTGGACTTTGGAGTATCTATACTGTTCCATTACAATGAATTGCGCTACCTAATCGTGTCTTGATATGATACACACAAAGGTTATAGCATTTTGCAACAGATTTAAAACGTCTGTGCTGCTTCTCAATTTCTAATGTTCTCTGCGAACTCCCACCAGCGAACTCTACCAAATCTATGTCGTGGCCATAAAACATGTGTGATCCTACCAATTATCAAATTTGTCGAAATCGGCCCATAGTCGTTGCTGTCTCTGCTTAGACGCTCGCCTCCATCCCCTTCGACCCAGACATGTCCAACTGGTACTCTGACGGTAGGAGAGGGATACGGACTTCGTGTCCTTATGATATCGCCCTCAAGTCCAACAATCCTTTTGACAACCTTATGCTCAGGATCATAAGGGTTCCTATGGGGCCGCAACCACTAGATTTAGCACACAGGGACTTATGAGGAAGCTTTGCTAACCACATAATACGTACCAGAAGGTGACAATCATTCCTCGCCGCAGTCCGTACTGCGCGTTGAACTTACGTTCAAACACTATGTCGCTCCGTAATGTCTGGTCCTTCTCCGCGTTCAGGAACGGATACATTGAGGGGCCCTCAATCCAAGCCAATTCGCCAACATAGTGGTTGAACATACAGAGCACAGGAAACCATGTTGCGAATGCGAACAGCTGGTAGCCGAATCCACCAAACAGTTGCCGATTTCGTTTGATCTGTGTCCATGCCGGTCGAAATGCCATTAGGCATGAAATACTAGGTGACTTGAAGGCTGACTGCGATTAAGATGTGGATTTCGTGAAGAGCTAGATGCTAAAAGTGCAGCATTCATTGTAATAATAAGCTCAGACTCTAGGCTCAAAACTTTCATAATTGAATCCCCGTATCCTTCAAAGTTGTCTTCGTAGGAGCATATTTGCGGCGACATCAACATCGGATAAGTAGATAAATGAGGTCAACGGAACAACGGAAACATCCCATCTCCACTTTTCAAGATCTGCTCTCAAATCTTCATGTTGGTATTCAATCAATTATAGAGTATTTATTTCTTACGAAACAACGTGTTTCACAGTATACAGTACAAACCGAGTTTGTCAACAGTTAACTTCATTTCGAAAACACAATGCTCTATTCGCATGCTAGGTACTTTTATGTCCCGTGAAAGTCAAGACCCCCTACGTACCCTTACCCTAGCCTTATACCCCGTTACGTTAGAAGCAGTTGAAATGCTCAGGAGAGCTGAACGACTTAGACAGTCTCGGGGATGTTATCGTCGCTCTCGCTAACACTCTCGTCTCCACTGACCTCCGCGTTCTCGCGTTCTCGCTTCTCCATAAGCGCCTGCAGTTCAGCATCGTCCGAGTCTGTAACTGCCTTCGGCTCCATCTTGACAACGAGCTGGCCACCGGCACTCGTGATGCTGTTACGGATATCTACAATGGCTTCCTCCAATCGTTGGATGCCAACGTTCTTGTCCAGACACGTGCTTGTTAAAACGTAGAGAGGCGGAGACACCAGTCGTACTTTCACTTGGTTGTCCTGTGTATTCCGGGCCTCAGCTGTTCTTAAAGCCGCCTTGACCGCATCGATTCCGTCATACTCAAAGCAGGTGACTTCAATGTCGGCACGAACTTTTGTGGGCTGAGGCGTCAAGCGCTTGCCAATGTATGACTTCAGCTCTTCCGCCACAGCCTCGCTCGGGAACGTAATATCGCTCCATACGTCGGGGTTCCTGGCATTTTAGGTAAGCGACCAAGTACCAAGCAAATAATCACCATGGCAGATACTCACGTTATGGAGAGCTTGAATGCGTCGATGGAATGACCATATTTCTTATTTAGGGGCCAGGCTATGCTCTCATACAGTTTCTCGATGGGGGTTTGGGTCTTCTCCGCCACATGGCGCATAATCGAGTGCACCATCTTACTCTTGTTGTATCGTTCTTCGCACTTCACAATATCTTCAGGGGAAACACGGCGCTTCGAAAGGTCGATATATCCTATGATTCGATTAGCACCAGCGTCAATGCGCCAATATGTTCTTGTTTTCTAAGCTTACCCTTTTCCTTGTCGACTCTGAGCACCACCACAACCTCGTTACGTCCAACCCGGATAAGCTTCTGGATACTTCGGATACGACGTCTTGAAAGCTCAGAGAGTAGAATCATGCCGTCGATGTTATCATATTCGAGGAGTTTGACATAAGCACCCATATCGGCGATCTAAAATATCCATGTTAGGCCGACTCAAAATATTGCGTACCGGTTGCTCACACACCTGCTTGACATTGACCATGACGAAGCTATCGATCTCCGGATACTTCTCCTCGTAAAAACGGCAGTTTGTTAACGACATCTTGGGCAAGAGTACCGTAATGTGACCCCAAAAAGATGGATGAAGAAGGCTGATTGCTAGCCCGAGATCGCGCGCTTAGGCGGGGTTGAAATATTCTCTTTAAGTCGGAAATCCAGTAGTTTTCTCGTCCCTTGTGAAAATCCGGAGAAGCGGTATATCTCGTATTGCTGCGAAGATTGCGCGCGTCGCCGTGGCGGATTAAACTGTTCGATTATTTAGATATTTTCTTGCCGTAAAGAGAGAGTCACAAATTTATTCTATGCTCGAAATCTTTATGACCTGAGCGTGGGGTGTGGCACCAGACTTTTGGCGGGGTTACCTAACGGCGAAATTGCTTGCGGGCTGTCAAGCCACACCAAGAGTTGGCCACACACAGTTGGACCTTCCAGGTTTAGGTAGGAGACGGGATCTACGTAATTGCTCACGACATGCAGGTGCAGGTGGTATGTTGGCTGCAAACCTAAACACCATACTTTCCTTCAAACTCCAGACAATTTATTCAGAATTCTATTTTACTCCATTTATAAGAGATGCATCAGATTTGTCAGACGCGCCATCTCATAATATACCGAATGTATCCGCAGACCATGCATATCTATGTACTACCTACATGTAGATAGGGCTTTTGTGGCTAGTGACGGAAGGCGGAAGAATCTCAAAGCCGTACCCATTGCCGCGGTCAGAGCTTAGACCCACCAAAGCACCTTTCAAAATCGACGATGTTCCACCAGATACGCACATGTCTTCGGAGCTTTCTCTCCTCAAATTTTTCTGATTCTTAGTTCTCACCCCAGCTCAAATGTCTCTGGCCTTGCAAATCCACTGGAAACACATTTCCAGCTTCAGTCAGCGGGCAGACAGGGCCGAAACCCGGTTTCTCTACCGTGCAGGAGGATGATTCGCATACCGTGATATACTTCAGCATTGAGCAAATTGTATAAAATTTCTGCTTCCTCATACGGCCATGGACTCATCCGCCGCCTCCAACATCGAGACGGGCCTCTCGCAGGCTGTCTCGACTATTGCGAAGACATCCTCAGCCGCCGTTGCCTCTGCTGTTACTCGAGTAGATGATGTTGCACGCGCTCAGGGTTCCTCTTCCTGGCTCGGGCTTCTTGCCCGATTCGTTCTCTTTATACTTCATATCCTGTCGACAATTATATACTGGGGCCTGAAGCTCACGACAATATCTGTGCCTACGTTAATCTTCACGTTATTCTCCAGAAGTTGGACAGTAACAATGAACGCCACTACTTTGTAAGGGCTCCGCCTAATCTATAAAGTTTCGACAAGCTAACATTAGACACAGAGCGTTGATAGTGTTGCTCATAGTCTCTGCTGTCACTTGGGTTGTTAGGTATCGGTACTTAAATATGTATTCTCGCCTACCTCCCGAACCACAGCGTAAAGAACCTGAACTGGATCTTTTCCCAGAGAATCATGAGGAGGGCGCTAAGCCCGGTCTCACCAATTATCTGGATGAATTTCTCAGCGCCATCAAAATCTTTGGGTATCTTGAGCGGCCAGTATTTCATGAATTAACTCGAAGTATGCAGACCAGAAAGTTGATCGCTGGAGAGACGCTGAACCTGGAGGAGGAGAAAGGGTTTTGCCTGGTTGTGGATGGGCTCGTTGAAATTTTTGTCAAATCTTCCAACCCCAACGACTCATCACAACCCACTACGCCCTACGACGGCTCCATGCCATCTTCTTTTTCCGAAGAAGATGAGCAATCCATTCCCGGCCAGCAGCGGTATCAGTTGTTGACGGAGGTCCGAAACGGCAACCCCATGTCGTCACTATTCTCAATAATGTCCTTGTTCACAGAAGATGTGAAGCTCAAGCTACCATCTGAGGATTCTCCAGATCCCGACGGCACCAATGGACGTTCACGTCATCAACGGTTATCCAGTGCTAGTTATGGACGTCAACATGATGTACCGACCTTCTTGAGCGAAACCTCAGATTTGACTCGCACTCAAGGGAGACCAACGACGGCCGATGAGTCTGCAGTTACCTCTCTCCCCTCTCCTAATCCAGCCAAGTTACCGAAAATCCCTCCTATTTCTTTAGATGACCCGCCACTACCCAAACAAACTCGTCGCCCCCCTCTCAAAAGGACGGCTACGTCTGTGCACCCCGATATTATTGCAAGGGCAACGGTTGACACAACAATCGCAATAATACCCGCTAGTGCATTCCGCCGATTGATTAGAGTTTATCCCAAGGCGACTGCTCATATTGTTCACGTTATCTTGTCTAGATTTCAACGTGTTACTCTCGCCACGGCATATAATTATCTTGGGTTGACCAACGAGGTCCTTCATACAGAAAAGAATATGATTCCTTACACAACTTGCCAGTTACCAAACATGCTCCGAGGGGATGCATTGGAACGTTTAAAAGAGAAATTCAAACAGGATAGGGAGAGAGCTGGTGAGGAGGAAAGTGGTAAAGGAATTGCACTACATAACGCATCGGCGACGGCTCGGCGTCGTAGATCTTCAACAAGCTTACGAAAGGAAGCAGCGTTCCAAGCAATGAGCCGTGCCCGACCTCAGTCTGTGGTGGCATCTACGATTGTACCGCCACAGGACCGCCTCTCGATTCACACTCCCAGTCCTGGAGACCTACTAGCTAACGTCCATGTAGCCCGTGCTGGGGGGGCAGGATCGTCTGGTACACTAGAGATTCCCATAACAGAATCCTTCCAATCGCCAAACGCCTTCCGGAAAGGAGAGGCAAGTCCTCTAGCTCAACGCACTTTCAATCCTTTTGCAACACAGAAACGAGCTCGTTTGTCGATTGACCCCCGCGAGTCAGTAGACGAAGACAACTTATTCAGAGTTTCTGTCTTGGAGTGCGTTTTCAAAGCTTTAGGCATGAGCACCGGCGGCTCATCATCCAGAGGGCCCGAGTCTACCGAAGGTTCTCCAAGACTTGTCTCGTACGATCAAAGAAGGCAGAAAGCTGTGTTCAGTAGCAACGCGTTTGGATTCATGGATCCTTTCGATGGCTCCACTGATTGGGATGCCGAATCTATGACTTCTGGAGGCGTTTCGATGAGTGGCACGCCGAATGTGCAGTTTCTTGCCTCGGAAATGAAGCATGAAGTAGAAATTGTATTCTTTCGTCAGGGATCTGTATTAGTCGAGCAGGGCGAGCGAAGCCCGGGGCTTTACTATGTCATTGATGGATTCCTCGACATTTGTGTCCCTTTGGAAGACTCGGGGAGCAATATCCTTAGTTCGTCAAGCAGAACCTCAAAATCCGCAATGCACAGAGCAGAATCCCAAGAAGCTGCTCGACGATCGTCATCTTTTAGTCCATCTAACGATTCAGATCGCAACAGGAGCGCACACGACGGGAAACGAAATGCTAGACCAGAGCGTCGCCGTGTGGGGCTTGTAAAGCCAGGTGGTCTCGCAGGTTACATTGGTACAGTCTCGTCATACAGATCCTTCATCGACGTAGTTGCAAAGACGGATGTATACGTCGGTTTTATTCCACGGGCAACTCTGGAGAAGATTGTGGAGAGATATCCAATCGTGCTTCTAACTATGGCAAAGAGATTGACCAATCTACTTCCAAGACTCATACTTCACATCGACTTTGCCCTCGAATGGGTTCAGGTCAATGCCGGACAAGTCCTATTTAAAGAGGATGAAGAGAGCGAGGCTATTTATCTTGTTCTCAATGGACGGCTGCGGCTGGTCGAAGAGCGGAAAGATGGTGGGAAGAATGTTCGCGCAGAATTTGGTCAGGGTGATAGCGTTGGTGAGCTCGAAGTCATGACGGAATCTACTCGTTCTGGAACCCTTCATGCTATCCGTGCTACGGAACTTGTCAAATTCCCTCGCACTCTCTTCAACAGTCTTGCTCAAGAGCACCCCAACATCACAATCAAGATTTCAAAGATCATTGCATCTCGGATGCGACTACTAGTTGACGACCCGTCGAACCTC
The DNA here is from genome assembly GCA_023628415.1 of Hypoxylon sp. PDH2405. Classification (NCBI taxonomy): domain Eukaryota; kingdom Fungi; phylum Ascomycota; class Sordariomycetes; order Xylariales; family Hypoxylaceae; genus Hypoxylon; species Hypoxylon sp. PDH2405. Next base: position 442,942 of record JAMAKT010000004.1, on the reverse strand, counting down.
AACGGGAAGGAAAGTTCATCCGGTACATCTATCAATAGTGTCTCATCGACGCTCAACATAAGGACTGTTGCTATCCTTCCTGTTAGATCGGGCATTCCGGTTGTTGAATTTGGGAACCGCTTGATGAACGCACTAGCGCAGGTCGGCACGCCAAACGGCGCCACGTCTCTAAACCAGGCTGCTATTCTCGACCATCTCGGTAAGCACGCTTTTAACAAGATGGGGAAGTTAAAGTTATCCCATTACCTTGCCGATCTCGAGGAGAAGTACGGGTTGGTTGTTTATGTTGCCGGTAAGTTAATATCCTCCACCTCCACGTCCCTTATATTTTTTTACTTGTACTTGGTATGATGAGCAAATTATTTCCAGAGCGCCGTCTATGAAGGCATTAATCTCTAATTTTTTCCTGACTTTAATACACCATCTACTTCTTCTTACTTGGAGCTTCAATCGCGTGCAATTCTAACCTCGATTACCAGATACGAGTGTGACCTCACCTTGGACACAGACGTGCATCACACAAGCTGACTGCATTCTCCTGGTGGGTTTGGCCGAAGGGTCTCCCGAGATTGGTGAATACGAACGATTCATGCTCGGCATGAAATCAACCGCTCGTAAGACATTGGTTCTCCTCCACGCCGATCGTTATTCGCCCCCTGGCTTGACAAGAGCCTGGTTGAGAAATCGCGTTTGGATTAATGGCGGCCATTATCATCTGCAGATGACTTTTGAATCGAACACTCTTCCGCCTCATCCGCCTCCGAGAAAGGGTGGACCGACTCTTAAGGAACGTGTGCAGATTCTACAGGCTGAGATACAGAAGTATACGGTACAGAAGATACGGCATAGGCCCTACTACTCCCCCGATGCCCCCTATAAAGGAGACTTCCAAAGGCTTGCAAGAAGACTCTGCGGTAAATCAATTGGTCTCGTTCTTGGAGGGGGTGGTGCCAGAGGCATCGCGCATATTGGTATCATCAAGGCCATGGAAGAGGCTGGCATCCCTATTGATATCGTTGGTGGCACATCGATAGGTTCATTTATTGGGGCTCTTTATGCCCGCCACGCGGATATAGTACCCATGTTTGGTCTGGCTAAAAAGTTTGCTGGGAGAATGGCAAGCATATGGCGCTTCGCCCTAGATCTGACTTATCCCTCTGTGTCCTACACTACCGGCCATGAGTTCAACCGCGGGATCTTCAAGACTTTTGGCAAGCACCAGATTGAAGACTTCTGGCTGGAATACTATTGCAACACTACAAATATTAGTAAGAGCAGGCAAGAATTCCACACCAGTGGTTATGCTTGGCGATATGTGCGAGCATCCATGACTTTGGCCGGTCTACTTCCACCGTTGTGCGATGAAGGCAACATGCTTCTGGATGGTGGATACATCGATAACCTCACCGTGTCACACATGAAGTCTCTTGGTGCTTCCGTCATTTTTGCCATTGACGTAGGAGCTTTGGACGACAATACACCTCAAAGATATGGGGACTCTCTTTCCGGCTTCTGGGCGTTCTTCAACAGATGGAATCCCTTTTCGTCCATTCCAAATCCTCCCACACTGGCAGAAATCCAAGCTCGACTAGCCTACGTGTCCAGCGTGGATGCTCTAGAACGAGCTAAGAATGCTCCCGGATGTTATTACATGCGCCCACCAATCGATGAATATGGAACCCTAGAGTTCGGGAAATTCGATGAGATCTACAAGCTAGGGTACAAGTTTGGCAAGGAATTCCTCGACCGCTTGAGAGATGAGGGCGTGCTTCCATTGGTTGAAGAAACCGAAGCAAAGAAGGCATTGCGAAGGACAATGGCGCCTCGACGCGCAAGCATATGAACTTTGATGATAATGATGATGAAGATAGAAGTAATTGTTAATGGCGCTATACTTGTACATACCCAGTCATTGTATATAAATGAAAATAACGGCTTTGTAAATCTATATAAGTGCGTTATATTTCCAGTATATCGTAAACATTCTAGACTTAACTCCTACCTGTGTAATAAAGATAATCGGCGATTGGTATTCATAGCCAGGTAGTAAGCCCAACAGTGAGAAGACGGCGCAAAGGTATATAATCTCATAGAAGAGTTAGGTATCCAATGTTATGACACTTCCGGTGGCCATTGTTCTTCTTTCAGGCTATATGAAAACTTCATCAAAACCACCACCCTGGAATGCCTCCATCTCAATGCCTGTCTACCCCGCACTCGCGCGAGGTTTGAACAGCCAAATTGTAGTCCAAGCGAAAGATGAAGGTTGAATATCATTGCCGGTTTGGTTGTTCGGAGACCTTATAGAACCTTGATGCGGTGGTGGAAAACCACCGCAAGCTTAGAGAGTCCCCAAGAACCGTAGATACAAGTTGCTATAGCAATCAAAAATTGAAGACGTGGCGAGCTTCTCTATCTTACATCTGCCGTAGCTTTCAATGGGCATTGGTTTATGTCTTCTATATCCCAATCTCTATGTGTATTTGCCATACACTAAGCAGTCATTGACCAGGATCACGACCATGAAGTTCAAGGGAATTATGACCACCGTCTGCTTAATAGGCAACGCATTGGCTCAATCGAATCAGACAAAGTTGCGAATCAGTAAAGTTTACCCATGTCTCATATCTTTATCAAATACACCTAACGTATTATCTAAAGTGCCATTGGGCGACAGCATCACCGCGATTACCTGTTGGCGAGCCAAGCTATGGGAGGATCTAAAGATGAATAACCTATCAGACAAGATCGAGTTCGTTGGATCGCAGAATAATACCCAGGAGTGCGATACGCAAGACCCGGACTTTGCTAAACAGCATCACGAAGGCCATACGGGTTATCTCGCCATTGACGTTGCATACGACCATATTGAGACATGGATCAACGATACCAGACCCGACATCGTCACTTTCATGCTTGGCACAGACGACATAGCTAAGGGTCGGCGGCTAGAGGACGTGGTTGAGGCTTACGGGGAAATGGTGCAGACAATGCGGCAATACAATGAATACATCAAGGTCATTGTAAGAACCCCCCTTCTCCCTTCCCGCATCTCCTATACCTAAGCAATTGGATTACGTTGCAATTCTAAAAAGGGGTTCTCAGGTCAACACCGTAGTTCCCCTGCCAGCGAATATGATACCCGTGGAGAAGCTCAACGATATGATCCCCGACTGGGCTAGGGAGGATAACACGACTCAGTCCCCTATCTACGTTAACGATATCTACCCGTTCCCGAATACCTTCCTAAGAGATGGTATACATCCAAACGATGCGGGTGATGATCACATTGCTAGCGGGTTGGGGTCGCTGTTGACGTGGATTATTAATGCGAATGTTACCGGGAACGCTACTACACCTCCTTAATCGAGGGCACGCGGGAAAGAAGAAAGAGGAAGAAGGGGGGAGGGTTTATACCTACTGTATGTGACATACTACGATATAGATTGAAACCCCATCATTCCAGACTACTGTTAGAGCATGGCAGCAGATACATAGAGTAACGCACCCGAAGTTCAATTTTCCTTCATCATACACTGCATTGTTGATAAAAAATTCGTGAATAATGTCCTATGTTCCCTTAAAACACACGCCTTATTACCAACCGCCCTTGTTATTTTAGGAGAATCAACCCGTTTGCAAGTATTATGAGCGTTCATATAATCCCAAGCTAAGCATGAAAGCAAAGAAAACTTCAAGGAGCCTAGCTCAAATACATAACTTGATATCTGTATTGAAATATATATATATAGGTATACTTCATTATCAAGGAACAGAAAAGTGTTAACGATGTGTAAAGAGAGCGTAGACATTTTTTGGTGCACAATTGGGAACCACCAAGTTGGAGATCCTGTACCTGCGCGCTGGTACCCATGCTCGGAAGCTGAATCAGTCGGCTTCGGCGCCTGTGGCAGGATTGCCGAGGCGCGGCCGTCGACCTTCTTTATGAGATGCAATGCTTGCATTCGGGAGAGAAAGGCAAAAAGGGAAAAGGTTACTGGAGTGGCAGGTAAGCTATCTACCTAGGTACCTAGTTAGCCGACAATGTCTAAGTCAGTAAGTCGAGAGATTCCGACTTCGAAATGAGAGAGGATGACGAATGAAAGGGGGGGGGCTTTGTATTGTCTTTGTGTGAATGCCATAGTTTGTAACCTCAAACCATAACAATGAAAGGCTTCGGGTTTCTCTCTGAGCTACTGGGTATTGGCCATGTGAGGTAGCAGCTAAGGTAGGGCGTAACACACGTGGACACGGATCTCGGACCTGGCTGAGGGTACTGTACTACAGCATAGCTGGTCAGGTCTCGTCATTTGCCTTCCTTTACGACATAAGATTTAAAATTGTAATCCGGGCGAAGGCAATTTCGGGGCTCCAGGGCGTTGTGGGTGGCATTGCTTTGTGAGGCTGTCTCTTTCAGAGCCTGTAATTGGTCTTTATCCCCAAATGACGACAGAATGAACGATTCGGGCTTGTCCATTCAAGTGATGACCCATTGACAGGACAATGAGAAATAAAAAGACATTATCGAATCCTATTCTTTGAGTACTTTCCTGTTATTTAGAAGTAGAATGGCAATTCCTCCTCCAGAAACACCAAGGTGAAGAAACCAAAACAGTGAAAAAGAAACCAAAATTCCAGGACGATCCAAAAGATGTATACGGAACAAATAGCCAACATATCTGCTTGTCATCTGCCGGATTGGATGCTCTCAGGCGAGATCCCACTGAAAGTCAAATATAGTATCACGGAAGATTGTACGAGACTGCACGTCGTGGCCTCCGACTTTGTTAGCAGCTAGATGGACAAACTCGAGACGGTATCGCCCGGCGGAGAAGAAGAACGACGATGGCTTCAGCTAGTAGCTGGGCTGCCACTCCTTTGCAAGGGCGAAGTCTATGGGACAATTCCGTCTACTTGGGTTGGAGCAAGACGTTGAGCAACATACGACGTGGCCTTTCAGGTACGAAGATTGCCTCTAATCTAGAGAGTCGACCCGAGCTAATTCCGGTATTTGAATATATTAGTTTGCCGGATGTTTGGGTCAGATTCCAGATACGATAGTGTTTGTCTGTTGGATTGCCTCTCACGACATTCGCTTCACCCCTCACCGCTTCGGGTGGGAGCGGTAGCAAGGTCATGTGGCTGACGAGGACTGTTTTGCGAGTGTCACTACATGACGACAGGGGAGAACTATAATCCATTGATTATTGGGTTCGCTTCCACCATCGTCATCGGTTTGAGCTTTGCCGTGTGGGATCTTTGGAGCGATCTAGGGATGGGCGGGTACATGAATCCAGGCTTTTAGTAACAAAAAGCCACCAAGCCAAATCGGGGCTGGCGCGACAACAGCTCATCCAAAACTCCGGGAAAATGACATCATCTCTCAAGCCATGCCCCAAGCCAGAGACCAATCCCTAGTCCTCTGTCCTTAGGAAGCTCGCGTTCAAGTACCCGTCGAATAGTGCCGCATTTCCTCTTATTCGATGATGGCATCCCACATTCGCCATCCACGCACGTCAATGCCGGGACGGCTTACCAATGGAGCTTGCGTTGGCACTATGTTGCGTAACCTGTTCGATTCCCCTTACTTTTTGCCTGTATCACGATCCCATCGTCAGTCGGTAGGTAGGTACATATTTAGGGAGGAGGGACCATCCAACCCATAGAAACATTCACGGCATACACACTGTTATAGTAAAATAGTCATATATCCACATATTTTGTCTTATCATCCTGTTTCACAATAGTGAAGAGCAAGTGACTTTATTCTTCACTCTAAGTTCATATTATATCGTCAACTACAATTATCCTAACCAAAGGACATGGGAAAACTATCCCCCGTCAACCCGCGGAGCTACCTCCCCTCGAACGCTCACCCCGAGCACCGCTCGCAACGCAAACAGCTCGAGAAAGAGCACCCTTTTGGCTGGAAAGAGCCATTAGTCCTTGGTCTGATTGGCATTGGGCTAGCCTGGAACATAGAGAAGCAAGTTCAGAAGCACGAGGAGCGCAAGGAGAGGGAAGAACAAGAAGAAAGAGAACGGGAAGAGCGCCGTCGTCGCCGAAGAGAACAACATATCCGCAACGGCACCTTCGATCCTAGAAACCAGGATAGGGATACCGAGAGTGAAAGCCGGCACAGTAATGATAGGCGGAGCAGCCATGCAGAAGGTGCGGGCAGTGATCGTGGAAGGGACCGAAGCTCGGCTAGGGACACGGTGGACCTAGAAAGAAATCATCGGGGCCGTCGCGATCGTGTGCAGTCTGTGGATATGGGTCGGCGCGAGAGCCCAAGATATATCGAGGATGACCCATATTACGAACAATATCGATATGATATGCAGCACGACGACGGCCGACGAGATCGAGATCGAGATTATCATGGCAGAAGCCGGCGCGATTCCTGGTAATCATTAATCCTTTCCAAGACACAACATCCTCACATCGCCACTCATATTAAACACGCTTTATTTTATTATCGTATTGGTCATTTTACTTGAGAGCGTCATTTCGAACGAGGTCACATATGGCAAAAGCATGGAGTCTTGGAAACAATGGGGGAATTTTAGAACCGTTTTGAACGGGGTTAAGGCAACATCATATCAATTAAAGGAGCATGGTCATATATCCCGGCACATGCATGAAGAGGAAAAGGAGTTATCTATGGCAATTACGAAATACCAAGTATGAATAGCATTGATTATGTCGAGGCAATTATACCAGAATGAATTCACGATATTATGAACAATAATTATTTTACAACGCCTTGACTTGATGCATATCGTGACTCATTATATCTATCTATCGGTGGTTAATAATCTTATCTACGTCTCCTTAAGCACCTTCTCAGCTGCCTCGGCCAAGATCTCAAAATGCTTCCTAACATGATGCTCCTCCACTAACGGCGTCGCGGGATTATGTCGTATGGCAAACACACCGCCAACAACCGTACTCGACAAGAAGATCTTACCATCCTCCACCACAGCATCATACGCCTTCTTCGTCAGCGCATTCTGTTCCTCCAGCGTACTCCCCTCCTTCACAAGCTTAAACACCGTCAGCGCAAACCTCGGACCCGTCACAATCTCAAAAAGATCCGGCCTCCCCTTCACCAAGTCAGCAAACGTCTCCGCCAGCTTAACATGTTTCCGAATATGCCCACGCAAGCCCTCAATGCCGTACGAACGCACAACAAACCAGACCTTAAGCGAGCGGAACCTTCTCCCGAACGGGATCTGCCAATCGCGGTAGTCGGTCACGAGCCCCGAGTCCGTGTGCTGGTTCTTGAGGATGGCGAGGGAGACGCCGAGCGCGTCGGTCAGGTGCCGCCGGTTGCGCACCCACACGGCGCTGCAGTCGAAGTTGACCAGCAGCCACTTGTGCAGGTTCGTGTTGTAGCTGTGGAATTTGTCGAATGCTTTCGTCAGGTGCTGGTACTCCGGGCAGATCAGCGCGGCGCCTGCGTACGCTGCGTCCACGTGCACCCAGATCTCGCCCGCGCCCGGCGGCGCGACTTCCGATAGGACAGAGGCGATACCGTCCATGTCGTCGACCGCACACGTGTCTGTCGTTCCGAGGGTTGCGGTTAGGTAGAACGGCTCGAGGCCCCTGGCGCGAAGTTCGAGGATCACGCGCCGTAGTTCCGACCCCGTCATCCGGTACCCGTCGTCGGCGTGCACGGGGACGGCGCGGAACCGGACGCCGGCGATTTGCGCGGCTTTCTTGGTCGCGCTGTGCGTGGCGGCGCTACCCAATGCCACGAGCTTGCTGCGACGGATGGCGATGGCGTCTTCGCGCTCTTCTTCATCCGCAATATGCGAGGTCGCTTCGCGCAGGTACTTATCCCGCGCCGCGACCAGGACCGTGGCGATGGCCTCGGAGGCGGTGCCGTGGATGACGCCGCCGCCGTTGGTGGGGCCCGTGGAGAGGTAGCAGGACGGCAGGCCGAAGGCTTTGGCCAGCCAGTCCAGCACGATGGTCTCGAGCTCGGTGACGGCGGGGCTGCAGATCCAGTTGAAGGCCGCGCCGGTGAAGGCCGTGCTGTACATCTCGCCTAGCATGGCTGGGAAGCTGCTGGATGAGGGGAACCATGCTAGGAAGTTTGGCGATTGCCTGTAGCTTCTATGTTAATGGTTTTCTGGCTTGTGAAGAAGTGGGTGGGATACGTGGGACAGACCAATGCGTCAAGCCCGGGACGATCTTGGCCTCGAGGTCCTTCTGGATATCGGCCCAGGCCTCCCCATTTTGAGGTGCCTCTTCGGGGAGGAGCTTTCTCAAGTATCCGGGTTCGACATTGGAGACGACACGGCGGTCTTCAATGGTGTCGTAGTATTTGACGACTTATTATACGTTAATGCTGGAGGATACTAACTTGTGGAACGTAGTGAGACTCACTGTCCTCGATGGACGATATGGCCGCTTCTCGGAATTGCTTAGAGTCCATACCGGCCAGATTCAATCCGATCTAATTGCGATTCTCTTTCTAATAACTTGTGACAAAATGTTTGATAAATACCGAGCACAAAATTCTCAATGTTAATAAGAACGCTTGAAAGTCTAGAATTACGATATTCTATAGTTACCTACATATGTATGTTTTATATTCGATCCCGATACATCTAATGTACCTACATACGACTTCGGCAATCTTTCGCTGCAGATTTGGCGACTTTGGTGGCTCCACTTCCGAAAACCGAACGGTCGATTCCTTGTCTCGATGTGTCGCAAGTTCTTTCGGAGGGCGTAACATGGCATAGAATGTCAAAATCATGTCGAGACTCGACAAGGACGACAAGAAAATTATACACACGTGATAGAAGTGAAAAAATCTAATAACTGTTTATTGATTTATACTACCCCTTGTTCTTTGGGCTTCTCTAATTTTCTTCTTTCGGAAGACTATTTCCTAGAGAGCTAGGGCGAGAACTAACCCCAAAATATATGGCATATATGTAGGATTGACTAGCGAAAATTCATCAAATCATGGTTTCGTGGTGTAGTTGGTTATCACGTCAGTCTAACACACTGAAGGTCTCCAGTTCGAACCTGGACGAAATCATCTTTTTCTACTTTTGCTTCTCAGAACTAGCACCTCTCAAACTAGAGTATTTTTTTTATCTTCGCTTTTTTTAATAGGTAATTTATTATGCTAGTAGGACTTTAACGGCGTCGGGTAGTTACACTCAGCTCTACGTACTGCTTGCTTCCCATCGTTCATCTTTGGCGCCCTTTAGAGCATTTTACATAGCCTGCGAATTATATATTACAGCAGTATTCGGTTTATTTCATTTTAAATTTTCTCAGTATTGTACCTAACTAATATGCCTTCCACCGAGACTTTTTGCTATGTCGAAGTACTAGTTTTGGCCTCATCCTTGTAGGCTAACGTATACCGCGGCGGGATACCTGATGTTTGCCCATGTATGTTAGGGTTCAGGTGCTGAATATTAGAATAATTTGCGTTTCGACGTGAGGTATTCGGGACACATAACGAGCAGTCGTCTATCGCATAGATTTAGATAGTATATTGATATGCAAAACCTCCCACTTCATATCCTACCTAGGACCTAAACCTCTCCTGCCAGTCCTTATAATGATCCAGCATATCCTGCGTAACCAGCTTCGGCGTCTTCCTTATCGCCGCCAGTAGTACACCCATAGCACTCACTTCAGCATCATCACCGGCGTCCCAGAACGCCTTATCACAAATACGCGCAACCTCAGCACCCGAGTATCCCTCAGTCTGCCTTGCCAGCTCCGCCACATCGATACTCCCGTCGTCGGGAAAGCCCAGCTCCTTCGCTTTAGCCACGAAAATGGCCTCGCGCGCCTTGGCGTCCGGCAGCGGCACGTAGATGAGCTCGTCGAAGCGACCCGGTCTTCTCAGCGCCGAGTCCAGCAGCTCCGGCTTATTCGTCGCTGCTAATACAAAAACCTCACCGATGCGCTCGAAGCCGTCCATTTCCGTAAGCAGGGTAGTCAGGGCCTGGACACCCCCACTAGTACCACCGGTTGAACTTGAGCGAGTGCCGGCGATGGAGTCGAACTCGTCGAAGAATATGATGCTGGGGCTGGCCTCGCGGGCGCGCTTGAACAGGTTCCGGATCGAGCGCTCGGTCTCGCCTACGTACATGTTGAGCAGCTCGCCGCCCTTGACCGCGAAGAAGTTGAAGTCGGATTCCGTGGCCATGGCTTGCGCTGTCATGGTCTTGGAGCAGCCGGGTGGGCCGTAGAGGAGCACGCCTTTGGGTGGTTTGGACATGCGTGCGCGGGGGCCCTAGATTTGCATAATGTCAGAATATGTTACCTGCTTTAAGGAGGGGGGTCAAGTTCGGAACTTACCGTGGGATGTCGGAGCACTCTTTGAAGCGCAACCTTGACCTCCTCGTAACCGCCAATGTCGCTCCAGCGCACCGTGGGTGGCTTGAGATTTATGTCATGCATAGCGGTAGGTCGTACTTCTTGTAGGCCCTTCACGACGTCGTCCCATGTTAGGGGGTGTGTCTTGGAGGGTTTTCCAACTCGCTTTCTCCACGCCTTGGTTGCCCGATAGAGGACTTTGCGCAGATCCGCGCCAGTATAGGCATGCGTACGGTCTCCGAGATCTGATACATATTGGTCGAATACCTCAGGAGCGAAGGTCGGTTTAAGATATCGAATTATCTCTTTGCGACCTTGTGCATCTGGGACGGGAAGAGCTATGTGCTCTTCAAACCGGCCGGGACGTTGAAGCGCATGAGGGATGTCGTTTAAGTAGTCGAGACAGGTAGCTACTACTAGGACGTGCGGCCTCATGTTTTGTTGGCGTGCCTTGTTTGCCAATGCATCGAGTCCCTCTCCAATAGTCTCAACCATAACCAGACGGTTCGACTGGTCCTTTCCTATTAACTTAGTTATGTCGTCGATTAAGATAATCGTCGGGCTGCGCTGCTCGAGTGCTGTCTTAAAATGGGTTTGAATGGTTGACGACTTATCGCTGTAACTTAATCGGACAATTCTGCCCCAGTTCGTGGCAGCAATATGATCTAGCAGCATCGACTTTCCCGTCCCATGGCTCCCATGAATAACGATTCCACACGAATAAGTCGGTGTCGTATATCCTTCAAATTCGACATCGAAGTCGTTGAAGAATTCGTTGAGTTCGTCTATTTGGCGCTTCATAGCTGGGAGCGAGCTAACTTGTAACTTGCCCCTAATTTGGTCTGCATCGTCATCTGAGAATTCAACTACCGTAGACCCAGGAGCATATTTGGCAACGGTATCAGTTCGTCCATTCACAGACGTAACAACATATGAACGTCTAGACCCGTTCAAGACGATTTCTTCAAATGATATGCCAGGCAAGATATATTCAGCTACCTCTGTAAATGTTGTCAGACTAATGATACATGACGGGGCTTCGAAGGAGGCAGAAAAGGGGTCCCAATTATCAATATCAAGTATAAGTGCCAATGAGATTGCGATCTTGATATATGTCTTGATAAGCGAGTTCGTAGACACTTGGTTTACGCCCATCTAATGAAAAATATTCTCAATAATAAGGAGGCTAAGATTTGCCCCATGAGGTGTGAGAGTTAAATCAGCGAAACTCACCTAATCGACTTTCGAGATGGTATTGCCATCTTGTCTGTTCCGATGGAGGTAATGGTGCAGCATCAAGAGTTATATCTTTCATCATAACGACTCCAGCATCGGGAACAGGGCCACCAGGGGTCACTCGAGCTGTTTGGCCCAGCTCTAAACCGGCCAGTTTTTGAAAAACTCGGCTAATAGAGATAATGTTGTTGGCGACGTTCTTGTCTGGAGCCGGCCAAGCGACTGCCTGCAACCGAGTAGGCCCATCTATTTCGACATTGCAGAGATGTGCTGTAGTAAAGCCCCCCTGAGCGAAGGTTGTCGGATGAATAAAGATTTTGGCGGCATTTTTGTAGTTTGGATTCTTTTGACCTGCCACATCCTGTGGCTGAAGCCGGATTTTGAAGTCGTCTCTCCCCATTGTCGTCGGATGTTTGTCTGAATTTTCAGCGAATTATTGGTCTATCTTAGCTCATATGTATGAAAATTTCACAACTCTTCTTATGAGCTGGTCGGTTGTGGATGATGCAGGCTCGGAAAATCTGATACTATTAGTCTTAATAATCTCATTCATTGTCAACACCTAGAATGCTTCCTTAGAAAAGCTAGGATGTATAAAACCAAAGCCCTCAAATGTGTAAGTGGGATGGATGAGAAGTTCTCGTAGTATTGAAGTTGTTTGCACCTTGTGGAGTTAAACTTATAGCGCTTATAGTGCAATGAGCCAATAAAAAGCTTTCTGATTTGCCCTATTAAGCAGTTCTAGTAGCGCTCCCCTCCACTCCCAAAAGTCCCCGCCGTCAATTAGCTTCAACTTTTTCAACAATTCAATTCTCTTCGACGAACCCGCGTCCGCATTGCAATGCGCTGGGCATCACACCTCGTCGCCTCATGCTCCTACGACAGCTCCAGCGGCCATCCTCACGATCGGTAGCCGCAGCAGCATGGCGCTCAATACCTACAGCCCAGCTGCACGGTAGCAGCAACTACCGGCCCCAATCCTCATCACCTACTCCGTCCCACCAAGACGGCGCGCGACCTACAAACAAATCCCCCTCCCCCTCTCTCTTCGAAAAGCTATTCCCCTATGAAGCAAAGCAGGGACACACACAGCTTAACAGCGTCCCATTAAAGCGCCTCTGGGCCTCACAATTCTCCAAAGACCCCGACCCGTCCCGCCTTACCGTAGCCGAGGAATTCCACTTCAACTCCGAGGACGACGCCCCGTCTGACACCGGCACTGACAACGGCACCAACAACGGCAAATCAAGCGACAACACCCCCGACCCCTCCTCCGCCTTCCCCCTCCGCGCCAAAGCCATGCTCATCCTCTCCGCAGCCAGCAAGCAACTCCACGAAAGCGACTTCCTGCGTCTCGCCCCGCGCGGTATCCACGTCGAAGGCTGGATCGGCGGCATAACGCGGGTGATCCAAGCGCGAGACCCAGACACGTTAGCGCCGCTGGGCCACTACTTCGTGCTCTTCAACAACGCGGAGGCGGCGGTAGCGTACCGGGACGAAGTGGAGCGGCTGTGGCAGCTGGGCAAGACGTATGTGCCGGGGGCGCACCACGGGCGGAAGAAGGGGTCTGAGCGGATGATGGGGATGGGGATGGTGCCGGAGGGGTTGATGGCGGATGAGCGGGGACTGGATGTGGCGGCTGCGGTTAAGGGGTTTACGCTGGTGCCGCCGAGTCAGCGGTACCATCTCGAGCTCTCGACGGGCTATACCAGGGAGAAGATCGAGGATTTGGATTTAGGCGGCGCGGCGTTCGTGGATCAGTTGGCGGCGAAGGCCGGGACGAAGCATCTGGTTCTTGTGACGGTGGATGGGGGCCGTATAACTGTGGATACCTTGCGCCAGGTCATTGAGGAAGATGGCGTGAAGCGGAATCTGCCGTGGAGGGTGACGGATCTTGAGAATGGGATTATGCCGTTTGGGAAGAGTATCCTGAAGAAGCACGATAGGGACGCTAAAACTTTGGAGGAAAGCCTGTTAGACCAGGCTGGTCGGGCTGTGGGCAAGAGAGAGGGTGACGACGCCCATGATGAGGAGGGAGGTATTGTTGACGATAAGAAGTATAGGCGGTATCCCCGGTTCATCGTTCCGTTCACGGACGCAGCCGAGGCACAGCGCTTTGTCAGGGGCTGGCATCGGCGGCAGTTCCAGTTACGGATGGAGTACGAGCAGGAGGGCAAGGGAAATGTATCTTGGGACGAGACTAGGACTTTCAATGTTTCAGTACTGTGGTGAAATAAAAATTCGGAATATATTGGAAATCATCTATATCTTATCATGCTCACACTCTAATGCAAATTATTGAAACTACTGGGGGGTTGCTAAGGCGCAGGAACGACATTCTATTCTTAGGGGATAACAGAAAAGAGTCTTCCAATGATGCAGGTATCAAGACTCTTCATGACGATGGATAGTTAAGCAGACGAAAGCGATGATGACTGGAAAATGTATTAGACCCATATCAACCAAACTCCGCCAATATAGTTTCGCCCTTCACTAAGCCCCCCAGGCCGCATTCTTCCTAGTACGCGTATGTGTGTGTGAATGTCTATCGTGAAGCAAGCTCCGCCTTGCCATGCCATTGCCAACAATTGCTCTCTTCTTCTGGCTTCCAAGCTTGCCCCTGTCCTCTTCATTCTCAGGTGATATATCACTTTCCTGCTTCTTTCGGTCCTTGGGGTTCTTCTTTCTTTGCGTTCTCCATAAATCATATGCCTCGGTCTAGTGTAAAAACTCGCTTGATAACAAGAATCTTGCTAGCCTCCCACGAAGCCTGGCTTGGTTGATGCCTTGGCTTTACTCTGTCGACTGCCATGTCTCGTTCTCAAATTATGTCTTCCTAGCCTTAACAGCACTTCCCTAGTCCGCCGCTGCCCTCTCCCTGCGAGACGTTGACGCCGCCGGACGCCGGTGCGTCCGCCTTGGATGTGTTTATGATGCGCTTCTTGATGTCGGCGGCGAGGCTGTAGAAGGCCTCGTCGATGTTGATGTTACTCTTAGCGGAGACCTCCAAGAAAGGAATACCCAGCTCCTTGGCTAACGCTTCGCCTTGCTCTTTCGAGACGACGCGCTTTTCTTCCCAGTCACACTTGTTGCCGATGAGGATCTTGTTGACGCCTTCGGTGGCGTGCTGTTCTACGTTTGCGAACCAGGTCCGAATGTCTGTCCATTATAGTCAGCATATAGGTTCGTTGCAGCAATCCCCTGATATGTAAGCCGTTATCGATATCCGCAGCTCGCTGGAGCCCCTCTTTGCCGTATGTGAATAGTACAGCCGATGTAGCGGTGGAAAAGTGAGAAATAATGGAAAGGTGGTCTTACTCTCGAAAGATCTTTGGTCTGTAACATCGTACACCAGAAGGATGCCCATCGCGCCGCGATAATAAGCCGTCGTGATGGTTCGGAATCGCTCCTGACCGGCGGTGTCCCAAATCTGCAGCTTCACGCGCTTGCCATCTAACTCGATGGTTCGAATCTTGAAGTCGATGCCGATGGTTGTGATGAAGGACGGCGTGAACGAGTCTTCGCTGAATCGCAACAGGCAGCACGACTTGCCAACGCCCGAGTCGCCGATTAGGAGGAGTTTAATCTATACAATTGGGACCTTTTATTAGTATGCTTGAAGGCCAACGTTTGACATGGAAGGGAGAACACGGTTTGATGGATTAGGAAGATATCAAAAGATATATATCAGATCGTGGCGGGCTGTTCAAAGGGAGAGATGATATGAACAACATACTAAGAAGTCATAGTTTCGATTGCCCGACATTTTGGCAGAATCGCTCGTCTTAGACGGCAGGGAACGCTAGGGGGATTCGCTCGTTCGACTTGTTGCGTTGAGGACGGGCTATAATGTAGAGGCGGTATCAAGAATTTGGGATCTTCTTCTTCTTCACGGGAGATACAAACAAGAACGTGTCGTCAGTTGTAGGCAGTAATAGCAAGTAGTTGTCCGTGGCAGTGGTAGCGGTAGCGTTAATGTGGTACAAATAGCCTTGGCGCAGTAATTCACTTGTCTAACTCGCTTTGTACTAGTACCCTTAGCGCGAGTTCTGTATTTGTCGGAAGATAGAACCTTGAATGGTTCAAGTCTGAAATGCTAGTGGGACAGTAGAGACAAGAACCAAGGAAAAAAAAAAAGGATGTGGTGGATTTATGCATCTATGTTATGACCAACAATTTGAACGTTGAGAAAACGGTGTGCATTTCTACAATGCGAAAACTTAATTGAGTTGTTGAACCAAGCGAGGCAGCCTCAAACCTTCTCTGACTTTGATGGGCATCGAATGCTTTAAGGTTATTTGTTAGGGCAGCTGGGCAGTCACCGCCTGAAGTATTGTACCTCTCATAGTTGCTGAATGCCCCCCGTAGGTACAGTTGCTTCAATTTATAGGGGCTCAACACGCTACAGCCCGCTACCTACAGGTACATAAGTTAGGTATATCTACCCCAGAAAACCAGTTTCCTACCCGATTGCGTATCTCAGGTTATGCAAGAGTGGGCCTCTCAGGTACGTACGAATACCGCCGCAGCGGACCTAGTGAATTAGTTTACTGGGTCCAGGCCAGTTTCAACATTTCCCAGACTTCCAGACCTGCCTTATCGAGATGAAAAAAGGGGCTTAGATACTAATCAATTTTGTTTCCCATATAGTTAGTTGCATTGATTTAAAGTAGGCATTTCTTTTTCGACCGAATCACTACTAGGTAGGTAGTTAACAGTCTATCTAGCACAATCAGGGTTGTGTTGCAATCACTCGGTTGACAAAGGGGTTCTACACGAAGTAGAAATTCAAATGCTCAAATTCAGTCTTTTTAAAGACAAAATGCCGCCAGTGTGCTTTGTTATGCTAGTCCGAAATGCTTTGCTACCCAAGTAACTTCGATATATGCTGCGACTCTCTATCTTAACCACTTGGAGTATGCCCAACGTATTCTATCCAAAGCCCGCAACTGTGACTGGATTCCTTTGAGGTTGGCAAGATCATCGAGATCTTCTAAGAAATCCTTTTCAACATCGGCTGGAATAAGATTGTGCGCAAGCTGTCGGAGGACGTGTACCTCGCATACAAGGAGACCGTGGTCTTTGTAGGACAAGAGGTTGTTCGGCGAGGGTGTTGCTTCGGACAAGATACGGTCGATGTTACGTAGGACTCGGATGCATTTGCCAGCTTTCCGGGTAACACGGTAGCCTCTCCTCCCTCCGAGCACGCCGCGGAGATACTGCACGACCCCAACAGACACGAGGATACCAGGCGTCAGACCCACGAAGCCAAAGACAAGTTCCTGGCTCCTCAGAAGGGCGTCAATGCCGCTCATAGCAACCTCTACATCGACCTTCGTCTTCTGAACCTGAATCAGCAACGTTCGGATTAGATCGCCACGGACGGTGCCTATTAGGGGGCTGCGTAAATCCTTTTCGTATGCGCGTAGAATCGGTGTCATATCTCCTTCCCGGACCTTAGCCCTGATTTCGGCAAGTTGCGATTCCGATATCGACGGGGCACCAGTCGCCACACTTGGTTTATCGAGAGCAAAGTCGACGACCATGCGCTCTAAGCTTTCTCTATCCGCCTGAAGGCTATCCCGGCTCATGATAGCAATTTCGCTGTTCGAGTCATGGCGGATGGTACCAACAACCTTTCGGACGGGATCGATAACCCAGTTAAACCAGAAATCGCGGACGGTCACGCCGAAATCCCGAATCCATTGCAGGAGCTCTTGTTTTTTGTTGACGAGGATTCGGAGAATCGTAGTCGAGGATAGGAGAAGTGCTGAAGCGGGTAGCCAATATCTCACGAGTCTCGAGGGTCGCCCATTTTCTGCCACGATCTTTTTTGCTACGTGTATGTGGTCTGGTAAGTGGGTCTCCAGTATATCTTGAAGTCTTTTAGCGACGACCGATGGACGGGTTATTTCGTCCTCTTCGGCTTGAATCGACAACTCAGGATCCTCCTCGACGCCGGCAAAGACTCTATCTTCAAAGTCCGCAACGCCAACATCCAGTGTCAGAACGTCCTTAAGTACCATGTCCATCAGAACCACACTCCGTTCCACGACACCTTTCCATTCTTGGTTTGCTGAGAGGATCATATCGCTCTTGCCATCATCACTTCCATTGCCCCCAAATACCAAGCCCTCATCAATAAGTACACCCAGGCCACTTGAAGTCATTTCTCTGAGCCTCTTCAACTTGGCTTGCTTTCTTCGGGCCTCAGCCCGACAAAGAGCAATCGGGGACATAATCTTCCGTTGTACGTTGGCTAGTGACCTTTCTTGTATGGTATCCCTTACGATTCCATAAAATTGCCTCCATCGTTGAGCCAGGCCATCCTGAATCGATTCTGCGTTCGATATAGCTTCAGAACCTGCGACATAAACACCTCCACTTGTTAATTGCTGAAACTTAGTCTTGCTGTCTGCATAGACTTCCTTGGACCAAGCCCACAGCCGGAGAGGGGAGGTCTGCACCAAGTAAATGCTGGTGTACGTCGGGGAAGACAATACATCATCCCAGTACCAGATGTGGTGACTTAAGGGGATGATTTGATCTAGCAGCGTATCTAGGATGATACCGTACGTTTGGACAGTTGCCTTGCTAACCAGTATCCACTCGAGGTCTGCTTCATACTGATTTGCAGATATTTCCTCGCCATGAACTTCCAATAATCTTGACTGGGATAACAGAGACTGAATTTGCCACGCCGGGAGAACACTCTGCGATCCTGAGGCAGCCGACAAGGCCTTGATGATCCTCAGCAGTTCCTTCACACGGGGACTTTCCAAATCTTTGGAAGCTTGCTTGGCGTCATAGCTTGTCAAGTGACCGAACGGGATACGGTCTAGTTGCGCGTCCAAGCGCCGGACTTGACTAAACGACGTCTAAGCCTCATCATCATTGTATGGTGCAACCCATTTGTGCAATAACTTACTCGGCCACCAGGGACATTTTCCGCTTGGTTACCTAAAGTTGAGATTTTCTGGAAAAGGAGGATTATATGGGTCAATGCTCGGAGGTATGGCTGGACATAATTGATTATCTAACTCATGTCATGGCGGGTAACAAAGCCCTATCTCGGTATCCAAATGAAAGCCTTCTTTCGGCGGGGGGGTTGGTTAGCCAATAAGAAAACAAACAAATTCTTTTAGCCTTGCCAGATGCCTTTACAAAAGCTATGATGAGACGATATGAGATTGCGGTGAGCTGGACGTGGATTATTTTCCACAAGGTCGAATGTTGTCAGTCGATGTTCTATTTCGACGTTGTGTTCAGTTATGAGGTCATAAAACCCGTGCAGAAAAAAAATCAAGTACTCGAGCTGTGTGGTTCACAGCTTGAGCTTGTGAAGCTCTAGACTCGATAGGGTAAGGTACAGGGTGACGAAGAAGGCCTGATTCGGCGGTTTGGGTTAGGTAAGAAGATTGGACAACATTCAAAGCGTTCGGGAAGGAATATTGCCGGTCAGGTGACAATGATTGATCTGGCGGTTTGACCGTGGATTATCCGATAAAGTTATCTGATCTTGGAAATTAAAGAATGAAGTTCTGCAGCACTAACAATTTCAAATACGAATACGAGAAGCCACTCAGAGCTGCGAAATGCGCGTCCCCTGGCGAACTTACTCCACAAAGCAGCAAGCAGGACGGGTAGAGCTAATTCCAGTGGGCTCATTGTGGCAGCATTAGACTGATTGGTCGTACGTCCGGGAATTACCAGGGTCCCCTAAATCCAAAACCTTCATTTTTCTCCTTATCGCCTTCCACCGCCCTTATTCTCCTAAGTTGCCTAAGTTGTAACAAATACCAGTCGCCTTCTCGACGACTTTTTCCCTTTCCTTCCTATTCTTCCAGTGTCGGTCCAGCTCCTCGTCCTACCATCTTGGCAACCCGGGATAATACTTGACACTTGAAGGAAGGATAATAAGTCGACGCTGATATTGTATCTTTACTCCCATCATGGCGACAATGTACGTTCTCGATTCTCTACAGCTTGTCAAGTTACACAATTACGTGTTTCGACCATATACTAATTGCGCGCTTTATAGTAATGCCACCGTCGCGGGCGCTTTCACCCATCCCGATACGTTTATGGGCGTTTTCGAGGAGGTGTCAAAATACAATGTCCAACTCAACATCGTAGAGCGCGCCTGGGCTGTTAGTTTACCCCTATCCACCAAGCGCCAGGCACAATGCAGTAAACTGACTCAGTAACACTAGGCCTGGTATTTATGGATGCAGAATGACGTACTAGCGACGGGTATCATGAGTTTCCTAATGCACGAGATCATCTACTTCGGCCGGTGTATTCCCTATATGGTCCTCGACCGCATTCCCTACTTCAACAAATACAAGATTCAAAACCAGAAGATCCCGACATGGAAAGAGCAATGGGAATGCGCATGCCTCGTGCTTCTCAGCCATGTCACCGTCGAGCTTCCTCAGATCTGGCTCTTCCACCCTATCGCTACCTACTTCGGCATGGACTACGGCGTCCCCTTCCCTAAGATCTCGACCATGGCCCTGCAAATTGCCGTCTTCTTCGTTGTGGAAGACGCATGGCATTACTGGTTCCACCGGGCTCTGCACTACGGCCCTCTATACAAGATGATTCACAAGCTCCACCACACCTACTCCGCGCCCTTCGGTCTCGCCGCCGAGTACGCTTCGCCGATCGAGACCATGCTCCTCGCCCTGGGAACAGTCGGAAGCCCCATCCTATGGGTTTCCCTGACCGGCGAGCTCCACCTGTTCACCATGTACATGTGGATTGTCGGCCGCCTCTTCCAGGCCATCGACTCGCACAGCGGCTACGACTTCCCCTGGAGCTTAAGGCATTTCCTCCCTTTCTGGGCCGGTGCCGCTCACCACGATATCCACCATGAGAAATTTATCGGCAACTACTCCTCCAGCTTCACATGGTGGGACTGGATGCTCGACACCGAGTCGGGCCCTGAGGCAGCCAAGCGCCGCCGGGAGAGGAAGCTCAAGGCCATCAAGGCCAAGAAGGCCGAGTAAAGAGCCTCATAGCCTCTCATTGGGACATAAAATATGAAATCGGGCGGGTCAGCTAGTGATGACATACCGCCGGTCCCCAAACCACCACACTTGCTCCTAGGTATCAGAAATGCTGGTCACTGAGGAAGGGCAAGTTGGACCTAATGGCTAGAGACGCGACGGCACCAGGAGAACGACATTCTACGATTTCGCGTCGATCGTTAATTCTATAGACTCGGGCTGGTTGCCTTAATACACCTTTGTAATTCTAACGACGAGAAGAGAAAACAAGTACCATAGATTAATATCAAGCTCAGCGTCCTTCATTGGAACCGAAGCAAAGTTCACAATATTCAGGCTTCCGTGATGCGTGTTGGCTTGTGACCGTTTTTTTGTATTATGTTTCTTGGCGTCTTGTTGCTTATAGTAAGAGGCCTAGTATAACTATCCCATGATTATATGCTCGCCGTGAATTGCTCTGTTGAGTTTAGCCACGATGGCGTAGTTATGAAGTGTAGATGTTGGTGGCGAAGACATCATACTTTCTTACCCGACACTAGCAATTGACCAGAGGACTCTGTCGCACAAAACATCAGATCCCTACCGCAGTTATATAGAGTAAGACGGGTTATGGGGACGTATTCAAAAAATGGTCTGATGTTAAGAGCCTCATGACCTCTTTAAAGCCCCTTATTTCTTAGGCGTGCAACAGTCGCCGGCCTGTGTAACTGCGCGGTCAGCCACTTGCTTTAGTGAGCAGCTATCACCACCGCCGTTCTCCTCAACAATCTCGCCGAAGTCCCTAGCAAGGCCGTCGCAAATAGCCGCCAGCTCGACATCCTTCGCGGAGAGGCCCTTGGGGTTATGAGTTGTCCACCGGATATATGTCGTATTATAGACCTACACATGGATGACGAGTAGATGAGTCAGCCCGTTGTATATCATCAGTCAGCAAGACAATGACAGGCATGTGATTATGTGATTATGCCTATCGTGTAGTCGGCTACTACCTAGATAGGAGATTTTGGGCGGGTAGATATCTGAATGACTGCATGCAGCAGCAGCAGCAGCTACTCTCTCCACCATGCCGTGAAACAGCAGGGGGGCGATTCGTAACCTGAGGCTGACACGCCAGGTCTAGGGCTGGGGTTGAAACGATGATGCGTAATAGTACGTATGCGAGATGTACTATCTCATGGGTATCATACGTAGGAAGGGAATAACGACGGGGCGTGCCTTACGTTGGACCACTCTGGATGATGATTCTTTACTTTACATTGCAGCGATACTGCAGTCATGAAGTCCTAAGAAATCAATATTGATTAGTAACGTCTGTTATGGCGTTCGTTTCTCGGAGTGCTTGTAAAACGGTATTTGGTGCGGCCATAGAGATCATATAGGCTTTTCGGCATCAGATAGTGTGGCGGAGAGGACTACCCCGAGTCCCCGGGTGCCACCATTTCATCCAGCCAGACGGCTATATCAAAACCGTTTGAGCACCGACACCGGCGAATAGGGTTTCGTTGGCGTCAGCAGGAAGACCATGGATCGCTCATGATCAGTCATGGCGTCGTATGGTTGGCCATAAGGGCATTTTTCCCCGAATCAAGAATGGAAAAATTGGACCCTGAAGGGTGTAACGCCCTCCGGCATTCCAGTCATAGTCTCCCGCCGTCGACACCCGGAGGTGGACTGATCATGCGAGTTATGCTTGCACCCCAAGGTGGCCCCAATACGGCGGCAACTTGGAGAGAGACCAAGTTTCCAGTTGATTATCCAAACTTAACCCACCGGCAGTTCTCCCTTTTTTTTTTCTCCAGACCCTTCGTACATGGGGGCAGGGTAAGGTAAGGGATGGGGCTTGATGTAGACGCGGCTCCAATGAGGATGATCCTCGGGAACTGCTGCGGCCGAATAGAGTAAATGCCGTATCCAGAGGTACAGAGGGAAGGGATCTGATGGTACGATGTGGAGGGAGAACAGGGACCTGATGGCTGACTCACCCACGTCTTGGTAAACGTCTTGAACTTGAAGCTCCTCTCTAGACCCTCGCCGCCAGGAATTAGTGTCCACCGCCCCCCGCGCCCTGCTGATGCCAGCAGAGGTTCTAGGGCCCGAGTCAGAGCCGGCTCGTCGACGCCAGCCGAGAACTGAGGCACTTGAGGTTGAGCTGGTGCAGTCATGGCTGCCGAGCTCGTGAAAGTTCGCCGGTCCTGATATAAGGATGAGTGCTTATGAGAGTTCACAATGTCCTGAGGGCAGTGACGTTTCGTTCCCTGAGAATGGCTTGATGCTGCCCTCACGGCAGTGCTAGCGCAACGGAGTAAAGGGCGTGTATATCGAACGTGCATTAGGTGATTAGGCGCGAGGCAAACTATTATTAGACTACTGAATAGCTGGTAGCTAGTAGTGTAACGTAAGTGCTGTCGTATATAACTAGCCCCTCAGATGATGGAAGCAGATTGCGAGGTATCCTGGTTTGCTTGCTTTTTACCGTTCGTTGATTCGGTAGAGGAATATGAATTAGCGAAGCTTGATATCAAGAAAATGTAATTCCCAGCGTTTATTTGCAAATCGTTACACAAAGTTACCTACGTGCTTTAAGGTGGGTGGCCTGAGCTTGAAGCTTGTGTTACTTGTTACCTTCTTAGGTTAGGCCTATAAGCTACGTGTATCTACATCCTGAAAGTATGTACATACATGTCATGACCGAGGGTTATCGTCAGTTACACAAGCTCTCTTTTTTCTATACCGAAAAATCAAAATAGGTTGATTACCTATTATGTATGTAGATAGGTATATTTCGAACTAAGAAGAATAGTATTATGCTGTTGGTACAACACATACGACACACCTACTACTTTCGGGTATTCAGCTCTTATCACCGAATAAGTTGCAGATGATCGTCTGTTTCATAAGGGCACGGTCGCTTTATCATGCCTCATTCGGGCTGAGCTATCCCCTACTAAATCCGCATTCCGTCCCGTAGGTATCCTGTTGTCAGCAGACCGCATTGACTAGTTGTTGGTGCAGTACTCACCGCTTGTGAGTCGCTCAGCTTTTACGAGACCTACATTCTACAGTTTCTAACGGATGGGAAAACTTATTTGTTAATCTCGCTAAGACGTGATTTCAGCTTACACGCTTGAACCCCCCGGTGGGTTCCGGTCCGAGCAACATCCATGATGAGGCTCCCACGTGGATGGTGGATGTCTCCTCCCCATCCCCTCCTCTGCGGGTATGACATTCATAACGATAACAAAAGAACGCCACAAGCACCGGTGGTATGGTTAGACTTGCTCATTCCCGGCCGTAGCCTGTCCGTCGTAATCAAATGCCAAGGCTCTGTGCGTTGGGCTGTTTTCGTAAGTGTTCCATAACAGGAACAGCGTCATCCCATTTCATCCATATTTGTCCACAGAATATGTACCTAGGCTTCCGATGACATGAATATTGCTTTCTTCACATCTAGAATCATGCGGTCTAGTCGTGAAATATGGCAGCTTTCGGAGGTTCCAAAATAGTATTCATGATTCCCAAACTCCGAACATTCAGCCTCCGTTGGGGCGTACCTTGCCCGGAGTTTCAAAGAACCAGGTCGATGCGCCCGGCCTCGTGCTCTGATTCCTTGGCAAGGACATTCCCCAACGTGGGGAGCCATGTCGTCCCAAGTTGGAAAGTCATTTATGCTTCATGATCCTATTCCGTAAGCCGTTGTCAAGCGGCACGGACCTTCGTAGGCTGGCCTGTAAGCATTTGAAAGTTGAACGGGGTTAGCAACGACCTTCTTAATGTCTTCTCGTCTTAAGTTCTCTGTCCTACCCGCCCAGCTTTTTAATATAACAAGTACTAAGTAAAGCCCTAAGGGACTTGGAACTGGGTATGCTGGAGAACCAAATTGTCCATTCCGTCCTCATTGGTGGTTCTTTTGCTCTTTGGTAAGCACTGTTCTAGTTTCTCCCTGATATTGTTCATGGACTTGTCGATACGGTCGCCTGGCTTCTGGTTTCTGCTTTTGAGTCCCAAGCCCCCTCAAGCTTTCCGGGAAAGAGACTAGTATTTGAGTCTCGTGCATGGTCACATGTCTCTCATAGCGCCGACTTGGATGTGGTAAGAGGGGTCCTGATGAGGCTTAACCATCGACTGAAAGACAATGAGAAGCGGTGGGTAGGACTGTATTAGCTGGGGGCTGAGGAATCTAATAGACAGCCGAGTGGATGAAGGAAAATGCCACATCCAACCAGCTCATAGAATGTAGTTAGACCGCCTAGTAAGCCCTCTCGAGGCTCTGTGTATACGGTTGTACCATGGCGAGGTGAAATCGCTGCCTGGCGTCCAGGCTAAGCGTTGAATCAGTCAGAGGAACTGATAGCTGGGACGATATCCATCAGCAGACTGCACTTTCGAGAATACCCCAGAGATTCAGGTACCTAGGTAGGCATGCTATCGAGATGGGACGCAACCCGCTATAACCCTTGAAGCTAGAACGGTAACAACTTCCGGTTTCTCAGCCACGTTGTAGCTCCTAGGTAGGTAGCTTCTAAGTGTGGGTAGTCGAAGCAATCACTCTCGATCCTATGGGAGACAGTTCCGTACTGGGTATAGAATGAAATGCCGTACCTACATGTTGCCATAGCCTGTATTAAGTCACAGTAATACCTTGATTGCTCCTATAGTAACATAGCTATTGAAGCTTACCCCAGCCCAGCATGGGCGTGCGTAGATCACGTACATACAAATATGCATTGTCAGCAACCAACGCGTCCATGCTACTTTGAGACCCCTTCCGTTCCGCATTCCTAATCGGGCCCTTTTTTAGGGACCAACGAATCGTAACGGATGGGCCTTGGGGAGATGACTTGTGCAGAGTTTATTAGTCATTTGGTCTGATGGGATAGGTAAGCACCAACATCCTAAATGGGTAATCCCCAGCTTTTCTCAAAACGGTAGAGCATACGGGAGCAAACTAAAGTTAGGCTGTCTCTCTATTGTTCACTCAACGATAATATTTTGTTCGGCAGGCTTTATTTATTGAAGCTTATTCAGAAAAGACAAGCCGTAGAGCTCTTGGCTAACCTCGCTTATGTTATGATGCTAAGTATAGACTTAGACTTGGATCCTAACTTTATTCTGAGACTTAACGAGCCTATGTTGGTCATCGCTTGCTCAGTTGCGCAGCATTTCCGGGCCGAGAACTCACAGTTCTGCATGTAGAATGCGACGCAAGATTGGCCAACCGTTACGAAATATTAAAATTACTAATCCTATGCTGGTCGGATGTTCGGTTTTTGTGGATGTATAGGATGAAACCTTCTGGTCCAACATGCTTAATGATGTTGGCATGACGTGAGGGTCGAATGTCAAACCCAACACTGAACGCTTTTAATCTCTTACTCAATACTACAACTGCCTATACTTGAGACGAGACGTGCATTGCGCTTGGGTTGCGTCTCAATTCGAAAGCGCGGAGGGATAAGATGTGAAACGGTATGATAGGATACCACTAGTTGACACTGATAGGGTTAAGATGCCGTCTGGCTCTCATCACTTGGATTTATCATTTATCCCCAATTTCAAAACGGTGATCGGACCTTGCGGCACAGTGGGCTCGAGGCTCTGCATATCAGAAGTTGAGCGAACCAATTTCAGGCATCAATACTACTCACTTTCAGCTTATGAGTTCATATACTGTGCAACCAAGTAGGATTATACGGGGGATGCCAATCAATCGTTGTACCATCCATGAAAGAAGCGTCACGCATGCTAATAGCTAACGCTGTTTTTCGACCAGGGCATACAAGTTATCAGGTAATATGAGTCGACAATGTCTCGCAATTTCGCAAATCCTCCCGAGGCTCTTGAATTTTCCTCGTTTACCGCATTTACGCCGTATCAATGAAGAGCCGGTCGATTCCCTACCAGCTCATTACATTTTTCTGACAATGCGAAGCAATCAGGCAAAAATGGCTGATAGAAGTGACACAACCTCCTAAAGTCTAGTGGAGGGGATAGATCGACAGGATTACTAAAGAAACAATGCGATGGAATCGGCTTTCCGCCTTAGGCTCGTCTAACGTTCAGACGCCCATAATAACTCTGCTTGGCGGAGAACCAGAGTAAGCTGTAGAGGCCAACACGCAATTAAAACCCGACAACAAAAAATCTCCAACGGCATGAAGAGCGAGGAATGGCTTTTGTTGCCGACGACCGCCGCGGAATGCCAAGACTCCTAGGGAGGTGCGGGAATATATTGGCCTGCGTATCAATCTCGATTCTTCCAAGTCTCTTCGGATTGGATGGCCGCTAAGTCAGATCCAACATACATAAACTGTCATCAAAGGATACCCTTTGCTGTATATAGAGGAAAAGTTCTCGAGCTGATACTCGTGAGCAGATCCATTTGCGTTTTTATTACCTAAAGAGGTAATAAAAAAAATCCCTGGCATGAGGCTCTTGGCTTCAATCTTATCAGGGATTACCTAAAGTAGTAGTATACTCTGCTTAGCTAATTGTCAACTTTCTACGCAACCGTTATTACTAACACTATACGGTAGGCAACTAACATTTCAAGGTTGCGAGACTCGACTGGTTGGGTCGCTCGGACATGCTCCATTGTTCCCACCGTTTTGTTACGGTAGAGGCAATCAGATCGCGTGTCACGCAGAGACCCTTGGAATTCCCTTTTTCTTCCTAAACCACCGATGTCCCCGTTATGTCATGACCCAATCAATATAGCGTCGCATAAAACCCTGCACATAAAATCGTACATCTCGGTACTAGGCTGCCAAGAGACAAGGGGGGACCTATACGTATTAGTAATAAAACCGTGCGCCCGGCGGAGGGCATCTTTAGCCTGTGGCATTACGTAAGTATTCGTTTGGAACTTTTGCATTAATCTCGGGCTTGGATTTTAATGAACGAATTGTGACGAAAAGCCCTTTTAGGTATATGGTGTGCGGCAGGTAACATTTGAAGTTCCAAATGTTGTGTAAGCCATTTGAGACTTTGATTTACCTACATGTAGTATTCAACTTTTGGTTCGTGATACCTTACGTAATGATGTGAACGCAAAAGGGATTAAAGATGCGAAGCTTTTGAGACCTTGCTGCAAGCAAAAGAGAGCAAGTTGTTAGGGGACGGACGTTGAAAATTGTACGGTAGGTATCCAACCAACGCCCCAGGGTGTATGCATAGTTGGAGAACGATACAGCCGAAAGAGTTCCAAGACCGATGCTTAGGCCTACATATACCGTATGTACATAGGACATATTACAAAAGAACAAGAAAGAGAAGGCGAAAAAAAGTCCGATCTTTATTATTACTACCTCAGCCCAGCCATACGGTAGTATACAATGCCTGCTTTACCTAAGATATTATATATATCGTGCCGCATACATTTAGCCATTTGTGTACACTTAAAAATGTGCTTATCTGCCTGTCGTATAAGCGATACCACTGCTTCGACAAGCACTTGCAAAAATATCGGAAGTTTTAATGGCCTTGTATTGAGCAAGTACCTGTACGTACGGACGTAAATGTGGAGTGGGAAGAATTACCTAGAAAGGAAGGGGACTCATTGTTTGGTACGACGACGGATGGAATGAAAGCCGAAGCAGGTACGTGATAAGTACAAGGGCAGTCATAGCACTTTAGCTAAGGAAAGTTACCTCGGCCGACAGCGCGGAATCCGAGCATTCCAGCATTCCAAGGTTAGAAGAAACTTGTGGTGGAAGTCGTAAGGTATCATTGATGGGAAGGCAGCTGCTACCTGGAGGTACCTGCGGTATGTAGGCACTTCCTCAGTCCTTTTAACCTGTAGTGAACCATCTGTTTCGGGTATCAATTCGCAACTTCCTTATTGTTGTGGTTATTATTATCGTTAGCCAGGTTACACGAATGACAAACCAACATTGATTACGAAGAAGAAACGCCGCCCAACCACTTTTCACGCCATCATTCCATTGCGCAACCACCAACACGCATCATTCAAATTCTCCCGCCGGCAGTTCGCTATCGATTTGTTACGCAAACGTCTGGTAGAATTGGGAATTTTTAGCTTTCAGATTCTACGTACTGCTCGGTCAGCTACCAAGTCCACAATACCCACCTCTCTATACTGCCAATTTCCATTCGTCCTTTTTTGATTGCTTGGCTGTGGTGGTAGCTACGTACTGGTGGCACAACTAGGGCGTCCACAGCTTGCATGTGCTGACAAACCACATTGACCTCACTGTCTGATCAACAATCCTCGTTCCCTTCCTTCCCCCTCGGACATTTCGGTCATCCACATACTGTACATGTAGGTAAACCAACAAGCAGCTTAACATCCCCACTCATTCAATTCGCTGCTCTTTATTGGCGGCAGTTCGGGGTTTAACTAAGACACTGTGTGTGGCACTGTCCACAGTTACGCACCAGCCACGGGACCGAGCCTAGCAGCTGGCATTTGTGTTGTGTCGGGTCCGTTCTTAATTTTCATTTTCCTCGCGAGGTATTTTGTTTTGCAATATTCCTCTGACGCTCATCACTCCAAAGGGATAGACTCGCCAACCTATTAGATCCTCGCTGAATAATCTATTACGATAGACCAGTCACGTGGAGTTACGGGTATCATTGGGTCCTTAACCCCGTGAGGTCACCTTGAATTCTGCCGACACCAGATTGGGTAGGCTATACGACGAGGAAATCTGGGGCTTCGATTGGTTTGCCAATCTGTTACTCGCCGAATTTCGCCAGGCGTACTCAGCAAAATATCGAAGTTTCCTTGTTAATTATCGAAGACTACCACCTTGAGTCATCAACGACAGCAGCCACTCCGTCAGGCGCAATCAATCTTCGGGAGATCAGCCCACCGCCAGAGACTGACACCCTTTTTTAAAAAAAAAAGTTGGCGACGCGCGACTATTGACAACAGCAGCACTGTCGCCTGTACTTATGGAGTACGCTACGGCTGCCGCTACTACTATAGCCATCGGCCAGGTCAGCAACTAGAGAGATTTTCGTGCATCGTTTATTACACTCCAGCCACATCGTTTTCTTTAAACCTTCAATGGTGTGCGATAAACCACCTTACCAGGGGCGCGCACATAGTACATACCTCATACCTATTCGGTGTTCAATTTGACTTTCCACCCCTGCAACAACAAACGCCGTCCTTACTCCGAGCGGAGCCGTTGCGCACTTCTCTAATACTTGGTTGTGCGTTTTGGACGGAACTGTTTCCGTCCCCCGCCCGTATTTCGCTTGCAGTAACGGTCTCACAAGTCGTCACCACACAAAAATTTGGTAATCTTGATGCTGACTCAGATACCCAAAATGCAGAACCACACTGGCCCAAGTGGTAAGTTGCCGCTCTTTTTTAGCTTCTTTTTTTCTTCTGGCGCTATTATGGCTGCTGTGGTACAACTACCCTAGGTAACTAGGTACATTTCCAACCATCCATCGAAACCTGAACCCCCCATCCCCTGTTCTTAATACACGCACCCCTCCACCGTGACGCCGCATTACTGCGCAGCATACACACCCCCCTTGGACACCCCAGCTATGCCTTGACCGTCTAAGTCGCTTCAAGTCACACTCTTGCTGCGAACATGTAATCAGACATACCTCATATACTGGCGCCAGGAGTTTTTGCTGTTACTTTTGACGGCTTCGGGGTCGCGTTGCAAGGTCAATCTAGGATCCATCCATTTGCTTTTCCGGTGCCCCATATCTTCCATTACGAAATACCCGCCTACATCCTTGACAAGCTTTCCTACATACATAGTCGACCTGTAGTCCGCCTCATTTACTTCGTGGCTTAAATTCTGATACCCTCTTTATATCTCTTTTTCCCGTTTTTAGATATATACTTCATACTTCATACTTCATACTTCATACCCTATACTGGTGTTTCATTCACTGACACAACAATTTTGTTTCAGAAGATCCTGAATTGCGCGCAAAGCTTGAACAGGGAACGAATTATTTGAATCATTCATCATCCACGTCGGCGCCATCTTCAATATCTACTGTCGCTACAGCTCATCCCGCTCTCAAGCCTATACGACCGTCACCCCAATCGCATGGATACGGCGGTCCAGGTATAGAGACACAGTCGCATATTCACCCTCAGCTTAGAACGACGACTACGGGTGTATCAGCGTCTGATATGATGCAGAGAGGAGTCTCACCTCCGTCCGACGAAGCCGGCCCTGTTTCTGGATCTCCCGTCGCTGGTATGGCTGCTCAAAGCCTTCTAGGGCATGACCCTGATGATTCCGTCACCGATGGACGAAAGGCGAAGCGGGAATTATCTCAATCAAAGCGAGCTGCCCAAAATAGAGCTGCTCAGGTAAGTGGGCCTTCTTTTTCCCTGTTGTTCCATGATTTGCAAGCTGGAGCCACCGTATTTAATACGGTTAGAGAGCCGAGGATCCCATTGTGTCTTCGGTGGAAACGGCTCGTGTTCTACCCAGTCGGGCTCCACTATGTCGAGACTCACTAGGCCAAACATTACGTAACTAACTCGATACTGTAGCGTGCTTTTCGACAAAGAAAGGAACATTACATCAAGAAGCTCGAGCAGCAGGTACGCGAATATGGGGAGATGGAGCATAGCTTCAAGGCGATTCAGAACGATAACTATGCACTTCGCGAGTACGTCATCCAATTACAGTCTCGCCTCCTGGATCTGCAGGTCGAATTACCTCAGCCGCCACCGAATGTGAACATTACGCCTCCTAGTGCGGCGTCTACTAGCGCTCGTGGCGCACACGCGACCGCGGCCCCTGAACCTGGCTCGAACAGCAACAACGCAGGTACACTGGCGGACGTTGCGGCGGCGGTAGCCGGCTTAAGGGCTAGAGAGCCTTCTGCGGATGGCCTGTATTCGAAGCCAGCTTATAAGGCGGAGGCCAATGAAGACACTCAAACGGCAGAGGAGATTCGCAGACAATTGCAGCAGGACGGATTACCAGCTCCGTCGTCTTTGCGAGCCTAGTCAACTCATGAGACGGAGCAGGATGCCGATTATTTATTGAGGCAATGTATGAACGACGACCAATATCGTCAATACACTTATCCCGAACCAAGCAATTTCCGAGGGAACTTTTCTGGCGGAGTAGTGGGCGGATTCTACGGGAATTAGAACTCCATCGTGGCGGGCAGTAGGTCGTAGGTGGGGGAACAATGGTTTCGAGGGTGCAGATAAAAGAAGGGGGTTCCGACCCTCGGCCTAATTTTATATCTGTCATTATGTGGCGTTACAAGGCTTCGCATGAGGTTTTTATTTTTTTTTATTCAACAATTGGTCGGTTTAGGCGTTCGAGAGCATCATACCAGGGTTGCGACGGCCGTGCTGCGACGGCTCGTAGTAACGGATGGATGTTTCGCGATGGTCTTAGACGGTTATTACTTGCATCCCCGGCACAACAGAGGGGTAACAAAGAAAGGAAGGGAGGGTCGACGGGAAGGTTCTATTGCGAAGGAAATGGAATTGAGCATAGGGTGGGTGTGTGTATGTCAAATGCGAGTGAGAATTCGTCGTCATCTATTAAGACGAGGCGGCAACGAGAAGGAAGGTCAATTAGGTATTCAGAAAGGCGGATGATAATTGCGAAGCAGCAGGTTACGCGCGAGAAACCTTTAGTCAATACCATGGACATGGACATGGAAATCCAACGAATTATTATTCGTTTGAATCGAATACCATTCGCTCGGAAGGTTGTCTGCGAGCTACTTCTTCTCTCTTGATAATGAAACATAATAACGTCGCCTCGCATTAGGTAAAAAAAAATTTAAGGTCTTCCAATTGACTAACTCGCTTTCAATAATACA
This sequence comes from Hypoxylon sp. PDH2405, assembly GCA_023628415.1. Classification (NCBI taxonomy): domain Eukaryota; kingdom Fungi; phylum Ascomycota; class Sordariomycetes; order Xylariales; family Hypoxylaceae; genus Hypoxylon; species Hypoxylon sp. PDH2405. Next base: position 410,540 of record JAMAKT010000004.1, on the reverse strand, counting down.
CTCCATTGAATTTTCGACCCGTGTAAAACCGTGTATTGCACCCGTCCCTTACCCAGGAACTACATACGTAGCCGCCTATGAGTACATATTTTTTCTCATCATGTTTGCTTCTCTTCTTTTTTCCCTTTTCCTTTTCAACGGATATCGGTAGGCACGAGGTAGATAGGCAGGTAGTTGGGCTATTATTGAACACGGGAGGTAAAATACCCGTTGATCGCATACTGGCCGTCCAACGAGCGCACGCTGTAGGTGTTGCATCCCACATGTTACACTGCCGCGGACCGGCGCGTGGTACAGCCCAGCCTGAAGGATTTTTGCCCAGTTCGCCTAGGCGAGCGCACACAGATCCCGTTGCCCGTCACTACCTACTACTACTACTCCCCAGCCCCAGCGTTCCTTCGCAACGCACGCCTACCTAGCACCACCGTTACCTCAACATTCCTTTCCCCCGCGTCGATCCTTCGAAACCTTTTTGTCCTTCGTCGGCCCCATTGTTGCGAGCTCCGAGCGGAGACCGTTCGGACCCTCCGGTTTTAGTAAGGGTATGGATATGAGTATGCATTGTTGTGTATGTGTGGTATGAGGTTTGGCAGTGGTGCTTCGTCCGGGGGATGAGGAGAGAGGGGGGCGCGCTCAAGAATACGAGTTGCCCATATCATGTTCCTGGATTTAAAAATAAAAATGTTAATGTTGAGGAACCATGCCGTGCTACAGTCGGGTTCTCGTGGAAAGGATTTAGTTTTGCAGTTGGGATGGGATGGGATAGGATAGGATAGGATGGGGGTAGAATTAACTAAAAACACTCCACACTCGTGGATTAATGATGATGTGTTGATATTGGTGATCTAGCTCCTAACTCCTAACTCAAGGCAAAAAGAGCCGCAAGCCGTCTTATTACGGCGGGTTGATGATGTGCCGTAGATTGCCGGTCCACTAGGTACAGTGATTTCATATAATACAGGGGTGTAATTGTGTCATAATGCAGGGAAGAGGACAACTAGACAGTCAGATCAGTCACCGACGTACCTTCAGGTAATCGTGTCCCTTTTCTTCATATTCCGCCTTCGTCACCGTAGCCGCCTTCCAAGCATCTGTTCCGACCCACTGGGCAGCGCCCTTCCATGCATCTAGTATGGCGTCTTCTGCGCGGCGAATCTTCAGCGGAGCATCGATAGGCAGAAGCGGCGTCAAGCCCTGCCGAAGTCGATCATCGAAGCCCTTGAAGAGCGTGTTGCCACCAGTCAGGAAGATGTCCTTCAGGAAGTCGTCGCGGTTTAGACCGGGAATGCCTACGAGCCGTTGCGTTAGGATGTCGCCTGCGATCTCGACGAGCCCGGCTTGATCAACTCCCGCGATGGACGGTTGGAAAACGACTTCCGGTACGCGTATACGCTCGACATTGAGGTGGATTTGGTGAATTTCAGCTTGGGAAGAGGGATCGAAGGGTCGGGGTCCACGCAAGAAGGCATGTAGAAGGCTCTTGTTCCAGTCGTTTTGAGCCTCCCACGTATGTTCGTGGGTGAAATTCTCATCGTAGCGTAGAAGGTCCTCCTCAAGAGCCTTAAGTGTGCCTTCAAGGTCTTCCTCACCTTCTTCGTCGTCACTACCGCCCTCGCCCACCTGAATTTGCCGGTACACGCCCCAGTCCTCGTCGTTTGCACCGAAGTTATCGTCGTCTCCGCCGCGACGACGCTTGCCTCGGGGGTTATCAGAAGCAAGATTGGCAATAGACTTCATGCGTATTTGAGATGCTAGTGACTTGCGGTTCCCGAGGTCTGCCTTAAGTCGATCACGTTCCTTCATCTTTTGTAGTGTAAGGTTTCGGGCCACTCGCTTCTCCTCGAGCCAGCCCTCGAGATCATTCTCGCGACGCTCTCTGTCCAACCGCTCTTCCTCTGCAATTCGCGCTTTTTCGGCTTCTTTCTCAGCCTTGGCGCGTGCGCGTGCTTCGTGATTCGATTTAAGGAGTTTTTGATGTCGCTTCATCTTCAGACCAGCTTCGTCAAGTTGGTCATCTGGTACTTCGAGGAGACTGAAATCGGGAGCTTCTTGCTCTTCCTCCGGATCACCACCCACGTCCTTTGTACGAGCGCGCTTAATAGACTTGTCCAGCTCCTTGATTGTGCGTTCAAGTGCAGCCTCATCCTTCATATCTTCTGCGTCAAGAAGGCGTCTTGTGTCTTTCTTGTTTGCGTCGTTGATCCTCGCCTGAAGATTTTTGTAGTACTCTAACTCCTCTTCTTTTTTAATTAACTTCTCTAGGCGCATTTTCGCTGCCTGCTCTTGTAGTCGCCGGCCACTCTCTTTCTTTCGCTCGGCTATTCGAGCGAGCTCTTCCTCACTCTTCTGAACTACTACCTCCTCTGTATAAGGGTATTGGATGACGACGTCTCGGTCTTCTAGACCCGTCCAATCCAAGTAGGATCGTAATTCTTCATCGTAGTTCTGAGATACGTAACAGTGATCTTTGATCATGTTCTCAGCCTGGGAAGCGTTGAGTTTTCCTGGGAACGAGGGGTACTTCAGACGGATCAGTTTGAGGAGGTATTCTGCGGAATGCCATCCTCCCCAATTCAGTCGGATGGCTTGAGCTAGCATTGCCTTCGAGTCAAACACGGGTATAACATGAGTCGCGCTGTAGGAGGAAGACACGACCAGTCCAGTCTTGCCCTTGTTGTATCGGTAGGAGAAAAGAGAATCTATGCCTGTAGCAAGTGATGGGGCCTGGTAACATTCGAAAATGATCTCGTTCATAGCTATAACATATTAGCTGTATTCAAACCAAAGAGTTTCGGGGAGCGCACATTTTCGTGAGTAGGGCAGGTTTGCTACAGCCTCGGTCATAACGATGGGGAAGTCAATAGAACCATCCGCATTGTTCATGCCTAGCTTCAAGAAGGTCCAATCTAACACATGTTCCTCTACGTCCCAGTTGCTAACAATACCAGTTCCAGCTTCGAAGGCGTTTCTGATGTGTCCTCGAGCAGTCGTATCGGCGTAACAGTCGTAACCTGCGAAAGAATACGTCTTGCCGAGCTTTCTGTCTCTGTACTTGGCCATGATGGGAGGAATGCTCAATCGCGGTTTCGACTCGAATGACCATCCAGATCGGACAGCGGATGAACCTATGATACGAAATCCAAGTTAGCAACTTAATATTATGGTGGGACGTGAGAAAGCGCACCATTGTCAATGACGATGGCAACACTGCCGTCAGGTCTCGACAGAGCCTCTTCGCGACCATCAGGTTGGGGAGGAACAGGTTTCTCGAACTTGGTCTCTTTTACGGGATAGATTCGCGCAGGCGGGTAAGTCTTTTCCTGTCGCACAGGAAGTGCAGGGGGATCGATCGCCGACGGCGCCATGGTGGTGGGATATGCAGTCGTGATGCGGTCGTGATGGTTACGGGTGTTGCGAATGTTGCATGGTTTAAGTTGCGACGGATGGGAGTTTTTGGATTGATATCGAAATCGATGTTATCAATTGGTAAGAAATTTGTGCAAGTGGTAAATGCGTTACCCGCGCCGCCACATGAAAACTGAATGGTTTAAAGTTCCTTGCACCTGAATCGTCTGGAGATGCAAGGCTGACAAGCAAGCAAGAAACAGCTGCCCTTGCTTGCAGTGGATGTCGGCACAGTGCTCACAGATCCCCAATTGGTCGCGTTTATTTAGCCCATTGGATAAGGCACTTTGATAAGGTTGGTGTCATCGAAATTGAATTATTCAGTGGGACCAATTAAGGTAGTAGAAGTAATTCTTACGTATGAGCATCGCGTCTTCACAGGTAGTCGCGTCTTTGTATGAATACCTTATGTATATTTCTATACCTCATATACCTATCATATATAGAGAAAATCTCCTCGGCGATATTACTTGGATATTCCCATCGAATTATTCTCATTAAGCAAAGCCTACAGCATGAATTTCCTATACTAGCCTTGTCGTGGTAAACTCTTGAGATCTATAAGATCTAAAAGACATAGTGTTGGGTTTCTTCATGAGACGGATGGGAAACCCCCCAGTGCATTTGCCAAACGGTTGTCACATTGTGTACATGGTCCGCACGGATAGCCCACCCTCCAGCACCTGTCAAACGGCTTTATGCTCTTTATTTCTCAGCGCCAAGCTACGTAGCTTATGAGGGATCTTTCAGGTTATCCGTGGCTGCATGGCGAGTTAGAACAAACTATCAAACAACCGAAGGGGAACCAACCTTCTAAATGGAAGAGCACATTGGACTGGTAGTTCTTGAACATCTGCGCAACGAGCTCGATATTCATGTTCTGAATGTTGATCTCTTGGAGGCTCTTGTTCATAACCACGATGGCCTCGTTGAGTTTCTCCTACGGACGTTGTGTAAGTCATTTGGGCTTCCTATCAACGGCGGGGCTCGAGAACCATTGGATGCCACTTACAACATTGGTGATGATACGCGATAAGAGCAGGTTCTGCTGATGCTCATGAGGGCTCTCCTGGAAATACAGTTAGCCTATATTTCAATAATACTAGTGATCCCGTAAATAAAATACCATCTTGTAGGATTTCAGAGTATATGGGTTGAATGTGTTTATTGGGAGATTGCGAGATGGAATATAAGTGATATGGTGGACTGTGTAAGTGCATCTACTGTAAACATTTAGGCGGTGACCAATGGCAAATTCGACGGTCGTCCAGGTACCCCAAGCTCAAGCTCAGGAACGCGCATCGTCCGCAGCCATTTGATTCTGCAAACACAAGGCCTAAATTCAAGAACACCCAAACTTAACCAACAATTTCAAAGCAACCATTCACATCTTCTAAACAACTCGAAATAAACCGTTTTCCATCGAAAATCGTCACTCCCACCAGTCACCCATCAGCCACCCATCAACACCAACCTCAAAATGTCAGCGCCGACAGAAGCTCAGATTGCGCACCAAGAGCTGATCGACAAGCTCGACATCCACTCCATTCACAAGAGCTTCCGCAACCCGCACTGGCGACCCAACCAACGACGCAACAAGAACATCAAGACAATCCTCGGCGACGCCTCGCGCAAAGAAGCCTCCATCGTCGCGACGCCGCAAGACAACAGCGGCACCGTGACCCCAGCAGGCGGCGACGGCGACGGCCTTAGCACCAGCGGCTCCTCGACGCCGGCCCAGCAGTCCGCCGGCGGCAACAACTCGAATAACCTGCAGCCGAACCTCGCCCAAGCTTCACGTAGTTTGTCGAAGCTGGTCCTGGAGAAGAGCTTGAAGCCGAACGAAGCCAATGGCGGCAAGATGACGGTGTCGGCCGCGCCTAGTGCTACGTACACTAACATTGAGTCTGCACCGTCGCTTGCACACACGAAGCGGTACTGCGATGTTACGGGCCTGCCTGCTCCTTACTTAGACCCCAAGAGCCGACTACGGTACCACAGCAAGGAGGTGTTCGGCTTCATTCGCACGCTGCCGCAGGGTGCGGCGGAGCAGTATCTAGAGGCTAGAGGTGCGCATACGGTTCTGAAATGAAGGAGAGAGGAGGATCATTCAAGGCATATGCAAATGGTTTTATCAAGCGTGGCGATGGCATGGGATTCTACCATATCTACTCTGGCTGGAGGAATTTTAATATGGCTGGCTCTCGTATCTACGGAGTTCCTTAACCCTTACCGAACATTCACTTTAGGGAGCTAGGAGGACACTGCATGGCCAAGGGAAGACGAAGATACTACAAAATGTTCGACCAACAAAGTCAAGCCTATCCTATGCATCAGTCACCTCTCGGCAACGGATGGCAGGTTACGCTCCGGCTTAATCGTGATCGGAGAATGAAAGTTTGTTCTCCGCCTGTGACTGACGGGTACCGAGAATGAATGGGGGAGGATCAATCTCAGTGACCATAGCTCGAGAGCTAAGGACGCCGCGGCAGGATATCATGTTGTTCAGGATCTTATATCTGTAGGGACCTGCCCTACAGCCTTCAATAAAGTACTGGCTTATTTGCCAGAGTTTAATGGATGCGTCTTCACAGCTGATTTACCTCTTCGTTAATTCTTACCATCCACGCGTCCAGTGAACTTGGTTTCCAGTGATGAGAACCCATACAGCCCAGCGAACCAATATCTAATAGAACGAGATAAATTAGGCAGTATAAAGTACTCAGAGGACTATTATATCTGAAACTTTATAGCGGCCATCCCTCGATAGCTGTGGTAGTACTGAATAAAAATCGACGTTTGCATGTGGTACGTTTAAAGAAGTGAGGGCGAACTAAAATTCTCTTATCGAATTTAAATAATAGGTTATCATTGACAGCTGTCAGCCAGCTGTCCACAAAAAGCCACGGCTGTCGCGTTGGTTCATTCCGCGATTCGTGTTCTATCCCCTGATTGCAGCATAACGTATGTCTTCGAAAATAAATATTTCGAGACTTAAAAGCTACGGTATACCACCCAATTGCGCCCACGACTTACTCAACTAGCCTCCGATCCACGTTACGGCGGCTCTTGTAAAGACCTTTGTGACCGTCTCCTTTTCCTTTATCCTCGTCCTCTCTAGTCTACCGATTTCAAAATGCCGACGATGTGGTTGTCAGATACCCAAAGTAAGATCACACATGAGATTGTAGAGTTCTTAGGCAAATAATGGCGCCTGCTAACCATTGATACCGTACACAGAAATTGGGGTCGCTTTCTGCTCTGGCGGTACGTGATATCCAGGATATTTCTACGCTCGCTTGGCTCCTACCTATTAGGGTAGTTAGCTTGTGCGCGAGCCCCCGGAGAGTTCTACGGCGGCGCTGATGCGATATATTTGCGCTATGTAGGAGGCTTCTTCCTAATTGGAGGTGTCATGCTGTTCTTTGATAGAGCAATGTAAGTTGGCCTGCGCATACATATACTCCGTCCACATTTCTAACACTGCGCGCTCACAGGCTTGCGATGGGCAATGTACGCCACCCCTTCTCCCTTCTATGACCTCTCTCCCTATTCGCAAACCAACTCCCTTGCTCCAACGCCCGTCCTAACGAGTCTAACCTAGATCCTCTTCCTAATCGGCCTGACAATAATCATCGGTCCTCAAAAAACGCTACTATTCTTCGCGCGCAAGCAAAAAGCCAAGGGAACGGCGGCCTTCTTCCTAGGATTATTATTAATTCTGATGCGATGGGCGCTGATTGGCTTCTGCGTCGAGCTATACGGCATCATGGTTCTGTTCGGCGACTTCCTCGGCACGATAGCGAGCTTCGCGCGGAACGCCCCCGTCGTCGGACCTTATATTGGCATGCTCATTGACCGTGTACCCGGCTTCGGGAATCGTCGGAATGCTGAGTTACCGGTTTGAGCGAATATCGTGCCCCTTTTTTACTCCTGAGTATAGTTGGGGTTAACTATCTAATGCTCGTCTCCCTCGTCCACGTTACAACTGTGATTTACGAGTTATAGTCATGAGATACTCCATGTCACTTCACTAATGGTTTGGACGTAAAGAGGCGTTAAGGAGGAAGTGGATACTCGGTCTGTATGATATTGTATATGACGGTATAGAGGATTGCAACACGCCAAACTGAGGTTAGGTTCGGGGAATACCCAGAAGCAAATTAGAACATATGACGAGCCCGCAAGGCCACGAAGAGTTAATATCGCCGTTAGCAGTAGCCTCTGAGAGAGGGGGCCTTGTAACTTTTTACATGTGAAAAGAAGACAACGCGCGAAAAAAAAATAAGAAGAAAAAAAGGGCCCATTGTCATTTTGCCTATGCAGAATCTAGGGGAAAACGGCAAAGATGATGGTTTGTGTCTCGGGAAAAAAAGAACGAAACAATCTGAGCCGCCGTACCATGGCGTTGTATGTGATCATCAACAGAAAATTCTCTCTTTGCTAAAACTCTTCGCTTTGCAGTCCCAAAAACAGCAAGCATGCCCCCCTCCAACCTAGCCTGGCGTATCCACGCGCGCGAGCCCGGTCTACATCCTCTTCCTTGACGCGGCACACGGAGTGCCTTGGATAAATACCGCTCCGTCTAGTATCCGACCTTGATGAGGTAGTCTGCCAGCGCCTCGACGGTCTGGGTCGCGTTTCCGACTTGCTGGGTCTCGCCGTAGTGACCGACTATGATCGCCTGCTTCGTCTTAACAACAACGATACCCGTCCGGCCCTAGAGTACGTATTCCAGTCAATAATTATTTCGTTGCCTGCAGGTCAGGGGCTGGCTCTAAAAACCCACCTGTCGTCCGTAGATACTCCGGTCCTCAATTCGGGTGACAACGTATCGCTCGCCTGCAACGTGGATACCATCTGCGTGGGCCTTGTCGACGGCGTCACCGGTGTTGTTTAAGATGGCGACGAGGTTCTTCATCTCCTCGGGCTTGACCTATTATTTCGAGCATACATCAGCCCCTATCCCTCCTGCTATATCGATAGCAAATAGCCACGTGTTCACAAGCTTGATAATCACATCATATCTAGTTTGCGACAAGAGAGAGCGAATAAAGAGCAGGGATCATTAAATACCGTAAAGCCAGCCGAGGTAGCCCACACACTGTCACCCGCAACACTGATGATAGCAGCCTTGTCGATATGGCCGCTGCCGACAAGGCTAGGGATGATAGTTAGCAAATGCTGTGGTCATGTTGTCGTCGTGCTGCGGTGATTTCGAGATATTTACCTGGAGTCAACATATGCTATGACGAAGAGTCAGCTCTGTTCCCCTAACAAAGGTGGGGTTTCATCTGAAGAGGGGGAACTTAGATATTTATTTACCTTGCCACGACATGGTTGCTTGATCTGGTTATGTGTGCGTCTGTAGGTAGAGAATTGGCGAGAGAGAGCAAAAAAGATTAAGGGGGAAGAAGGGAATGGTTGTTTACAGGAGATTTGGCACGAGCTTCCAGATGTCAAAGGAAAAAAAAGAATAGGTTGTTCCCCAGCATGGACGGATGCGCGGTCTGATTGAAGAAGGAGGGGCAGAAGGGGCTGTTTTCGGGTTGGATCATTTTCGAATGATTGCTGCCCGCCTGCCCGCCAGCCCACCTGAGGCGGTGCGTTGAGTGGCTTTCTTTAGAGCTCCCAGCTGAGGGGCGTCGATTCGTTGGCCGATCCAATTCTAACAATTTGCAAATGGGTCAAGCCACACATACAGCTCAAAAACTCATCATCGCCCCGCCATCGTGCGTCAGTTCCAATTACACTACATGAATAATAGAAGCTGAGGTCATCATCATGCTTCAGCATATGAATAGGTAACAAAATATCCATTTCATGTTTTTGTGCCACTCGAAACTCTCATCATTTATGCAGGATAATAACGCATACTCGCGTATTCAAGTCCCTCTATATATTTATATGAGACAGACTATTGTCTCAGTATCCGTCTGGCTGGTGCTTACCTGTGTCCTCTTCTCGGATCGCATCGTGAAGTTACCATCTCGAACTATGGGTTACACACACCGGCTCCTCTGTCCGTTTTCCATCTAGCTTTCGCTTCGCTCCATTCTCTGGGGAATATAGACTCCTCTAGGGGTCAAATGTAATTTCGACCATCCTTTTTGAGCTGGGCCGCCCAGGCAGCCAGGTGCCAGCGGTGAGATTTCCCCCACACTGGATTCCCGCATAATGACGATCCGACGTCCTCTGTTAGACCCTATTACCTCTGGCGGACTCACCGCCAACATTGTTCATCTCGTCTCGCGGAGCCCGTGACCACGAATCATACTCTTTTTCTTGTGGAAGAGGGGGCTGACGGCATTTTCGCAAACCTTGGCTTTGACTCCTATTTCCTTCTTATGTACTTGCACACCACCAAGTTCAATGTTGAACTAGATTCGGGAAGATAACCCGAATGAGACAAAATGTCCACGGTGAAGGATACATATGTGTATGTTGACCCGACCCGCTCTTCTTGCTTGCTTAGAACACCATTTCAGCTGTTGCTCTGTGGTGCTTATAAATTAGGTTGGTAGGAGCAGCTTATTCTATCTGCTTCACTAGACCATAGCACACCTGGAAACAACCTGTAACCCTCCAACTAAGACATAACTGTAGAGCACGGAAAGCCTTGTAAGTGTAGTAAGACAGAAAGAAGTATAACCCGAGACCTTACCCCAACAATGAGGATAGGTACAGTTCTTAAACGGCCGTATAGGTATGAGGGCGTAGCACAAATCCACAGCTCAGTGGGACGAATGACATACACGTTTTGATTGAGCTATAGGGCCTGAGAGGGAAATCCTTTCATCACAATACCAAGTTTGTTGAGCAAAAACATCCTCAATTTCACCGTTTCGATGCCATGCGTGGGTCTGGGGTTTTCTTGCTATCAGCAATATCACATGTAGTCCTGGCGTGATAAGAGCAAGGAAGGTTCCACTACCACTTTGAATGTTACTGTTGGAAAACAAAACGTTTGAGCCTCGCAAGCTATGCCTTTCTCATGGGTAACTCGGGGGCCAAACCATTTACTCACCTACCTGATATGGGTGCACACACCATGTTCCACTGAAACGGTTAGATCAGCATAGCACCGTTTGGACACTAAAACGCCCATGATGCGGATAATTGAGTCTGTATCAACAGCATCCATATATGCACCGCCGGGAATAGTATTTTCAAAACTCCCTCGTCGGCCCGGCCAGTGTTACTTACTAGCTCAACATATAGGAGTAGAAGAGCCAGCAATGTCCAAGTTCCGTAGCATCATATACAACAAGAACGCCTCAAATTTTAGATTGCCATCGGCATAAGATGAGGGTGTCGAAGACCATAACTTCTTTACCCTGGCGTTGAGGCTCAACCTTACTAGGCGCCTCAACCAACCATTTAACCGTTCGAATAGACAGCAATGTGAATTACAGTAGATCGCGTTGGATGATCTGTCATGCCGATCGTAAATGATCTAAGCTAGATCGTCTGGGACTATTTCCCTACCGCACTGACGGATCGCAGACAGTTGCTGTCTAGATGAAGATGGCTTGATGGAACTAGGGTGACCTGACATCAGTCCTTGGGGAGGAGAGCATCGTGTGTTCGGGGTGTAGACAGCCTTCCAGTCATTAACCTTGGCATGACCCCCTTCCACTAGTTAGCAGTCCTAGATGCCACGCGTTGAAAATAAAATTCACAGCAGAGCCACAGCACCTACGGTAGATAGTGTATTGTATGTACGTGGACTTCTAGAAATACTTCCGAGTCCGTTATTTTCCTGGGACGGCACCGAATGAAGCACGGACGTTAAGCTGAGTGTGGGATGGTTCGCAAGCTCCCACGTTTCAGAGACCACGCTTTACTATTTGGGGAAGTATGAAACTAACAAGGGTCCCTGAACTGCCCCTTTTCAACCTAACGGGATACAGCTAGCAATGTTACCCGCATGTTACCTAAACAAGACTGACTGGACTTCAACATCGACTAAAAATTCCACTCGGACCGTTACAGTGCCACGTCTATCAATAACAGCAAAATAATCCATCCTTCGAACAACGGCGTCGTCACGAGAGCTTCAGTAACACACAACTGAACAATATGCTCCATCATCAACTAGGATATCCCCTATGATTTAATTATCTTACTCATCACTGGTTTATAATACCCGATATGAACACCCCGAATCTTAATATTTGATTGGAACAACTTTTAAATGAGCAGAAAGTTCTGCAGATCATTCTATTGCAGGTAAATAACTCCATTGGAAGAAACGAGTGCAAGGGATCTGTCAAATCGAAAGTTGGACCAAGATTTGCTGCTGCCCGAACGTGTTTTCTGTCCTATCAGATGGAAGACTGTTACGTCGCAATATAGAATATGCAATCTTAGACCCGACGCAACGCTGCAGGCTTGATGAAAGGAGCCTCCCTCTCATTTCCTGGTCTTGTTAACCTACCTAGGAATCTATTTTCAAGAGTTGCAACACATATTTCGCCTATTATTGAATGAATATTGGAGCTCTGAGCTTTTTGACTCGTCCGAGACTCTGTCCATTCTCCCTGTCTATCGAGCCATTGAACAAAACAGGGACGAACCGCCAAGATACTTTGCCTCAGAGCGCCCCTTGATAGTACAGCAAGCAATGCAACCCCGTATCGGAAACCTTCTCGAACCTTTCTAATACGGACAATGCGCCCGTCTGTTCTTTCACATTATACTGTACATATGACATATGTATAAGGGCATTGTATCACCTTTCTAAGCCAAGCTAGTCGGTTGCAAATAGGCTCCTAGGCTAAGGGACTCCATCAATGCCTGCGTTGGCATTGATATACGACACCGTCAATAATCCCGCGATCCCCCCTGGGATCCATTCGCATCATTCCAAAAACATCCCGGACAACCCAAGGAGACAAGGGCCACCCTTGACGGCTTCCACAATGCATTCTGGAGCTGAATCCTGGATGCTGATCAACCTCTCTAAAATAACCGTCCCATGATCCATCAACCTCAAACAGTCGTCAGCGCTGTCGTTATTCTGCATAGGTTAGGGTAGATACCCAAACCGCCACAGGCGTCATTGCCAATAGTTCTTGGTTGTATGGTATGTCACCAATGGTCCGAATAGATATCAGGTCAGAATCACCGATAAACCCCCTTCGGATTCACGGAGGGTCAGCCAACAGTGGTTCAATAAACTCGAACCCTGCTTTCTCCTGCCCTCAGTTAAAACTGTGAACGGGGAATCTTGTGAGTCTATTTCATATGCATTATGTTTCGTAGACCGTGAATCGGAACACATTTAGCCTCTCAGCGTCACCATCTCAGAACTTTATCCTCCAAGTTTTAAGGCTCATACACGGATCCTTTAGGGGATTGTAATTTAAGCCTATGTACCTAGCAAGTGTCACTGCCAGACCACCGATGGAGGGTCCGGATGCGTTCGTGACGCACGTCCCCGACTACCCCGACCTCAGGGGACAAGGTTGTGGACTAGGTTGTGTATCAGATCCCGCCTTACCACTACCGTCTTATAACCACAGTGGTGCGCCTTACCCAGGCGTCTTTGCAAGTGCAATTTCGTGTTACTTTCGTTCTCTGTCAGTTACGCCGCCGCTCGAAGTCAATATGTCAGTGAGGCCGAGCTCATCTCGGGGTCCAGGTTCCAAGAGTTCAACCAGCAGTAGTTTTAAATACGACAAGAGGATCTCGAGAGACGACTCTTTCGTCAACTTTAGAGCGGGCGCCGGAACTGGATTTGGCCCGCACGGTTTTGCACGAGGACAGCTGCTCACCCCAGAAACTAGTCCGCGGCGCTCGCCTCCACGGAAAATTTCTATTCCAACTGTGAGGATGCCTAGCCCCGAGTCGCTCAACGAGGGAAGTTTTGCAGAAATCGGCATGGCGCTTGGAAGCCCTACGACCAACCCGGCAAACGGGGTCTCGCTAACACCGCAAGCCACGCTTCGGGCTCAACAAGCTCCAGCCCCATCTCTGGTTTCGCCGGCATCTGGGATAAGTGCTACAGGATCTCTTACCAGGAAACCGACGGGAAGGTGGAAGTTGTTTGGTAGATTTGGAAAGAAACCATCGGATCAGTCGCTTTCAACATCGAGCGAGCAGAAAGGCACGCAAAGACCGGAGCAGCCTCCTGATATAGCCTCCCAACAGCGGCACGACACGAGAGTGGAGAGGAGCAACACTGTCCATACACGCGGAACACCAAAGCATAAACCTCTTGTAGTCAGATCTCAAACGATACCTTACGATACTGAGTCCGCAGCCCAAGGGTCAAAATCAAAGTCAAGATTAGACGACACGACTCAAGAAACGTTTGGGAGGATACCAATAGCGTTGGACACCAATCAGAATTCGACCGGACCTTTATTGGACGTTGAGATTCCCAATGTCACCATGGAAAGATACAGTGTGATGTTTGGAAGTGTCTTGCAGTCACAACCTTCTCTTTTAGCTAGACGGCAGGCCACAGTTCAGAAGCTGAAGAGCATTGACGATGCAGTAGAGAAGGAAGAAGTAAGCAACCATAAGTATTTACCAACCTTCAAGTATTAATGCCCTTTACAGGAGGAAAAGCACCGAGATCTTCCAAGAAGAGTAACATCACCAACAACTAGGTCGCCTCCATTCGCATTATTTCCGTCAGGTCCCCCAAAGAAACCAGTACATGCTCCATCTTCCAACGCCTCACCACGTATGAGATCCAATACTTCTCCAGCAGAACTTCATTCACCTTTAAAAGTAACATTCGATAACTCTCACTCTACGCCTAATCAACAGCAACAGCAACACCAGCAGCACCAGCAGCACCAGCAACAGAAACAACTACCTAACGATAAACCAAAGACTCATCGCTACAAGGAACCTCCTACCCATGCTTACCAAAAGGGCAAACTTACCATCGCGACTTTAGCTAGAGCAAGGGACCAGCACCCTGTGGCAAGGGAACATCAGTTCAGCCCCGACTCATCAAATTTAATACTAGAATCTCCAACGGACTTGTCGTCCCCTGAGTTCGAAGTAGTCAAAGCAGAATCTGTGCGGCCACAGGCTTCGTACTTACAGGAACCCAAATGGCAGATGATCACACCACCTACGCACACACCTTCTACGGCATCGTCATCTTTGACAAGCGACAGGAAACAGCCGCCATCTTCTCCCGCCTCATCTACACACTCAAGCAAGACGTCAAACGACGAAGACGACGTCCTTGAGAACAGTGCAAATATGAATCCGGTGGAGTTGTCGATCGCAAGACAGATTTCAATTTCTAGACAGCAGCGGAAAATGTTAAAACCCTTGCGGACGGCTTCGGCCAGGAGCCCTTCAAAACCGACCCCGGTGCCTAAGATAGCAATGGGGAAGGACGAGAGGTTTGTTGAGGCGAAAACAACAAAGACACCAACTCTGGTGACTCCCGAGGAGACGACTAACCCCTACCGAGCACAATTCCGGAAGAGCGAACGCGTCGTTTTAGACGAAGCATAATGCAACTTCGAACACACCTTTACCTAGGTATAATATATACGATTACTTTCCAACACCATTTCATTGCATTTTTTGAGCGAAATTTATATTTGATTCTCTGAGGCGTTGTTTAGTACCGCCTCCCCATTGGACACACCTTTGCATTTAGAACGGGCTCGGATTTTGAAAGGGAGATTTTTTGTTGTTGGTATATACCCTAGGAGGATAGAAAGATCCAAGAGTCTGCGACTCGCATTGTCATGCATTTATTTACTTTGTAGTATGGAGAGAAAGAGAGAGGAGCTTGAGAGAGCGCACGATACGCCTTGATGGTAATCGTTTGATACCCTTAATTTCGGAACGTCGAATGCGACGGAGAAAGACTGGATAGAAGATCTGGGACTACTAGGGATAAGATCGAGTTTTCGCGATAGTCAAGTCTAATCCAGTCTTTGGTAGTTGATAACACGCAACCGCCTTTTCCCCTATATAAACTTCGTTACAACATGTGTGTGACCATTCATATTATGCCTGCCTGCCCACCTGTCTGTCGGGGGTTCTGTGTCTATGTAGCATGTCTGCGAAGCCTCCAACTTCATTCCCCTCTCTACTTGGGCCTGAAAGCTCCTGATTTGCCAACGAATGACTCTGTCCACTCCCTATAAGTGATCGGGCGGATAACGCCCTCGGATATAGATAGACGAAATAAAATGGCCATTCACATAGCCTCCAAACCAACCAACCTCACGGCTCTGCTAAAAACGGAGATGCTCAAATCATTCTTAAGTGATGTCGGTGATAGGCACCTAAGGAATCATATTTACATGAGAACGCAGCACGAGTTTTGCTTCTTCGCTTGTTCTGCACCGGTTGAAGTTAGCATCGTTTCCATAAACCCGGCCAAACCGTTCCCGGGGGTTCAAAGGATAAGATGGAAGATAAAAGAAAAGAAGAAAGAAGCGACATACGATAGAACATCTTGCTCTGGTTGCTCAAGCCGTCGCTCTTGGCGACGAGGTCGTCGATCTTCTCGCCGCGCTGCAGGACGCTCTCGATGGTCTTGTGCAGCACGATCTTGGTCTCGTCGAGCTCGCGCTGGATCTTGAGGATGCTGTCCGCCTGGTGCGGGTCCTGGTACTTGGCCAGGTACTCCTGGAGCTCCGGCATCGTGACGGTTTGTCCAGACGCCCAGGATGATCGCGGGTGCGCCGCCAGGAACTCGTCCATCACTTTTGAGAGCAGCTGGTGCGCTACGAGAGCTGGGTATTGGTGGTCTGAGATGATGATCCCGCACACGCCTTCTGTGCGGCCGTATGCGTGGAATGTGTAGTCTGTACTTGGACGATAATTCAAAATCAGCTTTCTGTTCGTTCGTTCGTGATTGTGTAGGGAGTCGGAGTAATCGCACCTTGCTCCTCAACATCCTGTCTCTGTCCCGGTCTTGTCCGCTCTGCTACCGTCTTCGCGAACATGGTCATGAACTCGCCATAGCTAGACACATACGAGTTAGTCCCTTCTCTGTATATATCGTATTCGTGGGCGATGGATCGGTTCGTACTTTGCACGGGTGAAGCGTGAGTAGGCGCTCAGCTCCTTCTCGGCGCATATCTCGACGCCGGGTTTGGTATCGTTCTTGATAATCTATAAAGATCAAACATCACGCCAGTTAGCAATTCCGTCAATACACCTCTATTGTCCGTGTGTATATGTGTACATGTGTATATGCTTGCTATATCCGTTGGGTATCGGGGGAGCGACCGGGACAAATATACGTACTCCGATGTAATGTAGCTTCATGTTGACAGATAGATAGACGACCGCACGTAAACAGGGTGGATTTGTCGGAGATGACAGGTTATGATGGTGTTGTTTGTTTGTTTAATATTAAGAAGTTTGTCTCTTCTCAATGGGTATCAAACCAAGGGAGGCAGGCCTTGAAACGAACTTGTGGGCTTCACGCATTTATCAAGCAATGAATGTTGACATGGATTTGTAGGTGAGGTCAGCGGTCACAGCCTTTGTCACATGTACCCTGAAGGCTGCTCCTTTTCAGAGGTACAGGTGGTGCAGGTGGGGTCCTTAGGCGCCTGCGGCGGGGCTTTGAATTCTGGGGAATCAGTGCTATAATCAACAATCTTCAAGCACTACTTACCCACCTAAGGCAGGCGGCTAAGCACTAAGAAAGTGGTTCGGCGAACAGTCATCAAGCCAGCTTACTCACATATCTGTGACTGTGTGTTTGAACAGAATTTCTGAAATTCATTATACTGCTATCATATACCAACTCACAGTACAGATTATCTATCGCCGCGTCTACTACTGAACCTTCGCTCATAGCCATACTTAAAAATGTCATCCTCGATGAGCGAGGCGGAAGCCCGATGGCGCGAACAATTCGCCGCTATGAAAAATGCTCTGGCAGACTTGAAGTTACCAGGCAAGCAACCTCCCATTGAGGCCGAATTAGGCCTAGATTTCGATTTGGACGACGATGACTTCACCTCTGGCAATAGCGGTGATGATATATGGGACTTCATAGACGACAGCGAGGAAGATTTATATAGTAGCGACTTTATCGAGGAAACCGACGGCCAACCCGATGGTAGCCAATCCTGGTTTCCTCAGCAGTGTGCTACCATCGCTGCCAAGAATGGGCTGTCTGCAGACGCATTTCAAGCACAAATTCTGGAGATATTGAGCTCTCCGCGGTCCGATGATGAATTGCAATCTCAACTCACTGACTTGATCGGATTCGATGATCTCGACTTCGTCATTGAAGTTATATCTCAAAGGCATGAAATCGCTTCAAACTTTGCTGTCTCAGAAGCGCAACAGCCGACCGGTCGGCTTTTGACCAAAGCTGAAAGAGATGAAGCCCTTCGGCGAAAAGACTGGGAGCACAAAAATGCTACCTTGGCCCCTAGCATGCATAAAGAAGTGCAATACCCACACATATACAAGGCCTACAACGCTGGCAATACCTTGAGCCATACGGGAAAATCTTATGGTATGCCGGTTGGCACCGAGAGAAAAGAAAAGGAGAAGTATGAGGAATTCATTGTGCCTGCCGGGAAGACCGGTACACTTCTTCCTGGCCATAAGCTTGTCAACATCGCCGATATGGACGGGCTCTGTCGGAGAACTTTTAAAGGTTACAAGACGCTGAACAGAATGCAAAGTCTAGTCTACCCAGTAGCTTACAAGTCCAGTGAGAACATGTTGATCTGCGCTCCCACCGGTGCGGGTAAGACGGATGCAGCTATGTTGACCATTCTACAAACGATTAGCCAGTATGTAACGCCAAATCCCATCGAGAATACGGAGGCTACAGACTTTGGCGTTAATACCCAGGACTTCAAGATTGTTTACGTTGCTCCAATGAAAGCTCTTGCTGCAGAAATCACAGAGAAGCTAGGAAAACGTCTTGCGTGGCTTGGTATTCGCTGCCGTGAATATACAGGAGATATGCATCTTACTAAATCCGAAATTGTGCAAACGCAAATCATCGTCACAACACCTGAAAAGTGGGATGTTGTCACAAGAAAAGGTACCGGAGACACTGAGCTTGTGCAGAAAGTTAGGCTGCTCATCATCGATGAAGTCCACATGCTTCATGATGAGCGGGGTGCCGTCCTGGAGTCTTTAGTGGCACGAACAGAACGACAAGTTGAGAGCACGCAGTCTCTAATTCGCATCGTGGGACTCAGTGCCACCCTTCCGAACTATGTCGATGTGGCCGATTTTCTCAAGGTCAACAGATATGCCGGACTTTTCTACTTCGACAGCTCCTTTCGCCCAGTTCCTCTTGAACAACATTTTATTGGCGTCAAGGGCAAAGCTGGCTCACGGCAGTCTAGAGACAATCTCGATACTGTAGCCTTTGAAAAGGTCAAGGATATGCTAGAACAAGACCATCAAATCATGGTGTTCGTTCATTCCAGAAGAGACACACTTCTCACTGCCAAAATGCTTTACCAAAAAGCCACAGAGGACAATTCTATAGACCTCTTCGATCCAGTGGGACATCCGTACTATGATCAAGCCGTTCGGGACATGAAGTCTTCAAAGGCACGGGAGTTGAGGGACCTCCTACCGAAGGGGCTGGGCATACACCATGCTGGACTGACCCGATCGGATAGAAACCTCATGGAAAGATTGTTTGCCCAAGGTGTCATCAAAGTGCTCTGCTGTACAGCAACATTAGCATGGGGTGTCAACTTACCAGCTGCCGCAGTTATTATCAAAGGGACTCAAGTCTATAGTGCCCAAGACGGAAAGTTCGTGGACCTGGGTATTCTCGACGTGCTTCAAATCTTTGGTCGTGCTGGACGGCCTCAATTTGAAGACGTGGGCATTGGCATGATCTGCACAACCCACGACAAGCTAGCGCATTACCGAATGGCCGTTACTGCACAGACACCAATCGAATCCAAATTCTCTTCCAAATTAGTCGACAATTTGAATGCCGAGATTGCGCTGGGCACTGTGACATCCATCCCGGAAGCAGTGGAATGGATCGGTTATTCGTATCTGTTCGTTCGTATGCAGAGAAGTCCTATGACCTATGGGATTGAATGGGCCGAGATCAGAGATGATCCGACGCTCGTTCAGAGACGGCGGCAGCTTGCTATTCAAGCAGCTCGTGTCTTACAGCAAAGTCAAATGATTATTTTCAACGAAATTACTGAGGAGCTTAGAAGCAAAGACATTGGTCGCATTGCCAGCCAGTATTACATTCAGCAGTCAAGCATATTAATCTTCAACAAGTTGATGCAGCCCTATTCAACGGAAGCAGACATACTGAAGATGATAAGTGAGAGTGGAGAGTTTGACAACATTCAGTCTCGAGATAACGAAGCCGACGAACTTACAAGGCTGAAGAATAATGACAACATAACCCCTTGCGACGTTGGCAGTGGCGTTGATACGCCTCAAGCGAAAACCAATATTCTACTGCAGACATACATCTCTCGGGCACAGACAGAAGACTTTACGTTAATGAACGATTTGAATTATGTCGCTCAGCAGGCCGGACGAATTTGTCGTGCTCTATTCATGATTGCGCTGAACCGACGATGGGGTCATCAGTGTTTGGTCTTGCTAACCCTGGCAAAGTCTATTGAGAAACGTATTTGGCCTTTCCAGCATCCATTGCATCAATTCGACTTGCCAAAACCGGTGCTCAATCAGCTCGATGCGAAGCATACTCTTACCATCGAAGCACTACGCGATATGGAAGCAGCCGAAATTGGGAACCTAGTACACAACAATAACGCTGGAAAGAAGATAGCCAAAATCATCGAGCATTTTCCAACTGTATCTGTCGATGCTGAGATAGCTCCTTTGAATCGGGATGTGTTAAGGATAAAGCTATATATCACTCCAGACTTCAGATGGAGTGATCAGATACATGGAACATCTGAGTCTTTCTACATCTGGGTTGAAAATTCGGAGACGTCTGAAATTTACCATCACGAGTTTTTCATACTTAACAGGAAAAAGCTCTATGATGACCATGAACTCAATTTCACGATCCCTCTATCGGATCCCCTACCCAACCAGATTTATGTCAGGGCTGTGTCGGACAGGTGGCTTGGAGCAGAAACGGTCAACCCCGTTTCCTTCCAGCATCTCATTCGCCCTGACACAGAGAGCGTATATACCGATCTACTCAACTTACAACCTCTACCGATCAGCGCCCTCAAGAATCCTGCGTTAGAAGAAATCTATGCGAAGAGATTCCAATACTTCAACCCGATGCAAACGCAGATATTCCATACCCTTTACCATACACCAGCCAACGTTCTCTTAGGATCACCCACCGGCAGCGGCAAAACTGTTGCTGCAGAGTTGGCTATGTGGTGGGCATTCCGAGAACGCCCGGGCTCCAAGGTGGTTTACATTGCGCCGATGAAAGCCCTGGTTCGTGAGCGAGTAAAGGATTGGGGCGCTCGGCTTTCTGGGCCTTTGGGTCTTAAGCTGGTTGAGTTGACAGGCGACAATACACCAGACACGAGAACTATCAAGGATGCCGACATCATTATCACAACCCCTGAAAAATGGGACGGTATCTCACGTAGCTGGCAGACTAGAGGGTACGTTCGTCAAGTTTCGCTTGTGATTATTGACGAAATCCACCTTCTTGCTGGAGATCGAGGCCCGATTCTTGAGATTATCGTGTCTCGTATGAATTATATCGCCCAGTCGACGAACAACTCCGTCAGACTGCTTGGAATGTCTACTGCCTGTGCGAACGCAACAGATCTTGCCAACTGGCTTGGAGTTAAGGAAGGACTGTTCAACTTCCGCCATTCCGTACGACCAGTCCCGTTAGAGTTATATATCGACGGGTTCCCAGAAGTGAGAGGGTTCTGTCCCTTAATGCAATCCATGAACCGGCCAACTTTCCTAGCCATCAAGACTCATAGTCCTGACAAGCCCGTGATTGTCTTCGTGCCGTCGCGACGACAGACTAGACTGACTGCGAAGGACCTAATCAACTACTGCGGTATGGAGGATAATCCTCGTCGGTTTGTCAATATGTCAGAGGAGGATCTTCAGCTTAATCTTGCTAGAGTCAAGGATGATGCCCTTAAAGAAGCGATAAACTTCGGAATTGGACTTCACCACGCAGGTCTTGTTGAATCGGATCGACAACTAGCCGAAGAGCTCTTCCTAAACAACAAAATCCAGATTCTGGTTGCGACAAGTACATTGGCCTGGGGTGTCAACCTTCCTGCACACTTGGTTGTCGTTAAGGGTACACAGTTCTACGACGCGAAGATTGAGGGTTACAAGGACATGGACCTAACGGATGTCTTGCAAATGTTGGGTCGAGCTGGTCGCCCACAGTTTGACAATTCTGGTGTCGCACGCATCTTTACTCAGGACTCAAAGAAGGATTTCTATAAGCACTTCTTACACACTGGCTTCCCAGTCGAGTCATCCCTGCATACGGTCCTTGACAACCATTTGGGTGCAGAAGTATCGGCCGAAACTATTACTACAAAGCAGGATGCACTCGACTACTTGACCTGGACTTTCTTCTTCCGTCGCCTACACAAGAACCCTTCGTACTATGGACTTGAAATCTCTGCTGAGGAGCACAACACCATCGCCGCTCAGCAGCTTGCGAATGACTTCATGATTGATATGGTCAACAAGTCATTAGACGAGCTTGCTGCTTCGAAGTGTGTTGAGATTTACCCTAACGGCGATGTGGACCCGACACCCCTTGGTAAAATCATGAGTTACTACTATCTCTCGCACAAGACAATCCGTCACCTTGTCAAGCATGCAAAGCCAAAGGCCAGCTTTTTGGACGTCTTGTCGTGGATGTCTCGCGCCACAGAATACGACGAGCTTCCCGTTCGACATAACGAAGACCTCATCAACGCAGAGTTGTCGAACAACCTGCCCTTCCCAGGTAATGCTTTCGGCTTGCCAATGTGGGATCCTCATGTCAAGGCTTTCCTCCTACTCCAGGCACATATGGCACGTATTGACCTTCCCATCACGGATTACGTCGGCGACCAAACCAGCGTCCTAGACCAAGCCATCCGTATTATCCAAGCATCCATTGACGTCCTGACGGAACTGGGCTACCTATCCAGCTGCCTCGAAATGATAAAGCTCCTCCAATGCGTCAAGTCCGCCCGCTGGCCCCAAGACGCCCCTCTATCCATCCTGCCAGGGACCGACCCCGACAAACTCAAGGACAACAAAACAGCCCTCCAAAAACTAAGCACCCTCCCCCGACCACGAGTCGAGGACCTCGCCCGCAAACTCAACATCCCCAACTCTCAACAAAGCCGGTTCGTCCGCGCTGCGTCCGTCCTTCCCAACGTCAGCATCAGAGTCGAGGACGTAACAGCGCAGTCCCTCGTCGTCTCCCTCAAGCGCCTGAACCCAGTTGTCGGGCGCGAGGCCCGTATCTTCGCCCCGCGGTACCCGAAGCCGCAGACGGAGGGCTGGTTCGTCATCGTCTGCGATGCGGCGCGCGACGAGATCATCGGCGTCAAGCGGGCTGGTTGGAGCCAGGGGTCTGGTGCGAAGACCCAGAACCAGACCTTGCAAGTGGGTGCTAAACCGACGGCTAAGACGACGCTAAGATTACCTGAGCCGGATAGGGATGGTAATGGCAGGAAGGTCGATGTGTTGGTGCTGAGTGATGCGTATATAGGTATGGAGTATAGGGTCATGGGGGTGGAGATCCCGGCGCTGCCGAAGGTGGATGATGATGTGGATAAGTCGAAGGGGAAGGGGAAGGAGATACAGCAGGGGCAGGGGAGTTCGGCTTGAATGCGTGGATTTTAGAGAATATAGAGGATGGGTAACATAACATAGAGCGGCGATGCTGAAATGAGAAATGAAAATACCGATGATGTTCATAATAAATCTAACGTAAGAGTTCTCATTGGTTGTGATACTACGCCTACAAATCTAGATGCTTATGATGTGAGTCATTTCATTAGGTCGTTGAGCACACTTCAAGAATAAGTATCTCAGGTATACGGAGAAGCGTTGTGGAAGACGAACAGGTTCCATGATTCATTTATATCTCATGAGAAGCCAAGAGTACTTAGGCATACATGAACTTCAATCGTTACCATGACACCAATGCGAATTCATATGATTTCAAGGACAACGCCATGACCAAACCCCCTATGCCGATCCGAGAATATGCATTTCCAAACGCCGTACCGTATACCGTATATAGTCGATACCTAGACAATGACCTCCTCCCCTATTCGACCCTATCATTTGACGCCATGTTCGTATACCCCTTGCCGTGTCCAGTAATGAAATGAGAAATCAACGTCCTCCAGGCCCGCAGGAGTGGTAGTGGTATCTTGGATTGTCGATGTGTAGAAACGAGTAGAAGTCGATCATTCTTTTCGCCGCCCTCTCACGCCTTCACGCCTAAATCAACCGGACCTTGGATCAAGTAATTCAGGAACAAGCTTTGAAACCCAAATCAACAGCACCTCCTCCCCCTTCGTTCCTGCTCCTCGCCCTGCCTTTGCTGCTCCGCACCCCCATGAACCGGGTTATCAACCGTAACCGCCGGCGAGAAATTCGGCGAGAACAACCAACTCCGGCGATCCCTTCCAACTCGAAAACTTCCGCGGGGATTCGCTCCGTCGAAGTATCCGCCCGCACCGGTACTCCCATCGCCGCCACCGTTCTCGTAACCGGGCGTGCCGGGCGTCGCGGTCGCGGCTAGGATGGCTTGTTGCATCTTGCGGTTCTGCTCGACGAGCTTGCGCGTCACGACCCGGAACACCTCCTCCACGCCCTCGCCGCTCTCCGCGCTGATCTCGTGGCACGCGTCCCAACCCACCTCCTGGCCCCAGAACCCGCTGCTCCTCTTACTACTCGGGCTGCGGGGTTCCTGCCCAGCGCTCCCGCTCGCGGCGGGCGTCCCACCTGCCGCCGCCGCCGCCATAACGCTCGACTGGCTGGCCCCCGGTGCCGGCGGCAAGCCCGATACCCCCGTCGGCGTGGCGGTAGGCGGGGGAGTGGAGCCCAAGCCGGGGGCTAGGTTCTCGGCTACGTAGGCGATGCATCGCTCGAAGGGGACCTCGCGGCGCGTGGGGTCGCGGGCGACGATGTCGGCTTTGGTGCCTACGACGTGCAGCACGATGTCGGGGGGTAGGTTGCGGCGCAGCTCCGTCAGCCACATGCCCATCTCGGCGAAGGACTGGGCGTCGGTGATGCTGTAGCACAGGATGCAGGCGTTGGCGCCGCGGTAGTACAGGCGCGATATCGAGCGGAAGCGTTCCTGGCCGGCTAATAAATTTACGTCATGTTTTGTTAGTAATGAGTTTGTAGACTATTATTAATGGTTGGTTGGTAGGATAGGTAGGTATTTGGGTGGGTGGGGTGTGGGATATATATATATACCTGTGTCCCATATCTGGAGCCGGACGACGGTGTCGGTGTCGGTGTCGATGACACGCTTGGTCATGAAGCTCGCGCCGACGGTAGAGGTGGTCTGCGCGGGATTGAAGGCACCCTTGCAATACCGTGTGACGAGCGAGGTCTTGCCGACGCCTTGGGAGCCAAGGACGACGATCTTGGCCTCGAGGGAGGACATGTTGGAGGAATGGTGTAGGGTAAACTACAGTGGGTAGAGGATCGTGCTGAGATGAAATGCGGAGTGTCGAATTGCACCACTGAAGAAGTTGCAATGGGAGAATGATGCAAGCAAGCGAGGAATGACTCTGCGCCTCGAAGGGCAGGTGCTTTGGGTACCCCCGGATGATGCTAGGATGAGTGACTTCGCCGCTCGAGGTTGGGGTTGCGGGTCTGGATCAGGATCGTCATACTCTTTTCTCGAAAGCGATCGTAAGCGGATGGATCTTCCTAAACGAACATTGAAGGTAGTCAAGATTCGATACTTTAGGTAGGGATGGTGCCAGGTGTCAAGGCATCAAAGTACCGTACCGTACCGTGTCGTAGTACGTATATAAATTGGATAATTATAATTAATCACGGTCAGAAGTATTTCCCATAAATGTGTACTGATTTCAAAATTTAATGTGATAACTAGGATAATAATATGAGAAAATAGAAATAATAGCCCGGCATTGTTATGCAACAAGGGTCCTCAGTGAGGCTCGTCGGGACCTCTTTTTTAACTCTTCGAGTGGCTTTCGGCTTCAACGAATGGTACGAGCTGACTCGTCGCTCATGGTTGGTCACACACCCTAACCCTGTTTGAAGAATGACGAATGACCTAATAAGCTGGGGTAAGCTGGGATAAGCTATGATAAGCTAGGATAAGCCAGGATAAGCCTAAGGAGTGGGAAAAGCATCCGTCAACGGGGCGAACCTTCAACCTTGTTAGAATGAATGTACCTACCTCATAACAGGTACCTAGGTAGATAGTGGACAATTAAAAAAAGCGAAATAATTAATAAAACATGAAAGAAGAATGAGACATAATGAATAAAAGACGGCCCCCTCAATTCTTGTTATCGCCTTCATGCGTTCATTCTTGAAAATGTTATGCGATGTCACAGAAGCAATGAGGTATGTATGAAGCCTTGTTTCTATTGAAGCTCACAAAAGCAAATACCCAAGCTCACGTGATGCCATAGATCCATATGCCATAGATAAGAAAAGACGCTAGAAACTTAAGGTAATCATTAACCAAATTAGGTAGGTATAGGTATCTAATCGCAAATGGAGCAACCTTAGGTAACCTTGTAATAGATAGTGGCAGGCACGCCAAATACATAGAAGGTGCGACACGCTGTGAGGGATATATCTTAGGTACCCACAAGTTTCAAAAAGCTTCAGTTTGAACTTAGAACCTATCCAATACAACATCGTCCACTCCTATTCTTATATGTAATACATCTCTTAGATATTCAACGCTACTAGTAAGGAGTTGACACAATCTCAGCCGAAATTGGTTGATCTAACAGTTTCCTTATCACCTAATACTACCTGTACCAGATCACCCTAGGCGCAGGCGCACTGTCATACATCCATCATCCAACCGCAACAACTGAACAGACAGATCGAAAACCATAGATATCTATATATCTAACCCATGTACTCACTTTCCTTCTCCTTAGGCCACAAATCATACATTTCGAGGCCCTTCTTCTTCAGCCTTCACCGACTCACGCCATCGCCCCTTTAGCCGTGCACTTTGGGCAGACCATTGTTCCATTAGGTACCTATATTGAAGGCACTCCTCATCTGCTTGCGCTGGGTAATGGCAAACCACAGAATGACAATCAGTACAGTGAAAGGAATTGTAAATGCCCAGTACATCCAGAAGTTCTTCCCCACAACGTCCGTATTGTCCCAGTGGAGGGACGGGACAGCAAAGAGCGTCGCAAAAAAAGTCCCCGGTAGAAACACCATCGTCATCACGGCGATGACTTTCAAAGACGAGCTATCGTTGCGCATTAATGCCCGCGAAACCTGAAATAGCATTTAGGTTAGATAAGAACTGGTAAGTGACATCTGTATTAAACGACTAGGAAGCTGGCTACGTCTTACGCGATCCATGTAGTCTTCATTGAATTGCAGTTGCCATTCGATGTGCTGCCTAGTTGGAGCGATGCGCGACTCCAGTATGTTGAATACCTCTTTTATCTCGGTAGAACCATCGATGGTGTCCTGTGAAAGAGAGTTTCCCTGCTCGGGGCCTGCGTCTAGAGATGCTTTTATGTAGCTGGCGATGTTGGTGGCCAAAGAAAAAGTATGCTGGGCCAAGCGAGCGGAGTGGCGGTTGTGCTCCCACTCCAGAAGGGTCTCCTCGTCAAGTTCAGTGAAAGCCTGATCCCCACAAGATTCTAAACTAATGAAGCCAATATCTACCACCGCGGCCATTATGGCCAATGGTAGGAAGCATCCGTTCTGGATGAGTCTCTCATTCTGCTTCAAAAACCCGGCCAAGTACTGAAATAGGTGCTCTGATACCTCGAGCTCCCGCATAAATGCAAAGCATGTCGTAGATCTAGTTTCTACGCTATAGGAAGCTAGCGAGACTTCAGTAAACAGACGCAACCGATGCGATAAGTAGTGCGTGGCTTCAAGAATAGCGCCTTCGAAATGACCCAGCTCCCAAAATTTCATCGTTGCATTTGGGCTTCTAGATACGTGGTTTGTACTTACCAATTATGATACTTTCGACATAACCTAAATATAGAGTAGTTACCTTTCTTCCTCGGATATCCCGTTCCATCATTTCGAATTCCGTTATATCTCGGGTAGCGCACCCGGCCAGATACGGCTCGATGCCCAGCTCCGTAATCGCGTCCGGGAACCAAGCGAACTCCTTATACGGTTCCCGTCGATCTACACCAAATATGTCGACAACGAAACGAAATAATTTGAGAGACGGCTGGCGTGGGTCGGTTCTGAGATGACCCTGAACCTCACTCAGGGGCATCTTGGTTTCCGAATGGGCAATACTATCACCTGAACTAGAGATCTCGAGCACATCGCATATCGGGCGGAGGCTTTTTATTCGACGGAGAAATTGGTCGCAAGCCTCTCGTCTAAGGCTCTCCATCTCGTCTGCTGTCGAAGAATTAGAGGGCTCTTGTTGGGACTTTCTCAAAGATAACAAGAATTACGAATCTTAAAAGGAAGTGGGGGAGGGAAGAAAACAGGAATTTTGGGAATGTGAAGATGCTTAAGTATCGTCTACATACACAAGGCTGCAGTATAGATTCTAGTATGTACGTCGTGTAACGGTCAACCTAAAGCTGTCCTGTACGTGTGCCCAACCATGGGGGTGGTAGTGGTAAGAGATTGCTTGAGCAATAGGGCGAGGCACAAGGCTTTACTTTGGGCCACAGCATAAGGGTATATTGGGTATGTATATAAAATAGGTACCTGCGGATATTCGAATACACACAGACCAAGTAGGTATACCCAAATTCCAACGAATAGGATTTCCGAGGGAAGGTATAGCCCAGATAAATAACATAGAAATTCTCTTTTCTATTCTCGTACACACGCTCTCTAGTACCCCTTTCACAACTTCGACTTAGGAGCCTTAAAAGCCGGGGTAGCAAGGGGATCATAAATCTTATGACCGAGATAATCCTTCGGCACGCCGGTGATATGAGCGCCTAAGTTTCGTATATCAACAAAGGACGGGTTGAGCTGATCGACGCGCGCGGCGCCAATCAGCCGCATGCCCATTTCCATCTCGTCCTTCAGGAGTTTCATAGCGCGGTCGACGCCTTCTAGGCCGTACGCCGACATAGCGTACAGGAACGGGCGGCCAATACCCACGCCCTTAGCGCCAAGACATAGCGCCTTAATAATGTCGGTCGCACGACGGACGCCACCATCCACGAAAATCTCGATCTTGCCGTCGAGCCCAAGTTCTTTTAAGACGGGCATAGTCTCGGCCAATATCTCGATACCAGACCGTGCGAAGTCGAGTTGCCGACCACCGTGATTCGACAACACGACACCCTGAACACCGTACTCGATCGCCTTGATCACATCCTCAACGCGCTGCACACCCTTTAGGATGATGGGCATTTTGGTGATGGATTGGAACCACGGGATGTCCTTCCAGGACAGCGCCGGGTCAATGAATGATGAGATAGCCCGCGCGGCACCTTGTGAGTTGTCTGTCTGCTGGCCGGATTGGACGTTGGATCCCTTATCCGTAAACTTGCTCCGCATGTCCTTCTCTCTTCTGCCCAATTGCGGTGCGTCGACCGTAATGAATAACCCTTTACATCCACGCTTCTCGGCGTGTTTCACAATGCGCTCAGTAATAGCTCGGTCTGAGTTGACATAGAGCTGCAGCCATTGCACTTGATCCCCTTCTGCGGCGTCCACAATCTCGTCGAATGAGCATGATGCTAATGTAGGAATCATCTGAATGACATTATGCTTCTTTGCGGCCTTGGTTAATATAACCTCGCCCTCAGGGTGTCCCAGCTTTCCCAGCGCCGTGGCGGTGACATAGAAGGGAATATCAACTTTAGTGCCAAGCATAGTGGTTGAAAAGTCAATGTCCTTAACATCAACCAGGATTCTAGGCCTGAACCATATTCTATGAAAAGCTTCATGGTTTTCTCGCAGCGTCTTATCGACTTAGTCAGCTCATAATCCAGGAACCTCGGGAATACATAAGAACCTACTATCTCGTCATCAGCGGCACTAGAGTAGTAGCCCCAAGCACTTCTCTTCATAACACTTTTCGCGACAGCCTCGAAATCCATCAGGTTATAGCATTGCGATAATAACGGCTTGTTCGCGATACGCTGTTGTCGCTCAGCTTCCTCGGGATCCTCTTCTTCCTTGATCTTCGCGACTGTGCTCATATCAACAGGTCCTAAATGTTTCGACTTGTCCAAGTACTTGTCCAGGGTATCCGGAGGATGTATGGGCTCGAATTCTTCAGTCGCATCTTTACCCGCGTACTTCAAGATGATACCCATTCCACCAGGGTGCTCCGGCAAGAATTCCGTGACATCATAAGCTTTCCCCTTAGCAATTAAGTCAGTGTAAACCTAATCAAAATCAATTCGTATTCAAAAGACGTACATGAATCACGACCCAGCAAGACTCCTTGCTGTCGTGCTTGGAAACCTCTACTCCAGAAAGCACCATTGTGACTACGCTCACTCCCAAGATTCCCGCGATGACGTAGATCCCGTTTACACTGTAATTCAAAAAGAGAAGGGTATTCAGATGCTGCTAACACAATACTTGGCACATAAGAGCAGCTACGGAAAAACAACGACGACAAGAACAATAGATAGAACACGACGACTGTTTACGTATGAAGTAGAACTGGGCCACTGAGGCTCTTCACAGGCTTTACCGTAAATAATGCCGACATTCGGGAATAGCGACCAAGGTTAGCGCTGTAACGAGGTCCAAGCAAGTTGGAGAACCATGGGGATAGTGGAGCACAGCATGGATCTCGGGCGTCGGGAGAAAATCCAGCGGTCCCGCTTTTGGAAATACCTTCACCGTTACTCGCTATAGAACGGGATTGGCCAGCCGAACTCTTTATACTGTGTTTTTACACCCATCTGACTATGAAAAGCACAGTACTAACTTGGAGAACCATACGGAGAGAAGTATGCTCCGCAACGGGGCTTCCCAAATCAATCCCGCTCTAATGGAAATAGGTACATACCGTACATGTACTCAATTGATGAATAAGTGGGTACTTTAGGTATATAGGTACAAATGATTGTATGATAAGATGATCTCATTACCAACCACCAATATTTATTATTCTATGAATACTCGTCATAGGTAGTAGCTCTTACATGAGGTCGGTAGGTATCACAAATGATTTCTCTATAATGGGAAGCTTTGTTCATCACTAAGCTATTATGAATCACCAGGAATTAGGAATACCTACCTGCATGTAATAGAACTAATGACCCCGCAATGTCTAATTTATAAGCGGCATTGTACCACGACGCTTACCTCATCGTGCCACTGTAGATTGCTTCTAACCTTAATAAACTCCTTTAGTTCCACGGAAAGTGATAATATAAAGAAAAAAAATGCCTTCCGGACACGTCGAAGCAATTGTAGACGGCACCGTCGTAGCCGAGTCCGATACCTACGAGCTAGTCGAGGGTAATGTGTACTTCCCGCCGTCATCTATCAAACCCGAGTACTTCAGCAAGACGGACCTTCACACGCACTGCGGCTGGAAGGGGGATGCGAGTTACTATACGCTGAAAGTTGGAGGTGTGTAGTCCTTTCCCAACGTGATATTGCTACGTTAAGTACATGTTGTTGACTGAGGCGTATTCAGACAAAGAGTTGACAAATGCTGCGTGGTATTACCCAGAGCCTTTCGACAAGGCGAAGCATATTAAGGACTATGTTGCTTTCTGTAAGAGTCTCCCTTAATTCGAATGGAAATACACCGTCGACGTGTTTAACTTGACATAAGTCTAATTTACAATTAGATAAAACCAAGGTGGACGTGACAACTGTATGAGGTTCTGATATTGTCATAACAAGCTGCGGAGATGCAGAAGAAGGTCGAGATATAGCTCCAACGGTCCTGCGTCAAAACGTTGATGTAGAAGCACATATGGTCAAGTAAATATGTTCCATATTAAGAAATAAACATACTATTGCCGTGAAAGCGCTACGACACTCCTACATAAGAGAGTGATACAACTATTTAGCGTATAGGACAGCAACTAATAGTTAGCATGACAAACTGATAACTTCAAAATGCAAATACCACCGCATTATAAGGTATGTAGAACCAGCTGCATAAAAGCAGGCATACAAGTCACTACTTATAGTCCTAATGGCTCAGCCACAAGTCCAATGTGATCCACATCACACGCGGAGCAGGAGAATATAAATGTACCTAATCTCATAACAGCCAAGTTCAACCGCTGGTTACATTTGCAAAGTGGACCTAGCTACCCAGCCAGCCAGAAGCCCAACAAAAGAACGAAAGGAGCGCGATCCAGCGATTGAACAGGGTATATTAATCTAAGTATGATACACAAAACATAAGAACAGATTGTTTGTATCAAGTATCGTAGACCGATTAAATCCGCTATGAATTTCTCTAGATCACCGAACCTCCGTCACAACAATTTATCTGATCGACAAGAAAAGACGAGATAATCACAGAGACTCGGCAGTAGTCTTGCCTCCGTTGCTGCTGCCAGACGGAGCGGGGAGAGGTGCGGGCTGGTCCTCGCCCGAGAGCTCTTCGAGGGTCTTGCGCTTGGTCTCGGGGATAAAGAGGGTGGTGAAGATACCGAGAAGCATGAAGAGGGCGTAGATCTCGAGCACGTGGTCCATCCAGGGGTTTGGGTTATCCGGGGTGCCTCCTCTCGTGCGTAGGGTGGAGATGGCGCCCTGGCCGATGATAGAGCCGATCTTGCCGGAGGCGGCTGAGATACCATGCGAGGTCGATCGGTAGCGGGTTGGGAACACCTCGCCGGGGACGATGAAAGTCGTCATGTTAGGGCCGAAGTTGAAGAAGAATTGCGCAAGGACGTAGATAGCCAAGAGTCCGTTACTAGACATGTGGTAATAGGCGAAGCCCATAACCACAAATAGGATGGTTAGGATGATGAATCCGCCCATCTGGATGGTCTTTCGGCCTAGAGTATCAAGCGTGGCAACCGAAACCCAGTACCCCGGAACGGCACCGGCCAAGACGATGATCAAATTACCAATGGCAGTGTTGTACATGTATTGGTAGGTGTTGGTCACGTGGGAAGTAGAGTACCCGATCACCTGCAGTATCAAGGCGTTGTTCAAAGACAAGCCATAGACTAAGAGTTGTGTCAGCCTCGAGAAGTTTACTAAACCTGGGTATAACTTACAAGCAACGTCAAGGACAAACCAGGAGCCAGCTGTGCCGAACAGGAGCAGACCGTTCTTAGGTATGGCATAATGACGGCAGAAGTCGCTCCAGCTAGCCTTGGGGATGTTCATTTGTGTCTGGGCGGCTTCACGGGCTTGGATGCGGGCGATGTCGTCCGGGTTGCCCTCGTGCTTTCCAGAGATGTATGCCTTAACGTCATCGGCAGCCTTCTCGACGTCACGACCGATATCGAAGGTGTATCGCTAAAGCTAAGTCAGCTAAATGCCCTTTTCATATAACAACGTGTAACCTACTGGAGTTTCGGGGATCGTCAGACGATAGTAGAGGGCGATACAGGCGGGGACAGCACCGAAGCCAATCAGAGTCCTCCACATCTTGTCAACCGCAATGGCGCAGTAGCCATCACATTGCTTGACCGATGGCGACGCTGATAGCGCCTCCCTAAAGCCGAGAGTGACGAACAACATGACGAACGCGCAGACCAGCTGTCCAATGCCTTGCATTGCGAAGACAGCGCCCATCATTGCTCCTCTCCACTTGGTAGTCGCGAATTCAGAGGTAATGATACTCGACAGAGGGTAGTCTCCACCGATGCCGACTCCGAGAAGTACACGCCAGAAGATGATAATGCCGACGATGTTAACCGAGGGAGAACCGGAACTAAGGGCCTGACCGAGGGTTGCAAAGATGATGATAATGAGTTCGAGACCGTACATGCGCTTTCGCCCGACGTGATCCGCGAGGAAACCGAAAACTAGTTGCCCAATAACGGTACCGGCGGACGTTGACAGCTTGATGGCGTTATCAGAGGAGGTGGGCAATGAGCCCTTGCCTGGGTAGTAGACAATTCCCAACATGGTGTTCAACAAGCTGACGGCGAAGATATCGTACGAATCTGTGAAGAAACCGATACCCGCGACGACGCAAGCTCTGTTCCCGGCTGGTCAGCTTCTCGCAGAGAGACTGCGACGACTCTAGATGGGATCTTCTTACCTGACGTGGTACCATCCGAAGGGAGCCTTGTCAATCTCGGCGAGCGCGAGACGACGACGCTCGTTGGGATCCTGGATGTGCACGAAGTCATTGTGGAAGTTATGGTACGCGTTATTCCCACCAGATGTCTTCTCAGCGTATACGTGAGGCGACGCCGTAACTGGCGCGGCTTCGTCGGTCATATTTGCAGAACGAGAAGGCGTTTTCCGCGCCCTTCGGAGATCGACCTGAGGGGTTGTTCTGCGATAAATGGTGTTTAGAAGGGAACGTGCTGCCAATCCACTATCTATGCAAGAGGGAACTGGCCAGCAATAGATGTAAGCAAGGGAGGCTTGTGGCTTGTCACCCTTCTAGGGACTGGATAACGGCAAAACCAGAGGGTAGAGGAAATGAAGCCGAAGGGATGTGCGACCCTTTTGTAAGTCTCGTATATTCCCGGCTGGTCCTGAGCATGTGGAATAGACAGGCCATGATTAAGGAAAGTCCTTTGTTACAGGGGATCCCGAGCCACCCAACCAACAGCGTCTAGACGGGAGCATAAAAGTGTGGCCCGTAAAGTTTAGGACGGACCCTAGTATTACAATCCCACCACTCTGGGCGGTCCCTCCGGCCTAACATGCTCATTGGTAGTCAGTTTAACATGAGATAAACGCAGGCTGCATGGGTTAATGTCTATGAACTCGGCTTGGGTGGATAGACAGGACGAAACTGCCCTGATCTATCACATCGGTGTCCACAACGAGACCCAACTACTACGTATGACACACAACAACATATGCACAGAGCGCGGCCGAGCCTAATAAAGCCACCGGAGAACTTATCTTTGCATCATTTTAATGGAGTGTCAATGGACTGGCAGACTTGACTGCGCCTGTACGAAGGCCTCCATGATGCATCACTTTTAAAGCGGCTAGTAACTGCAGGCACCTTTGCACACGAGTATTTTTGCTTTCATTCCATGGAGAAGCAGGACAATGATCTCACACGTGGGCGTGTCTCGAGAGATCAGACGAGACTGGCGAGATTCGATGTTGACTATTGTCAGCTATGAAGCACCTAGTGATGTGGCTCTAGCAAGAATGATGCCTAGATCGAGATGGCAGGTGGGAAACGGGCCTATGGTTTCAGAGGCATGCGTTCCCTAGCGTTCAAAAGAACCAACCACGGGTGAATCGGTTTGCACGCTGAGGACCCCCAATGCATAGAAGCTAAATCGAAGGGGAAGGGAAGCCGAGGAATTTGACTTGACTTTCGCAAATGATGCGCGGAACAAGGCTAGGCTGATGAGATTTTTTAGATGTAAGGGTCCTCGAAGCGTAGCTGACAGTTGGTGTTGGCAGCTATTGAGCCAATGGGTATTTCCATGAGAGGTAGAAGTTGGATGTTGTTGAAGACGAATTAGAGTTGAAGTCTAGAGCACATGTTGCGGCTCTCAGCATATGATTCGTCCGGAAGGAACACAGGAATCTGTGTGCAACGCCGCAATTCGTACTACGCAGCAAATCGGTGGGGTGCAGCAGGGGGGATGGTAAGGACCGAACGCTCTTTATTGCGGAACCCTTGTAATGTGGGGTCCATGCATCTCACGTTGCAAGGATTGAAAAGTGACGTTCCAGCCTTTCATATCCATTTCGTGATGGCCAAGATACGCTCGAGGTCGAAATAAGACTTCACCAAGCGTCCAAGACTCAACGACAAGACGATAGCGTATGCTTGTGATCTGTTCGTCGTTGTGTCAATATCAAAATAAGCTTTTGTTTTCTCCAGTATACACGGCTAAGCTATGCGGGCCGGGAAGTAGGGCTATTTGACGGGTCTCTTGGCTCTGGTAGTCTACTTCGTACTTGGCCCGTATTAGAAATATGTAAATAGTTTTTACATACTCTAAAATTCGCATTGTACTAGAATCCATAAACAGACATCCGCCCGTTTTGACCGAGCTTGCTCCAAATCGCAGGTGGATCGTATATGCTATTAGATAAAATAGCATCGCTCCTTTAAACATCATCAGTAATAGAAACTCTTATGAATATCTTAGTGGCATGTTGTAGTTGGACCAATGAGATGTGAGCGTTCATCCACGCTCTTGGCCTTTGGACGATCCGAGTCTTCACGTAAACAGCAATAACCTGATTGAGCCGGTTCCCTCTCGCGTGGGAAGGCGAGGGGTTTCATGACTAACATTTAGGCATTCTGCCAACTGAGCCCGTATTAGCCAGTCACGAATACTAATTTTGATAGACATTTGTTGCCCCTGAGCCCTCGATTTTGACGAGAGCCTAGTTGGCACTTCGTTAGGCCTTGTAATAAAACTGCTTCGCTCGAACCTGGAAGCCATAAGAAATTAGACGTTTAAACGTAAGAGGACTTTTGCGTAGACGTCAGCCATTAGGCAATAATATTTGCTAAAGTGATGACTAGAACTTCATGACTTTTCATGTGTAATCGCTTTCATGAGAGTGGTCTCGGTGTCGATTTGGGCATTATATTTGTGCACAAGGACCAATGCTAAGTGCTCAGCCTGCCCAGGCAGAACATTCGCCGCAGCTGTCGGGTTACAAGTAATCGGAGACAGCGACTAGTACCGCGTGATTCGCCTTGGCTAATGCAACAGAGCCCCTATGTGCGTGGCATGGTTAAGGTAGGTACCCTCCAACTCGCCAGCCACGACTCCATTTTCAGGTTTGTCGCATAGGAACACGCGTTAGGTCCATGACTATGATGATCCTGACGAGGCGTGTCCACTCGAAGAAAAAAAATCAAATTGTGGCGACAAGGTTGCTCATGAACGACCCGCGGTGTCCGCTTCTGTATCGCCGAAGCGGCTGAAGCAACGATCTAGCCTGCAACGACCCTGAACAGGTGCGTGACAACTTTACCAATAGCATACGAGCAAATTCGCTTATGTGCGCGATTTATACCTCAATAATTTGGTCATCGTCGTCTTCGTTATTGTCCTCTCCCACTTCTTCAACACCACCGCCCTTATTTGGATCTGCCTCATCCCGCATTAGGACCTGGACTAATCTCTCGCAGGCGTCTCGAACACCCTCGTTATCGACCCGTAAGTGGGTCTCCCGAATGACTGGATACACCTTGACATCACGCATTCGATCTCTGCCTTCCCTAGTAGTCGACAAAAGCAAAAGCGTTTCGATGTGTGTTTGAATAATGTTCGGATCAGCATCCCGCTCTTTATCGGGGGGAAGGAGCTGAAGATCAGGGAGCATTGACATCATCTCGTCCTCATCGTACTCCTCGTTCCCCATGATTGGTAACAAGACATATGGTAAGATGTTGATGTCGTCCTCCGACAAGAATAGTGGGTGTGAAGGGACTTCAAAGGCGACATTCTTGATGGTAGAGGCTACTCCTTTTCGCCTGATATCCGACTTATGCTCAGTGAAGACCTTGAGCTTCGTAAGAGGGATTACACCGTCATATTCTTGCTTCTGAACAAAATAATGACGGATCTCAGCATGCTTCGTTAGGTCAGCAAAGAGGTAAGCTAAATGATCGAAATCAGCGTTCTTGTTGTATGTCCCGTCTGCGCCTTTGACGAATAGATCGACCAGCTGGTTCATCACCAAATCGTTCGATCCAAGTTCGCCAGGTGATGATTGCTTTTTTTCTACAATCCTCTTCAGCGAATCCCATTTTGCGAGGTTCGCTAGCAGCATGGATAGAAGATTGGCATTCGGCTCGGCCGCGACCTAATTCATGCATTAATTAGCCATCAACTAATTAGCTGACACATGAGCCGAGATGTTAGTCATAGATTTATCTACTGACAATAATCTGCCTTAGGATTTCATCTAAAAATCTCTCGTCCGTAGCTAAACTCTCCAGGATCTCTCTATCAGCCGCGAGATTGATGAGTATTGTTATAACATGTTCGGCGATTTTCTAGCTTCTTGTTAGCTACAGTTCTTAGCTACTACCTAGTCGTAGAAAATGTATTATACCGGATGATCTTTCACTAAGAGCTTCAAGTTCTTAACAGGCTTAAGATTATCTGCCTTAAAGATGCTGGGCTGAGATGTAGAATAGGGGACTAAATGTTCTGTCGCAAGAGCTCGGATCTCTGGTTTGGGATCGGCAATGAAGCCAACCAACTAACTGAAGCATTAGCAACAAGAAAATTACAGGTAGCGAGTTTAGAAGCCTTACTTCTTCTAGCTCGGTAGGCATTTTGCTATAATACAATGAAGCATCAGCCTCGAAGACGTAGCTATGAGTGAGGAAGTAAGTCGTCCAATGCTATCAGACTAGAATTTTCCCATGTGATGAAATTGGTTGGAGGGGTCTGGTAGCTCTGTACAACTATTGAGGGGCACAAAGCGAAAAATGACGTGAGTTGCACGGATTAATGCATAATTCAGTCTTAGCTGATCAGCATGATGCAATTAACAAGCTTATAGAATAATAAGACCCCTATACTCAGCTCAAGCCTCAATGAAGCTAATTCGCTTAGCGGAATCATTCCGCCCCACCCCCTCAAAATTTTTTGAATTTCTTTGGAAATTCAGACACACTCATGTGCGCCCCACGTCGCGATACCTGAACCACACATACCGAGTCTTCGGCAGTCCGATCAATTCACAGACACAATGCCGAAAGCGACAACGCCAACATCGGTTCGCCAGGGGCGACGGCATAACCCTCTAGAGGATGACCTCCTAGCTACGGGACCCCTCCGGACAAAAGCGCCAAAGAAAAAGTCTAAAGGAGGCGACGATGAGGAAGAACAAGAGCATTACATAGACTCCAAGGCGTCCAAGAAGATCCTGAGGATTGGTCGAGAGTTAGCCGAGGAGATTGATGTTGCGCCGCCACGCCCGCCGAAGGAGTCTAACGCATTTGGCTTCGACTCACGGTTTGACGAGGAAGGCGAAGACAACGAGGCGTTCGAGGACGAAGAAGTATGGGGCGACGACGACGAGATTGTGGAGGAAGTTGAGATCGAGCCTGAGGACCTGGACACATTCAACAAATTCTTACCTACCGACGATGACCCGTTATTGACACATGGTTGGGGAGGACAAGCATCCGCGGAGGAGCAAGGAACAGGCACTAATCTTGCCGACTTGATTCTCGCGAGGATCGCGCAACACGAAGCTGGCCAGGACAGGAGACAGGAAGTGGGACCCGTAGATGACGACTACGAACTATCTCCGAAGATAGTAGAGGTGTATACTAAGTAGGTCATACAAGCCCGCGATACATTACAAGGCTGATGCTAACCACCCCATAGGATTGGCTTAATACTCTCCCGATACAAATCAGGCAAATTACCGAAACCCTTCAAGATTCTGCCGACAGTACCGCATTGGGAAGATATCATTGAGCTCACAAAGCCCGATCAATGGACGCCAAACGCGTGCTATGAAGCTACGAGGATCTTCGTTTCTAGCAAGCCAATCGTTGTCCGAAGATTTATGGAGATGATTCTGCTAGATCGTGTCCGGGAAGACATCCATGAGCACAAGAAGTTAAACGTACATCTATTTAATGCCCTGAAGAAAGCATTATATAAGCCTGCGGCATGGTTTAAGGGCTTCCTCTTCCCGCTCGTGGAGAGTGGCACTTGCACTCTAAGAGAAGCCACCATCATCTCCGCCGTTCTAGCCAGGGTCTCCGTACCAGTCCTTCATTCCGGCGCGGCTATCAAAGGACTGTGCGATATCGCGGCGCGAGAAGCGTCCGCAGGAACAGAAGGTGGAGGCGCCACAAACGTATTCATTAAGACACTTCTGGAGAAGAGATACGCCTTACCATACCAGGTTATCGATTCTCTTGTATTCCATTTCCTGCGTTTCCGGAGTGTGGATCCGGCGTCTATTAAGGAAGGCGATGCTATGGACATTGGTGGCGAGCGGGCGGCTACCCAAGCTAAACTTCCGGTAATCTGGCACCAATGCCTATTGGCCTTTGCGCAGAGATATCGGAATGAGATTACTGAGGACCAGAGAGAAGCTCTCTTGGACCTTCTGTTAACGCATGGACATCACAAGATTGGCCCAGAGATCCGAAGGGAATTGTTGGCTGGACGTGGGCGAGGAGTCCCGGTTGAGCAACCAGGTCCGGCGTTTGACGGAGATGACACTATGATAGTTGATGGTTGAAAAATGACTCGAGGGTTGTCAACCATACTAGATATGATACCAATGGAGGCATGAACGGTACATAGGTGTTCTAGGCGTTCTGTTCATATTCCATACGTCTGCTTCAGAATAAACTACGGTTTCTGTGTGCATCCAATTGCTTTTTTAAGTATCCCCGCAGGCTCAAGGAATCATAGTTGGTGTAAGTCTGTTATAGTATATTACTTGCCCCTACATACATCAAAAGGCGTAAAACATGCAATGAACGTAACCTGGGATTGAGCTCGAACTAAAGTCTGCCCGTGTAACATCCCTTATAATGTCACAATTGAACGCGATACCCTGGTACTCTTGATGTGCTCAGAATTTCGTGGGTATCGTAAAGGTCTCTGAAGACGGTGACTAAACGTAATATACAACTTATAGCTATAAAAACTACTCCTCGCTCTTTGTCTTCCGCTTCTTCTTCTTTCTTTCCGCGGTGTTTTCTTCGGGCGCGATGAAATCTTGCTCTCGTTGTCTCTTTTTCTCTTCCTGCTTGGCCTTCTGCTGTTCCATTCTCTCCTCTTGCGCGATGCGCTTCTTGGCTTCCTTGCCAATGTGGTACTCGCCCGCCTCGATCTGCAGATCCACCTTGCTCTTCTCTTGTGGCGGCGGGAAGGGTGTGTAAACCTTCTTCGACTTGTCCGTGACCTTGTAGGGCACCTTTCGCTTGCTAAGACTCCTCTTCTTGTAGTTCGGCAGGAACCGCTCCCAGTTCTCGTGTGCTAGCGCGGGATCCTTGGCCAGTTCTCGCTTGATCATGAGCTCCTTGATTTGGTAGATCGGATGTATGTTCGCCATACAATCCTCAACTACTCTGCGGACTTCCTTGAGCCCTTTGTATGGGCCGAGGGCGCTGACGGTGTTTCCTTGCACGAGGATATAGGTTTGCGTGAGGAGCTCTAGTGCCTTCAGGGTCTGACCGTTGGGACCGAGTATTCTCTGCCGTCTCTTTACGAACTTCTCCTTGTTGCGCACCAAGTTCCTGATCTTGATTATATCGCACGCGACGTCGTCTTGGAGAATTCTCAGTGCCTGCGGGGCAGGCACGCTACGCGCAAGTAACTTGATGAGGTCGCGAGCCTTGAGGATAGCGGCGGGGTCCCATGTTTTCCTCGTCGTTTTCACAGTCATGCATCCTATCATCAAACTGTCAGTTCTAATCTACTTAGTGAGGGTCATGAGAGGCCGGTACTTACCTTCGATAAGATCTAGAGTACAGGCGATGCCAATTTGCTGGAGGGCCTTCGTGATGCCGCTCCATGCTTCTTTGAGGTAGACTTCGCGGTACTTGGGAAAAAGGCTGGAAATGAAATCAGCAATTATAATTACATCTCGCGCATAGAAGAAGTCCACTTACACTGCGAACGAAGATTCTTCGGCAAAAGGTCCACCTGCATTATCCGACGGCTTGAAGGGCTCGACTTTCCACTTGTCTAGAATTCATGTTTAGTTTGGGCGCATGAGAATAAAGAAAACGAAATTTCGGCACTGACCTATATCATCAGTATCCCACGGTTTGTCTTTCTTGTGCGTAGACGGCATCTTGACGGTGATGAGATGATACGGTGTTTTGTAAATCAAATTCGTGGAATTGAATGTTGAATACGAGTAGGTAAACGGCCTCAGCGCCTGCTGCTGTAACTTTTTTTTTCTTTAGATATCGGCAGTCGGGACTTTTATGTGGACCCACTGGACCCCTCCAGCTTGCAGGCGGGATTGATTATGTAACACGAAATGCTGCTTGACCTTCAAAAAATCACAACCAACCAGATGCCAGATTTCTTGTCAGCTTCGAATTGATATCACCAAATCTATATGCACCTATATTGTACAGTTACAACATCTCCCGTGGCCGTCGAGGTGCTTCAGTGTTCAATTCGAGTGGCGGTGTTTAGACTATTTTCTAATTTCTGCTTCGGTATGGGGGTTCAGGAGGTGTTACTCTTCGGACGAACTAGAGTCGCCATCCCCAGTACACGACATCAACCTGTCAGTGATACGAGCTTCGAGAGCCCATGGGGAATTTATAAACTGGAATTTCAGCAACAGCAGAAGGGGATTCTATTCGGGGGGTGAAATTGATCTAATGAATGAAATGTAGTCGTTTTTGAGACTCGTACACTTCATCTACTATCTGGTTGTCTCGTAAGGTATTCAGATCGGTTACTCTCTTACATGGTTAAGGTTCTATTTGAAGACGTTGATAGGGTAATTATTGGCCTCCCCCTTTTAATCGCCCTTGTGGGGTATGGAATATTCCGATATTGTCACCCATAAGACGGGTGTTTCTTCCCTCACTGAAGTTGTACCAGCTGTGTAGCTATTGCAGATTATTGCTTATTTGTATTGGGGCGACTGCTATACTCTCCCTGCTGTATACTTGTGGTACCAGAATACTGCGTAATGGTAGTTGAACATTGACCATTACATATACATCATCAACTCAATGTGAGCAGCATTGGAACGAGAGTCAATTTAGCAAGTTAGATCCTAGAAGATATGGGTATGATTTATACCCTAGAACGACCTCCTGCAGTTATTAATACGGCCCTTCGATGGATAGCGAGGGACAATGCGTTGTTAGAACATTGGAATCTCAGGGGTAAAGACCCTCATCTTATCAGTCCATTCAGCTTGCCTCGCTCTGACAGTAACCTACCATATCGATTATATGCCGTGTCACATATATGTAGGTATTGTATGCGTTTAGTCGGATTGTAATAAGGCACGAGATGCAGCACCAATCACACAAATTTCCCGAATATTGAGAGGCCAGTTTTCGATTAAATAATTACTTACATAGGACTAACCTGATAAGTCTTAACTGAACAGATCCAACACGAAATCGGATCCCATTCTCGCGTAGGGCTGTCCCTGTCACACTGATAATCTCCCATCATACTCCGCGGACAGGGGGAATCGGCCAATTGTAGGCTGGATGATCTTAAAATTCTTAGCATCCAGATTAGGTACAGTTCTCCCGCCGCCAAGCAAATAGGATCGAATAAATGTATGTAAACGTAAGGAAAAAGCATGCAGGGAGTAATATCTGTGTAGGTACCTGCCTCAGCTAGAATCTATTGCAGTGTACCTTGTACCTGACAGGGTAAGATTGATAGCAATAATATTTTTTTCTGCGATTTCTACGTGTCTGTCCTACATCTAATGTTCAGGGGATTCCAACGCCGCGTCTTACATACCTCACTTTCTCTGCCGCCTACTAGTTCATTATTCTCGTGACTGCTTAATGTTACCTACCTGACTTCACCTATGGGACGAATTTCACGAGTTGTTGCTATCTTTAAACCCTCATTCTGCCGCTCCACTGTCTAATTGCCAATCGGCTTTATTTGATTTGATTTACGGTGTACGATTTTACGTTCGGCGGGTTCTCGAAAGTGACTCTACTTTAGTACATATCCATTCATTATCGTCCCTCGCAATCGCCAACAGGAAGTCTTTCCTTATACCTCTTATACCTAATTATATACTACCAGATCATCGGTGATCTAGGTGTAACTTCATCGTCACTCGTGCCGATTAATACCCACACCCGACTTCTCCCCACACGATCGTTAGTTCCGAGTCTTCTCGGAACCTTAAAATTTATTCATCACGGCGTCTTCCACAGTGGCATCGTTGCAAGCAGATAGCAATCTGCCACCAATCACCTCACCGATCCCGACACGTACAGCATCACCCGCACTACCGCCCATTCGATCAGTCATGGAGGAAGGTACAGCGCCGTTACCGGCAGCTCTTGAACCGATATCACGTCCGAGTTCGACTTCTTCGACGACAGCCTCTGTTGCTCAGCTTCCTGGGGTCTCGGCGCTGGCAGCTGGGGGCTCAGCAACCAGTTCACCACAATTAAGGTGAGTACGCATCCGAGCAAGCAATAAATGTTTTGCATCCATTACACCGAAACTACATAGTTGTGAGGGGGGAGGAGAGAACGGAGAACAGAGAACGTATTATGGGTGTAATTGGATGATTCCAATTATTCCATGTCTTGGGAAGACTTGGGAAGATTTACGCCTTGCGTTGCGTGTCTTGTGAATTAAGGACACAGTGAACCTAAAGATGGATCGGATGTGTACTTGGAAAGAGCGTTACCAAAGCACCTTCCTTTCATGAAAAAGGGTGCACCTAACAGTGCAAAAGCCTGAAGTTTCACCTGCCTCTCATCCGAAGTAACCCTAAGGAAGTCACAAATGCACATCATTCAACAACTGGAAATCCATGCCACTAGCAAATCCAAACACAACCTCGACCAAGATACATCCTATCAATTACATACTTTCTTAGGAGACGACTTGACTAACGTATTTACGAACAACATGTATAGGGCAACGAATACACCAGTGCCCCTCATGAATCCGGGCTCTTCTCCTGCGGCGCATGCGCC
This sequence comes from Hypoxylon sp. PDH2405, assembly GCA_023628415.1. NCBI lineage: Eukaryota > Fungi > Ascomycota > Sordariomycetes > Xylariales > Hypoxylaceae > Hypoxylon > Hypoxylon sp. PDH2405. Next base: position 366,286 of record JAMAKT010000004.1, on the reverse strand, counting down.
GACCGCGTCTGGCAACTTGGTAAGTCATTCAAGGGTTTATTATCTTTTTTTTTCCTTTTTACCCGATACGCGCTTCTTAGAATAACGCGCGAAATATTTCCTCACTTATCCCCAAGATTACCTACGTCAAATGAAAAAACAGCGATGAGCATTCCATTATGTGTGGAATTGTTACATTCTGCAAGTTGAGGAACCTACATGTGGGTACCTTGGTACGGGAAAACCTTACAGTTGCCGTTGACACGGAAGGTGGAAATTTTTCTCCTCCTTCAATTCGTGCATGGACTCTTCCCAGTGGGAAATCGCTGCCACCCTGGTACAGACAAGGTCTGTGCGTCGATTTGATTGGTTGCGGCCTTATCAGCACCCACTTTCTGGAAATTCTTCAATCTTCCCGTCTATCAATTCTATCAATCTATCTGTCTATCAATCAACTTATCCTTCCCTATCGATATCTCCCCCAGTCTCCCATCGCCGACATTCTGCCCACCGATACACCCATTCTTTCATCTGAATAGCACCCCCAAACTCGAGATCAAGATGATGGCCTCGCACCCTACCGCTGCAGCGGCTGCTAACAGTGAGACCCCGTCTACACAGCCAACCTGCCAGAATTGCGGCACTTCGACCACTCCGTTATGGCGTCGCGACGAGACAGGATCCGTCCTATGCAATGCCTGCGGTCTCTTCTTGAAGCTGCATGGCCGTCCGCGCCCGATATCATTGAAAACCGATGTTATCAAGAGCCGAAATCGCGTCAAGACAATGCGCCCTGACATGCAAGTTAAGAAAAAGGTAAAGAACATTGCCCCCCTTTCAAGCCCCCGCCCGCCCATCATGATGCTTACAACTCCATATAGCAAAGCCTCCCTGCAACCGCCAACACCAACGGCAACAACTTCCAGACTCATGATAATGCAACCGCTGCTGCGCTTGCCGCCGTCCGCGCGACTCAACAGAAGGCAACAAACGGACACGGTCATGGTACAGATTCGCCCGTGTCGCGCACTGCGACTCCGTCTATATATGATCCCCATCTGACTGCCTTCCAAGCTATGGATCATTTCCAGTCGGACGGTTTAACGCAGTACCCACTTCCCGGCGATTCTGCTGGTCACCAATCTCCCATGAATGGTGATCAGCAATCGATGGATGTCCCGCAGACCCACGAGCAGCTCATCGCTGCCAACTCGAGCCTTAAGACACGCGTTAGTGAGCTGGAGCTCGTCAATGAATTGTACAGAGGGCGGTTGCAACAATTGGAACAAGATATGCAGAACGCTGATAACTGCCGTCATTCTGCCGAGGCCTCTGCGAAGGAAGCCGCTACGGAGCGTATGCAACGCGAAGAGATTCAGCGACAGCTAGAGGATAGCCACAGGCGGGAGAACATCCTTAAGAGACGACTCGATGAGATGGAGCAGGAGATTCAGGATCTGAAGAGCAAGATAGAGGAGTCGGAATCCGAACGCGCTGCGAAGAAGCCAAAGCTCGACGAGCCGAAAATTGAGGAGACGGAGGTGCCCACTCCTCAATCAGCATCGTGAGAGGCGAAGCTCGTTTTTCTTTTTCTGCGTTCGGCGATACCTTTCTGCAATTCATCCTCTCCTACCTGTAATACTATTAGTCACGACTTTCCTTACGTCTAATTCTCTCTTTCTTTGTCCCGAAAGTGCGGAGGTGGAGGGAGGATGAAGAGGCATTTTGGACTCGGACAGGTCTACGGCTCCTTTAATCATTAGTTGATGCGGGACGATAAATAGTTGCGGTGGCTCATAGGATTGGCATGGTCAAAATCTTGAGCAGTCATTAAGGAGGTGGATAAACTTCATCGTGATGATGGAATGGCTTGGTCTTTACGGCTACAAACCCCGCGGTAGCCCCCTGGGAGGAATGGGGAATACGAAAGGAGTTTTTCGGAGTCCTATATCTGCCGGACACTACCCAACCGGCTCTTGGTCAATAAAAGTTGATTTGCATTTTTACTATCGGTACCAAAGACCTTCCCTGATGTATAATTGTTGAGGCCGTAGGCACGTAAATAGTATCGTAGTCCAAACAAGCTACAACCCGAACTTGGACGCTGGCATCATTGGCACAATTTTTTCGAGTTCTCGAGTTAGAGCCGGTAAGGATTAATGCCCGAGGACCGTTTACCTTACCTGCTTATCCACCAAATATCTCAGAAGCAGTCGGCTGTGGGTTTAATAGAGTGAGACAAAAGTAATTGATATTCTGGTGATAGGTCCACCAGGAGATGGAATCATGGACATGTGTTTTTTGTACAGCATGGTAATCATACACCCGACGTTCTATATACCCAGTTACTTTTTAATCTGACGCTGCCCTATGTATTGTCGTTTGGTTCCCGTTTTTCTTTTTCTGCTTTCGGCGCATTGAAACCCATCAGCTCCCCAATGACACCCCCCGGTTTCGGGACAGGACACTCTCTTTCTCTCCTCGCTCTCGTGGCTGTACTGCGTGTCTCGGGATTTATCTTTTCGAAGTCTTCGTTAGGGCTCTCGAACTGGACAATGCCGTCCTTCACCACGGCCGGTTCGGGCTTCCTCCGCCCACGCCGCCTTGTGCCATCTGCCCCTTTCTCTGAGTCGGCGTATGCTACGCGCGGCGCGGGACATGGTAGGATGTGTGGGAGGGCTACTACGAAAAAGCTCGCCGCTACGGTCGTGGCGAACAGCGAGGAGGTCATCCGCGACCGCGGGTGGAGATGCGGTGGCATGGTGTGTAGCGGGGAGGTACTTGTTGGAGGGCTACGGTGGTAATGTCAGTTAATCTGATCTACAACTCCCAATTGATGCAATTGAGGAAGATGCATACTTATGATATTTCCATATGTTCCCGCGGCATTTCGGTTGGAGCTTATGAGAAGAGTGACGTTAGGATATTAACGCTCCGTCGTTGCCGTCGCATGGAGCAGCGGAAATGCCCACGATGTTTTAGCTCAATCCCAAATACCAAATACAATCGACCTGATTTGACGCTCGCTTTACATCATCCGAGGATTTACCACGGGTGGAACAGATGCGACTAGCCGACATTTACCGTAATAAAGTTTAAGCCGCAAGAAGCTCGGACCAGGTTCTGACTTATCAGTTGCAGGTTAGGACGGGCCAGTTCTAACAAGGGGGCAAGCTGCAAGCCACCGCGAGACCCACTGAAATGACTTCAGAAATTTAGTGCAGTCCCGATTCGCGCCCAGTTGGTACTTTTCTAATTTTGGGAGGGCGACTGTAGCATCCCGCACGCGACGAACCATCTATCGCGAACGATCTCACACTACAAGGGACAATCCCACCCAAACTTGTATGCCGGACTCATAAATCTAGTAGATGATGTTATGAAAGCAACGATACCAGTCTTAAGATCAATCCTAGGCCTTGCGCTAGCTTTAACGTCGGCCTCAGTCTGTTCCCAAGCCTATCTCAACGGCCTCTAGTTTCTACTTCCACAGAGATGAGCGACCTCGATAAGTAGGTGCCTTGTCGGAGTCCGTGTTGCGCGATATACTTGCTAAACTTGCGTAACTAGAGCAATCGCTCAACTCCGAGCATGTCGTCCGATACCCGAGGCGCAAGTGAGAGAACTCTGTCACAAAGCTCGAGAACTGTTAATCGAGGAAGGGAACGTCGTCACAGTTACAGCTCCAGTTACAGTACGTTTCACTACGGTGGGGGGCCAATATGGGTACACAATGATTATCTGACAGATGCGCCCAGATATGTGGTGATATACACGGCCAGTTCCATGATTTGATGGAGCTCTTTCGGGTTGGAGGCGATCCTCCCGATACAAACTACCTCTTCATGGGTACGCATAACAAGCGCATTTGTCCATTCGCTACAAGAAGATATAGCTAATCAACCCTATTCACGTAGGCGACTTCGTCGACCGTGGCTTTTACTCGTTGGAGTCTTTCCTCCTACTCCTCTGCCTCAAAGTCAGGTATCCCGATCGTATGACCCTTATTCGGGGTAACCACGAATCCCGTCAAATAACGACAGTATATGGTTTCTACGACGAATGCCTAAGGAAATACGGTAGCGCCAATGTGTGGAGGTACTGCTGCGATGTCTTCGACTACCTCGCTCTCGGAGCTATCGTCCTTAATGCGTCGAATACCCTTTCGCCACCCAACGATATGACTCCGAGCGAGGAGTATCTCGAGCAAGATATCGAGATCGAGGTCTGCAACGCGGACGGGGACATCATGAGCCGATTTATGAGGCGAAACAGCGATCAGTCGACGGAACGGGAGAGGAAAAGTCCTAACGGGACTCAACAGAAAACGGGCCCTCCAGGGACGGGCGCATCGGGAACCAGTGGAGGCACCATCGGAAATCCGACGGGGGCGGTGTTGTGTGTACACGGCGGTCTATCGCCTCTCATCGACACTGTGGATAAGATCCGCCTATTGGATCGCAAACAAGAGGTTCCCCACGAAGGTGCCATGTGTGACCTCCTATGGTCCGACCCGGACGAGATCGACGGATGGGGTCTCTCCCCTCGAGGTGCCGGCTTCCTCTTCGGCGCGGATATTGTCAAAGTGTTCAACCACAAGAACGACCTTTCACTCATAGCGCGCGCCCACCAACTCGTCATGGAGGGTTTCAAAGAAATGTTCGACGCTAGTATCGTCACCGTCTGGTCGGCGCCCAACTACTGCTACCGATGCGGTAACGTAGCGGCTGTCCTTGAGTTATCCGAGGACCCGACCGGAGAGAGTTTCTTCGCGCGCAGCAACGGCGATGTGGGCCGGAGCGATGGCGGCGGAGTCGAGGGTGTTATGATGGAGGGTGAGAAGAGGCTTAAGAGTGGCCCGGCAAGGAGGTATCGCGTATTTCAGGCCGCACCGCAGGACTCAAGGGGAATGCCCGCCAAGAAGCCGGTAGCAGATTACTTCTTGTAGATCCTGTTGGCGAGGAGGCAGAGAATTCTTAGCATAAAGACGGCATTGTATAAAATCATCAAGTTCAGGTGGTCATTAACAGCATTTTGCTGCCTTTCGATAGTATGATACCTGATGGAGTTTGGGGGACGGCAGGGTTAAGAAAGAAATGGTTTTTATTCGGATTCATTGCATGATTAGGTACAACTTTGGTCTTGTCGGCATGGCACATGCGAAGACATATCATAGTAAATCGAAATTTGTTTACTTTACCCCTTCTCGTTATAGTTCATTACGGTGGGCGAGGGAAGACAAACCCCGAGGGGAGTGAAAGAGATGTCAAATTGGTATTGATAAACTAGACAACAAAAAAACAGCTGCTGAGAAGATTTTGGAAATGTTCCCTCCAACTCCTTATACATGAAAAAATACAAAAAAAATACAATGCTAACATATTCTTCCAAATTACATTTACAAAACTCGTTCAAAATAGGTATCTTTCCAATCTTACTAAGCAGATCTTCCATCAAGTCAGGTAAAGGTACCTTACAGATCGACTCTCTGCTTTCCCCCTTTTCTTCCATACATAGCCGCCCTAGTTACAAAAAACACCCACTTTACAAGTCAGGGACGCCGCGGACAATGAGCGGCACGGGGTATCCAGGCCGGCCCCGACTTAAGGGCACAGCGTAGGGGTGGCCCGCACCGGGTCGCTGACCCAACGCCTGTTCGGCTAGGTGCGCCGTGCGGTACGAGCGGATCAGGTACTGCAGGTCGGGCCAGCCGTTCGAGTTAGGGTCTACATCCATCTCCCCACGCTCGGCCGTCGGCGGCTGCGCTGGAGGACTGGGTGAGGACTCGGGTGACACTGGGATCTCCTCCGCCGGTGAGCCGAAGAGGGAGTCGGGGGTGTCCTCTCTCGGCTTCTTCGATGGCGGTTGCTCGGCCTCGTTGTCGTCGTCGTCGGGGGCCGGGCGCTTGGACTTGTTGGGTGTGGTAGCGGCGGTGGTGGGCACGGGTACGTTCTCGTAGAGCGGTACAGGCGTGGGTACGTTCTCGTACAGCGGTACAGGCGTGGGGACGTTCTCGTACAGTGGTACAGGCGCGGGGACGTTCTCGTACAGCGGTACAGGCGCGGGGGCGTTCTCGAAGACCGGAGGTGAGGGTAACCTTACGGGAAAGGCTGCCGTAGGCGACGGTACAGCTATGGGGAAGTTTGGCCCAGGTATGATCTCGCGCATGGGGAAAAGCGGACTAGCTGTCGTTCTGCCTACGGGGAAGGTTGGCGTAGGTGTGGTGTCGCGCACGGGGAACAGCGGTTTAGACGTAGTTTCCTTTACGGGGAAAAGCGGCTTAGGCGAAGTTCCAGATACGGGGAAGGTCGGCGTAGGCGTGGTTTCGCGCTCAGGGAAAAGCGGCTTATAGGTAGTGTCCCTCACGGGGAAAAGCGGCTTGGGTGTAGTAATTTCGCGCATTGGGAAAGGCGAATTAGCTGTAACTCTGCCTACGGGGGAGGTCGGCGTAGGTGTAGTTTCGCGCTCAGGGAAAAGCGGTTTATAGGTAGTTTCCCTCACGGGGAAGAGCGGCTTAGCTGTGGTTGTCGTTGGACCTGTCGGATGCGAAGTAGGTGGTCTAGTCGGCCTGCGTAGATCAGGTTCAATATCGACATAATAATCACTATCTTCGTCCTCTCCCCAGTCTACTACATCTTCCCCGAATACGTCATCGTCATCGTCATCCTCCGGCCGTACCTCAGAGGTTGACTGCTCTTCAGGGGTTGGAGGCTCTTCAGAAGTTGGCTTTCCTTCCGCTCTGTCTCTCCAGGATGCGAATTCCTTCCGAGCACCCTCTGGGACCCGCTGGCCACGTTCGCCCATTGCGCGCTTATACGCGTCGAAATCGCCTCCGAAATCTTGCCACTCCTCCCAAGTCCACAGTTGAGGATGCTTTTCCATGTAGTCGTTCGCGACGGGGGCTTTTGGAGTCACGGTTCCAACCCCTTCATGGACGGCCTGCATCTCAGCCCACATGCGCTTGAGAGCTTTAAAGTTCTTTCGAGCGTTGACATCATCCGCTTTCTCCTCTGGCGTCAAGCTGTTGAAGTAATCGTCGAATGTCAAGTTCGTTATGTCCCGCATAGACCACGGACGATGCTGAATGGGCCCGGACGGCGGATCCCACTGCGTCTTCGAAGGAATCATGTTTGGCTTCCGGGGGTCCCACCTTGGTTTAGGAGCTGGAACCTCCGGCTTAGAGACCAGAGGCTCGGGGATCTCTTGCTCAATGACCTCAGTGTGTGACTTAGGGTCCTTCTCTCTGGCCTTGGCTCTCTCGATTAACCTGTTAGTCTCTATATATCGTTGTATAAAATCTTTCATGGCCATGAAGTTATGAAAGGCTTCATCGTGCTTATCATTAGCCTGCAACGTCTTGAGGTATTCCTGGTATGTCATCGAGTTCCAGCGCTTAAACCAATCTCCAATGTCAACGTCAAGGTCATCGTCACCCTGTTGCTGGGATGTTGTCGGTTGCTGGGGTACTTTTGGCGTTAGAGATGACGTCGTCTTTGGTTGCCGTCGAGGTGTCATAGTTGTAGTTGCAGGTGGCGACTTAACTACTATCGGCGGTGGGCGACGTCCTGTAGCTTTTGGCGGCTTGACACTTATCTTTGGTGGTTGAGGTGCCGCCGTTGTTGGCTGTTGAGATACTTTCGCTGGCGGGCGAGGTGTCGTCTTCGGTTGCCGAGGTGCTGTAGGCGGCTGAACAGTAATCTTTGGTACTGCTGTCGGCTGCTGAGGTGTTGTAGTTTTTGGCGATTTAACTACCTCTTTCTTCGGTGTATGAGGCATTGGAGTTTTTGGCGACTTAACTACCTCTTTCTTCGGTGTCTGAGGCACTGCCGTTGGCGGCTGGAGTGCTGTCGACTGCTGGGGTGCTGTCGGCTGCTGAGGCTTAACTTTAGGCTCTTTCTCAGACTTAACACCTGCTAATATGTCGATGCCCTCGATCTTCCTGGGCCCCTTGGTCTTATCGACCTTCTCGCTCTCCTCGGGGTCATCAAACGGATACGGCTCTCCACCAAAATCGGACACGGCACCTATGAGGACTCTAGGCAGACCATGTCGCGGATGGTCGCCAGGCAGATTACCGGGGGCGTAGCTGGTGATGCTAGTAGGGAGGTCCTTAGACCCTTGGATCCTCGTAGTATCTCTCCAGTACTCATGGGCGGGCGCTACCGTGTATCTATGCTTTGTAGCGAAGTTCATACCTTCTCCCATCCAATCGTTACTCCGTGCGTTCTCCAGCGCTACATCTAATTGCCAGACCTGTTGGTTTGAACTCATGATGTTTATGTTATTTGTCTGGATGGCCAGGTGATCGCCGGGGTCTTCCGCATCAAGCCCTTCATTCGCTTGTCGGGTCTTCTCGATGGCATCTGTTTGCAACTCGCGAGATTTCTGGAGAAATTCGACAACGTACTCCTGGGCTAAGGCTTTTGCGCGCTTATCGACTGACTTCCCATCATCCGTACCCTCTACATCCTTTTCTTTCTCTGCATTCCTTGTCTTCGTTTTTTCATTACTAGATGGAGCCACAATCGGGTTTTCCTTGCTCCCGGTTGCGCTCTCGCCCTTAACCTGGGTTACGTCCTTGTCCTTAATCTGGGACACGCTCTCGGCCTCAACCAGGGTTTTGTCTTCGTCCTCACTCTGGGTGTCGCCTTCGTCCTCACTGTGGGCGTCGCCTTCGTCCTCACTCTGAGTTTCGTCCTCGACCTGAATCTGTTTGCCCTTGGTCGCAGCCAGGGTTTTGCCCTTACCTGTCTTCCCACGCGACACGCTGCTATCCGTCGGCGATGGCATTGATTCAATATGGCCATTAGACCACATCTCATCGAACTGGGACATGTCTGTAATTTCCATTATCTTAGGCTGACTAGCCGCAGGTCGCTTTGGCTCTTTCCGGATGGGTGCTCGCGGCTCGCCTTCATTGGGATTTTGGAGCGCTGTTTGAACGTGTTCAATCTGCGCATCCCAGTAAGCGTCTAATTGTCGCCGTAGTTTGATCCGCTGATTTGCCTTCGTCTTCGCCTGCACATTTTCGTCCTCGATCCAAAAGGCAGCGCGGAAAGTGTCGTACTCCCGCCATACCTCTTCATGCATCTTCAGCGCTCGTAAGTAGTTCAGTTCCGCTTGTAGAACGTCTGCAAGCCCGACCTCCCCTATGTTTTGCTCGAACTGTCTATTCGTGATGGCGATTTGAATGAGACTCAGCACTCTCACAGCCCAGGCATTTTGCAGCACCTCGTGGAATGCTTCATTTCCGGCATTCCTATTCCTGAACAGAAATCGAGCACCGCGTTTTTCCGCCTTCTTAACGTGGCTAGTCAGAAATTTCTCAACAGCTTTTCTTGACTTTGTGATAACTCGCTCATTGTTCGATTTCCGACTTCTGAATCTTGGAGTAAGCGTCTCGTTTCTAATGGTCTCATACTGCTTCCTGTGAGCATCAAGCACCGCTAGTAACTCCCTGTGGTGTCTATCACGTAGCTGTTTGCCCATGTCGTCAGCAGGATACATGAATGATCTTTTTGGCGTAAGGGATTTGAAGTCATCCGCAAGCTCTTCTACGGGCAACTCCACATCTTTTTCGAGCGCTTCCCATTCTAATTCTATCTCTGTCCACCGAATGCGGATCCCCCTTTTCAGATTCTTTATATGCTTGCGTCTCTCTGGGCCGGGAGTGGAAACCGAAGGGGCGCCACCTCGAAGGGATCCAAAGGTGTTTATCCCGTCGGGACCTGCCTGTAATTTCCATCTAATAGCGTCCCATCCTTCAGTATCGTTAACTTTGCCGAGAATCTCGAGATGTGATGTTTTAACAAATGCGGGAGAGATGAGGACAGTGGTTGAGACTGGACTAAAAATAGAGTCGGTTGTCTCGATGAGCTTAACCCTATCCCCAAGGCCTATCGACTCAAGAGCCCGTTTGAGGTAGTCGAAGAGTAGTTGTGTCTGCTCTTTTGTTCCCGTGTATCCCGGGTTTTCTTCAAAGTATCGTTCGCACTCAGCAACGATATTCTTGAACCGCTTGTTGACATAGAGCTTGTCCATGTTCGGACCATACCATGTTCCCACCTTTGGCACATCTGCTGGTTTTCCTACACCAGTAGCAGCCAGAGGGTATGCGATATAGCTCGACTCATCTACCGGTTCTATGGGATACCTATAGTCGATCATAGAAGTACTGTCCGAATCCGCGGTATTACCACGGCTACTAAACTCGTCGTCATAGGGTTCTGCAGGAGATGCAGGTAAAAGAGGATACGTGGGAGGAGCACTCCAATCTGCATTCAGTGCATTAGTAAAATCTTCCTCAATGTCTTTATTGCTGGGTGTCCCACCGGTGCTAGTATTTGATCTCCCCGTATAGGGGTTCCCGACGGATGTTGACATCCCGGTTGTCTGGGAACGAACGTTCGAAAGTCGTATTGAAGTTTCAATATAGTCTGGTAGAATAGATCTGGCTATGCTATTGCTATTAAGTTCAAATTCGTCGTCTCTAGCTTAATTGCCCACCTCTATTCTGCTTTTTGATGATGAATCGAAGCATTGGTCTAGCGTTGTGTTCAGATACTGGCGTTTATATGTAAATCGGCCGAGAACAAATAGATCACAATGTGTTTTTTTCTTCACAACTAAACAAGAAACTAACAGGGCCTACGTTCAACTCCCGTAAAAAGCATGTTTTAATTAATTAAAACATCTGTATTGTAGTGATAAGAACTCAGACAAAGGGTTGGCATCTTGCTTTGTATGATATATTCTCTCCTCAGTCCATGCTGAAAACAGCGACTTAGAATCAACGACTCTGTTTGCTTTCGCATTGTTATAGCTTTCACAAAGATCTCCCAACAATAGCTAGACAAAAGACCTTCATTTCTCGAGAGATGGAATGCCAAATGCGGTCAGGAGAGTCGTGGCCGCTCTGGAATGCGGCTGTGAGAGTATACGAACAGCCTACAAGTAGAGCATCCCCTAACTAGTAATTTAGTCTATTAATCTTGCATCTATAAAATAGTTACCTGTACTGTCTTCCACCTCACTAGGTAGTTATGCCACAACAAAAAGGCGATAAGACTCCTACAAGGGTTATGAGTGACAGTGTGCATTTGGCTAAAATGCTAGATAAATCACGGTGTTATTCTATTGTCTATATATTATCCAGTGAAGGCGTAGTAAGAAAGCCCGCTGCATTGATATAGAGGATCTTGTATCATGCTCCCAACCGGAATAGAAGAGGCGGAAAGCGAACAAATTCGAGAATCTTGCCCCCAGAGTTGGCCCAAATTCGGGTTGTTCTCGCCGTGTATGATATCCTGACAACTCAAGTTCGCATCGTATTGAATCGCTTGGCCAAGTTGAAAATTGTGATTTTGCTCAAGAAAGCCTAGCGAGTGATCTAGTTGTTCATCCTGAGTATTATCGGCAGGAGTACTAGATGTCGAAAATTGCGAGTATTCTTGTGGTTCAAACCCGAGCATATTAGCGTTCGACAATGGCTTTTCGTGCAATTGAATACGATCGTAAATGGGCGTATCACATGTCCCTACTTTGCCCTGGTCGTAAGTCAAGGAGCTAACGTTGCTCTCGACGTTATTGTACATGGCAGAGCAAGCCGTAGATGAGGATGAGGATGTGTCTGGCTCAGAATCATTTCTCTCTGGATAATGAGACGCCAAGAGAAGCTCCAAAGTTTGGATCATATCCTCCTGTTCTTGTGAGAGGCTTGAGGTTTGAGCCTCAGTAAGATCGAGGCCGCCAGTTCGGAGGAAACTCGTGATGCTTTCGTTGTCATAGCCTATCCTGTTGAGTAGTGCGCGCATCCTTATGTTATCGTCTGCAACTCTCCTAGCGACTTGCTGAATCTCCCAAGTAGCTTCAACACCTTGGCGCTCAAATCGCTTTAACCGCGTCTCAAGCTCTACGTGTATTAGAAGAATGTTAGTAAAGCAATGCTTCCTTCTTTGAAAGCTAGCAGCTTTCCCGGACACCACTTCTCCGGAGCAGAAGTCGCAACGGCAATCAAGGGGAGTTGCTTCTTTTGCTATCATAAAAGCGTCGTCCGTCGTGATAGAGATATGCAAAGGGGTTGGGAGTTACTACATGACGTGTTTTGACACATACCGGCGACATATTCTCTTCGGCGAGCCCGTGACCTCCTCTGGTTATCCCGAATCCTAGCGAGATTTGCCTTGTCCGATGATCCCATATTAGTTATTTCAAAACCTCCACCAACTTCTAGGGACTTATGGATAGTAGAGCATTCCCAGAAGGGACTGGACTTGGTTATTTAGAAGGACTAATACACCGGTGGGATCTAATCTGGCCTTGATTTTCGATTAAGAATTTGATGTTGAACTTTAGCTGATAAGATCTCAAAAAGTCTTAAGGTACGATAGAGAACCGGGGAAACTTCTCTTATAAACATAGATCACTTCTCGGTGACATCGATCAGTCACATATAAAAACAGCCTCATTTCCCTAAGGGGAGGTGTGTAGAAGCCACAGCAATATCCAAACCCCACCCTTCCCTTAGATGTGATTGGGACGAGGGTGACTAAGAAACCGAACGAGTTTCCTTAAACATGTATATTGGCATGTGACTAAGGATTGTAGGAAGCCTATAGGTTAGCTAAGGTATGCTGGGCTCGCAGCCTTCACAACAAGTAGAGCTACTTCTAGAGTACTGCTACGAAGGCCAGTATAACGAAATCCTCCGCCACTGAAATCGTCTTGAGTTCCACTAGAGTACCATGGTGGCGAGGTCGCTACGAGATATTATAACGAAGGCGGTCCTATGTTGGAACCTCCTTCAAGTCGTAACAAAGTCGCCTGTGACGTTATCTATTCCGCGTGACTCTGCAGCCATATTTAAAATAGGCAGTATTAGGTAGTATTGTTGGCCTTGACATACGTAGCCGACGTATTGTGAACCGAGCGGCAACTGATAGGCGGCTGCAGGCGTCCAAGGAAATCAGTGATGTTCAATGTCTCAGATATGCCAGTTCGTTGTCGAGTAACCAGCGCCCTAGATAAAGTAACTCTACCCGACGCTATATTCGACGATGTTTGAGGAAGAGATGAAGAGCCATGTTGCGGGACCTTAGACGCCCGCGTGTAATATGCCTAAGGTGAAGCTGTTCTACGGCTATCAAGTGGATTAAGTACTAGGAACTCCGGCTTGGAATTCGGCGCGTCCTATGAAGTTCCTCTAACTGATATTAGCTGCGGCGAAGGAGCATTGCAGTCGATTTTGTGTGAATCCAGTTATTCATGAGTAAGCAATAGCTCCTTATACGTCCCGTCCATTGTATACTTCTGTACTAACTAAAAGCTTTGAGCGGATACGTATTACTTGTAATATCTATGAGTTCCGTTAAGTAATCGAATTAAACAGGGCGCGTCCATGAGGGCAACATAAGTGGTTGGAAGTAAGCCGAGGGACTAAGGTTATGAGGATTCCAAATGCGCTCCAAATCCATCCGAAAACCGGTAAGGCGGCAACCGGAAAACATGAATTCGATCAACAAATAGGTTGTGGTATACCTTGCCTCTCGATCATGCATGAATGATCAAAGGTCGCATTAGGAGAACTGCGGGAAAGCGGCATTGCAAGCCGGATAACGCCAAAAACGCCGTGATGACGGTGGCCTCGGGGATTTATGCCATCCTAAACTTTGCCAACTGGAACTTTTGCAAACACGGAAACAGGCTTCGTGGATTTAGTATCACGGCTGCTATCTGCGCCTGGTCTTGAAACATGTCAAATGAGCTTGCGATAGACTAATGACGCCTACGGGCTAAGCCTGTTGAGCGTCCATTCATCTAAGCCTTCTTCTGTGGATGGTTTCTTGTCGTAAACAAAACGATCATGCAGCCGATTCTGCCGTCCTTGCCAAAACTCGACAGATTCGGGGATAATCCTTAGGCCGCCCCAAAAGTCGGGGACTGGGATATGTTCTTCTCCCTCGAATCGTTTCTCGGTCTCCTTGACCCACTCATCAAGGACCTTTCGGCCGTCATCCTCCTCTTCGCCGGTGTCGCCCCCAACGGGCTTCAAGACCTGACTCTGGCGACTTGACCAGGCACCAATCCTACTGCCACGGACTCTCGTATCGAAGTACTCCTGGCTCTCTTCGCGGGTGAGCCTGCTTGCGCGACCCTCTACTCTCACCTGCCGCTCGAGATCTTCCCACCAGAAGGTAAGGCTAGCCCATGGATTTGTGGCGAGGTCCCGGGCCTTCTTACTCGTCTCAAAATTGCTATAAATCACGAACCCTAGATCATCTAGCTCCTTCAAATAAACGATGCGGGAGGAGACGCGGCCAGAGGGTAAGGATGCAGTAGACAGACAACACGTCTCGGGATGTGCCACAAGACCTGACCGTTGCGCTGCTGCGAACCATTTATGAAACTGGAGGATAGGTGAAGTAGGGTCCAAGTCAGAGCGAGTCAGTACACCCCTAGTAAATTGTTCTGCTTGCCCGTGGGCTTCTTTACCCGCTGGCGCAACTAATGAGCAATCAGTATCCGGACTCATCGAATTCCTGTGTCAAGTAGCGCCACACACAAATGAGTTTGTCGCCCACATTGGCGGAATGCAAAGCCATCCTGCTCGTCCTCGATAATAACCCCGAAAAGACGGGGCGCATGGAACTACAACAGCCGTGTTTCAACGCTCAACCAAATGTGTAAATGTGTTGAGTGTAGAAAAGGAGTTGGGATGGTCCTGGAAGTCACACGATAAACTTAAGTATTACCGTACGACAGTTGCGGAGCTCGCTCCATGGAAGCCCTTTTTAGCGCATTTTATAAGATATAACCTTTAATGTTTTGCGGGTACTCTTTTCGAGGTAAAAGTCTACGGTATGTATACACATATGTATATTGTAAGTATATCGATGTATGTGTATGCCTATAAATATATACCTCCATGTATACATGTCTATAGTGCAAAGGTACTTCCGTACAAGCGAAAGGCTTATTGAGTAGGTGCATTGTATGTGTCATATTTCGCTTGAAAAGGAATCTACGTAGAAGTGTGTCTATTGGGCTGAGACAAAAAAAAAAAAAAAGAAAATTGTATAGTCAAATGAGAATCAAAAGAGAAGGTCTCGAGAAGGTCTCCCTGGGAATCGAACCCAGATTGGCGGAATCAGAATCCGCAGTGCTAGCCATTACACCAGGAAACCGTACATTCCCATGTGACTGCCGAAAGCTTCGCATTCGCACTATATATGGCAAGTGCAACTTACCTGACCCACAAAGTAGCAAAGCAGGGTACTGGGTTCCTAACACAAATCGGGCAGTTGGACCCGTTAGTATGGAGAATTTTCTCACAGATCTGAAGTGGTTGCCTGCGTTATCGTGCAACGCTACTCGATACGATAACAAACTAGGGAAGTTGTCGCCCAAAATTTCTCTACCAGGCTTTGATCTTTCAATCCGACGTTCTTTTCACTGCTTCTTTTTTTCTTACCTCGGATCTCGCGAGGTTCAAAAAATTATTGACTTTCGAAAGACTGCCTTCACTGCTTTCTTTACTCGTCATGGCGTCCGAAACAGACAAATCAACGACCATCGCGAGCCTTCGCGAGTCCCTCTGCTCCGAAGCTACCCCACTACCCGTCCGATTCCGCGCACTCTTCTCCCTTAAGCATCTAGCACGACACGAAACAGGGGACCGGGCTCTTGCGGCTATAGACGCTATTGCAGCTGCGTTCGCATCTCCGTCCGCGCTGCTCAAACATGAATTGGCTTACTGTCTCGGCCAGTCAGCTAATCTAGCTGCTGTCCCCCACCTTCAGAAAGTCCTAGCAGATCTGCAAGAAGATCCCATGTGCCGACACGAAGCTGCAGAGGCTCTGGGTGCTTTAGGAGATGCTGGAAACTTAGAGATTCTGCGCAAGTTCCGGGATCGCGAGGGAGAAGACGTTGTCATTAAGGAAACCTGCGAAATTGCCATTGACAGGATCGAGTGGGAAAACTCGGAACAACGAAAGGCAGAGAAGCTACGTCAAAGGTACGTATCATGATTGACTGACAAACTCCTGTATGCGTAATATTTCTACGTCCTAACTATGAGAAAATAGTGATTTCGCTTCAGTCGATCCGGCCCCTCCGATGCCCGACTCCGAAAAGACAGTCGAAGACTTAGAGAAGACTCTGATGGATACGAACTTGCCCCTCTTCCTTAGATACCGCGCCATGTTCGCACTCCGAGACCTTGCATCGCCGCCTGATCTTCCGACCGCAGTCCCGGCCGTCCACGCCCTTGCTAAAGGGTTCGCAGATTCGTCAGCCCTCTTCCGCCACGAAATTGCTTTTGTCTTTGGTCAGCTTTCGCATCCAGCCTCAATTCCGGCTCTCACATCCGCATTGAGCAACCTCCAGGAGGCTAGTATGGTCCGACATGAAGCAGCTGAGGCACTCGGAAGTCTCGGTGAAGAAGAGGGAGTCGAAGAGATTTTGAAGCGTTTCCTCCATGACGACGAGAAGGTTGTGCGCGAGAGCGTCATTGTTGCATTGGATATGGCCGATTATGAGCAATCCAACCAGGCCGAGTATGCACTCATACCCGAGGCACCAAAGGTTGCGGCATAGATTGGGATTTAGACTGGCGTTACATTGGGGTTGGCTGGGGTTACCAAAAGGATGCGCATTTATTTCACATGGTTCGGTCTCGGATTTATCGCCACTACTTGAGAAGTCTATAGGGTATCGTCTATTAGGAAAATCTCAATTGTTGGTGTTCCACCTATTTCAAGAATTCTGAATTAGCCATGTTTCAAATATGCGACGGGGACAGGGGAGTAGGGGCCGACATACTTGTGACCACAATCGCAGGTGAAGAAAATAGTGCTTCCTTCATCAGCGCTGCGTAGCTGCACTGCTGTGTATCTGACTTCGGTGCGTCCGCACTTCTCGCACGTTTCATTGATGACAGCTTCTGTCTGAACATCGTGTCGCTTAACTGATTGGACAATTGAGAGCTTTTGGCGGAGCAAGGAAGGGAAATCAGAGGGTTTACTTTGAGTAACAGTCGTCTTCGATGCTGTGTCTATCAGTTTATCGCATTAGTAAGTTCACTGTCTGGCATGGAAAAAAATATAATAGTGTTGTAGGCGTTGCTGTAGCATACCTCTGTTTTCAGCGCCACAACATTCGCAATGGAGAATGTTCTTGACATTGCCTTTGGACACAGGAAGCAGATTCCCGCAGTCCGTACAGAAAACCAAGGATCCGATGGCCGCCATTGTTGGTTGACTAATGAGTCCGTTATTCTGGATGGGACTTTTTTTTCCTGATAAAAATTGCTTTCCTAGCCAGTGAAGATTAACAGCTGCGATTGTCTGCTAAGAAACCAATCGGTAATCGAATATCGATAAGGATGGTTCTTTATCGATAACAAAGACTCGAAATAAGGTGTACCTAGATACTTTGCGCCATGTGGATCAAAGCTGCGTGTGGAATGTGCAAGCAGGCTGGCATGGTACCTAACGCAAGGCGGGTCGACGGTTTTGGGCAAAGTTACAGCCTGCTCTTTCAATGGTCAATCAAATTACCTAAAAGTTCCCGAGTTGCGCAAGGCTGGCAGGCTGTCAATCTGTGTCGCAGTTCGGTATTTTGAACTTACCTATTCTCACAGATCCTTCACATAGCCACCTTGTGTCTGTGTGCTAATAGTTCCATTCATTGCGCCGAACTTCGATGTTCCGATAAAGTCCGTCTTGTAATACTACCTACGAATGGCCCGATTCACGCTCCCGCTTCATTCTTTATAGAGAAGGTAGACTGCAATGAGAGTTAGCATAGCGGCTTCAGCGCAACCGGGAGACCAAGCAGCTCGATTGCTGTGTATAGTAAGAGTAGAGTGTTGTTTGAGTTACCATGGCAAGCCCGCAGTCTAGGAATCAAAATGGCGTCGCGCCTCATTTTGATCAGCAAACCTATCCTCAGCCTAGTCCCGGCGTGTACCAGCAGCAGGATAATGCGAGGCCCTTCACATTAACCGAAGCCCTTCCATATACGCCCTTCACATCGGTCTTTCCTTTTGAACCAGGTAAGTCGAAGCTTCAGTAGCCTCCAGTCGCCTCCAGTCGCGACTCCCCTTCCTCACTCTCCGTCGCTCTTGCACTCTACGTGCTTGAACATCAAGCCCTTTGCCGCGTGATCTGAACCTAACGAGAACTCAAAATTCAAAAAAGATATCATCAGCAATCCCACAATAGGCTCGGGACCTCTTGCGCCATCCCTCGCCGACCTCGTCTCTAGAGAAGATTACGATGCTTTGAATAAGGAAGCCGAGAATCCTAGCCATTCGAAGCGTGTGGAGGGAAGCCTCGAATTCGTACAGCACCTCCTCAAAGCCGATAAAATCACACAATTGTGAGCATCGTGATCTCCGTTGCTATTCATTAGCAGTGAAATCCTTGGCTACGTGCAGCTTGGTGCTAACAAGAATGATGATAGTCAATTTAAGACCGCGCCAAAGACCGCTTCGCCAGCCAACAAGTCATCCAATAGCCTCGCCGATGGAATCTCACCATTCGCGAAGATGGTTTATGACAATACAGCTATATCGTTCCGTTATTCCACTCCCGAGATTTCAAACGCAACGACTCCGAACGGTCACGGTATGTCACCTAGAAACATGAAGAAACAATCGCCCAAGACACGCAGACAGGAGCCACCTAAGATCGTAAAGCACAATCCCGCTGCATCAAATGTGCAAGCTGCTGCTCACAACAAGGCTCGGATTGAGATCCATCTTCCCACCCGCAAAGAACTTGATGCTGCTGCATCTATGTACTCATCGACAATGAGTCCCGCTCCAGCTTCATCTCCGTCTCCCGCAACACAGGTTCAGTCTCAGACAGTCTCGCTTGCGGACCTCATGGTCACACCAAAGCTATCCGATCTCCCGGTCTCACAAGTACCACCAGTACCTTCTTCATCAGTAGTAGCTAAGGTACAAGCTGAAGCACTAAAGCCAACCCAAGCTATTACGCCAAAGACAGAGATACCAGAGGCTTCTGCGCATCCGCCTCATGGAGCGGTCCAAACCCAACCAAGATCATCATCGACCCCCTCGAAACAGAGCAGCATTAGGATTGAACTGCCGGCAGCGAGCTTTAACAGAGATGAATTTGCCGTAGTCCCTGACTCACCTGATACTCCGACACACTTATCTGTGAAGAGAAAACGCGCTGCTTATGATGAGCTCGAAGATCCCCTTGGGGGTGAGCTCAACCAACGAGAGCTCGCAAATGCCGCTTTTGGGGACTTGCGCAGATGTTTCCAGGAGATATTTTCTGCCGAGGATCGCCTATCAGATGGGCATAGTGGTGCATCACACCTTGTCACGTTGACGAATGAGCAAGAGCCTACTATGACAATAGCTGCACATGACAAAGCTCAAAAGCAAATAAATAGAGCTATTAGCCTTGGATGTTTCCGCCAAGCGCCTCTAGATGATCTGCTTCGAATACAAAACTTGAGTGAGGGCTCTTTGAAGCACGCCGATGCTCTCGATTTCAAACTAGATGAGACTTGGGGAGAAACTGATGTCGGATTCTGGGTTCAGCAGCTTCATGATATTGAGATGGGCCTCAAAGCTGCTCGCACATCGCTCCGTATTATGTGTGGCGGTCGAGAGGAGAAGCAGCTGTACTCCGAAGACCTCATTCAACAAGGATTGAATCTCTTTAGGAACGTCATAGGCGACATTATTATACCTACCGCGGAGTTGCGGAGCACCGGTCCTACTAGCAACTTATTTCGACTTCTTACGGCGCACAAGAAGGCCATTAGCACTCTCTTTACCACTTGCCAGAAAGTCTTCTCCCTCATGTCAGACTTGATAGTCAGCATTGATCTCTCTGAAACCGTTATAAACACACTGGAGTTTATAGCATCGCGACTCATCTTTGTTGAGAACGCTCATACGGAGAAAGATTCAGTCGTAGGCGTCCAGAAGTTTGATGCGCTCCGCCTGGTCGCAATGAATGTGTTATCACAGATTTTCTTGATGAATCCCGCTCAAAGAGAGGGCATATTCAATGAGATCCTAACGTCTCTGGAGAAATTGCCTATTGGCAAACAGAGTGCAAGGCAGTTCAAGCTTTCGGAAGGCAAAAGTATACAGCCCGTCTCGGCACTGATTATGCGACTAATCCAAGCGAGTGCTGGAAAAGTGGATGATCGCAAGGAAAAGCTTCGCGGTCAAATGATGCAGAATATAGCGGGAGACGACGAAAGCGATGATCCCTCTTCCACTCACGGCGTCAATGGGAAGATGGAGAGTAACTACACGATTAAAACGGAAGAATCTGCTGCGGTTCAACACTCAACGGCGATTCAGGAGCTACAGGCTCTTGCAAAAACGCTTGCTGATGGTGCTTACCGCAATGCTACCTATGTTGTCAACTTCATAGTGAAGCGGGCATTGAAGTCCACCAAGTCTGGGGATACACCGTATCGGAACTTGCTGGATTTGTTTATCGAAGACTTTACTACTTGTCTAGATTCTCCAGACTGGCCTGCGGCAGAGCTGCTACTTCGACTTACGATGTACATAATGTTCCAGCAGGTGGATGGCGACAAGAATGCAGCACCAGCAAGAAATATGGCGCTAGAGCTTCTTGGCGTTATGGCTGCGGCAATTTCGAGGCTGCGATCGCACGTTCGAAAGACTGCCACTAACTTCGAGGGAACCGACTCGGATGAGCTTGGCCGATGGTTGGCTGATCTAACCCTCAACGTTCTCGGCGGCAACATGTCAATGGAAAAAACGGTTAGCTGGCTCGGCCCATATCGTGTTGTCCTGGAGTATCTACAGGATCGCTTGGGTGACGACCCCTATCTTAAAGGCGCTATCTCATACCTAATAACAGATTGGGGTTCACAAGTCAGCCTTGGTTACGATTCTGCTGGTAATGACGATTCGGAGGAACGAGATTCGGAGTTTGGAAGGATTGCGTTTCGCCTCCGCAATATGATAGAGGACCCGAAATGGCTCTCCCGAGAATACAGCTTCAAATCGGTCATCCCTAACCACGCGAGGCTCTCTCACTCAATCATCTTGCTCCGGTCAAGTTTCTGTGCGTCGTTCAAAAACATCCTGAACATCCTCATGGGGTCCATGACTACAGATCAAGCGACTGTACGCAGCCGCAGTTTGAAGAGTATCAACCTCGTACTTGACACAGACCCAACCATTCTTGATGGCGATAGCGTGTTCATTCAGCTCATTCTCCAATGCTCCAACGACCCTTCACCTCAGGTACGTGATTCGGCGCTGGGCCTCATCGGAAAGTGCATGAGCATGCGCCCCAGGCTAGAGGAGAAGATGACGCCTACAGTCATTCAGAGATTCATCGATTCCGGAATAGGCGTGCGAAAAAGAGCAATGAAACTCGCTAAGGATATTTACCTAGGCAATGATAGTAAAGCAGTTCGGAGCACCATTGCAAACGGACTGCTTCATCGTACACAGGATCCGGACGAAGGTGTACGGGAGCTCGCGAGACAGATGATTGAAGAAATCTGGATCTCTCCTTTTTACAAAGAGGATGATTCGGTGGCTTTCAAACAATCTCTCACAGACCACGTCGCCCTCATGGTCCAAACCGTCAGACACGGAAATACTGCGCTCGTCCTTGACAAGGTCTTCCAGACGATCCTCTCGCCTGATTCTAAACTTGCCGAAGCTAACTCCCGAGTTTGCACAAGGCTTGTCGCAAACTTGGTCGACCTGATCGGCAATCCTGACTCAGACGATCCGTCAATCCCATCCAGCAGAGACGCGTTCCAAGTACTTATGATTTTCGCCAAGGCCGACCCCAAATTGTTCACTTTTGAACAAATCCGACAACTAGAGCCTCATATTGCCAGTGTCAGCACGAGCGAGGACTTGGCTGTTTCAAGAGCTGTAGTTGTCATATATCGTCGTGTACTGCCGCAGGTCTCAAGCGTACATTCGAAGTTTCTTTCCGATGTCCGAAAGGTGCTCATGCCTGCCACCTCTAAAGTTACGAGAGCGCTCCTCGACGACGTCGTGGCCTGTATTTGGATCATTAGTGAGCTTCTTCAGACATCCGAGCCTCTGGCACGCCTCTTGTTATCATGCCTTAAAGCTATCCATCCAATGAGTGGAAAAGGTCCGCTTGACCGGACGAAGATTAGACAATTCGACCGATATTCTCTAATCATTGGCATGATTGGCAAACATTGCAATCTCGACAGCCACGCGGAACGTTTTAAGACCGAAGCCAATCTACCAAAGTGGAAGGGATCCATGTCTAAACTCATGGTGGACGCTCTCGTTCCTTTTGCAAATCCCTCTCAACCTACCGAAGTGAGACGGCCAGCATTGGATGCTATTGGACTCGTCTGTCAATCGAATCCTAGGAATTACGTTGCAGCTAATGTCTATACAACATTCCAACAGGCCTTTGATGAGAGAGTGCCGGTTCTAGAATCGATGATCCTTCGATCTTTCAAGGAATTTCTCTTGGTAGAGGAGCAACGGTCTGAACAAGCTGCCTCTTCGGCAGCTGCCGGCAAAGAATCCGTCAAGAAAGACTTAAAGGTTATGGGCGGTACTAGCTTTGATGATGTTGCGAGCGCAACTACTCAGCGGTTTCTCAAAGACATCACTCGCATTGCCCTGGCGACCTATGATGATCACGCCTTTATAGCTATGGAGGTATTGGCAAGTATCAATCGGCAAGGACTGGTGCATCCGAAGGAGACTGGCGTGACACTTATTACGCTTGAGACATGCCCAGTACCTAAGATTTCGGAACTTGCCTATCACGAGCATAGGGCATTGCATGAGAAATACGAGAGTGTTCTGGAGAGGGAATACGCAAAAGCCGTTCAATCGGCTTTCCAGTATCAGCGTGATGTGATCAAGGACCCCCGAGGCGCAACTGAACATCCGTTTACGTCAAAGCTTCATCTCCTTATTGAAGTGCTGAAGATTAGCAAATCTAAAAACCGTGTTCGATTTCTCGAGAAGCTCGTTGGACAAGTTGACTTCGACCCTACGAAGCTTCTTGCAGACCGGGCCTTGTCTTCACAAGTGGAGTTCTCTCGCTTCGTTATCGAGAATATTGCCTTCTTCGAGTTCGTTACTATTGGCGAGTTACAAACCACTATTAATGCCATGGAGAAAATAGTAACCGGAACGGGGTCCGGTATTGCCCAGACTATTGAGTCAGAAATTTTCCACGTACGTATGGATCCGATGTCTAGCACCCAGCAGCCTCCGAGCGGCGAGGAACAACCTGTGGCCCCTACGCCACCTACTATAGATCATCAACGACTCCATCAACTAGCCGCCGGCTCAACTATTCTTCTTGCCCTTTGGGAAGCACGTACGTATCTTCGCCGCTTGTATGGGCTTAATTCCAATCGGCGCGAGAGCAGTAAAGGCAAGAGTGCCCCGAAGGATCTCACCAAGACTCCAGTCAAAGTTCAAGGTGTTACAGGGGACAAATTTTGGGAGGATATCTCCAGAATTATGTCTGGATTAGACACTCCGGACCGCATGATGGAACAATGCCGTGCGTTTGTGGAACTCTTAAACGTGGATAACGAAGTTAAGGTCCCAGATGAAGATGAGGAGTTCGATCTAGAAGAACCAACATCTCCAGACGCCGAAGGGGACGAAGACGCAGCTGAGCCTGACCCCCGTGGTCGCAAGAGGAAGGCTGGGAACGCGAATGGCGGACGAAAGAAGAGAGCACGGTCCAATTCCAAACCAAGACCCCGAGGTCGGCCTAGAAAGCAGAGCATGGAAGCGGCGGAACCGGACCTAGATGGTGATATGGAATGGTTTTAACGAGGATCGTTTTCAACGTTGGAACATTTCCATGGTGCATACCTAATAATTTCAATTCTGTGCTTATAACCCTGTTGTTACGCATAGACCGAAATCATCACGAAAGAAGAGAGAGTTGCATGAACCATATGGCACAGCAGAGCATGACATTCATGAGCATGGAAAATGGCGTTTAAAAGGGATAAGGGAGAAGAGTTGATCAACTACCAGAGATTTGCGTGGACTTCTAAACGCATGGTGCTCAATAACGAAAAAAAGGGGAATGATCACTAGGTGGGGGCTGTCCAGAGTTGCTTTTTACGATGATACCTCAATCTGCTTTCTGTACACTACTACCTACCTAAACGGTGGCATGTGGATGTTGCTTTGTTGTGCTAGTCAGCTAGTTACCTACCTAGGTAGCTTTGAACCCCTGTGGACGCATATAGTCCAAGGTGGAATAGAGATCTTGCTATCTCTGACCAAAGTCAATTGGCTTCTTCTTGCTGTGCTTTTTTGAGTGAGTGATGTGGTATATTAAGTAAGTCAAATCAAACGTAGGCCTTGGGCTGAACCCCTTTAATTTCTGTCTCTCGTCTTTTATCGCCACGGCTTAGATATTAAGAATCCAAATCCAAATCATATCACATAGGTAGGGATATATCTCTATCTTATTAGGAGATGGCAGGTTACCATGCTGCTTGGTATCATTGAGACATCTATCCTCTATCGACCTTCCATAAAGCAGGCCGAAAGATTTTCATATGACAAGGCCGCCATAAGATCAGGTATGCATACAAGCCCCTACGCTAATAGAAACGTAGAGATGCCCCTAATCCCCCTCATTTACCATGGCTCACCTCCCTCCCGTAACTGGAAAGAGATAGGTATCAATAAATCAACCTAGCCACTATGCTGATCTACATACGGTTTCCCTGCCGGAAAGTCCCAAGTCTAACTCCGTCTATCGTCGCCATTAAATATTCCAAATATCCCAATCTCCTGGGTAATATTCTTGGGGTTCTTCGACCTGAGACCAAGCCTCGTCGCTGATTTCGTCGCTATCGTCGAAATCGAACGGGTCGTCGTCATCATCATCGTCCTCGTCCTTGTCCTCGTCCATAGCGTCTACGGCGTCTACGGCGTCTACCATGATAACCGAAGACATGGGCATGATATGGCTCTGGCTTCTCGCGATTGACGCTCCGTCGTGCGTAGTACTAGGTTCGGTATTAGAGGGTACGGCCGCCACCGACCGTCCAGCGGTCAAAGTAGGGGTGCTAACTTCACTGGGCGTCTTTTCGGATTGGCAAATACTCGAGGTATCCGTAGCCACGGTGTCGCCCGTACGGTAAGCCGGGCCCGGTCCAATTGGTCCTAAATCCGCGTCCGGCACGGCGGATTCGAAGACGCCGCCGGTGCCGTCATCGAGACCGTCGGCCCAGAGGGGAAGGTACTTGAATTCGTCGTCTGAAAGTGCTAGGACTATGTGTTTCGTCCGGGTGAGAGGAGTTTCTAAGATGGGCTGCGTCCAGCTCCGGCGTAAGTCACTTAGAACAGTATTAAATTGGCGATGTAATTTGAGGATGTTGAGATGGAGACTATGTGGGCTTGTTTCGATTCCTTCGTTGGGGTGAAGATACTGGATCGTCTCGTCTATCGCGCGGTTGAATTTATTGGCAAGTAC
The DNA here is from genome assembly GCA_023628415.1 of Hypoxylon sp. PDH2405. NCBI lineage: Eukaryota > Fungi > Ascomycota > Sordariomycetes > Xylariales > Hypoxylaceae > Hypoxylon > Hypoxylon sp. PDH2405. The sequence goes on along the minus strand of JAMAKT010000004.1, from coordinate 340,802 downwards.
ATCTAGCTGCTCGATTAGGAAACCAGGTTGGTTGGAGAAGGCATATAAGGCCATGTCCTCCCAGAAGTACGGAGTTAGCAGACGCTGAGCATCGGAAAATTCGCTGTAGATAACGGTAGCGGGATTCCAGTCATTCCTTGAAACATAGCATTGGCGGTCACGATCGATTTCCCCCATACGGTCAATGTTAGGCGTGGTTTTTAATGACTCGCACACAATCAAATCTTTATACTCCAACAGCTTCTCTTTCAGAGCCCCGAAGAGACTGGACAGTTCATTTAGTCGAATAAACCGTGTAATCTCCGCTTCTGAAGCAGACTTCTTCGTGCTTGGGGGCGGGATGCCCGCAAGAGTAGAACCGATGAGGTCGCCGATCTGAATCAGTTTCTGGTATTCCGGGATCTCGGGACGATCGTAGAATTGGTTTGATTTCAACCCTGCAAGAGTCTGCTGAACGCGTTCGGCAAGCTTGACGGCCGCGTGTTGAACGACGGTTTGTAGATCGTCAGGTAGATCTCCACGAGGGCGGCCGAAAATCGTGTGCCGAGATCCCTTCGACGGGGGCTTAGGAGCCGGGGTCTCGAGGGCCTTCTCAACTACAAGGATGCGGAACGCAGCTCGAGTAACATTAGGCAACTTCAATGTCCAGGCTATCTTTAGCGCAGCTTCAGTGTTAATGTCAATGAATTCATTGTTAGGTTCTGCCATCAACCAAGTACACACCGAGTCCCTCTAGAATAAGTCGAGTTAGCCACGCCTACGTGGAAGGTAATTCATTAAGTCTTGATGTCACTTACAATGACACTAGTGCAGTCTAATATGTTGGCAATGCCGGTGAGTGTGTAGACTCGCGATGCGCTATTTAAGACGAGATCATGGCCTTCAATAGCTAATATTAAGCGAATGATATTAGCACGATGACGGATAGGGCAATAGTCCTCGATGACTCTAGATTCCGATATTTGGATATCCGCTAGGTCAAGCTTCGGAAGGAGCCTATCTCGTCCGAAATCGTGTTCAACGTAATCCTCAGTCTTCTTGCAGTCAATGGGGACTTCATAATGACGAGGGCAGTAATCATCGTGTCCTGAGACGAGGTAGGGAGATATGCCAAGCCTCTCCTTGGACATCCACCAGTCTCTCACGCCAGAAGGGAGAGACAGTTCCATGAGCTGAGCTGCCAGTTCGTCTCCTTCGACCGAAGGAGTAAGATCAATAACAAATCTCTGCGGGAATGATTCGCCAGCATGTTCGATTCCGAGCCTCTTCCGAAACCGCGCTTGCCTTTCTGGCGATAATAAATGTGTGAAGACTTTCGACTGAGTGCCCAGAAGCTTTTCTGAGTGGACGCAGAATCTTTTGGGGGCCCACTACAACACGATATAATTAGCTACCTTGCTGCGAGAATCCCATGTAAACTCATCCTAGATAGACTATAGCTGCAAAGGTGCTCATTAAATGGTATTAAATGCCTCTGGAACTCGCCTACCTCACTCCATCTGCAATCCCTATGGCCTGGGGGGAAATTAACTATTATTAAAGTGTCTCCGGACGTGCATTCCACCTGAACTTGTTGAAGGAGGGAAAGATCTCGTTGCTCTCGATTCTCAGATATGTAGCTACTGTCACCTTGGCTGGGTTGCTCTTTGAGCATTTGATTGACGACATCATCAAACACAGAATGCCGAGCAGCTTGTTTTTCCCGGCGAGACGACGTCGGAGAATCTGATGTCATTGCTAGAATGGCTTCTTAACTGAAGAGAATGTGATAGGTCCGTATTCTGTAATGCTCGGGATGATGACCCTTCATGTAATGGCGGGAAAATAGTAGGGATTTGGCTGAAGATATAAAGAAAGAGTTGACGGGTAAAAATACGTCAAGAGACACAAGGCTGCGATAGCTGTCTTTAAGAGTCTCAATGATGCCTCATGATGACTGACTGCCTAAGCATCCATGCCTCAGATACTGTCAAGTGGCAAAACGATGTACTGCGCCTCTTCAGCCACAACACAATATACCAACAGGTAAATTGTACGTCTGCTGTGTTGATCATTGGCTGATAATATCTCCGCGAAGATGGGCTGGAGAACCCTACGAGACTAGGCAAATACGTCATGCTCTCATGGGCACTTTTTCTAGTGAGTGCCTAACTTATTAGAGGCTACATGTTGCGTTTGTTGTCAGCCTGGTTTGTACAAAGAGGACTACCGGTATGGATTGTATGGAACATGATAGATAAGGTTTGACTTATGTGTGCAGTAAAATGTAAAATATCAAAGGGTCCTGCTACTAAACAATGAAGGGTCTTTCCCCGCATATTGGAAAGTTCCAGGCCACTGATAACTACTATGTAGTAGCTGATAATAGTGCAACTCCAACTTCTTCTTGCCCTAATGCAAAGCCTATTAGGTTTTCCGGAACACCGGGGCCCCCCAATTGGATACTCGCGTGACCCATGTCCTGATTTGGTCAAGGGCTTCCCTTGAAGTTTTCGTTTCGCATCACGATCGCACCATAATTATCTATCAATCTACCCACCTCTACCGGAAATCTGGGGAATACTAGGGACCCTAGTATAACATAAAAATGGGAGCGGTCAGAGCAGGAGAGATACATAAACCTATCTCCCTGCTCGGGGCGAGTCTTATCAACATCAGACCTCACTCTTTATAAACCACACATCAAGAAGCACCCACTACAAAACCAAACATCAGTGATCGCTGAGATACTGTCTCTCGAACCAAGACAGTCATGGATCCAACCCGAGCAACCAGAATGACCACCGCAGGCCGTTTCAACATGTAAGTGGCATCAACCTCGCTCTATAATTCTAAATACCCCACGCAAGGCCACTAATAAACTAACCACCAACACCAACACCAACAGCACCCGCCACCCAGGCCTCGCCGTCACCGCGACAGGCATCATTGGCATCGTCGTTGCCGTTCAATATATGCGATCGGCCCTAACCCGCAACGAGAAAGCCCAGAAGAACTCCTCCCCCGACCACCCCAACTTCTACGTCAGCGTCGACCGGAGCGGGGGTGGCATCTAATTCGGTCGGCCGGGGGGCCAAAAGGGTGAACGAGAACGAAAGTATCGGTGGTATAACTACCTACCTAATCAAGGACGTATATAATACTATAGAGATAAGACGTGAGAGAGCGAGCATGGAAAGACTTGAAAATACCTAGGCACTGAGGTTGGGTGGATGAATGCTTTACGAACTGGACGTTAGGTAGACATGTTTTACGATAGAGTACCTCTAGGCACGATCGGCTTATAATTGGACGTATGAAAGAATGTACGTATGGAATGGTAATGGCCGACTTTCCTTTACACGAATAAGTTACCTGGAATTAGCAGAAATACCAAAAGGCGTAAACAGAATAAAGAGAAATTGTTTCAGCCCACTGAGTGTATTTCTCTGCATTTATGAATGAAGCTAAGCTCTGACAAGCTCCTTATAGACAACCGAATTCCATCTAATAGTACAAGCTGCTACACAGCATATCGTATACCGTAAGAGGCACAGATGATATATATGCCCTCAACCTCCCTTGGCGGTACCACACCAGAGCTCAGGCTCACCTGCCTTAACCTTCCGAACTCAGAGGCAAACCAAAAACGCCAAAATGCATGAATTTTTGCCGTGCCAAGCCGACCACCGGATCCGCGCCTGAGCCTACTAAAACGAACTTCCCCTTCTCCTAAAGCCGCTCCGATCCGATTCACTATCGCTTTCCGACCTCGCAACTTCCTTTCCCTTTCCCTTAGACCTCTGACTCCTCGGCGTTGCCGTTCCTAAGCCAACCTTTTGTTCCCTAGCACTTCCGGGCCGACTCCTCTCATTCCTCATTATCTTCCCGAGTTTCTTCTTGCTAATCGATGGCTTCTCGCTGCTCGTACCCGTCCTCCAACTGCCGTCATCGCCCGAATTCTGCGCTGTGGGTACCGTGCTTGCCAGGACCCGCATTTCCTTGACGACGTCTGCGAAGCCCTCCTCCAGGGTCTTCATCCTAGCTAGAACCAATCGACTCATCCTATCCGCGTCTTCACGATCATGGGTGCCTCTGCTTAGGCCCTTCAACTGCCCGGTGGCCATAGCCATTTGCGTCGCGAAGGACGATGGCACGTTGGCAAATTCATTGTGTGCATTAAGCCCCATGTCAGAGTTGATATCAACATCGATAGAAGATAACCGCCGGATTCTAGGATCGGCATTTAGGAGGGAAGGGCGATTGGGTGCTGATCTTGCGGGAATCGCTCTTGGCCGAACCGGGAGCGCATATTGCGCCTTCCGTGGTGACCGGGTGCCATTCGGTTCAGAGGATTCTACCGTCGTTGCTAGGCGGTTTGTTCGCGGCCGGGAACGACCCTCTGATGGTTCCTCAGAAATCGAGGATGGGCTCATCCCATGGCGAGTAGGTCCTTGTGGCGCGTAAAGGATGGTATTTGTAGAGAGCGTACGACTATGCAGACCTTGGCGACGAAGCTGATTGCCCGTTCTGGGTGACGCAATGGTCGGGCTCTGGTGGTGCGAGGAGGAATCCAGAGAGGAGGGAATTAAAGGCCCACGCTGTAAAGCTGTAGAGGTCATAAAATAATCTTCCTGCTCTTGTTCCTTGCTGGCGCGGCGACTTGCAGCGGCAATTTCATCTTCTTCATCCTCATCGTTTGTGATAAACTCATCATCACCATCTGCTTCCGTCTGATCCTTATATCGCGCCTGTTGCTCATCAATTTGACCGTTGAGTTCCCTAATGTTAGAAACGGGAAAGGCACTATTTGACACAAGATCCGCAGGGTCACTCGCAGCTGATCGAACATCGGAGACGTGCCTGAACCTCTTAGGAAAATCACGACTCATGCTCATTCGCCGCTGCGAAAAACTTGGACGGCTGTCAATTGTAGGCCAATGCGATAGACGTTCGCCGATTTCATCATTCTGGTCCATCCAGTTCCGGATAGCTGTTTGCGTCTTCCTCCTCTCTTGTCTCCTCTGGCTCCGTATTGTGCTAGCATCAGGTGGCCGACGAAAAACCTCTTCTAAGGCACGATCTTTCTGGAATCCAGCAGTCAATTCCTCGCGTGTTCGCAAATTCGGGCTAAAGAGCGCTGCCCCCCTACTAGCAGGGTCGGTGAACGAAATTCCCCTAGTTCTATGGCGTCCTTGATTCTCGACCAGATCTGTAGGCTCATATATCGACGAAGCTAGAAAGTACTTTTCGTAGAGGAATATGCAGAAGAGCAGAGGGAAATGAGTGATCTTGATAACTGTACGGTTCAAAATCACAAATTGTCTTATAGGCATGACGTATCTGAATGGCATCAAGATCCACGCGAAGATATTTCCAGGTGCAACGTAAGAAAATAACGAATCATTCTTAACCATGGAGATAGTGTTAATCGCGAATAGGAACCTGGTCCGGCGTAAGCACTTTCAGAATTCGAACAAAACGATATCACTTACTGATGCTCTTCATTCGCATTTGAGGCGATTGCCATGAACGAGTTGGTGAGAACAGTGATCAATATTGTCCTACACAGTGTTAGAATGGTATGTTCTGACGGCAATAGAACAACTTACACAACGAGGAAATGGCACATGATCAAGAAGACCACTAGCAGCGTCCTGCCTAAGTAAGTATACTCCGGCCATCTAAGATTGGTGGTTAGCTGAATCTATCAAGGACGCTTGGATATCTCAGACGTACACATCCCAGGCAGCTGGCGTGAACCCCATGAGAATCTGGAAGATCTTGTAAGCCACTTCGGGGGCATCGTTTTGGTTCCTAGAGAGCGTGAAGAACACGAAGAACCCAGAACAACTAATTAGGACGAGGACAAACACAGCGGCAAGATCTACCGCCATGAGCCGAAATGCAATTAGAAGCTGGGAAAAATATCGATAGTGGTCTAACACGCTGAAAATACGTGGTAATAGGAGGATCGCGTTTGCTGCCAGGACGTCATATGCTAGCTCATTCCAATGATAGGGGTCGATGAGGAAAACACCATAAACCCTCATACAGTAGTAAATGATGAGCAGTAGCAGAATGCCAAGATCGAATATGTTCCAGAAGCTCATGATATACAGAGAAAAGCCCTGTTCATTGAAGCCCACAACTTCATCGAGCATGAAACCGGCACTCCAGAACCAGAAAATTAATTCTAGTTCAGTAATATGACTAGAACGCTTTATCAAGACCGCGAGAAATAACCCTATCAAGACAAGCAGAGAGCACGTTGACAAGAATTGTCGATACCGTGGAACGCGGAGTCTAGATAACTTCATAGGCGAAGCTTGGCGCGGGTCATACAGATTGACAGTTCGTCGAACAGGTATTGCATGTAGTGGCAAGGAGGACTGTTCTTTGGCAGGCTGGTGGCCAAGAAGCGGCGTCCGAGCATCTATAGGACCATCTCGAGTATCTACGCCCGAGTCTGTAGGCATGCGATGGAGGTTATCTTGGGACGAATAGAAGCTAATCGCACCGTTCCAGATAGCCTCGAGTTGTTGGACCACGAGCGGATGCGCTAGGAAGTGCTTGGCTGAAGCACGAATAGCTACCTCGAGCGTTGAAGACCGAGCTGCAGTCGGGCGACCTTTACCGTCGGGAGATTTCGGCGTCGCTGTCTCGGGAGCTCCTTGAAGTCCTGTCAGCGGGTAGAAGTCATAGGACAGAGCATCGATAAGCTCCCTAGTGCTGAACTCCTTTAACAATTTCAAGGCTAACAGCTCGCAGACCATCGCTCGTGTAATACTGGTACCCGCGTTACCTGGATACAACTGTGCTTCCTTCGCAAATTGCAGACAGTTTGCCATGAGGGCGTACAGCGTTGCACGACTAAAATGTTGGGTCCTGATCTGCTGCTGCATGGGCTTGACGAGGAATTGGGAAACTTGGGGTGATCGAATTTGATCCCAAGTCAACGTAGTCTCGGTTCGGGTTTGGACGATAATTCTGATGGCATGAACGACGCTATACACGGGTATCGAATCTAGGTAGCTAGCAGAAAACAGAGGTATAAGGGCAGCTGAATTCCTCCGCGCATTTGTTTCTTGAAAAGGTCGAGCTATGCGAGGCCCTGACTGCCCATCTTCGAGGTCGAAATCGTCTTCATCTTCATCTTCGTCGTCGTCCGCCTCGGTGAAATCGGCAGTGGCATGCCGTCGCTCGCCATAATCGCGACTAGCTTGACCAGGGGATGGTGTATTGGGGTTCGAATCGAAAAGACGCGCAGGGTCGACGCGCCGGGCGGCCTGCCTTGGTCGCAGCAGCGAGGAAAGCATCTCCTTCGCGGGAGGAACCATTTTCATCTCCAATTCCCCCTACCTCCACGCCAGCCGGTTACGAAAGATATAAAGGCATTGAGGTGACCCAGAAGAGGTCAAGTGCAATAGATTCGCCAACCGGACTAGCTTGTTTTGCGTGTGTGTGTGTGTGTGCGTGTGCGTGACGGCACAAGGTGAGTTGACCGCGAAGGGCGGAAACACAGGTCAAGGGACGCAGAGACGCAAGAGAAAAACCGACGATAAGGGCGTTGTGAAGCAGGGATGGGGCAAATACACTACAGTAGCTCAGGTAGGACCACGGGTCCACTGGTGCACACCATCACGATCGCGAATGATACACTCCTCAACGTCAATTGGGAATGGGAGGAATTTTAGTTTGGATTGCAGGTGCTGAACTTACATGCACGTATGGTACATACGGTAGGTACCTTCCTTTTCCTCAGCTGTTTACGCTTGCAGGAAGCTGCAGGGTGCAGTTGCATCATAGGGTGGCATATGATGTACTTACTTCCCTGATCCTAGCTTACCGGGTTTATGTAGCCTAAGGATTACCCTTTTCGAGTTGAAGACTGCATTGAACAGTAGTACCATTTTTTACAACCATCTGCAGACTCACCCTACCTACCTAGACCTACATTTGCATTCATGTACAAGAGAGAAAACGAAATGGCATCCCGCATACTAAAGGAATGCACCTCTCGGCCTCAAGATTGCGCTATTGAGGAATCGTAAGTTGTGGCGTAGATAGGCTACTTTTGTGTATCTAATCATTAAGGTTACACTATCTTGAACTTACCACAATAACGGCGTTCCCGTCCACCCTACGCTACCTGACTCATTGGAGCTGTAAGCGTCTGCTTCAACTGAGCACTCTCATTGGCCAGAAAAAAATTGCGGTGCTCACCACCAAGAAATGGCACACACCAAACAAGCGCACATCAACCACTTTAGCATCTCCTATCATTGACATCTCGCCAGACCGCTCCTTTCACCATCCTCGAGTCTAACCATTCTGATTGGCATGATTCCAAGGTTACACCCATCTGACTTGAAATAGCCGGGTAGCGGCACATGACGAACACATCTATGTAGATCCAAACGATCTTATGGGACGCTAGAGGTAAGTGCGTGCATGCGTGCGGGCAGTATGTACGAAATCGAATTCTGCAGGATGAAAATCTAGGGCCAATTTATCTCTTTTACGCATCATACCCCGCGGTCCGGCGATCATCTCATATTCCGTATATAATTCGGGTAAGTTTAGTTATCTTATAGGCCAATCCTCACGTTTCCGAGTGAAAAGGAGGGAAGTTGCTTAACGTCAATTCACAATTGGAACGATCCCGGTTAGGATCGAAGAGTTATACAGCATGTGTAGCCGATATGCTAAGGTCGATTAGGTCAATACAGTCTAACCAAATCCAGTGAAAGTCTCACAGCATGAAAGTATTGTGGGTGGAAGCTTACCTACCTGATATCTTCACAACCTGAATGTCCGGGCTTCGCAGGTCCTACACTCTCGGTAAGCTAGCTAGGTATACATGATAAGATGCAATGGTTGCATATTATAAGCATTGTCAGACTTTAAATGCAGTCGTGGATGCTCCTGCGCTATGGGTAGGGTGGAGCAAGTTACACTACGGCAAGTCTATGAAAAGAACGTTGTATACAATATATATATGGTGACCAATTCCATGCGCCAAGAGATAAGGAGGAGATACAACGGAGATAGAATCAGTTCAATCGTGATCTTCTAGACTGCATGTCGATCCCGAGCCTCCGGGTTCGCCCCCGGTTTGGTAACCGTCTCTATTTTATTCCACTCGATCCCGAAGGCGAGGCAAAAGGCAATACCAGCCGCGATCACGGATACGAACTATGAACATGTAAGTGATTTCCTCAAAGACTATGCGGATATGGTTTTTGGAAGCGGTTGGGACTTACGAAAATCCTTGTGATGGCATAGTTATAGGACTCCAGGACGGCCACAAATAATTCGGGGAAATACTGCATGGTAATATTCCTGACGTTTCGAGTCCCGCCCTGGAGGAGCAATTGTTTCTGAGAGAGACTAAGGCCAGCTTGGGTGAGCTGCTGGTTCAAAAAGGTGTTAAATATGGCGCCACCGATGACCTGAACGACAGTAACTCCTAGATACTGTACAAACAAGGCGAGAGCAATGCCAATGGGTACTAAGTTCGGGCAGTCTTTCAGTGCCAGCTGTATTATCAATGATGGCATCTGCATACAGAAACCTACGCCGAATCCCTGGATGATCTGGAAACCGATCCATTGGCTAGTGGGCGTGTTGAAGACCGTTAATCGGGTATACAAACCGGCGGCGATACACATCAAGGGTGACCCAAGGAGCAACCAAGGGTTGTAATACTTTATCCTCAGAGCTAAAAGTATCTGTCAGTCTTATTAAGCTCGAGCTCGGTTCACACGATAATGGGATATTTTTACCTAGTGTACCAGCGATCGCAGTTCCCAAGATTTGAGATATGACAGAAGGGAGGATTCTGATCCCGCTCTCGAGCGGACTGACTCCTTGGACGGCTTGAAACCATTCAGGGAGATAGTAGGTTGCGACCGAAAGACAGCCCATGTAACAGAATGCGAACAGGGTGCTCAGGGCAACCGTTCTTCTACCAACCACACGGCCCGGTATCATGGCGTCGTCGCCTTTCCGGATCTCCCATGCTGCAAATATTAGCAACAATACCCCGGACCCAACGAACAGCCCGATGATAGTCGCCGAGTTCCAACTCTCCTTTGTGCCACCCCACTCTAAAGCCAAGAGCACCATGAAGATTCCGGGAACGAACATGACACACCCAACCAGGTCTAGACTTCGAAGTCTCTGAGTAATGCTTTCGATTCGCTGGACGGGTGGCGGGTGGAAGAAGAAGAACATAGCAAGAAGGGAGACGGCTCCGGCAGGCAGATTAATCCAGAAACACCAGCGCCAAGTTGCCTTCTCAGTCAACGCGCCGCCGACAATGGGTGCTAGAATCAGCCCAAGGATAAAGCAGGCACTTGCTATCCCCATATTCAACGGCTTCTTCTTAGTATCCGAAATTGTGATCACAATAGTGAGTCCCCCGCTAGCAACACCGGAGGCCCCGGCGCCCGCTATGGCGCGTCCCGCAATGAACATCGGGCTCGTCGAGGCGCAGCCGCAAATGAGGCTACCGATCAGGAATATGAAGAAGTGGCATTGGTATACCCAACGTAACGGGAACACGGCGGCGATCTTACCAGCGAGGGGGGTTACGGCACATACAGCCAGACTGTAAGAGGCTGGGTACCAGGATATTTGAGACGTATCGTGGAAGTCGGCCGTTATCGATGGGATGGCCTGGTACCCGAATCTAGTTAACAGCAAGCGATGGTGCCCGGATTGGAATACTTACCGTAGAGATAACGAATACGTCAAGAGACATTAAGAATGCGCCGACACAAACTCCCGCAAGGACTGCGTAGAGTGGCAGCCCTTGGAGCGGTTCCATGGCCGGTATCTGGCTTACCATAGACGGCTTATTCGAGGCCGATATGGTGGATTGGGGAATATTGGCGGCTGGGTCTTCTTTGACCTCGACGTTGATCTCGGGGCCATCGTTAATGGGTTGGGTGTCTCCCAGAATCGGGCTCTTCTGTTCAATAAGGTTATTCTCACCAGGCGTTTTGGCTGCCACGGCGGTACTTATAGCGTCTGGCCCTGAAGATGAGGCCATAGCGGGCTCGTTAGAATGAAGCTGCCAGCGGTGGCTTAGGCCGTATAGGGAGAAGCGGTAGTAGCAGGTGATCTGCTAGAAGTATAGAATAAAAAAGCTGTTGGGAGAGCATTTTGAGGACACTCGTTTCATTTGTATGAAAAAGGACAACACTTGTAAGTTGAGAGAGACACCGATTTGATATGAATTTACATACAATGATGGGCCGTAAGGAGTAATCACATGGGGGCTGTCTCCAGAACGAAGCGAATCTCGCCATATAATTGGGCGGCACAGACGATAATCTATTCAGCAAAGCAACCTACCTCGTACGGTCGTTACATTTGATTGGCTCCCATCGTAAACCTCGTCGTCCTCTCCACGACGTTCGGGACTGCTGGTGCTTAACATATCTACATGTCTGCACATCAGAAGTGGGACATTTTATTTATTGGTATTTATTATGGCTTAGTATAATTGTCTCGTGATTAGGAGCAATAGCTGTTATAGCGGCGCGGGTTGGATGCGCACTTCGAAGCAGGCTGGAAGAGATGTAGCGCCCTCCCGGATGAGAGTTCCAACGCTGCCCGCTTCATATTCCCTCCTCCTCCTCTCTCTATCTCTCTCTTTCCCTTATGTAAGTCGCTGCTGGTGGAAGAGAAACCACAAGAGATGTGCTTAGCTAGATTTAACCTAGTTGGTCATCATAAAATTCGTGTTAGCCAATTCGCTGTCACTGGTCACATATCGATGCACAGCGAAATGAGCACTTCTTTCGAATTATGAGGAATAGGACATATAAGGTATGTAATGCTGGCCGTCGTTGTCCATAATATCTATAATATCTACACCCCAGAAAGATACTTGTCTGTCATTGGCTAAAATATTCTCGTATAGAAGGCTTTTAAACAATGTTCATAGGCTCGGCAACTGAGGCTCCTCCAAGAACCAAGACTGCAACCCCCACACCGACAAATACGTAGCTATATTGCGGAGGAACCTTCTGGCTTGGCGAAGGATACCGATTATCTAAATAGATCTATGAAAAACAAGTAATCTAAGAATTACGTAATTTTCCCCTTCAAAAAATTAAGATCCTCTGTATGTATACTCGACGAGATCACAGGTGAGTTAGGTAGGTGGTCTTGCAAACTACATAACTGTTTTTGCTAGTCGTGTGAGCGGGACAGCCTCTTGGTTGTCTTCCTTGTATTTTCGAAAGTACTAGATGATCACCTGAGGTCGTTCAAGTATCTGCTCTATCAGACAATAAAGGTACAAAATATTCCCAAGGGCGGTTCTACACGCTGCACATGGCGTACGGTACGAGATCTAGAAAAGTAGGTGAGAACCCCTCATTTGTTGAAGACTTTTCTTTTAGAGATCGAGTTTGGGTTGCACGAACCAACTGTAAAAGGGACTAGATCCTAGCCGGCTAGTCCTCGATTCAAGATGCTTGCTGCTGATTGGACCCCGCAAGGGACCTCTTACGTCGTTAGAGCGGGAACTTGTACGTAGTACTGGGAGAACGGACGAAAAAAAAATTTAAAATTTTACATCTTTTATTTTCTCAACTTTGTGGAAAATTCCTTTCCTTATACAACTGTCGATTGTATCCTACGACGATATGAGATTCTGATTTAGATACTATCCTTGCGGCCTTAGAAAGCTCTCTTCCTGAGCTTGCTAATTGCTGCTTTCGATCAACCCCTCCCTCTTATCGTTTTCCAAGTATCTCTTCGAGCTCAGGTTTAGCCACTCCCCACGAGCCTCGTAGCCGGCACGAGTCGACATGGCCGCCCCCGTTCACTACAAGCCCGCCTCTGCGCGGATAGTCAACTCAGAGGATGAAGGCCTCATGTGCCTTGACCTCCAGGATCATTCCTCTTACCAAGGCTACAGCTTTGGTGCCAAGAAGAGCATCGCTGGAGAGCTGGTCTTCCAGACTGGTATGGTGGGATACCCAGAGTCCATAACAGACCCTTCGTATCGCGGCCAGATTCTCGTAATCACATTCCCTCTCGTCGGAAACTATGGCGTACCTTCAAGAGACGCGATGGACGAATTACTTCGTGACCGACCCGCCTACTTCGAATCTTCCCAGATCCACATCGCCGGTCTTGTCGTATCTTCCTACGCCGGCGAAGAATTCTCACATCACCTCGCCACGTCCTCCTTAGGAACATGGTTAAAGGAGCAGGGAGTTCCCGCCATGTATGGCGTCGATACAAGAGACCTAACGGAGCGCATCCGGGAAGAGGGTAGTATGCTAGGCCGAATGCTGTTGCAAAAGCCAGCATTGACAAATGGAGTCCCCAACGGTGTCAATGGCGTTGCAAGCGACTACATCAATAACGACGAGAAGCCGCAGTTCGAGTCGATTGATTGGGTCAATCCCAACACGAAGAACCTTGTAGCTGAGGGTGAGTACCGCTATACGTGAAACGCATTTCCTAGTATACTCACAGATTTCCAGTCTCCATCAAAGAACCCCAGCTCTATAAGCCGCCCCAGTCTAAGGCATTAAAACACCCTTCGGGTCGTCCCCTCCGTGTACTGTGCCTCGATGTTGGTATGAAAAATAACCAACTTAGATGCCTCTTAAATAGAGGCGTTGAAGTGCTCGTATGTCCATGGAACTATGACTTTGCTGGTGGCGCAGGAGATGAATATGATGGACTTTTCATCTCGAACGGACCTGGCGACCCTGCCATGATGCGCGAACCTGTAGAGCAAATCGCCAAGGCAATGAAAGCCAATCGAACACCAGTGTTTGGTATTTGTCTTGGTCATCAACTGCTCGCCCAAGCGGCTGGCGCAAAGACGGCTAAGATGAAGTTCGGTAATCGAGGACACAACATTCCCTGCACTAGCATGGTCACCGGAAAGTGTCATATTACTTCGCAGAACCACGGTTTCGCTGTCGATGCTGGGACTCTTCCAAGTGAATGGAAAGAGTTGTTTGTGAATGCCAACGATGGCAGCAACGAAGGAATTATGCATGTCAGCAAGCCGTACTTCAGCGTGCAGTTCCATCCGGAAAGCACACCCGGTCCTCGTGATACCGAGTTTCTCTTCGACGTCTTTATTGACACTATTGTCAACTGCGTTAAGAACCCCGAACTTCTCGACTCACCAGTCAAGTTCCCTGGTGGCACAGCTGAAGAAAACGAGAGACTGCACCCGCGCGTGAATGTGAAGAAAATCCTTGTTCTTGGAAGTGGTGGACTTAGCATTGGCCAAGCAGGTGAATTCGACTACTCCGGAAGCCAGGCTATTAAGGCCTTGAAGGAAGAAGGCATCTACACAGTCCTTATCAACCCCAATATTGCAACGATCCAAACGTCGAAGGGTCTTGCTGATAAGGTCTATTTCCTTCCCGTTACCGCCGAGTTTGTCCGCAAGGTCATCAATTACGAGCGACCCGACGCAATCTATGTTACGTTCGGTGGTCAGACCGCTCTGCAGGTCGGCATTCAACTGAAGGATGAGTTCGAAGGGCTCGGTGTCAAGGTGCTCGGTACTCCCATTGATACGATCATTACAACAGAAGATCGGGAGCTGTTTGCTCGTAGCATGGACTCTATCGGCGAAAAGTGTGCCAAATCCGCTTCGGCAAGTAGTGTTGATGAAGCAATGCGTGTCGTGCAGGACATCGGCTTCCCAGTCATCGTCAGAGCTGCTTATGCTTTGGGTGGACTGGGCAGTGGCTTTGCGAACAACGAAGCCGAACTCTTAGACCTTTGTAACAAGGCTCTGGCGGCGAGCCCACAAGTTTTGATTGAGCGAAGCATGAAAGGCTGGAAGGAAATTGAATACGAAGTTGTACGAGATGCTCAGGATAATTGCATCACTGTGTGCAACATGGAGAATTTCGATCCTCTTGGCATCCATACAGGCGACTCTATCGTTGTGGCGCCATCGCAAACACTGTCAGACGAGGACTATAACATGCTGCGGACGACAGCAGTCAACGTTATCCGCCACCTAGGTGTAATTGGAGAGTGCAACATTCAGTACGCCTTGAATCCGTTTTCGAAGGAGTACTGTATCATTGAAGTCAACGCGAGACTTTCGAGATCGTCAGCACTGGCATCTAAGGCAACTGGTTACCCCCTTGCTTTTATCGCTGCCAAACTGGGGCTTGGTATTCCATTGAAGGAAATCAAGAACACAGTCACGAAGGTAACATGTGCATGCTTTGAGCCATCGCTAGATTACGTCGTTGTCAAGATGCCTCGATGGGACTTGAAGAAGTTCACTAGGGTGTCCACTCAACTCGGTTCATCAATGAAGAGCGTTGGTGAGGTTATGAGCATTGGAAGGACCTTCGAGGAGGCCATTCAGAAGGCTATTCGAGCTATCGATTTCCACAACCTTGGTTTCGGTGAAACTAAAGCCTTGATGTCAATTGACGACGAGCTGCAAACTCCCTCCGACCAGCGTCTCTTTGCCATTGCAAACGCCATGCATGCTGGATACTCAGTGGACCGAATCTGGGAGCTCACAAAGATTGACAAATGGTTCCTACACAGGCTGATGGGACTGAGTCAATTCAGCAAGGAGATGACCAAGTACAATACTAGTCAAATCGCCCAACGTCCTGATTTGCTTCTTCAAGGAAAGAGACTAGGATTCAGCGATCGCCAACTAGCTAAGTTCTGGGAGTCCAATGAGTTAGCAGTGAGGCGCATGAGACAGGAAGCCGGTATTACTCCCTTCGTCAAGCAGATCGATACCGTTGCTGCAGAGTTTCCCGCCTATACGAACTATCTTTATCTCACGTATAACGCCTCCACACACGACGTTACTTTCGATGATCATGGTGTGATGGTCCTTGGTTCAGGCGTTTACCGTATTGGTTCCTCCGTCGAGTTTGATTGGTGTTCAGTCAGGGCTATCCGTACCCTTCGGGAGTTGGGTTTCAAGACAATCATGGTGAATTTCAACCCCGAAGCTCTGAGTACGGATTACGATGAAGCGGATCGACTCTATTTCGAAAATATCGCTGTGGAGACTGTTCTTGATATTTATCAAATGGAATCAACTGTTGGAGTTCTTGGTGCTATGGGTGGTCAAACGCCCAATAATATCGCCTTACCTCTGCTACGTTCAGGCGTTAAGATTTTAGGAACATCACCGGAGATGATCGACAGGGCTGAGAATCGTTATAAGTTCTCGCGTATGCTCGACGAAATTGCAGTAGATCAGCCTACCTGGAAAGAACTCACAAGCTTCGAGGAGGCCAGGAGTTTCTGTCAAAAGGTCTCATATCCTGTGCTGGTTCGACCCTCGTACGTCTTGTCAGGCGCTGCCATGAATACTGTGTATTCTGAGGCAGATCTCCACTTATACCTAGAACAGGCTGCTGAGGTTTCACGTGAGCACCCTGTGGTGATTACGAAGTACATTGAAAATGCCAAGGAGATTGAGATGGATGCGGTTGCAAAGGACGGATCCCTCGTCGGCCACTTTATATCAGAACACGTTGAAAATGCTGGTGTCCATTCTGGTGATGCGACCCTCATCCTACCACCTCAGGATCTCGAGAAAACCACAATTCAACGCATCGAGGAAGCTACTCGGAAGATTGCCGCCAAGCTTAATGTTACTGGACCTTTCAATATTCAATTCATCGCTAAGGACAACGACATTAAGGTTATTGAGTGTAATGTTCGAGCTTCACGATCATTCCCGTTCGTGTCCAAGGTCATGGGGGTTGACTTGATTGAGATGGCAACCAAAGCAATCATGGGAGTTCCTTTCATTGAATATCCGCCAACCACTTTACAGCCGGACTGTGTTGGAGTGAAAGTTCCACAATTCAGTTTCTCGAGGCTTTCTGGCGCTGATCCCGTATTGGGTGTGGAGATGGCTTCCACTGGAGAAGTTGCTTGCTTTGGCAGGGACAAATATGAGGCGTATCTCAAAGCCCTGATATCAACGGGTTTCAAAATCCCAAAGAGCAATATCCTCTTGTCAATTGGCTCTTACAAGGATAAGAAGGAGATGCTTCCCTCAGTTGAGAAGTTGCAGAAAATGGGATACAAGCTGTTTGCCACCGCAGGTACTGCCGACTTCCTTCAGGAACACGGCATTCCTGTTCAGTTCTTGGAAGTCCTCAGTAATGAAGAAGACGACCAGAGGTCCGAATTTTCTCTCACACAACATCTGGCAAAGAACATGATCAACCTCTACATCAATCTCCCATCCAACAATAAGTATCGCCGACCTGCCAATTATATGAGCAAAGGATACCAGACTCGGCGAATGGCTGTGGACTACCAGATCCCATTGGTCACAAACGTAAAGAATGCCAAGATTCTAATTGAGGCCATTGCAAGGCACTTTGACCTGGAAATCAGCAACCGTGACTACCAGACAAGCCACCGCACGATAGTTCTTCCTGGGCTGATCAACATTGCCGCCTTTGTCCCTGGAATCGGTACTCCCGACAGCCATGATCTCCAGGCCGTCACAAAAGCTTCAATCGCCTCTGGCTTCAGCATGATACGCGTTATGCCAATGGGCGTTGATGGTTCTATTACCGACGCAAGGACGTTGAAAATTGCTCAACAGAATAGCAAACTAGGAGGCCATTGTGATTACAACTTCTCCGTCTCGGCTACCTCCAGTAACGCTGATCAGATTAGCCAAGTGACAGGCGAGGTTGGATCACTTTTCATCCCATTCAATCATCTATCGGATAATATCAGCAAGGTCGCTGCGGTTACTGCCCATTTCGACTCATGGCCCGCCCATAAACCAATCGTCACCGATGCCAAGACAACGGATCTCGCCTCCATCCTGTTGCTAGCTAGCCTCCACAATAGGCGCATTCACGTCACCAGTGTCACGACTAAAGAAGACATCCGGCTTATTGCTCTTAGCAAGGAGAAAGGCTTAAATGTTACATGCGATGTGTCGATCTACTCGTTATACCTATCGCGAAAGGACTTCCCTGAATGTCAATGTCTCCCTGAGCCTGAGGACCAGAAGGCGCTATGGGATCATCTCAGCACAATAGATGTCTTCTCTATCGGCAGTCTCCCGTACCAAGTTGCACACGCTATGCAATCTGCTACGAACTCAGAAATCAAGGCAGACCCTACCGTCGGCATTGCTGATGCACTACCTCTTTTACTAACCTCTGTTACGGAAGGCAAGTTAGCAATTGAGGATATTAAGAGTCGCCTCTATGACAATCCCAAGGAGATTTTCGAGCTTCACGAGCAGGTGGGAACTTCTGTTGAGATTGAGGTTGATCGTCCGTATACTGTACGAACATCGTCGTGGTCACCATTCACGGGCAAGACCATGCGAGGGGCTGTGCAGAGGGTTACTTTCAACAATAAGACCGTCTGTCTTGATGGTGATCTTCTTCCGATCACTCCGCTCGGGCAGGATATGTCCACTCACGGTAGCCTGCCTTCGCCCATGTCACCTCCTATGAAGTCGATGGTCCAGCCACCGCATACCCTCGATGCTCTCCGTACTCGACGTCTCTCTACCCTTGGCAGACCTGCAGGTATATTGCGTCAGCTAGATGGCGAGGTGGATAGCCTACATGCTACCTCGAGGGGTGCGCAGCCCGCAGAAGAATTCGGTACGCCGGGACCCCTACGGGCACCCTTTGTCGATTCCCTGCATGATCTCGTTATGCAACCGTCCGCATTCAAGAATGCGCACGTTCTCTCCGTAAAGCAGTATACGCGGTCTGATCTGCATCTGCTGTTTACCGTAGCTCAAGAGATGCGCCTTGGCGTTGACCGAGAGGGTGTTCTTAATATCTTGCGTGGACGGGTTCTTTGCACAATGTTCTATGAGCCATCGACGCGTACCTCGGCATCTTTTGACGCTGCTATGCAACGCCTCGGTGGTAGAACCATTCCTATCACCACTACTCATTCGTCAGTCCAGAAGGGAGAATCGCTTCAAGATACACTTAGGACCCTCGAATGCTACGGAGATGCCATCGTACTACGGCACCCCGAAGAAACGTCAGTGGACATCGCAAAGAAATATAGCAAGGTCCCCATCATCAACGGTGGCAACGGAAGCAAGGAGCATCCCACACAAGCCTTCCTTGACCTCTTCACCATTCGTGAAGAGCTGGGTACCGTAAAGGGCTTGACGATCACTTTTGTGGGCGATCTTCTTTACGGACGACCAGTGCACTCGTTGGTGTATCTATTGCGGCACTACCAGGTACAAGTTCAGCTGGTCTCACCGAAGGCGCTCGCGCTCCCGCCGGATGTTCGCAGTTTGCTCAAAGAGTCCGGACAGCTGCTCTGCGAGTCCGAGGAGCTTACTCCAGAAATCCTGTCTAGGAGTGATGTGCTGTACTGCACAAGAGTGCAGAAGGAGCGGTTCCCGAGCATTGAGGAATACGAGAAGGTCAAGAATTCATACCGCATTGACAATGCAACCCTCAAGTATGCGAAACAGACAACGCGTGTGCTGCACCCTCTGCCAAGGAACGAGGAGGTTGCGGAGGAAGTTGATTACGATTACCGTGCAGCGTATTTCAGACAGGTAAGTGTTTAGTGGAGATTATTCTTACTTTTGAAAGACTTGCTAACAGTTTGGCAGATGAGGTACGGTCTTTACTGCCGTATGGCCCTACTGGCTTTGGTCATGTCGGGTTGAGAACGTCCCTTTCCGCGTACTGCTTACCTTCACATTCGTAGACAATCTCTCAGTAGATTGGAGATACGTAGGGTTTGTTAGAAGGAGCTTAAAAGTTAGATAGTGACTTCATCTCCTTCCTTGATCGGGATTATTAAAAGTATTCGACGTTAGATAGGAACACTGCATTAGACATGAATTGGGCTCGCGCCAACGTATGAGTGAATGATTTATGTATATGGTATGGCGTTTTTGTATATGAAGCATATTTTTGGCGTAGGTAAGTAGGTGGTATTATATGTATGTTATGTATGTTTGGGTTATATGTATATGTATGTTACGTATAGACGTTTCGTGTATATTAGGTATATAAGTATGTAGTTAATAGATTTATTTCAGTCGTAATTTTGGTTCGTTCCGTTTTGATTTGTGTGTTCTTCAGTCGCTTTTCGTCAAGTCTAATCTCGCAGTGCACTGATTTAAACATGCGATCAGGTGACGTCATTTCCAATTCATATCCGTACTCTCAAAATATCGATTAGCCTACCTAATTGATTTTCTAGTCATTTGTGTACAGTAAATTCATTGCATGGGCTACATCTTCGTGGTTTTGTGCGACATTTATTCCATATAACTGATGCGCCGCTTTGCCTGTCGCGCAAATATCTCAGCATCGCGGCTCGCACAACTCACTACCCCTCACCCTCGTCCCGGTTTTTCTCCCAGCAGTCGTACAATGGCAACGGCATCATCTACATCTACATCTACTCTGGGCCCGGCGCCCTGGCGGCAGTCCTTCCTGGAGCACCTGGGCGCCATGTCGGCGACGGAATTCACGCTCGGAACCGTCCGCAAGATCGCCTCCGATAGCGGCACCGTCGTCTACTCGCCGCGCGCCCGCACCTGTGCCTTCCGCGGCTTGTTCGCGGAGCTAAAGGCCAACCCGAATAATACCGCGGACCTGAACCCGGAGGTTTACGAGAGCGAGATGCTGTCGTTTACGACGGACCGCCGCATGGATAAGGCGGCGGAGCTGTTTGGGCTTGAGACGGGCGGGAAAGATGAAGATAACGGTGACTATGAGGAGAGGCTGAAGGGTTCTGGGGGTGGCGCGGATGTTGAGGCGGTGTTCTGGGTTAGGGAGAAGGCTACGCAGTGGCGGTTTAGAGGGAGGGCGTATGTGCTTGCGCCCGATGTCGAGACCTCGGAGGAGGGGAGGCGGGTTAGAGCTGCGCTTACGGAGAGAATGAGGAGGAGGAAGGATTCTGGTTCTGGTTCTGGTGGAAAGGAGTGGAGTTTTAGCCGCGAGATCACGGCGCATTTTGGGAACACGAGTCCTATCATGAGGGGCTCGTTCAGGAACCCGCCGCCGGGCGTGCCGGTTGCGCTGCCGGTGGAGGATGAGAGGTTGAGGTTGGGGCAGCAGGTGACGGATTTGGATGATGAGGTTGCGAGGGAGAATTTTAGGGTCGTGGTTATTGTGCCGGATGAGCTTGATGTTGTGGATTTGACTGATCCGGCGCGGTCTAAGAGGTGGCTGTACACGTTTGTTGGGGATAAGGAGGAGCCTACGGCACCGGGAGGGGTGGTAGAGGATGGGTGGGAGAAGGTTGAGGTTTGGCCTTAGTTATGAAAAAGAAGAGAAGACGTAGGTAGGTAGCTGTAAAATGTCTTAGATGCAACAGAAGCTACACTGTTCGCGCAATACAAAACTCAAACCGAGATGCTTTCTAATCTCCTATAATCATTTTAGGACAATATGTGCCGAATATGATATACAGAATGTAAATACAGCCTTCACATATCATTTCTGTAGGAACCTCAGAAATTACACTCGAATAGTCGATATATCGTACCTTACCTAGGTCGAACACCAGAAGGTGTGGGAGCTTTTCTGACGCCATTTGTCTATATAGAATGCTTACATGTTTACCTTGATGGTCATCTTACTGCTCTCCCTATACTAATCAGGAAGCGTTCACTACCCTACATGCAGTGATGCAGCGACACACCATACAGCATCTCAATGCTTGATGGTGATGATTTTGTGTCACACCTAGCTACGGGAACTGCCGTATATAGAGTCTTGGCAATGGCTAGCTCCCGCGCGAAAGCTGGCGTAGCCCGGTAATTCCCTCGTGAGGCTCAATCTTAATCACCTACCTAATGCGTTTTAATCGGCGCGTATACGCGCGCATATGCTGTGTGTGATGTGATCGAATCTGGTGTGATGTGATAAAATAAATTCCCTGCCGAGTATACCACATGGCAATCCTACCCATCTGCGGATAGAATACAATATTCTATGCGAAATCCTGTTTGAACCGTCTGCCGATCTTGCGGTCCGAGAATTAAAACATTCTTCAGCGGTAGATACGTCGGTACATAGTAAGCAGACGAAAAAAAATGACTGATCTCACAATTTCCTCCTTACTAAGAACCTACTATTGCCACCCTTAACCCTTGTGACCTCGTGGTAGAAGACTTGGGCGGGGGTAAACCGGTACTTTTAAAATTAGTTCAACCTCTCACTTTGTTAATGTTTTGAAGCAAATCCCGAAATTTGAATACTGGACGTGGGGTGAGAAGGAAAATGCCGTCACACACGAACGGTCTTTAGCAGGTATGCTTGAAACATTTTACTATAATCCCTCTATTATATAGCTCATTAGACAAAATTCATAGAATGCTGCTGTTCTAGAAAAAATTACAATGGCTCCGATAGAACACATGATGGGTACCCCTACCTTCTTAGCTTATTATGTTTCTACATAATTAAGTCATACCCTGGAACCATGGGTTTCGGATCTTAGACATCTGATGATGTTTTAGATGTTTTAGGGCAAATAGGAGAGTGGGGGTAAAAGGAAGATTGAAGATGCTTCCATTTCGGATGTGTCTTGGCTAGGGGCGCCATCACGACTTTTCCACGTGTTCGTAGCCGGGGTCTATCCCGAATGGGGGAGGTGGAGAAGAGGGGCATTTCGATAGTTTTTTGACCGCTCCTGTTGAGGTTTTATTTTGGTCCGGATTTTTCACGGCGAGGCTGGGACTTGTGAGAAAACCCTCATCTCCACCCCATCTAAGAGCAATGCTTGCGAGAGGCATTGCAAGACAGGCATGTATTATGGAGCTCAGATGAACCTATCGTGTGCTTAAATCGCCGACCAAACCCGTCTTGGGTGATGTCAGCTGGCGGAAGATCATAACGATCATAACCTGATGCTGATGACACTTGGACGGAATTTTACTGCTGCAAGAGGCTTTTTAGGGGTTTTGCCTGTGTTTTGTGGGACACAGTCCCCATATATGTAGGCATTGTATCGTACTCGAGATACTTCCCTACCGTGTCTACCGCGGCATCCTGCATGTGAGATGGACGATGATGTTCAAACCGGGCTTTGCATTGCCAAAGTTCCACATTTTGACCCAAATATTTCTCACCGGGATTGTTTTGTTCTTCGTCCGGGCATTGCTGAGTACCTATATATCTAATTCTACTATTAGTCAAAGTCTATACTTCACTTGTAAGGCCCTCAAATTCTTTCCTTACCTACCTACCTCGTACATTGTAGATACTCGCAGAAGTTAAGCTGAGAGTAGAGCACTAGTATATGGGGGTAAGTAATCGTCACCGAGCAAGTTGTGATAAAAAGGATCTAGGCTTTCAGATCTTCGCGCGGGGTTTGCTCCTGCCAGGTCACGTTTCAGGCGTAGGCCAATACGATCTGGGTTTGAATAGCTGAATATCACGAATTGGATGGGCATGATATACGGTGCATATATTCACCGCTCAATTCATGTAGGTATATGCAAAACCGCATATGCATAGGCTTATAAGTCCATTGGACAATTGGGGTCATTAACACAGTATGCGTAGGCAATTACTATAACTATACACTGTATATAAACAAATTGCCATGATTAAGAGGCGTCTATAACATACCCACTATAGTCCGGAGAGTGTTCAATATATTCTTAAACCAGTTTAGTCTAAGCATTAAGATCGTATCCATAAGGTCTCTCTCAGATTATCTGATTCATTAGCCCTCAACAACTCTATTTCTCGTACTCTTCGATATGCACAGGAACGTACTTACCTAGGTACCTGTGTAATGAAGCTCGGTGATCTAGATATCCATATTGCTGATGCAAGCCAGCGCACTGCTTTTTCCTAATCAGGTACTCTATCTCCGATTACCCCCCATCTCAGCTACATACATTTGACTATGATACATGTAGTAAAGCTACATGTGCTGTAGCTGTATAGGTACTACCGTACATAAAGCTATTCCCGCTTCGTTAGCTCGCATAGGGCCCATTACGCCCCCCAGCTCTTTAGCGTCTTCCAGCCACTCCCGCGAAGGCTCCAACCGCTAAAGGCGGTCCCGCGGGCAGTGACATGCATCTACCTAAAGTCAAAGTTTCTGTTCGTCCATTCAAAACAATTCAATGGTTGCCACCGTTGAGAATGGGCGGCCAATTACAATTTTGTTTGCCTCGAAGGCAACTGTGAGCGGCTTACGGTAGTTTTGCTTTGCGACCTCGGACGAGACCCGAAGGCGTTGTCGTGAGACCTGAACAGGAGCCTACTCCACCATCGAATCATTACCTACCTAGGTATTTACATAAGTCTCTATGGGATTCGACGCCCTCTTACGCCTCCATCTGCAGAGGCAACCTTGTTGCATGAAGCACATAAGTTAGGGCTTCTACTGTAACGGTTGTGATTAGGACTCACTATGCGAATCGACAAGCGCTGATAGACGACATGTCCACGTGAAATGCTTCGCCCATTACTCGAAAGGGTAATCGGAATTCCTCGATAATCTTGACACACACACTCCTCCCTAACTTTTCTCCTATAAATTGACATAATCATATGAATACCCAGGTAGTCTAAATTATTCCTTCTCAGACCGAGGACCGAAAATGTGACAAAAGTACACCACAGCTCGGTTCCTTTCGCCGGATCTTGTGTGACCTGATCCCCTTTGTGTTTGTTGCATGCAAATCAATCTCGGCAGGACTAGATCTCTTAAAAATAAGGGAACTTCCTTTCCTGAACAAGTTACAAGGTCGCTTTTTTAATAAGCGAAGACGGGAGCCGTTAATTAGTCGCCGATCAAGCCATTAAAGACATTAAAGAGGAAGACTTGCAGACTCACACGCGACGCCGCCAGTGGACAGGGGTTCCTTACCGCTACCCCTTGTCCTGCATATGAAGGTACATGGGCTTATGTGTACAGTACCAAAATCAGGTACCTTCCTCTACCCTCCTCTTGCTGATTTGGGCTAGTGAAGAAAAAAAGAATACGGAAAGAGAGGTACATACCTCATAGTAGTCGCCCAAAACTGCCTGCCGCGGTCTTACGTAGTGCAAGTGCATCTACTTTAGTCCCATGTAATAGAGTACCGTAGCTTCCAGAGCCAACAATACATACATGTACCCCACAGACTTCCCAATTCTTCACAATCTTCCTTCAATATCAAGTCTGTTTCCACTCGATCCGATTCCTTCCCGTCTCGTAGCCTCTTCAGCCATTTTCCTCCCCGCCATATCCGCCTGAATTATTATCCATTCTCTTGATTCGAAGACCAATTGACCAAGCTCTTCTATCGTTTATATTGTGCCGGTCGTCCGACCCTCTAATTGGCTCATTTTCGGATACCTCGTACGAATAAAACAAGCCTTTTTGGATTCAAATTGCGTTGTATCGTCGAGACTATCTAGCAGCTGCCTATGGTGCATGCGTGGCTCGACCAAATGTCAATCATTTATTGACTAATGTCATTGCTATTGGCATATCTACCATAACCGTCACCTAGCTCCTTGCTCTACTCGCCTCCTCACCTTCTCCACCCCGAGGAAGAATCAAATGTCGGGATACGGTCAACTGCTCGGTTTTTCTTAGCATCAATCTTGGGCATACTAGGACAATCTCTTTAGATCTTTAAAATGTCGGTAGAATCGTTACACTCCCTAATCAACAACATTCCTGACTGGCTCAAACGCCTCGACGAGCTCAATGGACAAATCGAGCAACGCCAGCAGGATCTGGCATTGTTGCCGGAGAACCGGCCGCGTTCTTCCGCAAAGTCCATAAGGAACAAGGGCTCGACTGAATCGCTGAAGCCGAATGATGATGGCGCCATCCATCCACCGGACATAACCCGCATCTCGACACCGCCTCCGCCGACACGAAATAATACTCAGCAGCAAGATGGGGCTGAGGTGCCCTCAAGTCCTGTAAGCGAACCAAAGTCGAAACTGTCGCTTCAGCGTCAGGAAGTAATGGCAACCGCACAGCGACGAGCGCGCGCAACACTTCGCAAGCGCCAAAAGACAGATTCCATGATCAGCAATGAGAATACCGTCCAGAAATACAGATCGCGGAATATGATTATCGTATACTATGACAGTTATGTCCAATCGTTCTTCGAAGAATTGGTCAAGTTCGTGTCGATGCAACGGAACTCTATGCGTAAGGCCAAGATGGCTGCCAAGGTGGCCCGTATTAGGCGTATGGCCGAACTTGAGATGCCCGATGACGAGGACGACGAGGATGAAGGGTGTGGCAACGAGTTGAAGCCTAGGGATAGCCTCATCGCCGCCCAAGTCGCGGTCCCGAATTCTCAAAATGATGAGTCGGAAGAACCCAAGCTCCGCTTTGTCAGTACTCGAGCGATGGGGTCGCGGAACCTAGCTGCACGAAACATAGCAGCTGGCAGAATGAATTTGCGGACATCTAGGCTCACCAGCGGACTAGGCTCATTTCAAGACAAAGGAGATATCTGGGAAGAGTTGGACAAAGGCCTCGAATACGTCCAGGGTATGTGTGAACATGGCGCACATCAGTTTCTTCGAGACGGGGACTGCAGCGATGAAGTCGAGAAGATCAAGACGCGTCTTGCGCAGACAAAGGAGACTGCGGACAAGGAATTGGCGCGCTTGGCCGAGAATCCCGATGAGTCGTCCGAGCCTGTTAAGTCGCGAAGTTTCCGCCCTATGACAATGCGAAGGGGTGCGTCTACTTCTAAGAGCCCATCCAAGCAGGACTCTAAGATCCCCACTAGGCAGGATGTATTAGAGGTTGAAGATGAAGGTGTTCAGGACATGGACGATTTCCAGCCGGCCTCCGAGGCGACGAAGCAGGTAAATGGAACCACATCTTAGGTTGACGAGGTTCCCTTCCCATACCATATGTCTTACTCATCAATCTTATCTACCAATCTCCATTGCCTAACTTCGGTTCACGCCCATATTCGTACTACATATTACCCATACAATTTTATTTGCTCGCATATACCATCGCGACGGAGTTGGCTTACACAAAGAATGACGACCTGATTGGGTGCCATTGCGACAGGACCGTATTGCAATCCAAATTCAGATATGACGGCTTAAAAATCAAGCTCATTTTGTCTTTTCTCGATTTGGAGTCTAGGCAGAGAAAAGCACACATCAGCATACTTACGATTTTGACTGGTGCTTGGCGTTAGGTTAAGGGGAATGTCATTGACATTTGATATCAGTCCAAAGGGATCTGGATACAGTGTGGAAACAAGTAAGGTGCTTGCACCTGTCACGACTTTATGGGAATCACGGCCGAGAAATAACAATGATTGTACATACGTGGCTATATATCAATATGCTACCCGGGCTCTATCTGAAGCAGGGGGTTCGCATGATGTTGGATCTATCACTATTTATTGAACCCTTACGACTTTGAAGGGAGAAGAAGCTATTTAGTAACTGACTTTGCCAATGCTGACACAGTGGGCCGAATGTCTTTACGAGCGGCTACAAGTAATCTAATAATATATCTACCTACTTGTATGATTGTCTATGGGTATACTAACTGACTCGCCTGAAGTCGTTCCAATCAATTCCCTAGATCCGCATCGTTTGTTGGCAGCCCTATGAGTATAGATCCAGCCTTGACCCAGAAGCCGAAATGCATGACCGACGCGCAGGGGAGGTAGGGGAGGGTAAGAGCAACAGTTGGCGGCAGGAGTTCATCTACCGCCCGTGCGGCGCAGCGCCGATGTACAAGAACTCATGCATGAAATTACAACAGAGAAGAACCAACAGTAGTTTCTTCATCACACGCTTGTCTGAGAAGAGGTAAAAAAGCCGCCAGTCATGTACGATGCCGATTCGGCCCGTTTGTTCGTCAACCAAGCGTCGGCATACGGGAGACTCGACGGCAGGGGATGGGGGGAGGTTGGGTACTACCCACCACGGTCTTATGCCGTTGTAGTGAAGCTCGGACGGCGGAATCATGCGCACTTACGTAACCCGGGGTAGCTTTCGTAAGTAACGCCGTTTACAGAATTGGATGTATGCGTGTATATACATATGTGTGTATGGTTCGTGCGAGGGCATCGTATCCTATCTCGTCCATAATTTATTGTTTTTGGGTCGGTGTTGCTTTAGCGTCGCATTCGTTGCGCCCGTTCGTCTCACTTTTCATTTCTTTCTCGCCTGATCCGGGATAATGGGCCTGGTACGCTTCTCATTCACGTGTTTATGGCTTGCTAAGTACCTTGCAGCTAGATATTAAGGGATATCTGGCTGGAGAAGGGGAAACGAGAGTAGGTAGATAGAACGATAAGAGGATAGGTGGATCGATCGAATGGTAGCTACCCGACGGGCCGCGAAGGCCACACCTAGCCATGCTAGATCCATTGTATACCCTTACAAGGTAGGTACTGTATATCATTTTCAAGACTCATCTTGGTCCATTTCGCATGATAGAATAGCTTTCCAACCGACACTTTGACTGGTTGTGAATGTGACCTTCACCTGATTTAGGTACATTCCGAGAAAAAGACCTATCGCCGTAGATACCATACCGGATATACTTTACTAACGGAACGCTTATGAATAACACGAAATTCCAATCCTTACCAGACAGTGCTTGAATGGGTGTGGTAGAAACTACGTTGGTAGCACGGGGGTGATCCAGCAATTTGTCCCTTCTCCTAACACCATGTGATCGTCATGCAAAGTCGGCTGTCACAGAACGGCTTGCCGACTTCCACTGGCTTTCGAATCGGCCGTACCGAGTTCGAGACGTGTCTTCACGTGTTCTGGGAGGTGGCCTTGTCCGAGACTCGTTAATACCTCGGCCGGGAAACCCAACTATCTGGCCCGGGCCGTGTGACGAGTAGGGATGAAACTCATTTCTTTACATCCGATTCGCCTTTAGGATATAAGTAAATCGGTGGCAAAATTGAGATCCCATGTGCGAGAGTTACGTACTTAGTAAGTTGGGGAACGCTATGATGGCACCCGTGATTCATGCTAGAGCAGCGAGGCGGTAGTAGTTAGAACTACGGCTCGAGAGACTTGGCTTACGTTTTGATGTGTTCATAGGTACATCCATAGCGAAACTTTAAGTCTATATGCTCCGTCTATTGGCCAAGGGCAGTATTTATCTTAAAATGTAATATAGTAGTGGTTACAGTACGAAACTCGCAATGGCTCGCAGTTACCACACAGCATGGACCGCCCATCCAACTCATTTATAGAAGGCCTTCTCATGTACCTACTCAATTGTAAGGATGTTACTATTTGCGCTAACTGGAGAAGGTCTTGATTATATTCGCTCTGTGTATATGTGAATGTGAGGCATGCGGGAAGTATACTCAATACTCGAGGCTCTTGTGTGACCTCAATCACCTACGACAATACAAGAACCAAATAAAGCGCTTATTTCATGGTGACTATAATGTAGGAGTATTTGTTGCTACCAATCCATTGCGGCACTACTGCTTCTGTAGTTTCCCCCCTCCTTCTGGACACACTTTCAGTGTCTTCCGAGTCCAAGTAGCTGTGTTGACTCTAAGCAATGCCGCCCGTAGCCCCCTTCTCAGAGAAGAGGTGCCAAAGATATGCGTTGTTTACGCCAAGAAGCCTTTGGCATTTACGTGGATTCGATACGTCAACCTACTTCCTGGGCTCTGGGCCAGGAGGGAAATAACAAAGACTGAATAAAGGGCTTTGTCGGAGACTACAATAAGCTGCCTTTTTAACCGATGGTATATACCTCAGCTTCTTCACTGGTGCCCAGCTGTTAGGATTGCGTCTTTTGCTATCTTCACTGGAGGTCGAGGTCCAACCCCAGGCGCAATAGCCTAGAGAAAATGGCTTCGTCTTGGGCGTAGTAGCCAAACCTGAAATTCTACGAGCACCTTGTCAACGTCCAGAATCGCAGGTATCGCTACCTAGCGTCACGATCTAGACGACAGGTATTCGTCCACCAGAACTCTGGGGCCCTTAAGACCTTCTCGCCAGATTCGGCGCATCGGATAACACGTTACGCACCCTCGGAGATGCAGTTGAGTAGAACAGAGGGGCGAATACAGATTGATGCATAGACCGTAACTAAGGACTTCAGCGAGTTTGATTTCCTGGCACGTTGAATTTTAGTCATCGATTGTTTTGCTGTTGCTTTTCCTGCTATTTTGGAAATCTGGCCCACTTCTTGTGCTTTCCAGTTGTTGCTGAAGTAAGGCTAGTCATATATTCCCCAATAGAAACCAGCAATTCAACAACAAGCGGGGATAGCTCAGTTGGGAGAGCGTCAGACTGAAGTCCACTTCAATCTTGAAATCTGAAGGTCGTGCGTTCGATCCGCACTCACCGCAGCAATTATCTTTTGATGTTTCCATCATCTTTCAATATTCCTTTTTCTTTTTTTTTGCGTTTCCCTTCAAATAGGAACAGGCTATTTTACACAAGCCATCGTCGCAAGTGTCACCACCTCCGGCCCCAGAAACCGCGTTTCTCGTCACTTGATATTTTGCCATCTAGAGCTACAACGTCTTAAAATCGCATTACCTTGCCTCCGAGCGTCGCGTTTTGCCTACCATGTCTCCTCTCCTCCAGTCCTTTTTGTCATTGTTTTCGTCACCAGTGTTCTTACGTTCAAATGTTGAAGGACGATTACTTCCAAAGGTGACCCCTACCTTGGGCAGGGCGTGTACTATGTCCGCCTACTCAGGCCAACATCTCCTGCTTTATAAGATGAGACAAGACAACAATCTTTCACGTACGACCATACGATCTGGAAAACTCGGGATCCCGTCCGCTCTCCCATAGATAAGCCAGATACGGCCAGATTAGTAGTTGGGTCGGTGACGACCAGCGAATCCCTGGTGTTGTACGTTTTATTTTATTTTTTCCGTTTCTTTTTGGCCGTTCTATTCTCTTGTTGTTGAGTCATGTGCCTTTCTCTCTGCTGTGTCTGCCTCTCCTCATCACTATGCAAAATGAGGCCCCTTTTTGGCCAGGAAGAATATGTAGAGGCAGATCCTCATAGTGACAGTGTAGGTAAGGAGCAATAGCTGGGCGATTTGTGCTATACAGCGTATCTAGTATATGGCATTTTGACATCAAGTAGAATGTATGGCATTAGTAGGATACTGACATGTTCCTTTTCAAGAAGGTGAGTGACTTGGACAATACATGTCGCAGAGCCTATAGCGATGGATAGTCCTCAGTACTTTGATTTATTATAGGCGCTTTCCGCGCTTGAGAACTAGAGGCGTCGAGTCCCGTGATATTCAACAGGCCAAAGGCCTTTCTCAATTGATCCCTAGGCAACAGGTACAGCATAATCAATCATCAATGTACATACAAAGCTATGTACAATATTGGTATCCAACAAAACTCCATCACTGTTATGTATATATCACTACAGAAATTCGCTCAGGACTGCTACTCTTGTCCTCGCATCATCTGAGCCTTGCTCGCCGTCGGCCATTATCTTCATGATCTGGACCATACGAGCTGTAACTCCATTAGCGTTTAGCTCCAGAAGCACGAGTTTCGGGGTGAGGGAACCACTTACTTATATCCGCCTTCGCCCTCGCAAACAGCGGATCCCTCAAAAACTGGTCCGCGGTAGCAGGGTCCCTTCCAGCCTCGCGCAGCACACTGCCAATACACAGCGCCTCCAAGAACGCCCGATGGTGGAAAACCCACCAGACGCGGGCCTCGGCGTCGAAAAGCGTGAACAGCACGAAGAAGGAGGTGATGGCCTCGTGGGCGGCCTCGAGCGTGGCGCGCACGTTGACGGGCACGTCGGGGCTCTCGGAGGCGTGCACCAGCATCAGGTTGTGGTAGTAGTTGCTGCTGAGGAACAGCGTCTGCCGCACCACGCGCTTGTTGCTGCACGCGAGCTGCGCGATGCTCTCCTGGTCCCACGACCGGAACACGTCGGGAAAGGAGCGGTACACGGCGCGGAAGTCGGCGACGAGTTTGGATTTCTGACGTTGCGTGGAGCAGATGGGGACGTCGAGGGAGCGAGGGCTCGAGATCGTTTCTTGCACTAGGTTCGCTAGCATCCACGACCCGCGGATGTATGCTATGTCAGTGGGCGAGTCGCCGAAGCCGGATGCGTCGTCGAGGAAATCTTCCACTTTGACGTCGGTGTGTGTGGCGTTGGGGGGTAAAGAGAGTAGAACTGTTAGGAATGTGTCCTGGACGAGGACGGCTTGCCAGAGTTTACGGCGCTGCTGCTTTTCGAATTCGCTTGCGTTGGGAGTGACTAATGAAGTTGTATTTGTATCAGCTTCTCATACTTTGCTCATATTGTTAGCTGCACCCGCCTACCTATATTGGGATCTCGATGTAAGCCCATGGCATAGGCTTGTCTCACTAAAACACCCAAGTCAGTGATTCTTCCTTTATGCCAAAACCCCAGCATTTGTGCATCATGCGAGAACTATTGATTTGGCCTGAGGTTTTGCATATTAAATCTTCAAGAGGATGTTTTAGTTCCGAATAGGGGTGTGAAGGGGTTAATGGGCAATTCTGGGTTGAACATACGTAATAAGCCTGAAAAGGCCCAGCCGTCCGAGGCATGGTTGTCGTTTATTAGGAAGTAGCCGATTAATACCATGGCTTGGACGGAGTGTAAGGATGCAGTATTCATATATGAGAACATGCGCAAGGCTTGATTGCCTGCCGAGGCGTAGAATTCGGAGGTTTGTTTACGATCTTTGGGGTTTGTCG
This sequence comes from Hypoxylon sp. PDH2405, assembly GCA_023628415.1. NCBI lineage: Eukaryota > Fungi > Ascomycota > Sordariomycetes > Xylariales > Hypoxylaceae > Hypoxylon > Hypoxylon sp. PDH2405. The sequence goes on along the minus strand of JAMAKT010000004.1, from coordinate 308,130 downwards.
TCGATACGAATTGGGTTCCCAGAGCCATCATCACGAAGAGCAGACCTACAAAAGCAGCGTCTGTCTTCTCCGAATCTCTGAGTGACCAGAAGTGTTCGTATTCGAGGTAGAAAGTGTGACGGTCGATTATGGGGTAGACCGGGTCCACGCATTCATAGTACTGGCTTAACAAGATATCGGCTTGCAGCTTCTCGGGCAGGACGCCGATGACCTCTGGAAGCCCACCTTCGCAAGTCCAGTAGTTGGCAAATGGGTGTTCTGAGCCTATCCCAAAGACATTGGATGCTGTTGGGCGCGATAGAGAAACGTTAGAGAGGAGCCCTGTTGACAGTGCGACGGACCCACGAGAAGCGATCCGGCCGTTTAGAATACCTCTGTCTGCTATATTCGGTATCGAAGGTTTCATGCCACTCATGGTGACCTTCTTTTTCGGTGGCTTCGTCATCCTTCGGCCGTTGGTGGCCGACCGTGATGTCTCCCTGACACCAATTAGCCACCTTTCGATGTGAAGTTCTCTCCGTTTTCGAGAACAACTTACTCAAGGAGGTTTGCCACGTGTGCATATTTGCATTCTGTCTGTCGTTTTATACCTAAATGAGATTCGTAAATAACTGGTCGAATACGATATCTGAGTAGTAGTACAAGACTCACAAGCTAAACAATGAGGTCTGCCTCTATCGCACTAAACTCGAAATTCGATGTGTTAGTAGTAGCAGATGCACTATCACGGCAGTCGAATGAAAATAGAAAGGCATTCTAAATCACGCCGCCTTGTTCCAGTTCAATGCATGTTACCGAAGACCTCATAACCTAAAGCGTTATCCGACATTCCCGCTGCCGCTGCTCATAGATCAACATTTTTTCAATATGATACTCGGGTGCTTAATATCTCCGGCTCTTCTCTTCCGAGACGTGACCAAATAGATCTCATAATAGAAGGTAGCACACTCTCTTTTTCTTTTGTTCTTTTTATTTCTGTAGTGCTACGTAACACTGACTCAAAAACTGCGGGAAGATTAACGCGTCTAACGCTGGCTAGACATAAGAAAAACATGGGGCCAAAAATTGATTTCGCAAATTGTGATGAAATAAATGCTCTGTTTGGAATTGCGTGCACTTGCCTTCGTCTTTCGCTCGACGCATTCGTGGCATGACAGCGTAGGTTTATTGCGCTTCTGCTTCTTCTTGACGGGTTCGGCGTACGAAGGCACGGCGGTGACGCTGTCTCCGCTGCCCGTGCCGTCGCCATCCTCGGGTTCAGACTTGGCGCCACCAAAGAATGGCTGGTTTACCGAATCGGGCGAAGCGTACAGGGTGCTCGCCGAGGTCGGGGTTAATATTGCGATTGGCGACAGAGTGGAAGCGGTGGAATTGGTCGTAGAATTGGCAGAAGTCCCAGAACGTCCTCCGCTGCCGTACGACAAATCGGTCGGGAGCTGGGATGACGACATGCGCGTTGTCTCTGTGTCTCTCTACCGTATGCAAACCGCCCGGAAGGATTTAATTGAGGCTGAAGACTCAACTGCAGGTTGGCGCATCCGGGAATAAGGGCCGATCGACTACTGGACTTGTTTCAATTAGGACAAGGACGGGGGGAACGGAGGAAACGGGAAAATGGGAATGGATGGATATAAAGAAACACGAGAGTTGACGATTGAGAGGAGAAGCCAAGACTTTTTTTTAAGCTGTGTCTCGACGGGTTAAAAAAATATATGGGGAATTAAGAGGACCGACTAGGGGAGGAATCAAGATCCAATACGAAGGTAAGGGTATGATGGACGTGTCAAGGAAGCAGAGAGTGTAGAAAGGTATCATTATTAGATAGATCAGTTGACACAAACCATCCCCCTCCCCCAGTTACATGCACATTATGTAGCCTTAACAAAGGCAACCCATGTGGGAAAAGTATTGCACAATACATTATAATACCTACATATAATTACATGTTCTAACCCGCCTACGGTAAGCCGTGCTGCCTCTCTAATTTACTGACTCACCCACTGCAACTCTTTTCAACATCACGTCATGACTTTGTGGTGTACACGAGTGAGATGACATGGGCATGGGGGGACATGGAAGAAGAGAGAGAGAGTTGGTTGCCGGTATCACTGCAGCGAGTTTATTTCTCGAGTTCCACTCCCATGTCGGTGAAATTGTATTAGACTAATCAAAAAGTAACTGCTACTTTTCTTGTGGTTCCCCCCCGCAAGCCGTCCAACTAAGCTCTTTAAGTGCCGTAGCGTCGACAGGGGTCACCCGCGGAGTAGGGAAGCAGTGTAGTAGGGATGGGTCTAAGATGGCCTAGGATGGCCAAGGATGGACCTAGGATAGTTGATAGATGATGGGCGATGGGCGATGATGGATGACAGACCGGACAACTGCATGAACCTGCAGGCACGCGCTATGATTATAAATGCCGAAAACGCGCGCTGACTGATAGAAACGAGACCGGCTGCCGGCCGAGTTCCATGTTGTCCCAGCTTCTAGAGCGAACTACTATGACTTGTCAGATTTCTTATTCGTTACCCCGGTTAAGTCGGGGAGACTGAGCGTGACTCGCCCGATTATTGTTACTGTAACAGTAACTAGTTGTTCGAATAAATATGCGCCGAGCTTATTCCAAGCCTAGGAAGTGTTTAGAAACTCAACATCACGAAAAAGGGAGTCCCCTTTCATCTCCGATATGCTCCTCGAGTTAGGTAAGTATAAGCGGGAGGCTCTCACGCACCCTCCCCCAACTTTCATCTAAACCCCCGGAACGCCAACGACCCAATCCTGGGGATAGATCGCTGTCATCCATGTCAACCTAGCCTGGGAGCATACATTACGTCAACTCTGTAGGGCGTCGTAATATGCGGGTGAGTGTTGGTTGGTTCATAGACATTTTTTACAGGTTGAGTTCTGACAAAATAAGATGATTAGTAAGACTCCTGCTCGAAGAAATATGTACATGTATTCCAACGACCGTGCTCATCTGCATATGTAGCTGTGCCCCGTGACAACTTTACATTTCGGTCCCGTCTGCCGACCACGAGGGAGTCTTGGTTGCGACCTCGATATGCATGTCATAACTAAGAGACCAAATCCGTGGGTACGTACAGGGAAGAGCGTATTTCGCCCTTCAATCTGACAGGTACCAACTTCGAAGGTTTCTTTTCCAGAATTATTCTGGTGTCGATTCAGACGGGCTTTGCTGGTCAGCTAGGTCAAATCCCGTTAACAATGTCTGATGATGATCATGCTCTATGCTTTGCAGGTACTAAGCGCTAGGAAGCAAAGGCTTCGTCCCGAGGATCTGGTATAGTGAGACAGGCTCATGTCAAGGCATACATATAAGTGGCAAGCCTGCATTGTCCTAAGGAAGACTAAGCTTGTTTTAGCTGATTGTGGCCAGTCGTTGCAGCTCAGCTCTGCATTGTCCGGGTTGACTAAACATCATGATTTGACGAATGAACCGCGGCCTATTCATTACTCAGCATTCTAAAATAAAACCACCAGCTATATGTCCCATTCGACTTATCCGTCAACTCTCGACAGCTTCGTCGAGTTTCTATTGATCGCATTGTCTTGCCATCGGGTACTCAACGTCACTTTCAATTTAAGCGGAGTAGGGAGGTTCAGTAATTGCCAACGGGAGATGAAAAAGAAATGAAAATGAGCTGCATACAATTACTCGCCGAACCCGGCCCATGGAGAGATCATCTTCATTCAATTTCATCGTTCGGAAGGTCATCTTAACTCACACATCGGAATGGTGTCACCGCCACCCCCAGGGACAAGGACGTCTAACAAGTTTCGCGCCCCCGGACTTTCTTCGCCAAACATCAACTAATAAAACTCATGCGATCAGTCATGTCTCCTTGCGCCTTACGAGTGACCACCAACAAACAGAATTTCACGTCGTGTAACCACGCTACGCCTCCAATGATACTGCAGCATACTCCGTTCCCAGCCACCACAGCGCCTTCATTTAATGAGGGACACCTTTCGATCCTTTGATCATCTTCCCAACTGGGAACATAATACTATCGAGTGGGTGGGTTAGAAAACGCGATGTCGAAGTCGATAGCATTTGCCACGATGGCGGTGAATATCAGTGTCGACGTGATCAGCTTTTAGAGCTCTCGAGGAACCTGTGGCTGTCGTATATTCCTGTTTATTATATCTTACCTGTAATCAAAAACAAGGCAGTGTCCTGCCTGAGGTACCTACATAGGCTAACCGTCCCTAGTCCTAAGATGTTTAGGCTGAAGATGTGTCAGCTTCACGAAAGTGCGTGACCATGCTCCCAAACTCCAAGCCTCCAAATTATATTGCATAAGTCAAATTACAGTGCGTCGAAGGAGACCTACATACCCTGGGTTCTCCTCGAGACTGTCAGTAAACTGATCGTCAGCGACTTAGCTGCACATCAGTTCCCGAGTCCTGCATGTTTGATATCTCGCCGGAGTATCCCTGTCCCTGCTAACGTACTGCAACTAGTCGTATAGATCGTCTTTCATCGAACTCCCTACATGCACTGAGGAACCTAAATAGATACTCCCAGGGGGACTCTAGAAACTCCAGATTGCTTGATAGCATAGTCCAGTATCACAATATCACGATTACTACAGGTCGAGGGGGCTTAAGGTTGGGCTCAATATTCTATCTGGAGTGCAGGATGCAGGAACAGTCACGGCAATATTTTCCGGCGCACTATGAAAGCTTCTATAATAATGCTTACGGGTGGTCTAAGAGTAGCATACGATATTCTTAATTTTGAATGCCGAACCGTACCATTCGAAAACCGTAGCATAATCTCACATCGAACCCCCCCTTACTGCAGAATGTGTGTTGAGAGGGGCGAACGGTGTCTGCTGCAGGTATTGTACCAATATAGATATACCGAAAACCCAGCGCTTCGGATCGTTAGAGTTAGTTCCCGACTAAAAATGACATGTCCACTGCATGACGCTCTGTCGGAACAGTGGTCGCGATCCATGCCCCAAAGTATGCAGGTAAGACAGCCCGCAAATGCGTCAAGGGAAGGTAGAAGTAATAACGTGAAGCAGCCAAGCTCGAAGTCCTTGTCCTTGTTAACAAGTTCAGGTGAGATTTGCCGAGGCAGATATTCAGGGGGGTTGAAAATGCCTTCGTTGGGCCGTAATGGATGTTTCAACCCCGGCCGGGGCAGACCGCCTATGTAAGTCAACCATAAACACCACCGCCGATATCCGAAGAGGGCTAGGCTCTCCTGCATAGTAGAGTAACTTCAGAAGACGGGGTTAAGGCAACAAGTAAGCCGTGTCCACCCTTCTGTTCCTTCACTCCGACAGGAGGTGAGTGTAGCTGCGTTGCCTTCGTAAGTGGGGGTCATTAGACTATCTCAACCTCCGTCCTCCGTTTCTAGGCACATAATTACGCAAGCAGCGGCAGAGTTCGCGTTGATGGTATCCAAGAGAAAGGAAAGGCATAGCCCTACAGGACCTCCTGCATGCATCCTATCACGTACATCTGTCCGAAAATGCGCGGATCAGTCACAACACTATGCATAGTGGAGGCATTACCAAGCAAGGTTCTAGAAATGGAATATGCTATATCTGCCCTATGAGTTCGAAGAACAGCTCTTAAGCAAGAAGACTTAACAGACCTTCCCAGATCAATAAGAAGCGGTGGGCTGCCCCAAACCGAAGCTGTCGCCAGCATTGGCTTACAACGCCGATCTTACTGGCTGGCCTTATACGAGGGTGCATCTGTACAGCCCTGCCGATCTCCCGAGAGTTTGTCCGATTACAAGTCATTCACGAGACCGTAGTGATTCGAGATCCGCATTACTAGAAAGCGAACAATCATTTCTCACCGCACGATGAATCATACAATCGTTTCATAATCGCTTCTATCATGCTGTCAGCACCCTAGCTTTCGGACATCCAAGTGCAGGTTTCATGAACTTGAATGCGGTGTCAACGAGATACACAATCTATGAAGTAGTTTCCAAATGTATTCAGAATTGATACGGGATATGAGGTGCTTAAGGCAATTTGCCACGATGGCTTAATAGAAAGACATGGAATAGGGGTGATTAGTAATCATCGTTTCATACACACATTGTGGCTTCCCATACACTGCTTAAGAAATGAATCGTCTTCGTTGTATATCTGACTTTGTCAGCTTCAAGAAGAAGCTGAGATCATTGTATAATTAATTAGATAATCCTTCCGAACTCATGTCCCTCGCTGTTAGGTAGTCATTATACCCACCCTAAGTCGGGTCTAAGTGAGACTGATTCTGAGATCTCTCGGGCCTCCCTTCTTATTCACCCCGACTAAGGCGCCGCGATTAGGTCTTTTTGTCATTGTCATTTTGCTTCTTGGCGTTATGTAGATTTCCACTCCTACCACGGTCTTAAGCCATGGTCTAAAGTACATGGATACCAAATGTCAAGAACTAGGGCACATATGTGCTGCAGACAACATCAATATAAGTGATAATCCGAAGTCAAATACGGCTTTACTACTACTACGCTCAAGTACCAGGAAAGATGTCATCGATAAATTAGGCTAGAAGCTCAGTACAGTAGTTACGCCTTGAAATCTCCATGCGAACACAGGCACACCGAGCTGCTTGACACAGTCAAAAGGTTTTACTGACTCTTTAAAAATCGCAAGAGCATTTTCTTGTAATATTTAATTTAAAAACAAGAGCTTTTTACTTCCCATAACTACACTGTCGTAACAATAACTTTGTCCATAGGTCATTGTCCGGCATTAGCGAGAGGCAGACTTCTAGGGGATTTGCGACTCTCATTCACAAAAGCATCACATTTCAATTTCCACACCTAAGAGATTCGCCAAATGTCTTACTACATACCTAGGTAACGTTGATTCATGAGATACCTACAATTAATTGAGAACTGCTTTACAGGCGCAATAGCGCATAACGACAACTCACAGATATGGGCTCTAACGGTTAGCAGTCAGACTAGCTACTAAACAGCTCTCACCAAACCCAATACACTTAGGAATCCAACATAACCATCTAGATAAAAGACGGCGGACACAGCGGAAGTGTAAATTTTAAGCGAACTCTCCTGATCGACATCACCCAGAAGAAATACATGGCAGTTCGTCCTCCAACGGCACTTAGAGCCTAGGTTGCTTTATTTTATCTGACACCGGGCGATAAGAGTTACGTAGAGCTAGCCTTCGAGGGGTTCAAACTGAGTACATGGCAGAATACCTGTACATTTCAATCTGCATATTAACTTCTTGAGGCATGTCTATTACGCAGTGTGAAATGATTATCAGTGTTATTAAAAAATGAGCTGTATTAGTACAATAGAGGATAAAATGATTATCGAAATGTACGAACTATACGAACTGTACTAGAGAATCATGAAGCGTGATTAGCGACGGGATCGTAACCGAAGGCCTGGCCGTGGCTCTCCATGTCGCTCTTAGAATTTCTTTCTGAATTATCTTACTCGTGGCTAATATGCACTTGGATCGACTGATAGCTTTTCTTTCCTATATTGATGTTCTATACTTAATGTACGTGCACATAGATTTTAATGTTTGATAGGTGGTATGGTTTAAACCCCCTATCTTATTGAACTGGGGTTTCCATACCCAACAGGTCCAACACCATCCAACCGTATATAAGTGTAATTCAATACCGGTGGGAGCTGTCATATATACGTAGAGAGAGAACGATATTTGGTTTCCGAACGTTCCATCTATTCTATCTCAAGATGTACCGACCCGGTTCAACCTCACTGTGCCCCAACACCACCCATTTTAAGGACTCATTTCGTCCAAGAACACACCCATTACTTCGAAACCACCGTTCTATAGTGAAATACGGCGATTGTAACGCCATATTCTACTAAATATAAAAGTTCACGATGATCCACCGTAATTCTCTCATAGTAAATCATAGTAATTTCTATCCATCACTCACTCACTCACACATATCCTCATTACATCAATACCGATATCAACAATACCCATCCACGTAGAAACGCAAAATTTACAAACTCGCTTCACCTCATTCCACCATCCACAATGTCAGGCAGAATCGAGAAAAAGACAAGGCAGAGAAGCCCCACGACCCTCCGCAGCCTCGTCCGCGGCATCAGGAACGTCATAGGTCCGACTCGGGGTCCAACATCAAGCCAGCGCCGACGCGACGCGCGCCGCGAAGCGCGCCGTAAGTTCCGGCACGCCGTACGCAAAGGCGCGGAAATCGCCGACCGAGCGGAGCTCCGGGCCCGCGCCCGCGCCGCCTCCGAGAAGCGAGAGAAGCTGCCGTTGCTGGACCTGCACATTCTAGCCGCCGTCGAGGGCGTGTACCTCGAAAATCCGTGCGCGGTGCGGAAGCTAGCGCAGGGGCTTATAGCGCGGTTGTCGAAGGTAGATGGCTCGTACTATTTTCTGGCGAAGAACGGGTACTACTACAAGAGCATGAAGGAGGACGGGTTGGGGCCGGATCTGGATTTCGTGGTTGACACTTGGGTGCCGCTGCAGGTTCGCATTTTGGCGAAGCCGTATCGGCAGCTGTGCTACACGGAGGTAAGTTACCCTTGTAACTAGGTAACTACGGGATGAGGGATCGGTTCATCCTTTAACACCCCATCCCTTATCCCTTACCCGCCGTGATTAGACCAGACCGTATTAGCATTGGCCTTTTGAGGGCTTCCCGTGACTGCTCTGAAGTTGTGTAAGATGCGGGCATCTGTCACTTCGACCGTTGATATGCTTTACCACCAATTTTTCATTAAAAGAGACCTCGGGTAGGTCCTGCAAATTTAAGTTGGAGTTTTGGAGTTGTATCTGTCGGGTTCTGTATACCCATGTTTATGTTCGACTGTGTTTCGTCTTGGATGTTTGTTCGTTGTCATCAGCTTGCCTTTGGCTGCTATGGCTTGTTTTTAGTTCGGTTAAAATAAAATAAAAAAATCCATAAAAACTAATCTTGTAACTTTGGCCTTGGTGAATGATTCCGATGTGACCTGATAATCGTGATATATGCGAGCCCCTAAGTCTTGCCTACCACAGGTGAGTGTAGATTTGCCATAACCCTGCCTATAGTATAAAGATGTCTTTGCCGCGCTCAAACATGATAACGGCTCTTTTCTCTAAACCTAAGGCCGGAAGGTATAGGGGAATATGTACCGAGTAAGTGGCTAGGTGGAGCGGACGTTAGTGAATTGATTCATTAATTTGGCATGCATTGGGCTTAATGAATCATTTATTCATGATCTTGCTATACAACAATTTCATTGGCAAGTATTATCAAATAACCGGGTTGTTTCTGGGACCAAAGGACATTAGGTTTCGATTAGTAGCCCTAGAAGAACAACTTCATTATGTAGATGAACATGAAACCCCTAACAACAAAAACAAGTTCTCTGATGATTTGTTACAGCATCAATTGTAATCTAATTAGCGTAAAGGAGCATGTCTCTGGCTCTTCTAGGGAGGGAAAAAGGGGGTCTTCTCATGATCAAGGCGACAACATAATCACTAGATGGCGAAACTAAGTCCGTAATGATTTCAAAGCATCCCTAATGGCAGCAACAATGATAAGAAATTCACCAGAAGGACACTTCATTGGTACACAAACCCTGAATTTGTCAATTCATTGCTACAATTACTGGTCATCAAGGCATCGAGATCTATGAATCCACCGCGAGGTTTCTTGTCCACTTTTCACTGACTCCTGAATAATCTTTCATGTTGTTCTTAATCCCCTGAGTTGCGTCTGTTTCACACCTCCCTCACATACCCTTGTTGCCCGTACGGTGCCAGGTACGGGAAGCGCCGTGACCAAAATCATCCATCTAGGATGTCTCATAACGGCCGAAAGGGGAGCCCTTGCCCAAATTCAACTCACTGGGCATGTCCTTCTTGGGGTAAAGAGTGTGACTACATAAATTCGTAAAATCGTACCGAGTGCGTGTCCCGTCGAAACCGAGATACTTCCTGAATATACGCCCTGACATATGGTATACCGCAGACTCTTAGCGGAATACTGTCGGCGATACAGGTGACAAGACGGGTTTATGACCGCCTGTCTCCTCTAAATTGGTCTCGTATCCAATGTAGAGGACCACCGCCCGTAGAGCCCCTGCCATCACGAGCTCTCTCACTCTGCGCCGAACGACGACTGGAAGGAGAAGGGCTTCTAACCCTAGACGGATGTGGAGATCCTGAGTACATCGGGGGCGAGTTCGAGTCTCTCCTAAATGACTGCTGCCGGCTCGAGGGACCGGCTGGGTCGGATCTCATACGAGTCGGCGGGGTAGGTCTTCTGTAGCGAGACGACATACCGGATGGACCGGATTGGGAGTTAGAGGTTGGGGAAGCGCCACCAGGACGACCAGCAGCCTCGCCATCAATAGGCGCGCGACAGATAGGGCAGGTATTATGTTGCTTCAGCCATAAAACGACGCACTGTTCGTGGAACCAATGCTTACATGGTAACACGACGACCTCATCCCCTAACTTCATATCGTCGATACAGATGGTGCATTCACCCTTCAGCTCAGGACCTAGCATTGCCTCGTCTAGATTCTTTTTTGGCAGTTTCGCGATGGTTTCCTCTGAAGCTGGCGGAGGTGCGTTGGACTGAGGGTTTGCCTCCATTAGGTTTGTGATAATACGGTCTAATGCCTCCTGAGAGTAAACGGCATCTCCATGAGCCATGTGAGGGTTTATAAGACTCGCTATAAGTTGGCTGAAAGCCATCGAAAAGTCTGCCTGGCGGGTGTTGCCCTCTCCACCATTTTCACCATTTCGGTTCGCAGCCATTTCACGAGCTATGGGAGGAGGGCCCATCTCTCCCATTATGTTTCCAAATACCCTACAAATTGGTCAGTATTAATAAATAAAAGACGGTTATGGTAAGTCTGATGGGTTGCAAGATGTAATGCACGAAACGGTAGGTCGTACCTTTGAAATGGATCTTCACGATCCGTTCCCAGTCCCCGATTGGCATCAGGACGAACTCTTGCAGGACCAGTACTAATAGTGAAGCTGCTAACGCCACCTGAAAAGCCCGGACCAGAGAACCTGTGGTGTGTGACTCGGGGTGGTTCAGAAAACAGTGTTTCGTGGCCAGATCGACCGACCACGGTAGGACCGCCTATATCTCCTAACATCTCTGTAAATCTACGGATGATCTGGTCACTTTCGGGCGGCCCATTTCCAGACCCCTGGCGCTCGGGGGATCGGTAGATAGTTCGATGGCTAAAGAACCCGTGAGGACCATGCATTATACGTTCCTCGAAGCTGTCGTCCTCGAATTCTTCGTCGGAATCGAAATGACTATGACGGAGGAATGCGCGATGCCGCTGCTCTAAATCAGGTAGCGATTCGTCATCATACATATCTCGAGGGTCATTATCAACTGAAACCTAGCTACTTATTAGTAGGGAGCGGGTATGATATATATCGGGTAACGTACTATCTCCGTAACCTCGCTGCGGCAGCTAGGGCATTCTAGGGTATCTGGGTGTTCATCATGGTACCATTCATTTTTACATTTATGGCAATAGACGACTTCACGACCGGAAGTCGCGTCGAGATGGTTCCTGGACGCCATCTGGCCCTGCCTGGACTGTCGATAAGCGGCGAGGGCAGTGAGTCCGAGGCCTACAGCTAGGCCTGCTGCTCGAAGCGCTCGGAACGCCACAGTGGGAAGTCGATGGTTTGACTAAAGTAGCGACCGTTGGGTGATTCTGGTTCCAAAAGGAAGCTGTATTCAGGGTGTTCGGCTGGGTAAGCGGCGGCCAGTATGAAGAGGGTTAAGTTGGTGAGGCTGATGTGGGGTGTGTCAACTTTGCTCTAGTAGAACAGATGCAGCCGCAGGGTTTCGGTTGGTCAAAATATCCGGCAAGGCGGATTTGGCAATATGTAGACTCGCAATAGCTGTTGTGTTGTATTGTCAGTCAGCAAAAGATGAGGCTTGGTGTATGGCATCAAGTGTGGCGCACCTTGGCAATAGGACGGTAAGGGAAGGTCACGGGACACTGGGATGTCAAGCCCGAAGCCCGTATTGAATAGACTGGTCGTATTGGCGGTTCTTGGTGCGTACCTATTGGTGTGTATTGGAGAAAGTTGAGGATACGTTCGTCCACAGGGAGTTCAGCGGATGGCAGCTGAAGTCGGAATCTAATGGAAGGTTCTAAGATCCGAAGTCCATGTGTACCAAGTTCGATCTACGTATTTTCTCCAAATTTCTCGGTGCTCTTTTGACCTTAGCTCGGAGGTGTATGCTCTGGTGACTGGATATTATTTAAATATGTATATTATTATCAAAAAGGTTCTTTGTGACTTGAAGGAAAGGCTTGTTTGACGCTGAATGATGCGCATTCAAAGCTCCAGCAGGCGGTAGTCAGAATCACCGGTCGGCGGTACCTGGGAAGTGCCCTAATTGCTTTCGTCATTTAAAGGTGGGACTGCAACACGTACCGCGGGGCAATTTCTTTCAGGGATTCCATACAAGTAGCCACACAGCCACCAGTCACTTAAAAAGCGTAGGTATCGTGGCGCATCCACTGAACGCCATGTGTAAAATACCTAATACAACCCCTGTTTATCCCGGCATTGTCTTATTCATGTGCCTGGCTATTCAGATAATATAGGAATCGTCTATCAATATCACATTATTGAGGGGTCGAACTGTATATCATTAAGATCTAGTATAATTTTCTAATATTAACCATATCCGTACGGTTGCGGCCAGTCAAAGGAAATGACATGACTTGTCGCGTGCTCGATCGTAATATCATTACAAACTACTGAATCACCCCTATTTCGTTTATCAACTTCTGACTCCCATTCAGTCTGAAGCTGAGTGGGTTCTATGACTCTTCTGGTATACATGCTGAGGCCTAATACTGTCAAGCAAGACCCGAACGAGCGCTCAGGAAACCATCCCTATACCCCCCAAGACAGATATCAACACTATGTGACGATAAGGGACGCTCCTCTGACGCCAGCCGGTGTAACGTCATCATCTTCGTTATAACCTCAATACCAAAACCCCACGGACCCTCGTTACAGCTCTGGGCTTCCTATCCGAAAGCTTAGGCACGGTTCTACCGTCTCTTCCCCCGGAACAGAATCCCACCAACCACGCCAGCGGCAATGGCCACGCCACTTATGATTGCGACACCCATCAGACCCTCCTTCGTTACTTTGTCGTCGATCAATCTCCGTAAGTCCGCTGCCTGGTGATTGGCTGGTTCCTTATCCAGCAACAAATCATTATAGCGCCTCGCCTCCCCATAGTTTCCCAGCTTGTAGTTGGCCAGTGCCAGATAATAGAGGCATTCGCGGCGTCGGTCGGGTGATACTCGAAATATCTCCGAAAGGAGGCGCACTCCTAGTTGTTGATCGCTTCTAGCGTTGGATTTGATTAGGCCCTATAGAAGGCGATGAGTATATTGTCATTAGAGGGGCATATCCCCCTCACGATTTCTAGGTAGGACTCACCCATGCATAGTTGAATTTTGTTTGGATGCCGGCCATTTCCCCCTCCTTTTCATATTGCGTCCGCAGAGTTTCGAGTTCTGCTGGTCTTAGCGGGCTACCCATGTTGAAGTTAGCGGACGAGCCGGAGTGAAGGATTTAGAGAGGGAAGTCATACGTCTCCGCATCGACGGCATCTAGAACAAAGAAAGAAGCACTGTTAGTCCAGAACTCTTGCGATTTCACAAGGAGAATAAAGAGGGGCCTTCCTGGGACAGATTCGACTTACAAGGTAGTGCCGCCATCTTGTTGGAGTTTGATTAGATTTTGCTATTATAACTCAAGTTGTGCGCTCTATAAGATAGAAGCAGAAATGTTGAGTGAATGGACTTCTGGACTATACGCTAGATATGTAGGCGCTTGAGTAGATACACGTATAAAAGGTCAACTTATTAAGGCAACCTGGAAGCTTGAGGAATCGTACCAGGAAGCGACGATAAAGTTGGTACAAGAATCCGAATGTGGCGGGAGCTCTAAAGTCGTCACCTGTTAGTAAGTGGTTCAAATTGTGGCGCCAATGACGCAGAACACTTATGTTGCCTAGTGGGTACTTCGGATGTACGCCGGTTTTCAAGGCGGGCGCCAAGTCTTATCAGTCGTCCCGGTGATATCGCGGTTTGTTTTGTCTACTACCCACTTTAGGTTCGCGATTCAATTAACAGTTGAACTACCTTTTTTCAATAAGCCGAGTCTTGACGTTGGAACACGATTTTAACAGTTCACTTTTCTAAAACCAATCTGAATTTATACCGCCACAATGCTTCTCGACGAGGATCCCGCAACCGTATGATGCTCCTGTTTACGACGGTTTGAATTTCTCAGGTAGTTCAATACTGACAATCGTACAGCTCATCCACATTACAATCAACAACTTCAACATCGCGCCTGACAAGCTCGCCGTCTCGCGCATTAGCGACTCGCTCTCCACGTTAAAGCAGGCGCGAGAACTACGCATTAGAGAAGCCGAAACATCACTGAAGAGTATGGTTCCCGAAAGCATCTACCATTACATACCAAATCAATATTAACATATCCCCTAACCAGAACTCGCCCGTTCCCTCAACACCCTCCAAACACAGCATGAAGAGCTCACATCGGCCCACTCGTCGTCCGCGCACGCATCCGAGATATCACGACTCGATACCCAGAAGTTCCGCATCGCGAAAGCCGTGTCCGACCTAGAGATGGAAGCCGAGCGTCTGTCCTCGCAGCAGGCCGATCTAGCGGCGCGCCTCCAAGAGCTAGAGCTACAAGGACTAGAGGGATCAGCAGATGAGGCTCGGAGGGACCCGGTCGATGACGAAGTGCTGCTACGCCTTAAGGTGTATAGGAGTCTCGGCATCGATCTTGAGAGAGACGAGAAGGACGGCGAGTTCTCGAGGGCCATCGTGCGGAATGATCGCAAAGGCGATGTTCATGTCATAAACATGGACAAGAAGTTTTCGCGCTTCTTCTACGCCAATTACTTCTGGCAGACTCTCTAAATTGGGACATGCACCAAGCCCACTCGCTTGAGCTTGTACGGGATCAATTGTTATGATAATTAACGCACGGCGTTGGGCGCTCCTCGTTATTAGGATACCATGAATTCAAGTTATACAATTTTTTATTGCGGAGAGTTAATTTAGTTACGAAGCATAGCTACTTGAGGTCGGTGCTACTATTTTGACCACTCAAGTAGATGACCGACGCCCAACCCTTTTCCGATACCTTTTCGAAATCCTAACCCCGTTCCGAGAACCTTGTCATCAACTTAGACCTGTAAAATTCGTATACAAACGCCAATGGTCTCTATTCCAACCAAGGAGTCTTTACATAAGTCGCTCGCCTTCGTTCAAATCGCTCCTTAGCAAGCTTTTGGATCTACCTTATCCCTCTTTTCTTTAGCTTTTCTCTTGTCACCGGTTATTTTTCCAATGCTTCGCCTCCAGCGTGGAAGGGAAATAGGGATCTTCATCAAGTTTTGTGAACCCACGTGGCTTTCTATTTGTTGGTGTTCTCGACCTCGAACTATTGGGTGACGTGTGAATGCGTACTCCCTCGGGACTGTGGGCCATCGTCGCGTTCGCGCTTTTCGTGCATAGGCCTAACCCGCTGGTTCCTGATGACACCGCGCCCCCGCTTTGTGATCTAAGATGATGGCGGCGGTCGGGAAGCTCCAGTCGCGAATGGAGATTATACCATTGGTGGTCGTCCGCGTCGACATCCACGCGATCTAGTCTCCATCCGCCTATGCCCTCGAAGTCCCTCTCGAGCCCAATGCTTGGGGCTAGGGCAAATCCATCGGAACCGGCGACAGGTGTGGCGGCACCGCTGCTAATGCTAATGCTACCTTGTCTCTTGAGTCGGTGCCTATGTCGCGTCTCGGGCGACGATGGCGGGGAAGAGTCTGACGAGGCTAATGACGGGACCGGAGGAGTCCGCTGTGATGATACGTAGCGAGTGGGTGTAGTATGACCGACCAATATATAGCGGAGAGTTTCTAGACCGACATCAAGATACACGAGGAATAGACGGAGGAACAAGACCATAAAAGCCAGGATAGTCGTAAACCCGGCGCAGAGAGCGAGCGGAAGGGCAACGAGAAAGAGGAACGGAAATATGAAGAATTGAAGAGGATTGAAGACCGCCATTGCAATTGCCCTAGTTATTGTCTTGGACGAATTTGTTGGGATCACGGGAGGACAAATCGAGCAGTCGGCCGGTTCACATGGTCGTTGAGCTCTTCAGGACCAGCCCGGCTGTCCGAGTCACAATCGCATGGCCAAGCTGAAATAAAAAGAGGTAAGGGACAGATTAAGAGCCGGTCGGTTATGACACGGATGGGGAAAAATGATTGAAGGCGACAGGGGCAGATGTAATAAAGCGTTAAGAAGCTCGAGACTAAGGCACCTAAGGCACTCTATTCGTAAATCTCGATGATGATAGGGTGTAGTGTAGCAAACTTTATGAGTTTCGTCGGCCGCTATCTTGAACTTACGATAGTGCCGAGCAATTTTCACATGCGCGGGGATTGGAGCTGAGGTTTCTTTATACCAGATACTCTCCGGAGTGTACTTTCACTAGCCGACCCCGAATTCCAACGATCTGAGTGGCAACTGGTGGCAGGGACCTTCCATTTACCAACCGTGTATATGCATGCGCAGGTGTAAGAAATATGTAATTCTATGCCTACTAGGTACGGAAACTACCTAGGATAATAATAATTCATCTGATAATACTCAGACTACCGTATAGCACCTCTTCGGCTTCTAGCTACTAAGGCATTGGATCGGCACTAGGTTAGGTAGATTTGGCCGTTGGAGCTGTTCTGCCCCCAACTAAACTTTACAGACCTATGGAGCACAATTGCTTACTCCAAAATGTAGATGAAGGGAGTAGCGATCAATTCGCTATACGTCAACGAGGGGTAAGCAGGGGTTACACCTACTTGCATTGCGAATAGGTGCACTTATTGGCGAATGCCACCTTCCCGGATTATTTTCTTATACTGAGTCGGCTTCTGACATCTTGAAGTTCAAACCGCCCCATCAAGGAAACCAGATCAGATCATACCGTACCATCCCAAACCATATCATACTATACGTCGTCGGAAAATTTGCATCTCAAATCGGGCGCTAGAATCTCGGCGCTTTTCGTGTCTTACGTTTATAGACGGCTGATTGCTTCCTACTACGTGAGTACATGATATATCATTCCCAATTCCATTATATCTTGACACAATAGTAATATCCTTGAAGCAACTAACATGAGTTTAGATTTACAATTGAGAACAATTATAGACAAGCTTGAATAAACAAGACCCTGAACCTTAGATTAGGGAACGCCGAGTCTCAATTCCTGGGCTTCAGGGGGGCGTAAATCTTATTGTGCTTCGAGCGTCATCTAGACGCCAATACTATACAGTTCCAGCAAAACAAGGGTCCACACACAAGATCGGCTTGTTTTGTGCTGAAGACCACATAGGCTTTATTTGCATGTGAAGGCTTGGGATAACTGAGCTAGGAATTAAAGAGACCTGGCTACCTAGTTAAACGCAATGTGTCAGCAACATTCAGGGGGCCTAGAGTCTCCAGCTTCGGGTACACAAATACCGCACGGCGATGCGGATATTCCCCTAGAACCTTTCCCTTGGGATGCTGGGGTCTTTGACGCCCACTGCCACCCGACTGATACAATGGCGTCAATAGCAAGTATACCGGGCATGAAAGCGCGTGTCCTAACTGTCATGTCTACAAGATCCCAGGATCAACATCTAGTATCCGATGTAGCCTCTCGGTATGGTGTAAAAGACAGCAGCAACATAACTACGTCGCCGCGCTCTTCTGACGAAGGGCGCTTAGTGCCTTCTTTTGGTTGGCATCCATGGTTTGCCTACCAGATCTATGACGATCTCTCCCCCAACCCAACGTACGATGGAACCTCATCTGACAAGATATCGCATTACGATAAAGTGCTATCCCCACCGCCTTCATCAAAGGATGCGTCCTTCAGCGAATCTCTTCCAGATCCACGACCCTTATCTGAATTTCTTAAAGAAACCAAGTCTCGCCTAGAGAAGCATCCTCTAGCTCTAGTCGGCGAAGTTGGTCTAGATAAAGCATTTCGGCTCCCTCAAAGCTGGACATCGGAGCATGAAGACCAACGCGATGAAGGGCTTACACCCGGGGGTCGGGAAGGCAGACAGCTAAGTCCTCACCGAGTGCAGACGTCACACCAGGTTGCAATCCTGCAAGCCCAACTGCGGCTCGCAGGTGAGATGGACCGCGCTGTCAGTGTTCACGGAGTACAGGCACATGGAGTACTATACGACACCATAGCCAAGCTGTGGAAGGGACACGAGAGAGTAGTCCTCTCCAGAAGGGACCAGAGACGGATTGCCGAAGGAGCCGAGGACTTCTCCAGCTCGTCTGAAGATGAAATGGAGGACGAAGGACCTTCTAATTCTACCAAGAGGAAATCAAGAAAAGTGAACTTAGGTCCCAAACCTTATCCTCCACGGATCTGCTTGCACTCCTTCAGTGGACCCGTTGAAGTTGTCAGGCAGTATCTTCACCCCTCAGTACCGGCAAAGGTATTCTTCTCCTTTTCAGTCGTGATAAATTGGGCCGCAGGGAACGGAGACAAGGCCGAGGAGGCCATCCGTGCCGTGCCTAATGATCGCATATTGGTCGAGAGCGACCTACACGAGGCAGGGGGGAAGATGGACCAGTACCTAGAGGAAATATGCAGAAGGATATGCAAGATCAAGGGATGGGGTCTGCGTGAGGGCGTCGAACAGTTAGGTAGGAATTGGAGAGAGTTCGTATTCGGGGAATAGACAAAAATACTAGGGGTGCGATCGTTACCAGCTCATGAGGCCGTAGCAGCGCCCCTGTTGTTACAGTTCAGCGAAAGTATCTCAATAACTCCCAAGAACCAAGCGATTAATCAATCAAACAGTTAGAAACATCTCACATACATGCTGTTCAAAGCCACGTACCTAGCTACGCAAGCGCCCAGGTAGGTAGTCTGCTCACTCCCCAAACATTCCAAAGTCCCTTACCAAAGTCCACGAAAATCAAGCGCTGTATCAACAATCAATTGCTAAGCGTCTATCTCCTATCAAGTCCAGTACCTGGCCAATCTACCATCACGACAAGCAAAACAAAACCTCAAACAAGCAAGCATCACCAGAAATATACCAAAAGCTAAGAGGCAGAAGAAGAAAAACAGTTAGTCGAAATTACTATCTTACTAATACGCAAGTTTGGGCCTCTTCCCCCCTCGCCTCCTCTCCTCTCCTCATCCTCATCCTCTCTTCTCTCATACCTCTTATTCACTTTGCTCACCACTCACTTTCAATGCCACAACACACGCGCGCAACCCTAAAACTTCGTTGCTACTGCTGCTACTGCAAAAGCCATTCTCGTCTCACGTACTAACTAATAAAGCCCCCCCGCGTCCCTAATTTCACCTCTCTCCCTCTCACTCACTCTCTCTCTCAGTGGAGAATATTTCGTTCTTTTTTTTTTTAAAAAAAAGTGAAAAAAACCGTCACAGTTCATTCCAACGCCGTCAGGGATAATTTTCATTCTCATTCTGGCTGATAATGCCGAAAAGTTGTTGTTTGCTACCTCCGGCTGGCGTGCGTGTGCTATTACAAAGTCTGTTATTGTTATTCGTGGAAGTAGAAGCAAGCAAGCAGACTGCCAAGAAGTTGAAAAAACGTTTTCCTTTCGGTACTGAAAACCTATTACTCCCACGCCAGAACCAAGTCCGCCTAGCGGCCCATTCTCATTGTTAAGGAAAGTTCATAGGCGAAAAACTGGGTTGCTCCCCCTTCAAGAAAGAGCCTTGGGAATTTCGCAATGTCTCGTATCGTTATGCCGTGAGTCATATCGATTTGTCGTGCCATATTAGTCGGATGTCGCGAACCGGGGTGGGTACATGTCATATATCGTGGAGGAAAATCTGTCATCGGTCACGTTGCCTCGTTTAGGCAGCGATCAAAGGCTCCTCCTCGCCCTTAGCGGCTTCCTCCTTGCTCTTGAAGTCCTCCTTGGGAGCCTGAGGGAAGTCGGAATCCTTCAGGCTGGTCTGAGGAGCCGACTTCGGCGTAGCCTCAGGAGAAGCAGATCGACCACGGAGCATCTGCTGGGCCTTGGCAGTGTAGTCGCCCATGTATTGCTTGGTGATCTCAGTTGCCTGGGAAGTGTGCCTGCTGGCAACCTGGCGTAACTGCTCGGTTTGGCTGTTGACCACGTCAGAGGCCTCCTTAAGATAGTGGTCAATGAGCTCCTGGTTGGTGCTGTAGATCAATGGCACGAAGAACAGGAGCGTAGTAGCAATCAAGGCAAGACCCCAGTAAGGGACGATTTTAACGAGGTAGTACGACAGGAAAGATCCAACAGCAGCCTGTTACCAAAATGTTAGCGATATCTTCTAAAGTATGATATATACAATTTCCACATGATGTACTCACAACGGCAGATGCGGCGAGATTCTCCGCGAAAAGGATCCGTTGAGACTCGATAACGAAGAAGTTGAGGAGCTCGTGTACATCACCGATCAAGGAATCGAGTGTCTCTCGGGGAACGGTGTAGTACTTGCGGGGACGGAGTTGTGTAGTAAGCCCGTTGCCGAGGATTGCCTTTCCGGCGCCCTCGGCAAGAACGGTAATGCCCAGGGTCATCCACGTCAGCTTAAAGGCGTATCGGACGACGTCGAGGTATCTAACCACGAAGATCAACGAGACGATAGAAACGTAGGCAATGGCGGACGCTCCTACAACAGCTTATCAGCATAAAAATTAGGTAAGTCGGAGCAGTGAAAGCCTACGAGGGTTGTTCCATGACAACAGTTCGGAAAAGAACGAATGATAGTGAGTCAATGGTTGCCCAGTAGCGGCTGGTTGTGAAGGTGTTTGTCGGGAGTTGGCCAGATTGGAGAACTCGGCAGATGTCTTCGCACTCTGGTCTTTGACATTCTGGGCAACAGGGCCTGTGATAGGATAAAGGTTAGCCACGACAACGTCCAGCTCAATTATATGAATCGAAGCTAGTCATAATAACACGTACCTGATGCGATTTGGTTATAGGCAGCCTGGGCATCTGTGTTGAAAGTCGTTAGTTGTTATGACGCCAACGGGTAGAGGGGAGGTAGCTATATTAGCTATAGGACACTATTGAAGTTAGCTGGACGTTATTCTGTAACGGCGCGACGATAAACGTGGCCTCAGGATCAAACAAACTCACCATACTGCCTTTCAGGGTCTCGACAGAGCTGCCATTGGCAGCGGGGTCAGTTGCAGAGTCGGCCATTGCGAATGGTCTTTGGTGTTGCAAATGCTATCGTAGCGAAGGAGGTCAAGGGTCTTTCAGATCGGAATCCCGGGATGTGTTGTCCTTCTGAAAATTGCGGGTGAGCTCCAGCTCTTTGTCTTTCGACCACCAACAGCAAAGAGCCAACTTACGTGGAAAGATAAGATATTCTGATTTTCGCGTTTGCTGTTGATGAGTAGCAGAAAAGGTGTCAAGAAGCAACAGATGTGGAAGAGTCGTAAGATTTTCTGCTGCTTGTTTGTGCGGGAAGGAATTTCAGGTTTATTGGTAGGGGAAGTTAGTGGATTGACCGATCTGGATGAAGCAAAGCCCAGGCAATAAAAGGAGTGATTTCATCAAGATTAGCCCAGCGGAGCTTTGCTTTACTTGCAAAAATGTGGCTAGTGCCTAGGTGTCAAATGGGTGTTATGACGCCACGCCAGGGCCAGTATGATACACCTGTCGTGACTGACCAACCAACTAAGGTAAGCTGTATGTAGGTGCCTCGGGTAACCAAAATCAACCAACCAGTAGGCGCAATTGCTATGTAAATTTGTTCAGGTGCTATGGTAACAGCCACACCTGTTTTTTTCTGCTCTTTTTTTCGGTGTCGGGGCAGCTATCTTAGGTAGGTGAAGGGTGGATTAGGTGGGTAGGTACCTCCTAATTGCTTCGAAACGCTTCCAACCCGAGAACCCTTACAGCCATCATAGCGCTTTATGTACATAGGAATTGTACCCTAGATAAATCATTCATTTTCCCATCCATCCATTCAAACATTAGATGTTATCATCTTACCAAGTCACAATTCCAGCTTGTACAGACATGGAGATTTATCACTTGATACATTTATCTGAAATGATTGCATGATATAATGAAATCTCCATTAAGCATTGTTTTACTTCACCTTTGTGCGATATTAGAATGCATTTCTAATCCGAAACATCCCTCGCGAAAGCTACCCCCATTGTACTAAATTCTCTCCCTAGGTAAACCCCCCATGTCGTCACTCTGGGATAATAAGTTGCCTTGGTGCATGTGATTATCCGCTAAGGCACACGACCACCTCCGATTCTAGACATTTTAGCCACCCTAGCCAACTGGGTCTACTCAGCAGGAACCCGTCCCCTCGGGGAGTGACGGACCCCGAATGACGCATTCTACCATGGGTTGTGGTCATCGTGTCTTGATTGTAATTCACCTTGACCTCGTCATCACTTTCAGTACAAGTTATCAGAACGTGGCTAGTGGAACTCGTTCCATTCAGATCCAACTTTATCTTTGCTTGCTACATGTACTGGACAATGTTATACACAATGTTAGTAGCTACAATACCTACATACATAATGTACCTGGGTACATGTATGAGACGCATGCATATGTACCTAATATAGTACTCATGCGGGCATTTCGGGAGAGACGAGATAAGCAAAGTCTTGTATTTGGATATCATAGAACTTCTTTTGGTTCGAGCCATACAAGCAAAATTGGTCCGCATCTGCCTTTCCAAAGCTGTCGCTCCTCTTCATGGGCGTGGTAGTCTAGGGCTATGCATACCCCTCTGCTAGATGAATGTTGAGTCCGAAAATAAAAAGCCGCCCGCCAATAACATCCCGTCTACCATAGACGGGGTCGGTATAAGAGATTATGATAAGTTAGATGAAGCTTATGCGCCGCCATACAGATGCAGACAAGTCGCCATAGAAATGCACGAATTCCCACCCTGACGAATGTTCGCCCATGAAATGAGGTGCAGTGAGCCGACAACCTGATTCTTACTAAAGGTAACATGTCATCTAGGCTGTCAAGCACTAGACGACTGCTATCGTCGCCAACCCCAGAAGCCGCCGGTATTAGTAGTAGATGTCGACGCGCTCGCAGGAGCGGTACTCTTAGCACCGCTACCCGCTTCCGATACTGAGTTTGCAAACCGTCCAATCATTCCCATCGCCGTAGACGCCATTGTATTGGCAGGGGTCTCTACCGGAGCAAGGCCGTAAGTCTTCCGTAGGGTCTCGAGCTTCTGCTTGTATTCGTCTGCTTCCTGGCGAGCTACTGCTTCTGCAGTTTTAGCTTGCACCAATTCCAGAACAAGCGCTTCGTGCTCGTTTGTCGTGACTGGCTCTGTCTGCGTCCTTACTAACGATCCGGAACGCGAGGCGAAGGCCGACTGTGTGTTGGGTGTGGACTTGCTACGTCCGAGTTTCAATTCCCGAAGACCGCTACCGCTACTGCCGGTAGTCAAATTAGTCGCCGACGAGAACCAGCCGCCAGGCTCTGCCGCGGAACCCGGCGTCTCAGCTGAAGCTCGCACACGCATAGTGTGGATCTGTCTCTCGAGACGCTGCTTGTCCTGGTGAAGGTTTCGAACATGAGCGTGGCTTTCCCGAAGCTGTTCTCGTAATGTATTGGCCTCTTGTCCCAGCTCATCGATGCGGCGATTGAAATCTTGAGTCTTCGACATCTCGATCCTTAGATGTTCTTTCGTCCTGGCCAGTTCATCGCGAAGTTGCGCTTTGGTCAGCAACGAAGATGACCTGCGCTTCTGTCCTTCATCGGTACAAAACCGGACCTCAATCGTCTGTAACAAGAGAGATAGTTGATCTTCAGCAGGCTTCTCGCCTTCCTCCCCTTTGTCTTCTGCATTGTTGTCAAAACTATTCTCACCCTCTGCAGTCTCAATCGGCCCATTCCCGGCTTTCTTCTTTAGTCCGTCCAGCAACGACTTGACAGCTTTCTTGTCCTCGTCCCTTTCCTCGCGTTCTTGTTGGAGCTGCGTGGCCAATAGTGCATGGTTTCGCTGTAGTTCGCTGAGGGCAGTGAGGAGATCCTCAATTTGGGTATGCAGATTCTTGTCAACGGCATTACGGCCCGATTGTTGTTTCGTGACGTTTGTTGTCGATTCGCGAATGGAAGAGTCGTCTGCGGTGGTAGAATCACGGGATACGGTGGTCGCGTCGGTGGATGCGGTACTAAGGACGCTAGCGGAACTGGCTTCCATGGAATTCAATGTTGAAGCCAAACTCTGCTTCGAGGCGCTTCGGCGCAACATGCTTAATGGTCTAAGCGGTGCGGTGAGACCGGGAGAGAGCGTTCCTGATCTCGGGGAGGTGCTCGTAGTCCAGAGACGTCCCAAAAAGCGGGAGGCGGCTGTGGTGACATCGGCCGTTCGCGCGGCATTGGCACTGGCGATCTTTTCCTCGCGATATCCCTGTTCAAGTTGGGCTAATTTCTCTCTGGATACGACACTAGACAAACTAACGAAATCATCGACAAATTCATCTGCATTGTAATGATAACAATCCCACAGGCCGCGAGATAAAAGGAGTTGCATCACATCCTCAAGCTCGGTACAGGCCAGGATGCGGCTCTCATTTTTTCGCATAAGCGACAGGGCTACCCGCATGATAGTCTCCGACGCACCTTCGGCAAAGATGACATCGTAGATGCGAAACAACATCGGCAAGGGGCATGTCACGGCAAAAAAGGAGAGGAACCATTGTGAAACATAGGCCGGGTCTACCTGGAGCTCTTCCAAATGGGTCGATAAAGTGGGCAGATGCTGTCGAAGTAGCTCTCGGAATTGATAAATGCGAACGTGCAAACCTGACAGGTCGGGCAAGAAGCATGATCGTAGATCATAATACTCCATCAACCTATTGATTTACTAGTTAGCTTGGCCGCATCTCGCAAAGTGTACCACGAGCTAAAGTGCTTACCGAACTAGGACACAGAATGCGTGATTATCTGGCATATGCATCAGTAAAGGGCCAACCAGGAAAGCGAGTCCCTGGCAGTATCCAATCTTTTGATCATAGAGACTGAAGCATTTCAGGACTCTTCCAAGCATTTTCTGCCCTTCGCCCTCAGGATCTCGGAACATGTCCACGCCAGGAAAACTTCTGCCTAGGTCCTTGCCGATAATACCCTCATAAGGACTCGACTCGCCGCTAAGTTTATCGAACTGTTCCAGTAGATAACTGTCACGGGCGCCCGCCATACTCTGCCAGACAACCCCTCGTAGTGGCGGTGGTACTCCCTTTCGAATCTTCTTGGACAGTAAGGTAGGAAGGCGGGCGGCCGTCTGTTGGTAGTCTTTGACGAGAGCCATGTAGAACTCGAGATCGGTCATCGGCGGAGGTGGGAGGACCGAATATCGTAAGGCCATGGGCGTTGGCCCGTTGACCATATCTCGCATCTGTGCCATCGATGGTGGCCTGGGTCGGCGAGTTGGTGGTTGTTGGACGACCTTCACCTTGACGCTTTTGGGGTTCGTAGCTAGTTTATTATTCTCTTGTTCAAGTCGTGCCAATAGCAATGCTGTGGACTAAATTGTGAAGTATCGCGTCAGCATCATTGTCGCCATGAATCTGGTCTTACTAAACCCAGCCAGCAAGTGCTGACTTGATGTGATTAGAGGATGGATGGATAAAAATAAATAGAACTTGCAGCATACGTTGTCGTCTTGATCTTTAACTTGTTCGTCTTCCGTCTTTTGCAATTGGTCCCAGTTGACCTCTTCGGTATCAGACTCGTCCATTGGGTCGTTATCTTCCGTCTCCTCTTCTGGGATGGTGGTTGTTGTACTTCGGAGTTCTTGTAGCAGAGTTTTGGGAGGGTCAGATGATGTCTTGGTTTCAACCTCAACCTTCTCCTCCATAGCGACTTCCTCCTCTTTCGGGGGCATCGTACCTGCTGCACTAATGGCAGTTGGTGCGGTTGCACTGGTAGGCGTACACTCATGTCCCCATATGCTCTTTCTGAACGGCAATGCGTCGGGCGGAAGATCAGTGTTCACCGACAGGGAAGGCGGCTCCGATAATCGAACTGTCACCATCGAATCATGCTCCGGCATTCTGTGTTCGTCTTTCTCGACCGGCGATTTGATCGTATTTGCTTCGGTCCAAGTTGGAACCGAGTTAATAGGGGAACTTTCATTTTGACGCTGATTCTCGGGGTCCCGCTCCATCACGCGGCGCAGGCCCTCGAGTTGAAATCAAGGTGGTCGGGAAAGACTGGAATGGGCAGTTTTGAACCTCGACAACCCAGCCAACCTAGCGTCACTATTCTCAGTCTTCCGAGGCTTGAGCCTTACCCACCCTCTAGTCTTAATCGATCTTCGGTCTCGTAAAATACAGCATCGGCGGCAGAAAAGTAAAAGGAACGGCTCCGGCAAGCAATAGGTCTTGTCTAACGTTACTCGCAGTAGTACCTGTTTACTTTACGAGGCAATGTTCGAGATGGTGTCGTTGACAAACCCACCAAAAAGTGTATACCCAGCCCTTGGGTGTCGGTCCGCTAATGGGACAGGGGGTAGCTGGATAGAACCTTGGAAGTGGGCTTGGATCAGGGATTCAGGAGACAATCGGCTTGTCCGTTTCCCTCTTTGTTTCGTCGAGGGGTCGATATCGATGCTTGATAATGGATTGGGTTTAGAAGGAGATATTGCAAGATTATGCAATGCCAATTGCTAGTCTAGGTAAGGGAACTTCGGTTCGCAGGTGGATGCTGCATCAAAACGACTGGTGTTGCAATAAAGGGAGTGGGTTTTGCTAACGAAATAACCATTAAAGAACGACTATGTATGAATGCTATCCCCTTCAGTTGTTTAGCTAGGGATGTAGAGAACGAATGAGAAACACATTAAGTGGAAACAAGACTTCCCTTTCCTACCAAGGACCTACAGTAAAGGAGGGCATTCGCAGGATAAAGAGGGAGAGGAGCTCTTGCTAAACGGGACGAACTCCCCTATCATGTTAGGTTGCATCCATCCCCGTATCGTGGGTTTAATGAGTTACACCTATTATCTTAACGCGTTCCTCCAATTGGATCCGCGAATGGGCGCACTAGCAGCCCCGTCCCTGCATTAGCACAATGTGCTTAACCCTTGAATCCAAACGACTTTTCCCTTTCCGCCTTTCGGTCCCAACATTGAATATGTAAAATATGTGAAATACATCTAGAACAGTTATCATCAGCCCTATTATATAATTTGCGTTCCATTTCTACTTCATAGATCATTCTCATACCTATACCGTACTTACCTCATTGATCGCATGCCCATGTCCCGACCTTGCTAGGTACCTAGGTAGGTACATGTATATACGGTACATAGCCTGTCCCGGATATGACCCTGTTTGGCAGAGCAGGTCCCCAAAGCGATTCGCCATGCATGATTGGATATTGAAAGAGCCGCGTTGTCGCATAAGTCCCGCGACATTAGTGCATAAACTTCTCCACACAAGCCTTGATCAAGCTGCTTTACCGAGCTTCCTAGCGCCTTATACAATAGAGTTGCACATTAACAGCTTTAAAAGGTGGGAGAAGAGAATTCGACATTTATCTTACTTATAGTAAAGATTTCTTGGGCGATGACTTCATTAGGTTAGGAATTTTCCATACTTTATCTTCCAACTTTACTCTATATATCCGTACTTAAATAGTTAAGGTTTGCTTCTACGGGACTATCCGCACCTAAGGTTGTCAAGCTAGGGGTATCCGTTCACCTGTTCGTGGTAAGCACGGGGCATTAGGGATGATGCCTTGACGAGGGGCACGTTCTTCCCATGCTGATAGCGCTTTTTGCCGATGTATAACAAAGCGAATATTAGGCGACACACTCTCACCGTCTATTCAAACCATTGTTATTCGTCCGTGGTTGATTTTACCAATTTGCCGTCCATCCTGGTAATGAAAATGGCTCGACCAGGCAGCGGTCAAACTTCGTGACTGATAAGTTTAGTGGGTTCAACCCCAGAGTACCTACATTCATGTATGTAGGTAGTATACCAAAAACGTAAAGTACATACATATGAGGTATGTAGATAAACGATCAAACACCAAAAGGTAACTAAGTATGTTCAGCTGCGAATTTTGAGGGCTTATAATAGCATGCAAACTATACAGAGTCCTTCCTGAGGCTGATATATTTACTTGATCTAATGAAAGAAAACCAGCAGCAGCCCATTCCAAAAACATAACGCCGACGCCCGGGAACCTCTCTTCGAGGCCTCAATATCACTACCAAAAAGAATCCTTGACCTCAGCGGGGTATTTTTCTATACAAGGTGCAGCAGAACACAACAGGCCCTCGTGAAAGGAAGCCAATCCATCCCAAGCCAGAAACTTCGGAAGTCCGTATATTATAAGACCATTACCAACGTTGACTTACCCTCAACTCCAAGTATCAGAGTCTTGCTTAGAACATTTCTCATCAGCGTCAAACCCCTGCCACCATATTCTGTCCAGCTGGCGGCGCTGAAGTCGCCATCTTTGGAGTCCCTTGCTTGCCAGGTACGGGGCTTGGTTGACCAGGTGTTCGAGACCCAGGCTTTGCTACGTTCGCCGATTGTGCGCCTTGTCGCCCAGGAGCGACCGGGAATGTTGGTTCCTTATTTGGGTCAATTCCTGGGTAAAGGCTTTGGAGTTTTTTATATAGCTCCTGAATGTATTTTGCTGTCTCTGCCCGATCTGGAGCTTCTTGGCTTTCTGATCCATCCGGCCCCGCTATCATCTTCAACTTGATGCTAGTGTTCAATTGTGGCGCTTTCAGGTACGTAGGGCACGGCGCAACTGTGACATTGCCCTTTTTGTCGGCCAACGCTGCCAGATATGTCAAGTTTGTCTGGAGTCTCCGCATACATCTATGGAAACAGGTTAGCATCTGTCCTCAAGCAGCATTATGTTCTGCTTACTGGAGGTAGTCTTGTGTTAACAAGTCTTCCTCCTCTTTCGACGGCTTCTCCGATTCATTCGCATTAGCATCAGTGCCATTAGAAGATGCCCTCTCCTTTCTCAATAGCGCCTGCGTATTTTGAATTTGCATAGCCTCCAGCAAGAGCTCATTATTTATCTCCAGAATCACGCCCACTCTTTCTTTATCCTTAGAATCTGAGCCGGGACTCAAAGGCGTTGAGGCAGATGAGGCGTTATTTGGACCATTACTCTGAGCTGACGCTGGGAACGTTGGGGTTTGCGGAGTCTGAATGTTACTAGCAGGAGGCTGGCTTTGATGTTGCTGTTGAGCGTTATTTGGTGTCTGACTATGGGGTGTAGCATGAGGTGTAGCATGGGCATTTTGTGGTGTCGATAGCGGGTGTTGGTGTGTACTCGACGCGCTATTCGGAGTCGGCGTGCTCTGAGGAGGTTGACTCTGAAAGGTACGTTGAGGCGTGGGAGTCGACATGCCCGGTGTGTTTGACTGA
Source organism: Hypoxylon sp. PDH2405 (assembly GCA_023628415.1). Taxonomy (NCBI): domain Eukaryota; kingdom Fungi; phylum Ascomycota; class Sordariomycetes; order Xylariales; family Hypoxylaceae; genus Hypoxylon; species Hypoxylon sp. PDH2405. Next base: position 278,610 of record JAMAKT010000004.1, on the reverse strand, counting down.
TGCGGTTGATGCGGTTGCATACGTTGCATCATCTGCTGCTGCTGTGGGTTCATCCCCGGATGCATTGGAAAGCCGGACATAGGGACGCCGCCTCCCATGGCATAGTTGGGAGGGACGTTCATTTGCGGCGCGACGGAGCTGGGAACACCAGCACCATATGGTGAGTTTGTATATGGGGGTTGATAATTAGGTACTAAAGTAGAGAGCATCAGCCCATTAGTATAATAAACATGAACCAGTAGGACGAATAAGCTTAGATGGGTTGCGCCCGTGTCTATTGGCCCAGCGCAAAAGCCACAGAAAGACGGGCGACGCGACAACTGGCATCCCGTTTCCCGGATATGCTGTGCGAGCCTGCTAACAGCCGCCTTAGACAGCAATATGGAAGATTACGGGAATGGAATGTGGCTAAGGAGACAAAGAAGCATGACGGGAAGGAAAGGTGCTTACTCGGGCCATTGGCGGCGGCCATGTGCGGCATACCGGTATTTTGCATCATTCCTGCAGGACCAGGACCCGGCATCATATTAGGAGCACCTGGGAAAGCAACTCCGGGTTGCGCGCCCATAGGGAACTGCTGAGGATTGTACATCGAAGCCTGGTTGGGAACTTGACCGGGCTGTGATCCGGCAGGAGGAACAGCATTTGGAAAGCCATAGTTTCCTGCGTACATGGCTCACGATAGGCTGGCACCACGCTGGCACAGCTGGCAGGGCTGGGCGGTACAACAAGTCAGATTTTATCTCATATCAACAAGAACTTTTATGCGTTTGCCACAGAAGCCAAAAAAGTCGACCAGAAAGGCGCGGCAAGGTTACCTCAGACCACAATTAGATCGAAAGCTAATTGACTTGTGGCCACCTGGTCAAAGCTTTTGTGTGTGGTGTGTGTGGCGCAGCATGAGTTTGCGATTCATACTATGGTATGGATGGATTTACGAGTTCCCCACAAAATGACAGCCACAAATGAAATGAATTCCCTAGGTAAGTTAAGGCAGCATAGGTTTCATCTCATACAACACTATTATGTATCCCTACGAGTATCTAGGACCAAGTGTAAAAGATAACTTCAATTATAGGTAACCTCACGTAATAACAACTTTCAACAACTTGGCCTTCTTTGCATTCCTAGAATCATACTGAGATCGAAGCACGACGCTACAAACATATTCTGGAGGCCGTAATTCTAAGTGTTATATCCTCAGCCCATGCTTGCATAGATACGTGCTTGGATAAATTTCAATATCTAGGCAGACAAGGCACTCTGAGGCCAATCACTACTACTGTTGACGCAGCTGAAATTATTCATAAAAAGGCCATTTCCCATTTAGTGTATATAGGTACATATGAAGTATACTAGGAAAGGCGACGGACGTAGAAAGCTCACTAGTAATTAGCAACCAGGGCCGACGAGCCACCAACGCCTCATTAGACCGGATGACCAACCGCGCCCCTCAAAACCGCCTTTTCATCTGATTGCAGTAAGGCGTATATATCATACCGCCTTCATTCCTCATCAAAAACAAGACGAAAGCTAACAGTTCGCAACCTGTGAAGGGAAAAAATATAGATTATAGTAACACCCCCGACAAGTGAAGTATGTTGAGTAACAACTAGAGGATGCTCTTTATAAGAGGTACCAAGGAAGTCAATCATAGAACAGGATCACTCGCTGTCGTCCATGGCGAACGCATCACTTGGCTCGTCATCATCGTCATTAGCGACCTGGAAGCCGTCGTCATCGTCCTCGTCGTCATCGTCGTCATCAATGACGTAGACCGGCTTCTTCTTAGCGGCAGCAGCACGGCCAGGTCTGCCACGAGCAGCGGGTCTAGGCGGAGGAGAATCCGGCTCGGCCATTTCAACATCACCATCTTCGTCATCGTCCATGTCGAAGATGTCCTTCTTCGGCTTCGTTTTCTCCTTCTTGGCAGCATAGGCCTTCGCCGCTGGCGACAACTGTGTGGATTTAGGCGCCGCTGTCTTTTTCGCAGGCGCCTCATCCTTACCCTTGTTCTTGGACCCAGCCGGGCGACCGCGGGCTTTCTTGACTGCAGGTCCGCTGGCGCTTTTGGCAGTGGCTACCGCCACTGGCTTAGATTTGGGCTTAAGCTCTTCGGACGATGAAGCTGTCGGCTTAGATTTGCTTATAGCTTTGGTGACGGGAGGCAGATCATCATCCGAGAGGAAGCTGTCCAACTCATCTCCGCGCGCGTTCTTATGGGGCGAAGATTTGGCCAACATCTCATAGTTGGTGTCATCATGATCGTCCAAGTCCAAGGCTTTCGAAGGCTTGCTCTTAACTTTCAAACCAGTGCTGTTACCGCTACTGCTATCGGGTCGCGACATGGAGAACAAACTAAGTCGTCCAGTCTTGTTTTCGGAAGCACTGGTGTTGCCATTCTTAATGCCCTTGACTAGATCACCCACATCACCAAGCATCTTGTCGTCATCGCTTTCCGACTCGTCGTCATCAACAATCCACGTTTTGGCCTTCGTGGCTGCAGCTCGTTTACTCCGAGGATTGGCTTGAACCTCAACATCCGACTCCTCACTAGCTGCTTCCTCTTTTTTAACTGGATTCTTGAGTTTAGCAAAGTCATCATCCGAGAATGGATCAGAGTCCGAGTCTGCTGCCCCATCGACGGGTTTGGTCTCTTTCTTCTTGGAGCCGCCATTGAACATAGCTGCGAACCGTTGGACAGATTTCTCCTTGGGTGGTTCTTTTGGTTTTGCTGCTGCTTTGGGGCCGGCTCTCGACTTAGCAGCCGGGGCCCAGTCGTCATCGGCCGCCTTTGGCTTACGACCGCGTCCTGCACCAGCACCAATCTTCTTTGATGCGCGGCGACCCATCCTGCGAATACCAGTCGTGATCTCAGCATCAAGGCGAAGTTGATTCTCCCACTCAGCTTCAAATTCGTCAAGATCTCTGCACCAAAGATCCTTTTCACTAAGCGCCTCAAGGGCGTCGCGCTCAGCCTTCTTCTTAACGATCTGATCTTTGAGACGATCAAGTCGTTCTTGAGTAAATGACCAGATAGCCATCTTTTGGCAGTCAGCAATATTCCTTCAGTAGCACTTCACGGAAACTTACAGAAAGGAGGTAGTCGTAGCCATTCGCAGCAGTCTCTTCTTCTTCCTCAGCCTCCTCCACATTACCTTCTGAGTCCTCCTCGGATTTAGTCTTCTTCTCTTGGCCTCTGGGGAAAGACTCATATTTCCGCTCACGAAGCTCTTCGATAATGACTTGCTTCTTCTTGCGGGACACGACAAGCTTGCCATCCATAATCTCCTGGATAAATCTGGCTTGATTCTTCAGCTTGCGGTAGTCTGCGTCGTAGACCCCGAGCCAATGAGCCTAGATGAATTAGTATAAATCCCGAACCTACTTGAGCTAGAATCAACATACCTTGCGGTCAGTGTAGATCTTCATTCGGTACTGGTAAAACTCCTCGAGAATATCCTCGACCTTTTCGTACTTGCGAATCATACCGCGAGTATCGAATGCGACGAGATTTGATGTTGCAACTTGTTTCACCAACTTGAATTTCTCAAGAAGGCCCTCTTCTAGAGCTTGCTTCATGTGCTTCTCGTCCATTTGAATCTCGAAGTGGACATTTCTGTGGTCGTTGAATTCCTTGTAATCCTTGATAAACGATGGGGTCTTTTCGCCCCGAATAATCTCCTCCAGCTTGGCCTTGAAATCATCGGTCCACATGCGGATAGGCAATTCAGTGATGATGACCTCGTTGGGTTTCTTATCATCTTGGTACGCAATACCGTTGAACTGGTAACGGTTGTTGTCAGCAACCTGTGGGGTACCCTTCCAGCCTCTGAACCAGGGGGTCATCGTCTGGAATGGCTTTTCATCGTCGCCATCTAGACGTCCCATGCGCCGTTTGAGGTTCTTGATGATATCCACCGGGTGGTAATTCGGAATTGACGTGCTCCAACCCGTACCAATACCATCGGCGCCGTTCACCAAGATCATAGGGATGACAGGTACATAGACTTTCGGTTCGATTCTCTTTCCATCCTCGACTTGGTAATCTAGAATAGGTTCATCCAGAGGTGAAAAGACACGCCGGGCGAATGGAGAGAGACGAGTGTGGATATATCGAGCGCTAGCAGCATCTGAACCACCTGCAAGTCGAGAACCGAAATTTCCGCTGGGTTCGAGGCAGTTGACATTATTGGAGCCGACAAAGTTCTGGGCTAGACCGATGATAGTCTGCTGCAAGGACACTTCACCATGATGGTATGCTGTCTGTTCAGAGACGTAACCAGCCAATTCGATAACCTTCTTGTCCTTGACCAGATTTCGTTTGAGACAAGCATAAATGACCTTTCGCTGACCAGGCTTTAGGCCATCAACTACCGAGGGAATGGATCGCATGTTGTCAGCCATACTAAACAGAATTAACTCCTTGTTAACAAAGTCGTTGTATGTGACCTGCTTGGTTGAGTGGTCAAGGTAAGTTCCAGGTACGAAATTGCCAAGCCATTCTTTACGGGCATCCGCCTTCTTCTTGGAGAAAGCGAGCTCAAATAGCTCAGCTTCTTCCGGTCGCATGACACTGAATTGTTTCAAGTGATTATCAAGATCATTGAAGTAGACCTGGGCATCTTCGTTCGAGCTGGTACCCAGACCCTTGTAGTACTTCGATTCCCATTTCTTCAATTCCGACTTGTGCTGCTCTTTCCATTCCTCGTACTGGGGCTGAGTGAAGAATGACTTCAACTTGAGTGGCTTCTTGGGGTTCGATCCTTGCCATACTTTCACAATGGGCGTAATAAATTCTTGGAAGAAGTCCGGGATCTTCAGTAGCGAAGGGTACTGGACTTGAAGGAAATTGATAAGAAGACCTTTAATATGGCTACCATCGTGATCTTGATCGGCCATGATCATCAGATGGCCGTACCGAAGGGATTTGTTGTCGGTATATACTTGTTTGTGCTTCAGGCCAAGAAATTGCTTGATGTTCTGAATTTCCTGATTCTTCATGATCTGGTCGATTGAAGCATCGCGAACGTTGAGCATCTTACCCCGGAGGGGGAACACACCAATGCGATCGGGATCTAAGATAGCACGACCAGCAACAGCCAAACTCTTGGCGGAATCACCTTCGGTCAAGATCAGAGTGCATTCATGACCGTGCTTGGTACCCGCCAAGTTAGCATCGACAAGTTTAGCGTTGCTAATTCTTGATCGTTTGTTGCCGTCACTCTTTGCGAGCATCTTGTCGGCTTTGGCCTCGGCGAACTGGATGATGTTGTTGATCGCATCTGTCTGGCTAATCTTCTTGAGGAAGCCATCAGTTAGGGCGCATTTGCTCCCAAACTGACTGACCTTGGTTGTCATCTGCTCTTTGGTCTGCGAGGTGAACGCAGGGTTGTTGATCAAACAATTAATGAAGATGAAAATGTGGTTACGGATATGGTTGGCCTTTAGGGTGTGGCCCTTCTTCTTCTTGTTCAACGTCTTCAGAAGAGATTCGCAGATTTGGTCGGCTATGTAGTTGACATGAGTACCACCTGAGGTAGTAGCGATGGAGTTCACGAAGGAGACCTGTTGAAAAGAACCATCCGAGACCGCAAAACCGATCTCCCATCGCTCGTGGGCTTTGTTGTCGTCGAGAATGACCGTAGCATTAGGTGGCTCTGCGCCCTCCTCTTCGCCTCTCTCACGAGCGATAGACTTGGCGTACATCTCGCAATACTTCTTCCAGTCTAACTTAATGTGGTTGTCATTGAGATAGACCTTGACGCCGCGGACTGTGCCGGCCATATCATAGACACGACGGTAGAGTAGAGACTCAAGATCATCGTCGATACCATCCGGCATGCCAAATCTTACCCAGTCCGGCTTGAAGGTGACACGAACAAAGTCGCTAGACTTGCTACTCGATATCTTCGCCTTCCCCATCTTGCTCATGTTATCCGTCCATGTCTGCTTATATCTCTTCCCGTTCTTGGAGTCCTGACACTCTAGGGTGAACTCGGTACTGAAGACGTTGCAGAGCTTGGCACCGTAACCGTTTCGACCACCAACGGTTTTCTTCTCATCATCATCGAAGTTGGAACCAGCAAGGAGGTGTCCGAAAACCATTTCGGGAATATAGACTTTCTCCTTATCATGGATCTCTACTGGAATACCTTTTCCGTTGTTCTCGACGGTGATCTGACCTTCTTGGCGGTTAATAGTCACCTTCATATATGTCATGCCTTTGTCGCGCTGTTTATTGTCGGCAGCGTTGACAAGGATCTCATCGAAAATCTTGTAGAGACCAGGCACGAAGCCGACCTTGGGTCGTAATTCCATCTGATTCGTTTCCTTGTTGAAAACCCACATCTGCTGCTCAGTGCGCTCGACGGAACCAATGTATGTATCAGGTCGCTTGATAATGTGCTCCAACTGTGTCAACTTCTGGTACATCTCCGTGGCAGTCTTCTTCTTGGCTGGCTTCGGACTATCAAGAACCATGCTATCATTCTCGATCTCGACTAAAGGCGCACCACTCGACTTCTTGGCAGCAGGAGCCTTCTTCTGCTTCTTTGCACTCGGAGGCGTATTGGAGAAGCCCGAGACATCGTCATCGTCGTCATCGTCGCTGTCGGGCTTTGAGCGCTTCTTAGGAGCAGTCTTAGTTGTCTTCAGGGTTGTCTGAACCATTTTCTTTGATGCAGTCTTGGCTGCAGGTTTTGCAGCGGCTTTCTTTGGAGCAGCCTTGGCTTTGGGTTTCTGCATTATGGCAAAGTCAGTATTGTAGCTGGTCGAGGGTTGAAAAAAAATGTGAGTATGTTTTTAGTTGAAAAGATAAAAGATTAGGAGTATTCCATACCGCCTCGGGCGAGTAGCCGTCTGACTCATTGTCGAAGTCGTCAAAGACCGAGTCCTCCATAATGTCGGAATCCATGATGGGCGTTCAAGGCTGTGCGGCGCGTTCACACGCCGCGTGAAAAAGTACTTAGAAGGGTATCTTGGTTGCAATAGGCACTTGCCAAAACTTGATGGTTGATAAAACGAGTGTTGCAATTGGCCAGAACTGCACAAGAATTTCATGAGAGGAAGAGTTAACGATTGAACCCACACACACAAGTTGGACTTGGTTGTGTTGTTTTGATCTTTTTTTTCTCTAGGGGGACAAGGGAGGGGGATGTTACAAGAGCGATAGTGGCCTCGTTGTTATGTTGTTGTATCCATGTAAACAATTTATTATTTTATTACTGTAACAGGGAGTCGCGTAAGTGGGGTATGTCCCTGAATGAGCCTAGTATCAATATAGGTAAGTGTAGCTTTTCCGGTTGAATATCGGCTGAATACGTGTTTGGGTTGCCATCCACATGCATGCAATTGCAAACAAACTCCAAGCCACATATGTAACCGTTGTAGATCGAATTACATAGCCACATCATTTCCTATCCAATGTGTACATATGTACTGAATTGTGGGGGGTAGACACACATGCATCTTTTTATGGCGGCAGCACGGATGGTTACAACTTACATACTCTATACCTGGCTCTCTCACTCTGTCACTCAGATAGCTTCTTCGCCGGCTAGTCAACTCCATGGAGCAATCATGGCTTACCCCTTTTCCCAGGTACCCTCATGTCATTCCTATCACAGCCCTAATATCATCCATTACCTACTAGAGCACATTGTCCTAACTAAGCTATGTAGTCCTTACACTTGTTGTGAATGTTGTCGCTGCTGGCTGGCTGGTTGCCTCTATCTCAGTCAAACGTCGACCGCCTGCCTACATTTGTACCCAGCAAGATCCAGTTATTGAGATACGGCATGATGCTAACTAGGTATACTTACACTCTCATCTGTCTTCGACCCTATAATGCCCGCCTCGGTATTTGGAGGGTTTTCTTTCCACCTGCCTAGCTACTTGAAACTTAGAACTCTTCGTCCTACCAGAGCACATGGTCTCTATCGGCCTTCGCAATCAATTGGTGCGTAATTCTCCGCGTGGTGTAGTGTGACCCTATTTGGCAACGTTTCCCAAAAATGCAAAAAGAGAAATTTCCCGAAGTCGACTGTAAGTCCCCGTGGCTTTTGTTGCAAAGTCGCACCACACGCATGGAAATCGCCAAAGTCGTCTCCTGTCATTCTACGCTGTACGACAGTGGCCAGCATGACAATCATCGCCTGAATCTTTCGCTCTTACCCGAAGCAGCCTCCTTGAGCCTCAAGCTTGGCCCCTTTAGGAAATACCAGAGGCGAGAGACCCGACGAGGCCGGATCGTTAGGTCCATGCCATCTGCCTTCCTTGCCGCCGGTTCCATCTCCCGCGTCTATTCAAGTTACTTGTGATGTAACCAGGATACCTTGTCCACACTCCCGTCTACCGGAACCGGTGGGGCCCTCCAGCCCTGGCATAACTTCTTGACAGCACGAGAGCTCGATCAAATTAGAAATGGCAGACGCCGGATCTAATTCCGAGTCTTTTCTGCATCTAATAGCCATCTACAAGACCTCATGTTCGTGCTTAACTATACGGCTCGGTTGGTGTGATGTGTTATCCACATATCATGTCTGTTTGCCAGGTCTCCATTTGCGATAATGCGATCTGCTTGGTTGCTGTAAAGTCTGGTAGCATCGCGGAAAGTCGCAGGCCCTAATGGAGCTGGAACCACAACTTGTTGAGAGACAATTTCCAGGGACCCCGATGACTCGAGGCTTAGTGTCCCACGAAGACAGCGTACCAACCGCTCAGCTTCTACTAAAACGCTAAGAACACAATTATGAGGTGAGATGTCTGTCAGTTTTTCGAATACCAGGTTTTGGAAATTAAAAGGAAGATAGGTCATGAAGTCTCTTGTCAAGTAGTCCAGATACGCCATAGTTTCTTATCTAGTTTCATCTAATTCCGTCTATCAAACGAGGCAACGCCTCAGCAAAGCTCGTGACAAGTAATCTAGGTAGTTACGCAGGAAATCCCCACAGCAATAAATCATTCTCTAAAGTACAGCCAACAGTAGTCCATTATTAACATAGCCCACTTACACCTCGATGAGCAATAATTCAAAGTTGGTTACGGCTACGCTTGTGTTGCCCGGGGATGTATCTCATCATTTGCCCGTACGCCGCTTGACTCTTAAAGGAAACATACCTAGGTTATGTGTGGTGGCAGCTGTAATCTCCGCACTCACGATACTCATTGCCGACGGGAAGCCCCTTGAGGTGCTTTCAATGCTTCTCGGTATAGTCAGGTTTCTTTCAATCAGGAGAAAGAGTCCCTACGTGGTTCCCGGATAGGCACAGAGCTCTCCACCAAATGAGTCGCCTTCGCGGCGGTCAAGCCTAAGTGTTCTACTCTCGTCTCCTGTCTTAAAAAATGAGAGAACAGCGAAGAACTGCGTGGGCGAAATGTTCTAGAGTGACCTGCTGGGCGTACCCCCCTTACACGATAGAGGGCACTGGGTACACGTGTGTCGAGTCTAGCAATCGCTGTCTAGGAATCAATATGCTTATCACAGGCCTTTCTTTGTTCTACCCTCTTGAGAAACCGCCCAGCCTACTAACTTGGACGGCACTATATGCAGCTTCCCGTGAGGTTGCTTTCTGTCAAAACTCTCCTACCCATTCCAAACAACCCTAGTCCCTGTTTGGGTCCTGTGTGGTAAACTATTTGTTGTGTCAAACTCATTTGTTGTCTAGAGCAATAGATCCGCTGCGTCATGCGGTCGCCTGTGGTCGCCCCTTTCGGGCCAGAGTTATAGACTGGTGAGATGTAATGAAACCGACTTTACCTCGATGCTGTCCTAGAATACACGGTTCGACGTAATACATCTAGCAGTGCTTGGGACTATCTCGTCGGCAAGGCTCCGGAATCGAATGTATCGTTTGGCGATCTCAGAGTGCGTTGCTTCCGAACCTGCTCCGTCACGACGTTGCTTTGCCGGCCAGCCGTCTGCTGTTACTCCATTTTTGGCTCTTCCGGGTCCGCACTCTCTCATCTAAGATAGTCATCTAAGGTAGACTGCTTAGACTGCTTCGGCGGCTCCCTCTCCTCGCTATTTCCTCACTAGATCTCCTCCTGTCATCTATCACATTAGTTACTTTAAACTCGATCTTCTAAAGAGCGGTGGGCATACACAAACGCTCTCCTCTGCTCTCACAGGTCGATTCCAAGACATCTTTAACAAAGAAAGGTGCACGCCGAATACCACGATCAACAAGGCAACATCGGACACCGCTCCAAGTGCTCTGCAGATAGCTGCATGACTGGGTACAGTCAAGAAAGGAAGCAATCTCGGTCCCCTTGTACCAGCATGGGCTCGCCGTCTCGCGAGGGAGTTACTTCAATAGTTCGTGTGTTTGCCAAGTTCAAAAGGACTTGGTTTCCTCTCTCCTTTCTGACTTGCCGATGCAAGCACGGTCTGTCTTGAGCGTCCCTACCCAATTCTTCTCCGTATCTTCTCGTAGACAGCCCATCCGCAACTTCGCTTGCATCAGTACTCCATCCATATTCGAGACATTCTAACCCCACTACTGCTCACCGCCATGCTGTCACTGGCATCTCTTCTTAATCCTGCCCCTCCAGGGCCACCAATCAACCTTCCTCCAAGCCCGGCCTCCTCGTCGTCTCCAACGACTTCTCTACGGGACGAGTCGGGTCTTCTGGATGAGCCCATCATGGCGAAACAGAAGATCCCGAAGAGTGCGGCGCTTATTCCTGCCAGTAGGCCTAAGGGCGTTATTAACTTCCTCCCTCACGAGAGGTTAGATGAGGCCTTAGTCCGCCAAATTCGGAAGTTCCGTGTCCATCCCTTCGGAAACATACAGGACCATTCCCGGCACATCCCATACAACAGCGGGAAGAAGAACTTCTTCGAGAAGACGGGTCGAGAAAGCTTCGAAGGTAAAAAAGAGAAAATAGAACAAAAAAGAAATTCCCCCTTAAAATACGGACGTCGGTTTGTTGACCCGAACGCAGTCTTCCAGTATCATTTCAAAGTGCCCGGAGACGAGACCGAGTATACAGTTATGTGGGATTACAATGTCGGCCTCGTCCGTATGACCCCTTTCTTCAAATGTTGTAAATATCCCAAGGTTAGTATATTTAATATTTTCGGGGGTCGTAAAGAACCTCTTTCTAGTCTAAAAGTTGACCAAAACTGTAGACGACTCCGGCTAAGATGTTGAACTTGAATCCCGGGCTTAAGGAGATCACGCACAGTATCACAGGAGGTTCTATCATGGCTCAAGGTGCGTGCCATACATATGCTCCTGTGCTCATCTACAAAACTAACAGGTACCAATGAAAAGGCTACTGGATGCCATTCAAATGCGCCAAAGCTGTGTGTGCAACCTTCTGTCACAACATCGCAGAGGCTCTGATACCCATATTTGGCCCCGACTTCCCCTCGCTCTGCCCACCTTCGGAGGCGCCAGACTACGGTCGCATGGTTATCGATCCTGCGATTGTGCTCCAGTCCACCAGGGAAGCAGAACACTTCCGTAATCTATATAGCAACTCGATCACCTCTTCGGCTGGTGCTGCTGGCGGAAGAGTTAGCCCACCGCGAGACAGACGACCGGTTTTGCGAAGTCCTTATGACGACCCTAGACAAAGCCACCACTACCGCCGTCATCCAATGAGAAAGACCTTCCCAACGCCCACCGGCTGCGATACCCCCTATGCCACAGACACGGACAGCGACGTATCCCCCGTAGGTCCTGAACGCGGTAGCATGGTCCATCGCGACCGCTTCCCCTATTCACCGATCCAACCGCCGCCGCCGCCTCCTCCTCCTTTAGTGCCCTCTCTTTTCCGACCCATTAACAGCGGTTGGACTCCAGCCAATGTAGTCCCACCTCACAACTATGCTACTCCCAGACCAAGCCCGTGGCTCAGTGCTGTTCCACGCTTCACTACTCCGGCCCACTTACCTCCGTATCCCTCTCCGCACCCGCACTCACACTCGCATCCACAGCCTTGGCGAGGGGCCAGTAAAAGACCAGCCTCGCACGTGGAAGTCGGCTACGAGCACGAGGATGAGCGACGGAAAGGGGTGGTGAGTAAGCACAATCGAACAATGTCAACAGCAACGGGATCGAATAATCTCCGAGACGGTAGCTACAGCAAGGACAAACCGCCGGCCGACTCACCGACAATTCCCGGAGCGGACAAGAACGCGGCGCTACTCCTAATGAACCTGAGCGTTAGAGACTCGCGTAGCAACAAGAGCGGCGCCGTGACGTCGGAGACGAATACGCCGCGCGACGCGGAGTTCCCCCGGATCAAGAGGATGAGGGCTAATTCGATGTAGAAAGCTGCCATATACGTGGGACTAAAATAGAGACTGGAGGAAGATATTACCTACTACATGTTTCTAATGGCGATGCCTACCTAGGTAGATAAGTGGCTGGTCAGGTAACCCTTTTTTCGGTACGGATAGACGAATCGGTTGAATAGAAATGGGGAGGGATGCGTTGATGACAAGGACAACTGGAGTTTTAGGTCCTTGAGGGTCGAAATTGGGCAGGGTGGCGTTTTACGTGGAAGTATCTAGATAGCGGGATGCTTTACCTCCCCGTGTCCATCGTATCAAATACAAAAAGTCTTCTAGCAACACAACCTGAAGGGTGACCCAAATGAATCTGAACATCTTTCTTATTCTTTTTCATCAAGTTATATATAACCTACCCGCTGCCCTTCTCGGCTGCCTTCTTAGTCTTGAACTCCTGCACCCACTCTGCTGCCTTGGCTTTTGGCAGAACGAAGAACCTAACCACCTCATCTACCACTTCAATGTTCCCAGACGACAGCATCTTCAGCAGGGGTACTTTCTTGCCAACCTTGATCAAGCCGCCGCTCAGCGTCTCCATGTAGCACTCGACGCCCTCGAGAGTATACTCGCCCGCCTTATCCCAGGGCAGCGGGAACACATAACTCAGATGATCAGCCAGGCTATCCGTCTCATTAAACGCCTTAATAAAATCAGACTCGAGGTGCGCGGGGTACAGCAGCACCGTCGGGAAGCTAAGCGTGCTATGCGGGTCATCCGGATCGGGCACGAGCTGCAGCTTCGCGTCCTCCATCTCGGGGGGCTGGGCCGTAGTCCGGGTCTTGATATTCCGGGCCTTCAGGGCGGCTCTCACCAGCATTTCCCTGCGTTTCTCCCTCAGCAGTCTCTCGTTTTCCTTTTTCTGCTTCGTGGCTATTTCCTCGCTCTTCTTGATGATCTCGCGCGCCACCGCTTTCAGTGGGTTGTTATTCTGGTCGAGCGCTAAGCCCCGCGCGCACGCATCGTCCGCCTCTTCGATGCGGCCCACGGCTAGGAAGGCTTTTGCTGAGCGGTAGTACGCCTTGAGATTCTTATCGTTGAGGCGCAGTGCTGCTGCACAGTCCAGCCAACAACTGCGGTAATTTTTCAGCTCGAGGTGGCACGCCGCGCGGTTCACGTATAGGGACTCGAGCACGCTTCTCTGGTTCTTGACGTCCTCTTCGGTCTCCTCTGGGTTCGGCTCTCCCTTGGCACGCTTGCGCTCTTCAGCCGCCAGTACCAATATACCCTTGGTATAGAACTCCTTGGCGTCGGCCCAGCGCTTGGTGCGGAAGCACTCGTTGCCGTGGTCTTTGAAGTCAGAGGCAACTTCAAACGGCGTGCCTTCGTACGCAAGCGCCTTGAACGCCTCCGTATCGTCGTTCTCTTCCAGCTCTGTCATGAAGAACGGGGTCTTTTTCAGTTCCGCCGCCACCTCGTCCACTGTTTTCTCGCTGGTCATGGCCCGGCCGGGCGAGAGTTCCGGGAACATTGCCGCTGTCGCGGTTGTCGGAGCATCTTGTGACTCCTCAGATTTCTCGCCTTCATCTTTGGCAAGCTTGAGGCGCTCCGCGACCTCGTCAGAGATCTCTTCAATGTGCATTCTAGATCACTTCTTCCCAGCCGCTAGACTACTTAAATATCCTTGTCTCTTTGAGTTTATTTCTTATTCTTGGTCGAGTCTCGTAAATTCGCACTAATATTCACTTTAATGAAGTAGCGCAAATTTCACTAATTTTTGTCTTCTGGTGAGAAGCCAAACTTGCGAATTTCACGATGCATAATTACGTCGATATATGCAGCTACTGACGTTTATACTTCATTCGGCTAATATATGGATTACATGCATACATGCAACTAACCCACATCATAGCGTCTTACTGATGAAGTTCTACGCTCGCGAGGCTCGCGTCAGCTTTGTGATCTAACTTATTTATCTGCAAATAGATTACTTCTCCTATAACTATAGGACACGCAAGCTAGTATACGAAATAAAATTCTGTTTTGTAAATCTATAAGCCCGTGTCTAACTACTTTAATTTCCCTTTACCCCCAACCCAGGTCTATGCCACAACGCCATTCGCTTCAACTTCCCTCTTAGCCTCATCCACCGGCACTTCCGTCTTTCCCCCATTTACCTCAGCAAGAGCCTGTTCTATAGCCTTCAGGAACCTAGTAACCTCGTCCTCCGTGCCAACTGTGATCCTCAGGCACCCAAGGCAGCCGTGCTCCTTACCCCTGAACCGCACTACAACGCCCTTGTTTTCAGCCAGGGTCTCGTACACTGCGAGCGCGGTCTTGTTATCCGGCTCGCCCTGCGCATTTAGCATCTCGTATAACAGGAAGTTACTTTCCGTACCACCACGCAGACGACCCACACCCTTGATCTTCGGCAGCTCCCTAAGTAATCTGTCTCTCTGCTGCATTAGCTTCTCTCTGTTTGATCGCATCACCGCCAATCCTTCTCCAGAGACGACATATGACGCGAGCGCGCTGGTCGGGCTGGAGATATTGTATGGCGCCTTGAGGCTGTTGAGCAGACGCGCGATTGGTGGCGATGTGAACGCCGCGCCAAGCCGGATGCCCGCCATGCCGAACGCCTTAGACAGCGTCTGCATGACGACCAAATTGGGCCATTCGGCGACCCATTCAGCCAGCGACGTGCCCTCGGGCGCGAAGTCTATGTACGCCTCGTCGAGAACCACCACGCCGTTCCACGTCGGGTGTTCCAGGATCTGCCTTATGTCTTCCTTGGCCAACACCGACCCGGTTGGGTTCCCTGGAGAGCAAAAGTAGGCCATCTTGATGCCCTGCTCGTTCGACAACGCCTCCTTTATCTTGGCCACGTCGAGACCGAACGTTGGGGCCGGTAACAAAGGCACCTTGACCAGCCCCACGTCGTTGACCTGGGCCGACACGGAGTACATACCGTAAGTCGGGGGGCACACTAAAATGCGGTCCTTGCCAGGTACGCAGAAGCATCTTAGCAGGGCGTCAATAGCCTCGTCACTTCCAACGCCAACGAACAAATTGTCCGGCGTGAGGGCCTTGTCCGTGTGGTGGTGAGTGTTGCGCAGGTTGCAGAGCAGCTGTTTCAGATCTTGCTGGTGCGGATCTGGGTATCTGTGCAGGCGCAAGAAGTCTATTTCGACGCCAGAGCCTGTCGATGCAGCTGTCACGGCGCTCGGCGTTAACGACGGCCCGCAGGCATTTTCGTTGGCGTCAAGTAGAATATTTTTGCCGTCGTCCTTGTAGTCACTGTAACATAGGTACCTATATAAGTATTTGCTTGCTAATGCGCAAATGGTACGGCGGGATCTTACTCTCGCGCGCAGCGGTATGGCTCGAGAGCCAAAATATTGGGCCTCGCACATGTCTCAAGGTTGAAAGGCGACATGATTAACCCGGACAGCAACCAGCAACCAGCAACACGAACTGATTTCCTCCAAAAACTAGTACACGGGGGCTCTCGACTATATCGGCAGCTACTCACTCATGAATAGAAAGTCAAATTTATCAACCTAATATAAACTCGAGGAAAGTAGTGAGTCACTGATCAGAGCGCAAGGTTTTGATTTATTAACATCGTCAGTCATATCGCAATCGGCAATCCGATCGGAGACTTTGCGACTGAGAAAATAAAAACTTCAATTGGTACATCAGGCGGGGTTATGATACTGCTTAGATGCATATCTGTTTTGCTAGCTACCGACGAAGCAGATAGATTAGGCTCTATCATATGGACTCACCTCAGGGTTCTCGGCGCAAATACGCCATGGTAATCTCTAAATCATGATTATAACATACAAATGTAGGTAGTTATAAGACTGGTCAAGCGACCTCGCGCTCTCAAGCCACGTCGTTAGAGTTCATGCCGGCTCAGATTATTCTCAATAACGCCCGGGCTCTCTTTTCTTTGGTAGTATTAGTATATGGTGATCTGCTCAGACCTGCTTCGGCATCTTTCCCTTCAGTCTTACATTAATTATTTTCTGCATTGATCCGTTAATATGTCTGTCCTTATACGGTTCATCCAAAATCTCATCCCACGTTGGCGTCCGCGTCCAGAGGATATCGGAGATCGAGTAGATGAGCAGGAAAAACAAGAGCAACTGAATGATGCGAGTCATCAAGAGCAAGAGAGCGATGCAGATCATCAAGAGCAAGAGAGCGATGCAGATCATCAAGAGCAAGAGAGCGATGGGACTCATCAAGAGCAAGAGAGCGATGGGACTCATCAAGGACAAGAGAGTGATGGGAATCATGAAGAACAAGCGAGTGACGCAAATCATCAAGAGCAAGCGAAAGATGCGGACCATGAAGAGAAGAAATTACAAATGCTTCTCACTCTGCGCGACCTGCAGCGCACCATGGACCCCTTGATAGCAGCGCAAGTCTACAACAATCGTCATAGTCCGCTCTATCAGCTGTCGGAAGAACTCCTGCTTCACATTCTGCACTGCCTAAACAGGGACGTCGTCTCCCTGTACTGTCTCCGCCGTGTCTCGAGGGTATTCCGGCGTCTTATCAACTCACCAGACATCTGGAAATACCTGTCCATTCCACTTTCCGCTAGATTTGCCTATTTTTCCGAAGATTGGTATTTTCTCCCCGTAGATGTGATGGAGCAACTTCACCAGTACCTGCGACAAGACCAGCTATGCGACAGATGCAAACTCTATTATGCTGCCAAGCCATCCGCACCACCTACCCGCAAAGACCGTCATTGCGCTTTTTTCGCTTTTGATTCTTACAAGCAATACTGTCACGCCTGTAGCAGCAACCACAGTGTGCTGGCATTCTCCCTATCTGATCAGGATAGTGACAAGCGGGAGCGACGGTGTCTAGGGCGCCAAGGAGCGGTGCAGCTCTGCGAGCACATTCACATTCCATGGGCCACTATTGAAGCTCACATCAGGCGCTGGCAGCAGCGCAGTCCTGGAGACTGGCAAGCCTGCATGGACGACTTCAGCGTCGAGTGCCACGACCCGAGCCACGACACACGCTGCACTGCCGGAGAGCCCCATACCTGGCCTCAGGCCCGTCTAGAAACCTACCGGTCTGATCGGAACTCGGTGGCCCTCATCCTAGAGTGGAAGCCTCATAGCGGCCTCGACGCTTTTACTCTCGTTGCAGATGGGCTGGCCCCTGTCTCGGAGCTAAGAACGCTGTTCCAGAGGCAGCGCAAAGGGCCTGCCAGCATATTGGTGTCTTCAGACCCTGGTATTCCCTTGCCCGAATTGGTGTGTTTTGGCCCTTCCAAATGTCACTGTCTTTACTACGAAATGGGGGTTGGCAAGAGGGTTATTGCTCCACGTCACCCTCGCTTCTTCCGTGATAAAGAGTTTCCTTGTTGCGGCTCTACTCATAGCTTCTTCCACATCAATAGTTCTCAATCGATATACATGACCAAGCATTGGCCCAGGGGTCAGCGCAACCCAATATGTTTGGTCACCATTTACCAGCAGCAGATTCGAGTCTGCAGCAAGACGGACGGTGATAAGATCAATCCAACCCACGCGTGGTTTCACGCGATGGATCCCGCGACTTATCCTCGTCCGACTTCCCTCCATAACTCACCTATATGCGAGGATATGGGTTGCATGAACTATTATCGGAAACGGAGGTGGATAAAGTGCATGACAAGGACTGTCTAAAATTCGATGTTGAAGTCCAATTTTGGTAAAAGGCGGAATGTCACTTCCTCCATAATGAGGATAGTTACTGTCTGACGTAGGTAGAGGTGAGTGGACCTGTGCTTTCCTCATTATAATTAGTAGTCAAGACGAATAGGAAGTTGCAAACGTTCTCAACTACGTACATTACCGTCCGCCGGGGGGTCTATTCTAGCAACTGTCACCAGGTGTCAATATGATGTGGATAAAAAAAACCTAATTAGTCTGTAAATAAGGGTGGCAGGAGCCAACATCAACACCACGGGGACAGAGTAGCCACCTAATATAAGGGTATTCAAGTGGATAGGGCCTTCTATATAACACGCTGTTGCTTCCTAAAAGTCTCACAGCACCATGTTCAGACCTAACACCGTAATCAGAGCTATTGGGATATATAACACGCGTTCGGGTAGCTCCTGTGCGTACAGGAAGCTGCTGTGTGCGTACAGGAAGGTGCAGTCTGTATAGCTGTAGTCTGTATACTTGTATAGGTGCAAGACCCTGAAAGCCTGTTAGATCTGAACATGATACTCTGAGGCGACATGATGTTGTATGAAGGAGACTGCAACGGACCTGACAGGGTTCCACAACCACCTTCTACCTAACACACTGATCCCGTGAATAGAGCTTTACCCAATTTAGAAATGTTGATACAGAGATTCTACCTAACAAATATATTATTGAGAATCTTTAAAGGGGTGTTGAAAGGTGGTAATCCCGTAGGTATATTACTGACACCGTTGCTGACATAATGTTGATAGACCCCCGGCACGGTAATGTACATATGTACCTGATATTTCGTTTACCAGTAATTGAGAAATATTCCGTATCTGGATTTATTCATAAGAATCTATTATCAATAATACATGGAGTTTTGAAGGTAAATATGGTATCATGCAAAGTCAAGGTGCCCAACAACCCTCAATGAAGTAAGGGAGCCCAAAACGCCAATTGCTATGTCAATGCCCCTTCTTTAATACCTCCATAATCATTCTATCATGTGAATGTCATAACCAAAACTGAGCATAAGGCTAGTAGTATGAAACGTCGCTCAACAAACACGTCGCCCGCAGCGTTCGATCTCTTAGAAGGCGTGGGACTAGGTGTAGGTGATGGCGAAGTCGTTGGTGGAGTGTTATCGGAGCCCTTAACGTGCTTGATCTGGCCGGCTTTGAAGGGAGGTAGTGCCTCCTGGGCGAGTAATCCCTGAACAGTCTCCAGCGCGGTCATCTGCTGACCAAGTCCAGTCACGCCATCAAAACCGCCAACATACCACTTTTGTCCACACACGGTGCCGTTCGTGCCTCCAGAGCATGCCTTCGCAGCAGCAACGGCAGAGGTATTCAGAAGCGTTTGAATACGGGGCAGCGTCGTCGGCATCATTCGTGTCGTCGCCCACATGAAGCGGGAGAGGTAACCCTTGAACGATTTCATGTCGTTGTTACAGAGTTCGTAAGGTTCGCAGGCGTGCTCGTACATGATGTTCGTCGCATTCTCGTAGGGGCTGAAGTAAGAGTCCGCCGCCTTCAGAAGGCCAGAGGTACGATCTCCCCACGTCTTATCGCCATCCGTGTAGTTATACAGGACCGCGGCGCCGTACATATAAATTCCTTGCGCATACGAGAATGACAGTTTGTTTATCACGGCACAGTTGTTCTTGCTGTCCGCCCCATCGTAGACGTTGAAATTGTCGTCTACGAACCCAATCTTTTCTGACCAGTCCCACACTTTCTGCGCCCACTCAAGATACGTGTCATTCCCGGTTGCTCGTGCAAGGCGTGCCGACAATTGGAAAAAGCCGCCGTTGGAGACGCTGTTCTTGTAACTCATCCCATTGGGGTTCGACTCGAAGATCTGCCATGCAAGTCCACCTCCACAACTGGTCTCATTCCACCTGACAACCATCGTGTTCCAGATATTTTCGGCTATATCGAGCCAAGGGGGAATACTGTCGTCGGGTTGGGGGAAGTTGCGCTCGGCAGCATTAAGAATAGCAAAAGACCAGAATGCCTGGTCGTCGTTCCCCTCTGAGCCGTAATGTAATGGCACCATTAAATCAAACTTGGGCCCAACCTGGCTTAACAGCGCCTGCGTGATGACTTCATCGTAGCTGGAATCACCCGTATAGTGCGAATAATCCAACATGGCCCCCCAAGCGGCACCGGCTTCCCACCAATCTATTTTCTAGGATCAGCATTGTTCATGCGGTAAGGAATAAGGGTGCGAGCTAATAAGTCTTACAATATGGTTCGGGGAAAACGGCAATAGTCTACGAGACAATGGGTTAGCTAGAGCTCAGAAAACGCGAAACTTTGGGAGCTGGTATTCCATACTTCTGGGGTGTTGGTCACATTGCCGGTGTACCAAGTCATTAATTCATATGCTAGAGTGCTAGAAACACTGCGTATGGACGCTTGCATAGGAATTAGTATATTTATCTCTATATTATTTGAGGACTTCCGAACTTACCTTGGTCGTTGATGTTAATGTCTTTCGGTGGTATAAATGCTGCTGCCAGCGCAGCAGCGTGAACAGATTTGATATACATGCTGGATTGTCTTGATGAAAAGAACTGTATCGCCCAGCGACCTTAATGTCTATAAAATCGGCGGAAATTGCAGGTGTTATTGTGTACTCTCAATTTTCTTTTGTACGTCCACTTCTTGAGGATCAAGGGGAACACTAGGTGTAATGTAGTGAATGGTCTTAGGGGCCGAAAAAGCGAATGAAATCCACGGTTCGCTTTAGGGAACAGTGAAGGTGACGATGCCGTCTTCTAGGGTATCCAATAGGTAATGGGTGACAAAAATTTCACAATGTGTAATAGGTTGAACAATACATAGACTACGGTAATGATTGTGTAAATCTTACAATAAGCCAAAAATGGAATAAGTAGGAGGCAAGAGAAAGAACAATCGGTCCTAGGTAACAAGAAAAGTAAGCAAAAGAAAGGGTGACCTGTGATTTGGATAGGCTCATTGTGAGAGTCTCACAATATGTAAGCGGGAAACAAAGACTTTATTGATCCTCGAAGGAATCACGGGCAAAATGATCCACAGACATAGCGAGTGGCTGAATTACTACGTAATGTATCGGATTTATTGGTGTTCATAATAGGAAACTCCTATGCCCTGTCAAAATCAGCAGCTACTGGCACCATGTAGGCATGAGGATGTGCCTTGGTTGGTTAATGAGATCGTTCGGGAGGCATGGAACGGACTGTTTTACTAGCAAGTTAGCGATCAACTCCATGTGGAAGAAATGGAGAACAATAGGCCTAGATTCAGCTTGGCACCAATGTCATGATGCTCCGCATTCATCAGCCCAGGTAAAGCAACGCCGAAGATCTGTACAACGGCCGTCGGGCCGCAGCGTTGAAGAATCTCGATGCAGGTTTAGGAAGGACCTGATGTCAAGAAGATCGCTCTAGTGGTCCAGATTGGCAGATTGGCCCACCGTACGAGTAGATCTTCAGGGGTACGGGGTATCCCATGTCGATGATCTATAGCAGCTGGAAAACGGAAGTATTTTATTGGCCACTAAATCGGTAGACTTTTCTAGTGGGGCATGGGGCATGGGGCATTCGAACTTGAAACAAAACCATTTGAGCTTCCTATTTCCGTCCTTAAACGCCCTGATAATATCCATGGATGTCTTTGCCGCGCGACTGCACTGCGCGTCGCTTGATTTTCCTGAAGATACTATTTTTATCATCTATTTACCACTTAAGACAACTCATTGAACTTGGCAGAGGCTATACCGTAGAAGAATTATGTCTAGAAGATATGTGATTCCATCACGGAACAGGCCAATCTGCGCCGTTCTCAGCCCTATCACTCAATCTTCGTCAAATACAAAGTACATGAAACTGTACGGAGTTATATCGAGTCATATCGGTCCTTGGATAGGTACTCTATCTAACATAACAGACAAGCAAAGGACCTTTAGTTTAACAACATTTATAGAGAGTTCAGTGGGACAGTGACCTGGTAACCAAGGATTTCGCATCTCGCTTACTGTACCTTGAAAGATGTATGCATGTTTGAGTCTAATCCCGTTCACTCGATAGACCGCTGGTTACACAGGCTCAATTCACCGATATACAACTTCGCAGAGTAAAGCATTTCACGGGGACCTCGGAATTCGGACCCCCCCATCAATCTCCCAACTAGGAGACTTGATCTAATCCGTTGTACAACTTGGCTTCAACATACCTTACTACCTGGGTACTAACTACTGCATGTTGTTTGCTCTTGTTGTTTGTCAATAATACCATTCAGTATTTGAGGTGGTAAATCCACTCTATCAGCCCTAAAAGTACCTAGCCGGCCTCTCAAAATCATCACAACTCAGAATGACGCCACAGCGGCCAGCAAACTCGCAGTCTCCGGCCTCATCACATCTACTGTGACATGAAAACTGCCATCGCCCGAACAGTAACGTAGTAGACGACACGTACCCAGCCAAGAAATGAAACCGCCGAGTCCAGCATGTGTTGTACGATGTTGCGATTACTGACGAGGGCAGCTTCATCGGCAGATGTGTACGACGAGTGTGACATAAAGCCAATGATGCAAAAGCTCTGGACAAAAACCCAGCAAAGAATAATGATGTTGGCGTTCTAGAAAAGAGAAAATAAAAATTAAGAGAAACGTATATACCGGTCGGTTCGTAGGTGAAATTAGGGGAAAACAACCGTTAAAAATAAAAATATAATATTTTGCAAAAACAGAAAAAAGAACGGTAAAGGAGGAATCTAACCTCCAATTGCTGGACTCGCGGGGAATCGAACCCCGGACCACTCCCAAGCTACACGGATCTCAAGAGACCGTACATGCTAAGGGAGTATTATACCACTAAACCACAAGCCCGCTTTACTCCCTAATAGGGAACGACCGACTCGCGTCGGAGGGTGGTTGATTCGTTGAAGATGCGGCATTTTTTGGAAATTATATATCTTTGTGTGCCCGCACAGTAACATCATAGGTGGCATCGGCTTCTTGCACTGTATGCACGGATCAGCCCCGCTCTGCCATGAACGTACCATGAACTAAGCATGCCTGTGTGAGGCATGAAGGTGGTCGACTAGACGGACTTGACTATAATCCCAACAGGGCGAGTAAGAAATAAATTCAGACGTCCTTTGCATGAGCAAATGCGCCGCCTGGGTACGTCGCAGGGGCCAAGGCCTGGAGTTAGGCCTGGAAGACGCGTCGTCGTCACAGATGCATGCTAGATGACAAGCACTGAGCTCAGAGGTTAGCCTCACACTTCCACTGGCCCGTCCAGCACTGCCTAGCACGAATATTAGGAACGGGTGGTTTCATTCCAATAGAGCAAGAGAGGTCAAAGTCATAAATGACGATAGTAGGGCAATGTTAGGAACCTCGAAAGGGGCAACGAAAAAGGGCTCGTAGGGTTGGAGCTTGATATTACTTGAGCAGGCGTGTGACAGACTCGAAAATATTATAGGTCACATAGTAGTCTAGGATATCATATGAGGAATGCCAATATGCTGTAGCTTAAAGGGAGGGAAGCAGGACAGGTGAGGTTTGAGTTGCAAGATCATCAATATGGGGTAGAGTGAATGGAGTGGGATGGTCACAGAGCCTCACATATAAATTGAACTTGAAGAAGGGCCGGTGGATTAGAAGGTTCCCAGCTAGAGAAGTGTCTATAGCTTCAACTGCTCCTTCCCTAAGCTTTGATGTCTAGAACTTCCAATGCAGCTGGGTCGCAAGATAGGTGCGAGTTTCTAAACACTGGAATAGAGTACTTCCGTTCACAGAGGCTAGTTGGTAATTCCTTCCAGTCTCTTTGATGTGGCAAGACGAGTAACCACCTTGAGTTACATTATGCCTACGTACGTGCCTGCGTAGTGAGCCGCTTTCCATTCTCTTGTTCGCATAAGACATTATTGTATCATACTTAGGGATCGACTCCTGCACCTGGTGTTTCGGACAAGCCTTTATAGATGTTTATAACATGGAAATTAGCGTAAGCATAAGACGCTCAGACAATCGCCGCATCAGACAGGCTCTATCTGTGAGCTGTCAAAAGCTCGTGGGATTTCGAATATGAGTATTTCTCAACGTGGAGAGAAACAAGGAAAGGGGAAGGGAGTCTACATCACAAGTCTCGAAATCGAACGTTACATGTCGAAGGTAAGAGGAACTTAATTTCAAAACAGACGTGGGTTTTACTAGTATTTGAAGGGCACGTAGTCTACGCGTACACTAAGAACGTCAACACGCTATGACGGCCAAAGTGCTCTAGACGTCAACGGCCCGTGTCCGCATGCGTAAAACTAACGATTTCCAATCCATGGCTAAAACTCTACAACTCTTTTCTAGTTTGAGAAGCACGGGAATTGTTCTTTGGATTCTATTAAGTTTCTCGCTGCAGACTAGGGAGAACCAGGCTCCTGTATAGCCTCCAATGGAAGGGGATGAACAGAAGGGACCTACTACAAAGTTCATCACATGGAAACCCCTTGCATGCTTTCGTGCTCGACGGTTTAGGTCAGATATACCGTATCGTGTCGACTTAGCCCGATGCTGATGTATGAATACCTGGTGGGCGTTTCATCTCGACAGGTTGATCAGGATCTATTGATCCTGTTTCACGATACCTACCTCCTAGGTGACAAGAAGTTTAAGCTACGTCTGGTCTCATTACATACGGAGTCTGAACTAGAAGCTCTGAAGACTGAAGTCCCAGATGGGGCTCTGGGTTGACCCCCTATGCTAGTTTTCTGAGTCGTTGACTAACCTCTTGTCGTTCTACACACTATGGGACGTTACGTTCTCTTGAAGAATTACGACGACATGCATCACAATAAAGTTTTAGTATGACAAGCGATCGGCGGCTCTGAATCGGCTGCCTCATAATACGTCGTATCCAGAGCCCGTTCGTCCGGTTCTAGTGTTATATAAGAAGTGAGTACCTAGATGGGAGGATAATCATTTGTTCAGGCGACTGTACTCTCTTAGGATCAACGGTCACACACCATAAATCTCCATTACCTCTCTAACATCACTGTCTTCAACTTCAAGATGAAGTTCTTCGCGATCGCGGCCTTCGTCACGGCCGCTCTGGCTGCACCATACGTGGTACACCCCCTGAACGCCACCGACCCCTCGGCTACCACCGACACCACGAACGGTACGGACAGCCTTGATCCCACGAGTTCCTTCAATACCACCGGCCCCGCCGATCTTTCGGGCTCATTGAATAGCACTGATTCTACTGGCTCTACCGATCCTACGAGCTCCTTGAACACCACTGATTCCACTGGTTCCACTGGTTCTACTGATTCCACTGGTTCCACTGATGGTACTGATTCCACTGCTCCCAAGGGGTGGGACGGCACGGACAATACCTGGACTTGCAAGCCGATTTCCTACATCTGCAAGCCCGACTGGTCGGGCTGGTTCGTCTGCAATGCCCAGGGCTTCTATGTTGTACGTACATCACATATATATATCCTTGGTTTCCAGTCACTGATGATTTATAGGACGGTGGAGATTGCGGTGCGGGCACCACGTGCCAGTACATCAACAAGATCCCTTACTGCATTTAGTCAGGAAGAGCAACTTTACCATGAAAAGTTCTGGTAGACGAAGTCGGCTTCCTACTATCTATGTGGTTAATTGGGGGTTTGATATACTGTTTTGTGATTATGGTGTGGGGAAGGATATGACTGAGAGCGATCTAATAGAAGTATATCGTTGAGCCTTGGAACACCGTCATTCCCTTAGGCTAGTCGAGGCGGTGGAGTTAAAAATATCACACGATTTCTTCAGAATATCCTACGAACTCAATTACTCGTGACATCCTGAGTGAAAACTGGTGCTCATTCGCCGGAAATGTATAATGTAAAGATAACCATGTCTTCCCGGTCTGTAAAGGCAGGTACCTATCTAGGTATGTACATACATGTATGTAAGTGTCTACCTAAGGTACATAAGGCAATGGCCAGGAGAGGCAGTGGATCTGAGATGTGTTGAGAACTCTGTAAACCGCCGTCATCTTAACTCTGACGATCCTGACTGTTTGACTTTTTCTCTTTATCGTCTGCTCTATCCTTCTTATGCCACCGCTGTAGGATGATAGCAAGATTCTTACTACCGACCACAACACACCAATCACCCCCCGCGCTCCAAGCAACTTGGCGTCCGACAAAGTCCTTGACGGTGATATTGCTCTGGGAGTGTGCTCTGATGGGTTCCTCTACGCGTGTCATATCGTATTTCAATTCCCAAGATTCTAGTGTCTCTTGTGAATAGTTCGTGTTGAGATCAAAGTGCGTCTCAACCTCGACACTGCCGGTGCGTCCCGATGCGATCGACTCTCTGTCACTAGCAGCGTCCTTAAGCTTGCTGACTGCGTCACCTTTGTGTCTATGCTGAATTGGGGCTAGCCAACCCGGGCGTTGAATCGGTTGGGACTTATCGCGGTCTGGATTCCGAACCTCGCTGATGAAGTCGTGATAACTTCCTAGGCGAGCGAGATCCCAGAAGAAGATCATGGCCTTCGCATTGCCAAATGCTAGGACTGGGTGTTTGTCCTTGTCGTGAAACAGTTTGAAGCGAAGGTAGAACTGGTGGCCACAATTCGGTGTCCAGAATTCTAATAGTCGGGTGTATTGAGGTGGACATGCTGACGCCGTTGCGGGAGCAAATGCGGAACGCGTTAGACGTTCTGTATCACTCGTAGTAGGTGCTTCGGATATTTCCGGGGGAGGATCATGAGAGGAGAATCCCTCAATTCTCCATAACACTATTATATCTTCATGGCAAGCTCTCGAAAGAATGAGATCGCCGAAGAAAGCCACACTAATCTATTTATCAATTTTTCCCCTGCAGTCATATACGATGAGATGATGACTCACCAGTCTACTATGCCGCTATGCACCTCGGAGGTGAAGAAATGAGGATAATGTATTACAATAGGCTTTGCGGGGTTCTTGCCGTTGGATTCGGGAGGCAAGTTAGGGAGTGTCCACTGTAATATGTCAATAAGATACGCCCACAGTCTCTCTTCGATTGGAGGTTGACTTCATACCAAACATATAACGTTGTCGTGACCAGCGGAGAGAACATATCGTCCACTGTTATGGAATGCCTGAGAGATACTAGTCAAAACCAAAATAGCCATAAGAGCAGGTAGAGAAACATACGACAGTCAATAAACCTGACGAATGACCTTCTCCAGCCAGGAGGCAGACGCATGGCTGCTTAGAATGTGCGGGATCGAGGCTCCATATCCGTACTGTAGTATCTTCTGAAGCAGATGCAATCAAGAGGAAATTCGTCGGACATGTGGCAAGATCATTGATTTCCTCCAGGGACTGTCAGTCTAGTATTTCGGCCAGTCCGCAATAAAACTTACTCCTCCGTGGCCCACAAGGACCTATACGAGATGTCAGTTAGATTTGCTATGGTTGGATATAAATGATTCTCTGACCTTAACTAACTTCCCATGCACAACATCGTAGACCTTGATTTTGGCATCTCTGCCAGCTACGCATAGATAGGGGACTTCGGTCTCGGGGTCTTTAGTCCAAGTGCAGCTGCAATTTAACGCTTCTTTCTACTTTAGGGTAAGTTGCGCTGCCTGTAACGTAGACTGCGGCATAACTCACATCGTCATCCCTGAAGAGCTGAACTAGTTCATAAGGGGGATTGGACTTGTTGGAGAGCCGATATATGACAACATGCTTCTTACTGACGGCAGCAAAGACCGGATCGTGTGTGGCGTCTGCGTAGGGGTAGAACTTCACATCGAAGAATTCTTAACAAAGAAAAGTTAGAGAATACTGTAATTTCCCAATACATACGTGAAAGCCTCACCGGTATCTTGGTCATCCGATGCCAAATATTGGAAATCATCCTGCACAGTGATGATCAGTTTATACTCACGGGACCTGAGCCACTCAAAGACACAAGCGTCGGGACAGCCTCACCTCAAAGCCAATTGAGGCTTTTAGGCGTGGGAGATCCCACTCGTCGCTGCTGATCGCTGATGGCATTTCAAGAGAATGTCTTGCATAGTTCCCCCTTTAGGTTGGCATGCTTGGTCTAAGTGGTGGGGTTAGTGGCAAGGAGAATGATAACAAGTCCGGTGCAAGGGGCGTTGGTAAACAAGATGAAGTCGGCCACTTGACGAACCATTCAGGAACCGTTCCGTAGACGAAGCTAGGTAGTGGTGTGTAATGCGCACGAATGGAAATTTTGTGAGGCTTGAATTTACCTAATGAGGATGTGATATGCGTTTTCTTGATATCAATTGATATCGAATTTCCAATAGCTAAATCCGAATACCTAGTGTCACGAACTCCAGAGATTGCTGGTGCAAGGTACTAGTGTTGGTATTCGGGTACTGACCGCAATGTTCAGTAATCAATAATTCCACAGCGTCCAGGGTCAAGGGGGGCACAGATGGGTCTTTGCGTTGAGGCTTGAAAGATTGTGGCTGGAGCTAAGCGTATCCTTCAATTTGACCCTTGTACAACGCTAAAAGTAGTTAATGGTCCCTTGAAGATACATGTATCCATCATGATTTTGTGGGGGTAAGGGGATCAGCGTTCACGATAAGATCTCCCGATATCAAGTCTACAATTCAGTATCTCGTCTATATATACACTTATTAGGACTTGCAATTACGTGGTGCTAACATAGAATAAATGTAAACACTTTGGATTAGTTATTTCTTCATTCAACCATTTACTATGTATGAAGACGGCTAAATGTTTACATTTGAATGAGAAACGTTTTTCATGTGGTTTTCATTAACCCTTGAAGTTGCTTGCATGGCATCTCTAATAAGCACCCACGCACAGACATCCTAACATCCAATGAATGGTACGAGCCAGACTTGATAGCTTTGGAAACTCAAAAAATTGGTTAGAGATCCATTCTTACGGCCGGTAACACTTAGCTGCACACTTTTGAGTATCCTCATGTATCTGTCTCCAACTAGATGTATCGAATTGTAGCTGTTTACATCTTTCAGCCGCTACGTGTAGCTTTGAAATGAAGCCCAAGAGACTTTAGTCTAAGAATCCTAGAATTTGCCCAACTTATTTGTCCCGTAATATTGGAGGACACCCTAGCAAGTTGATGGACACATTGGCACACCCATGAATGAAAGGCCACAAGTATCTTACAATGCAGTTTTGGCATGTATGATACTGCATGCACCACTCAATGTTACTGTCATGCTGACTGATATGCAGTGCTAGCGAAAAAAGGCAGAGGACGCCACAGACGTACTACCATCCTTCAGTTTCGATCCCCAATTTCAGCTTGATACATAATAAGTTAGCTGTAATTTGTGTCACATGCAACTAATTATGATAGCGCAACCCATAAGGCTTAGGATGATGTATGGAGTGCATGCGCAAGCTATTTTTTGTATCTCGTGAGAAAACTGACGAAGTCATTGCGAACTTTCTTCATGCTACAAAGTGACAATAGCCTCTGTTGTAGGATATGATGATTGACCCAGCGATATTACAATTTCGCTTCATCTCGGACTTTGCCTTCATGACAGCTTGCTGTTTTTGTGTTGATAGGCGCGGCTGATGCTGATAATAATACTGTCTCTGGATTTTTCCGCCTTGGCGTACCCGTGCTCGAATAATCCTGCGCTAACTTCACATCCCGACAAGTGTGGAAGTTGACGTTGTTACAATTGAACCTTTGATACATATTAAAATCATTAGGTTCAATGCACGTTGTAGACATTCTCATATGTTTGGTTTAGATGATCAAGCCCTCACTATGGGAATATTCATTACAAATTCGTCCAGACCTCTTACAAATAATCCACATTGCTAGAAGCGCGAGATGCCATGCTCCAATTAGCACTCACCGATTCTTGCGGCTGGCCAGGGTAGCTTGATATCGTGGGATAGGATGGATGGGGAGCTTTGACCTCTTTTGCTTCGTATCCAACTATCAAGGGATAACTGTCAAGCTCCATTTACTCTATGGACTTTTTGACCAAGCATACGAAAACTCTAATAGTAAGCATCTGAAACGAGTCATATTACGTATGCCCTTCAATAAGCGACGATCCTTGATTATCTTGTATTAGCTTCTAAGGCTTTGTGGTAGTATATTCTGGAGTATAAAATCGCCAGCTTCTATAGTAAGCAATTCTACTACTTAAGTCATGAACCTAATGAGGCTAACATATGACTCCTAATGAATAAGACCATTATAGGAGCGAAGACTAACATGTTATGGAGACATAAGTCCGAGGCTTTTCCTATATTAATATCTCTGATGAGTTGCGTGATTACCTAGAAAGATGAAGCGAGCATCACAAGTCAGTTGTTCTTTAGATATAGTGCATATTGATCAAGGGCCTCGTTATAGCCTCGGCGCTTGTTCGTGGCACTTATGCATCGTCAAACGGCAGCATTACCGTTGCTAGCCCTAGTTGGCTCGAACGCCACGTGTTAGAGATATCACGACACTGCCGTTGAAAAGTTGAACAAACTCTTGAATGCTGAGGCACTCAGAAGTGTGGCTAGTGCCAGGCTTAGAAGGAATCCTAGTAGCATATCCAGAAACCTGGGATTATCGTACGAATTGGGGTTGGTTTTAGTAGTCACTCCGGGATGCAAGCCATGCAGCTCTTGTCTGTCCTTGGCCGCGAACCCGCAAAAGAATACTCTATTCTGGGACTGTCCATAAGCAAATCCACGACATTGGTTCAGCCCTTGCTATGTGCGCATACCTGAGAACCAGGAAAGGTTGTTGGGCTCCGCCTGATCCTTGTGGGCTACACTAGCTTCTGTCTCGCAAGCAATTCCCAAATTGTATACTAACCCCTGTTCTTCTGATAATCATCCTTGGCCACGTGCGGAATTAGAGACTATACGATTCAACTGTTCATTCATGAGGGGTGTCCACGAACGAGGCTTGGAAGGTATTTCCAAAAGTTCCAACTGTCAAGGGAAGAATCGTTTCATTTAGGTGATACTTACATGGTTACATGGTCCTGAAGGAGGTGTGAATTGACTACTTATACATGTCATTCGTCAAGCAGTCCGATGTTGTATATGGATTGGAGCTAGCTTTGTTGTGCGGAATGTATGCCGAGAAGACGCTAAATTGGAGCTGAATACAAGTACAGTACAATCCCGGCGGATAATTACTAGGAGACTCCACATGACATGAACGGGGAAAGAGACTATCCCACTTATAGAGCAACTACCTTGTCTCATATCTTTCAATGTGACTGCAAATCAACGTGTAAGTACGTATAGTATGTAGTTGAGTTCAATGTTGGTTAGAGCAAATAGGAATCCATGAACGCGAGCATGGCAACTACACTAGTCGATGTAGCTAATCGCACTAGGGGGAGAGTTGATGTTAAAAAAAAGACGGATACCCAAATAAGGTATTTCCTAAGGCGGCTAGCAACACAAATACGTACACATACTATGGTACATACAACATCCGCAACACCAGGTCGTACAGTAATAAACCTATCAATGACATGATACACTACAATACAAGCTTACCCTACTTACCATAGCACTGCGTACATAATAATATGATAATATCGTAGTATGGTAAGATTGTACAGGCCCTGGTAGAAGTCTAGACTTTAGCAGACTACTGTATAGCAAGAACACGGTAGCAGGGTACGTCGTTCCCCAGGGGTTCATCCACAAATGGACCCCTGTGAGTTAAAACTGCGCGGAACGTACGGGTTGCATGACAAGCGAAGTTGGGCGTCGAGTACTTATGTATGTACCTTGCACTTTTGGTATTTTTTGGTGTTGGATGTATCCAGACAACGGGGCAGGTAAAGAGAGGTATTGTCCATAGATGGAAACGACCTCCTGCACTTTCAAGGCAGCTAGAGAATGCCGTTACGCTACCTGCATTACCGAAAGAACTTAATGCACTGAGCTGTACATTAGCGGAACTATATTTCCAAGTCGTAGCTACCTACTTTGCCGCTGGCATTTGGCATGAGCATTGGCATTGGCATTGACAAATGGGAGTGCCTGCTGCGTATCTGGCATAAGAGTCTTGAATGACAACACACAGTAAACCTTCTCATCTACACTATTGCATTTCGTCCACAGACTTCTAAACCTTCGCTCGTTTTTTCCCCTGCTCTACGGCTTCATTACTAGTATTAGCTAGCATTAGGAGGATACAGAATAGATCCATTATATCCCTTGGGTTATCTAAAATCCTCCCTTCGTTAATTAATTTCTGTCCTCCACATCGGAAGCCCGAGGACAACGGGTCCGATTATTAGGCCTCAACGTCTTATCCCCGCTACCCGCCCCCAAACTCCGCCAGAGAAACCAAACATTTCGTTAGTCGAACGGAACGATCCAGACTTCTTGGTAACCTAGCCCTACCGTATATGACGGGCTGCTTGCCCTAGACGTCTTATCTGGTCGCCTTTGCTCGCCCCATTCCTCACAATCGGTATATATACCTACTCAGTAGCTACCGGTGTCCTCTTGCATTGCGTATGCTGGTCCCTGTTCACCACTGACTGCACCGAGCCGAGTGACTATAGGCCGTTGTCATACCACAAGCGGCGACCTTCTTGGCTGCCTGCTACGACGCGTGCAGAAGAGACCTGACGGGATTCCTACCAGCCTTCCTCGCATGGGACACCAGTCCCAGTCTCGCTACCTTTTCCTTGGGCATCACACGAAACCTGCTCTGGGGCCAGCTTGTACGACTTTCTCTCCTACCCGACGGTGACGGCGGGATCTGTGTCGTACAATACTCGGTTATCCAGAGACACCTCGTTGGTTCGTCTGTCTGGACTTTTCCATAACTGTCCTGAACAGCCGACTGCTAATCCAGTTTCACGAAACACGAATTTCGGAACTTACCATCCCATCAGATTCGCTTCTGGAGCCACTTTGGGACACCGCATTCTGTTCGTCCTCGGGTTTTTGTTGGCGCCCTCCGAAACAAGCATTTAGCTGGTGCTGGTCGACTCTTAAAAGTCTTGGCTTATGGGTTGAAGTTCGATTTTCGTTGAACAACAGTAGTATTTTTCCAGGAGACTGGATATCGAATCAAATGGAGCAGACTTTTATGACCATCCACAGTTAGTGTCCCTGCTGTTCAAACATGGAAGACGCTATATCCCTAGGCAACATGATCTGCAATTGCATGCTCAGCTATTCGGGCCGCGGCTAATAGTTGAAATTCTACAGACCTGTCGCCCGACGCCAACATCCTCTTTGCATCTGAATCCATTGTTGATATTTTAGGATACCAGCCGCGAGATGTCCAGGGCAAATCATGTTTCGATTACTTTCACCCGGAAGAGGTACCGTTCGCGCGCTCCGTACACAGCAGGGGTGTCCTGCTCGACAAAGCGGCCGTCTTACACTATGCCCGGATTATGTCCAGGGATGGGCAATGGATAAGCTGCGAATGTTGCTTCACGATAGTCCATGATGTCTTGGTGGCTTGCACAAGTATATATCGACGTGGCGAGAAGAGTGAGAGTACGTTGCAGATGCTTTATTACGTCGTCGCCCAGGTCGTCCTAGCTGCTAACCGTCTGACAGGACGTGCGATAGAAGCGCCCCAGATCAGGCGAATCTTTTCATCTTCTCCGAGAGACCCTCGGTATCATATGCTTGAGCACCTTTCGCCTAAATTCAAAATGCAGCCAATGGAGAGAGAACCTCGCGCAGCTCTTATACTCAACAGGTTTACTAGGACTTTAACGGTAATGTTTGCGACTAATGCTGTGTCTTCAATTCTTGGTGTGAGACCGGATCAGGTTCAAGACAAAAGCTTCTATGAATGCATTGCGGAGAATTGCCTAGCAGACGCTATTAAGTGCTTAGAAAGCGCTAAAGCAAACGACTCAATCGCCTATCTTCGGTTCTGGTACCGTGATCCCCGAAGGGACGAGGATTTCGAAGAGGATGAAGAGGAGGACGATGAGGATGAAGATGACGAGGAAAGTGAACAAGACCAAGATAGAGAAATGACTAGCGGCGATGATGAAAGCTTGGACGGCCGTGCCCATATTGGAAACGCCATGGAGGTTGATGCTAACGAAATGTGCGATCTTAAGATTAAGACCGAGGCTGGTATCAGCCCAGAACTCTCCAAAGTGGCCGTCCTCACCAATGGGGACAGTCAGGAGCCGTATTTCCCATCCTTGCCTGAGACTCAAACATATCAAAGTTCGGAAGAAACTTGCCACCAAGCTCCAGACTCTGCCAGGCGAGCAGACAGACGACGTGGGAGGAGCCGGAATCCCATCCCCACGTTTGAGCTCGAAGCCGTTGTGTCTTGCACTTCAGATGGGCTAGTTGTGGTATTGAGAAAAGCTCGACCGCCGATTCCTTCTCTCCACCCGCCACTACTCCCTGTTGATTTCGAGAATGGGCTTTTTGCTGCACCTTGGAGTGAACACCCCATTCGACCTTATTATCCTCCAGAGCATTTCTACACGTTTCGGCCGCCGCTCTTACCTCAATATATGCCTCTACGAGAGCATGTCAAGACTGCTGGAGGTCCGCCGATCGATCAGCTTATGAAGTCAATCCGAGATGTAGCTGTATTTGCATGGGCTCTAGTAGGAATTAACGGTAATATTGCTGTGTATGGTCGCGGTGTGCCAGGGGAGAGTTCTCAACCGCATGACGACCTAGCTGTTTGGGATCCCAAAGCATCAAAGTCGACATATCGTGGCTCTGAACCGCAGCCTCTTCAGCAATGGAGAGCCCGTTCCTCGCCGGAAGGTTGTTCGACTGAAGCAAATGCAACTTCTGATCTACGTTACATACCTGACCTCGATACCACGTCCTCGCAGGGTTGCTACGGACCTGTCTCAACGGAATTAAACCGCAGGAGTCCTAGTTACTCGAACCTGCCCGCATGGCCTCGCTCGAGACCGTATGCGTCTACATCTGAACTCTGGCATCCGTACTCCCAGGTGCAACAGCCGTCCCAGCCCACTCCGTCTAGTTTCAGTCCTCACTCGGGAGAACCGTGGGCAGAGGCTTCAGCTTCGTACGCTCAGCACAACGCCAACAATTACGCAATCCCCAGTACACAAGCACGTGCATTTGGAGATAATCCACGAAGCTACAGGAATATGTGGCAGTAAGATGGAGAGTACCTAGAATTTGGCTTTCATTGTTCTTGCATCAAAGTCTATGTATTAATGATATGGTTATATCCAGCGGGACCCGGATGTTGGACCTAGGCGTTTCGAGGGAATCATGCAGAAGCATCATTATAGCGGCGCATCTTTGGTGGGTTGTGCTGTGCGAAACCCAGATAATACAGGCAAAGGATGATATCCACATTCCGGACCAATTAAAAGGCGAGAGGGTTGTTAAGGGAGACGTTCATGATTGCTACGCTCGATGTTGAAGGGTAGGATATGGCATATGACAGAGACCCAGGCTCTGAAAAGCGGACAACAGGCGCTGAACAATTTTCGAGATTCGAGATACCCGTACTAGATGGATGGATATTGTTGTCACGCATAATTGGTAAAAATTAATGCAATATTGTTGGATTTGCCTGCCTAAGTTGTATTGTTGTATGTGACTTTCCTCATGTAGCAGCAGCGCAGTGCAGTCGAGACCGTTATCACCAGGCAGAGAGAGGTTCCTAGAGGTTGCTTTGGATTGCTATGGGTTGCTATGGGTTGCTATGAGTTGTTGAAATTCGGTCCAACGGCTCGACCTCCGTTGCATGTGATACCTATTGCAAGCCCTTTTTTCCCCTTCTCTTCCTTTCTTATACGCCATGGGATAGATTTGGGTGGAACAGACGGTCCATAAAACAGGATGGAGCACATATGCACAAGTGTTCTGATGTTACCGAGACTGCGTGACGTACATGTAGATAGATGGTAGATGGATGTATATCCATGAGTACATACATCCCATACATCCTAGTACAAGTAATACTCTCTGAAGGGGGCTCGGCAGGGGCAGCCAATCAGAAGTTTGCTTCAAAAGTGACCCCACTAAGGGAGCTTGGACCACAAGGAGCTTACGTCTTGAATTGACACGGTGGTACTCGAAGCTCTTCGGGAATCAATCAAACGAATTCTCACTAACTACATACATGCACGATTTGGAGGAGTACTTGGTCACTTGGTCGAGGCCACGATAGATGACGGGGGGCTTACTTACACACTAGTCCTTGATCGAGGCGATTTATTGAATTACTTAGAGGTATTCAGACGACTGTGCCGTGCGGCTTGCCAAGCAAGGCCACCACCTGCCCGAAATGGCGTCTTCGACTAGCCATCACTACAGCAGTCCGCAGATAGAGGACGACGACTTGATTGATCCCGACGATGGTAAGTTTTGCGATGCCACGAGGGAAATGGATGAGAGGGATGGATAGTTCTTTGGTATCATGCATTACTTGCAAGGACAGCGGCTTACCAAGCGCCATATGCAGCCGACCTCAACGACTTCGACGACCCCCTCTCCCACGCCGAGTCCCAGCGCCAGCCGCTCACAGGAAACATCGGCTCTTCGTCGTCGGCGGCGGCCGCCTCATCCTCGTCCAGACCCCTCAACGAGAACTACCTAACGTCGCGCATCCCGGGCGAGGACCGCCGCGCCCCACAGAACACGATCGACGAGAGCGTGTGGGACACGCTGCGCCGCGACCTTCTCGCCGTGTGGTCCAAGATGCGCGAGGTGCTGTACCCGCGGTACCTGTTCGGCGGCACCATGTTCGAGAGTGCGGACGGCTTCCGCGGCGCCTACGCCAACTTGCGCGGCGCGGGGCTCTCGGGCGCCAGGGAGGAACTGACGAGCTTGGCCGGCCGCGTCATGGACCCCGAGTCCTTGCTCAATCAGAATAATATGAGCCCCGGGCTCCGCGACTGGGATATGTGGGGCCCGCTCATCTTCTGCCTGCTGCTGGCGCTGTTCTTGAGTATTTGCGGCAAGAAGGATCAGAAGGATATTGTGTTCAGCGGCGTCTTTGCCATTGTGTGGATTGGGGAGGCGGTGGTTACGTTGCAGATTAAACTGTTGGGTGGGAATATGTGAGTTTTCTAGAAGATCCTTGATGTGGCGGGGCGTGAGATGAGAATGAGGGTGGATTTGGTGCTAATATGGTATAACAGCTCGTTTGCTCAGAGCGTGTGTATTATCGGCTACACGCTGTTCCCGCTAGTCATTGCCTCTTTGTTGTCGGCTCTCAAACTACCCCTTATCCCCAGAATCCCGGTATACCTCGTGTTGGTCGCCTGGTCGTTAGCCGCGGGTGTCAGCATATTGGGCGGTAGTGGCGTCGTCAAGAACCGTGTCGGTATCGCGGTGTACCCCCTATTTGTGTTCTACCTCGGACTGGGGTGTCTATGTTTCATCAGTTAGGTTTCGAAACGACGATGTTGGGCGGAAAATGGAATGGCTGGTCAGATGAATCGACTGTATGTGAATTTGCATGGACTGGCGCGAGACATGTTATGGTTGCTTCTTAATTACGCGCTTGCTTGTACTCTAGGTATCATTACTACTGTATGATAAAAAAGGACCAAGGCATATTTATTGCCATTTTGCCATGAGCTACATCGAATACTCACAGTTTCCTCATTGTTTAGAGTCTCGTTTATTAAGTCTGAAGCTTCCTAATATTGGATCCTAGAGCAATCTTACGAGATGCAGTAGGCACCTGCAGCATCTCCTGTGCTTTACCCCGAGCTCTAGAGAAACGGGCTATGAATACGCACCTTTTTCCTGTCAAAATATCTTCTCAAGATACCCCCCCAAAGCAACGTATATTATAGATGTAAGTCATGGTTGTCGTTTAGTAGACATTGTACCTCCTATCAGGCAAATTTTGAAAAGGAAATGAAGTTGGGTTCCTTCGAGGGTCTTATAAATACTGCCTCGATTTGCCTGGGGGTATCTCTATATCTTAGGATAGTAAAACGGACTATTCACCACACATCATCAATGCTAACATCGTAAATCTCCTCCTCATCCGTAAGCACAAACTTCCGAACCCAATCATCGACTTCTCCGCCTCCATCAAGTATCCTCCTAAAGAGCCTCCGAGCCCTCTCCATCTCCTCTCTTCTCTGGGCCAACGCATTATGCTCCTCCGCCAACTCCGCCCGTGACCGCAGCATATCCTCGACATTATTCAGCGAAACCCCCACTACGTCGTCCGTGTCGGCGAGGAGTCGTGACGGTATATACAAGTCCCCAATAAACAGCGCCAGATTAGCCCTCAGCCTTAACATCTCACGGTGCGTCGTGAACGGCGCATTCTCCATAACCTGGTCCATCCTCCCCGCGATCCGGGCCGCAACCTCCATGGTCTCCATCTTCAACTCGTCGCGCACCGCCCACGCCATGCCATGCCGCTCCTCATCCCTGCGCTGCCTATGCATCTCAAATGCGTCATCCGAGTACGCCAAGGCCATGGCCATATCATCCGCCGCAATATCGATATCTCTATCTCCCCCGTCTTCTTCTTCCTCCTCCTCCTCTCTTTCCCGTAGTCGATGTAGCGCCGCCCGGAACTCGGCGTCCATGTTGTAGATCTCGATGCCGAAGAGCGCGGGCCAGAAGTCCAGGGCGCTGGTGAGGTGTGGTCGGTGCGGGTCGTGCGGGTACTGCTGGATCAGGTTCTCGAAGTAGGATTTCACTTTTTCGATGTTGGCGGCTGAGCCCCAGCGACGCGGCTCTTGACGTTCATCTCCCGCATTCCCGCCGCCTATTTCCGCATTCTCGCCGTCGCTTCCGGCTTCCTGTTGCTGCTGCTGCTGTAGTTGTACTTGTAGCTGTCTCCTCTCCCGTTCCTCCGCCTCGCCATCTCGCATGAGGATCTCGGACCCCACGGCCCAGAGCCCTCCTTGCCGGATATCCACATCCTTAGTCCTTACCAGGAGCCCAAAAGCGCGCTTCGCCCGCGCGATGTCGCCGTCATCCAGACAGCGGTGCATGATCGCGGTCAGGGTGCTCAGATGTCTCAGCCTCTCCGAGAACTGCTTCGCCGTGCTATTTTCATCCTTGCGTTTCTCCACGACGCCGCTTTCCGCCTCGCTTTCGGCTGCTCCGCTGGCATTAGCACTCCTGTTGCCCCCGCGAGTTCTCCGTTGCTTGCCCTCTGATGGCAGCGGTTTGTGCGGGAACAAAGGGTGGATTTTAGATGGTATTTCATCCGTCACTGATAGCCCAGCGACGCTAAATTGACGGAGTACGTCTGGCGGATGACTGAGAGGATTGATGGAATCTGAAGGGAGATGCGAAGGGGTATCCCATTCCGGCTCGGTTTCCCCGTCTTCTTGCTCGGCGCCGGTTTTCCTGCGTTTGGCTCCGTGCGGATGTATTCCGAGGCGAAAGCCAGGGACCGGAGCGGCAAAGGGTCCCATCTTGCTTGCTCTACTTTATTGACGCGGTACTCGCGCACTCAAAAGTTTTACCGGGGCTGCAATCCTTGCGATAAATTAAATAAATGCGAAATCCTTTGCAGTAATATGTAGGTAAAAAGTTGACTTCGGGAAGAAAAAGTTATGTTGAAGCATCCTCCTATGAAGGCGTCCCGCGGGCCGAGCCGCTTGTGCACTTACTCGTTAAATTCCACAATAGGAACCATCGTCTCCCAGAACAGTGCATTTAAAACACTGCGTTTTTCTTTTTGAATTGAAAAAGCCTACTCTATTCACTACAGTACCTTATTATTAAATATAAGAAGAGCATATATAAGCCAATTAAGATATTATTCAAGATAATCTTAAGAATCCTGAAAAATACAGTCTACTCTTTTCACAGCCATCTCTACAATTGTGTATCATGAAGTATATGGTAGCAACCTTATACCCGCGTCTTTCAGGTAAAGTAGTCTCTAGGACAGCTACTGAGTTAGACAAAGGTAAGGAGACCTTTTAGAAACCCGTAATACGGAAAAAGAGCGAGACGAGTTTAAGTCCTTGACGGGTCGTGAGCTTCCTGGAAGCCCGGACTTGAGGATAGCGACCGAAGCAATACCTTAAGGATGAGGTAAGCAAATGCCGGGAATTTCTAGATACAGCACTAAAGGAATAGGACAATCCTGTTTAACATTCGAGGTCATCCACCTCATCCGATGAATGGCTTAGCAATAAGCAGGTTCGAAAATCACCTCATGATACAGAGTAGCATTAAGACCGTTTCGTATTGTAAATTCCCCGTACGTATGTACAATGCTTTTCTCTTCCTCTACTGTACACATGCTCTATAATGCCGCATGTAGGGCGTGCTCATGAGATTTTAGCAACCACCTAAGAGACTGGGTAATGGGAGCTCATTTATTGCGATTAGCGCTCGAAGTAGGTCCATTGGCCCTCAGCAGGCTTCTCCTCTAGATCCTCCCATCTGTAAGTCCGGTTAGCGAGGTCAGTCTCCCTCCAAGTGACCTGCTTGTAGATATAACTGGCGAGCACTTACACCTTGTTCTCGTACATGATATCAACGAGCCTCAGCTCGCTCTCAGCTACCTGTACCACTTCCTCGATCAAGCCGCCTCCGATCTTGTTCTCGATCTCTTCAATCCTGTTACCACCATTATTAGCAATCCATACTTCTCTACTCACATATCCACAAGAGATAACTAACTGGTCAGCAGTCAACTGCGGCTCATTCTCCCACTCGATCCTCTCCCCCGGATTATCAACCGGCTCGCGAAACAGCAACTCATGCTCCTGCCTCTCCTCAGCGCCCCTCAAGCCCTCCGCATTAGGACCCTCATCCCTCTCCCCATCCCACTCCTCCAGCCGCTCGTCCTTGGGCTCCGGATCGGCGCGGTACACGAACAAGCGGCCGCCGCTCTGCATCTGCAGGATAGCCGCGCGCTGTGCGGGGCGGTCCGCATCGGCCGCGACTTGGAACTCGCGGGGGTTGGCCTCGGCGATCTTGCGGGCCTTTGCTACCCACTCGGCGTAACCTGGGGGTTCGACGGCTTCGACGGTGGACAGGCGGTGTTTTGTTAGGGCCTCGACGGACTGGCGGTACAGCGAGGACTCGGGGAACTGCTGCAGCTTCTCGAGGGTGCGGGTGTACAGATACAGGAGCGTCGACCGCGGCGAGGGGTGCGTGTATAATCCCGTCAGGCCGGTCGGGGTGCCCGGTTCGAGGTAGCGCGCGGGCTTGACGGCCGCGAAGAGTCGGAGTGTCCGCCGCATTGTGGTGTTGGGTTTTGTGTCTGGGATGAGGATTACGAGATCGGTTCAAGCCAATTGAGAGACTTCCAATTCAAAGCTCGAAAACGAAGGGTCAAGGCTCGGATCACGTGATATTAGCTAAGCGGTGACGTATTGTAATATCCATGTATTGAATATGGAGTTACCCGCTATGGATGTCCCACTTCTTTAACTAAGGTACGTACCCCATCAGCTCCTTTCTCAGGTATCACATCTAAAGTCAATGGGACGTTTTGTCAGAATCTTAAAGTAAGACATCTCATATGAGTTTAAATCGAGGGGACAGATTACTCAAGATCTCGTCACTGCCGGATTCTAACTAAACTACGTATCGTGAAGAGTCCCAACTAGGTACCTACCTAAATAGATGACAGACCGTATACCTAGGTCAGCCAATATCTTGGACGTAACAAGTCTCGCTGGGACCAAAGCTTTTTGGTGCTATAATCTTGCGTCAGACACGGCTGATACATTTGTATCCAAGGCAAAGCCACAATGAGCTTGAAAGCCTGTACATGATGCTAGGGACGTGACCGCATATAAACTAGGACTTCGACTTCCACCCGCCTTGGCTTTTACAGTCTAGACCCGGGCATACGATAGTGCTTACCTAACTTCCTATATCCAATTACAGTCCTCGTGACGTTTTCGAAGAAGGACCTATAGGTAGGGACGGTACGGATTAGGTAGAAAAACATTTGTAATAGCCGCCAGATCCGTTGTCTAACGGCTGAACACAAACGTCGGCCTCATCATCTCGGCCATCTGACCTAGACACCACGGCTCTTGGAGAGCAAATAGTGAGCTTGTCTAACCAATAATACCGCATCAAATAGGCTTCTTCGAAGACTAAGAGGTCTGACATTAGTCCTTGGTATAAGATGCTTACCACCTGCTCCTATGTCATCGGGATAAGCTCGAGCTAATAGCCTGTGGTACATACTGGGATCTTGATATGATGGGATACGAAATGCCATAGTGGCGTTTGCCTAGAACAACAAAGAGCAATCGGGGCGGCATCTTCGCCCTGACGTATCGCATATTTATTATTCAGCTGTCGAGGCTACGGTTCCAGAAGCAAGCCTCACCGACAGAGTTATCCATAGATTTGCATGACTAGAGGAGGGAGCTCTGCGACCTGTAAGATCATTGGAGGCTAGTGTGTAATGAAGATCCCGTGTCTAAGCCTTCTCGTTCTGATCGGTGCAAATACAAATAGAAGATTCCCGCCCCCGTAATCTGCCTGCTATCCCTCAAATATATCGCCCTCCTTGCTTTTTTTCTGTCGAACGTAGTGATCTTATCCCCTCCAACATGTCTCAAACCGATCTCATTTTTGAGAAGTCAGGAAGCAGACTTTTAAAGCTCTGTGAGAAGCTTCATGATAAACATGACAAGCTCGGCGAAGAGCTTCCAGGACTAGCCCAGCTTCTAGAGGACATTGTCGACCCCGACACAGATGTGCCTCGGGAAGAGTCTGTTCGCAGACTATTGCAGGTTTTCTGGAAGTCAGCCACGGATGGAACCTACAGCGGCATTCTCGGACATTACTCGCCGAAGGAGAAGGATTTCATTCGAGCATTTGTCGAAGAGGAAAAGCCAGCAAAGGACCTTGGCCATGAATTCGACGACGTGGGCATATCCCTTGGCTCTCGTGAGGAGCTTCCTGTCCTAGAGGAAAACGAACATGGCGTTTCAATTTTCTCTTCAGACTACCACTCGCATCACAGTGGAAAGCTTTTCTCCACCATATCCAAGAAAATCAAGAGCTTCAAGGAACACATAGAGCATGCGACTCTCTACAATGACAAGTCTAAGAAGGTGAAGATTGCAGTTTATATGGATGAGAAGTTTCAGAACTGGGGTCTTACTGTTAAAAATACTCCCGGCCTTACGTTCGTCCCAAGCACTTCCTGGGGTATCCGACAAATTATCAAGTATGCAAAGGCTCGTAATCTGAAAGTCCGAGCTTCCGGGTATCGCCATTCATGGTCGCCAATTTTTAGCGATGACGGCCAGATTGTCATTTCGACTCTAGCCCTGTACCAATCTACGGTGCTCCCAAACCTCGAATCCTTACCAGGCTCGCAATTTTTCGTCCGCGGTACGGAACTCAACAGCATTGACTTCGTCGGGGAGCCGAAAAAGGGGCAGAAGAGACTCGTTCGAGTAGGCACTGCAGTCACCAACCAGATGTTTAGAAGATGGTGCAACAAGCAGAAGCTAGACGCGGCATCAACACTCCCCCTAAACGTTATTATGGTAGAGATCACCTTCGGCGGATCTAACGCGCCGATTTGCCATGGTGCTGGTCGAAGACATCCAACCCTTAGCGATCTGGTACACGCCATCGAGTATGTGGATGCGAATGGTAACTTGCAAACCATCAGCAAAGACCAGGACCCCAAGTTCATGTCTGTAGCCAGTGGCTGTTTTGGGCTTCTAGGAATCGTCACCCACATCACCCTCGAGCTAGATCCAATGACTTATACAGCAATGGTCCCTCGCAAGATCCCAGTCATGCAAGCCATTCCACCCCCTCCCGGACTACCTGACGGGGATATTCCGGAACCCCTTCGCATCAATATGTCGCCTCAAGAGCGCGCCGAAGCTCAAGCAAACTTCGAAAAGCAAGCAGCTGATGCCTTCTACGCTGAATGGTTTTGGTTCCCTTACACAAGCAAAGTGTGGGTTAATTGCTGGGACAACACCGAAGATGGCCAAGGCGCTGAGGAGTATCCAAGCAAGGCTGAAGTATTTGTCCAATGGGCCGAGACGGTTGCCATCCAGGTCATCCAGGAATCCGAAGCCTTTTTCAAGCTGCAAAATCTATTCCCCTGGGCACAAGCTACGTTGATATCAAAGCTCGGTCTGTACGCCATGCCGGATATCACCGACCCAAAGGACACAATCAAGACGAATCTACCAGATGCACTGCACTTCCGCAGAGCCATTCAGAACGTCCGGGTCAGAGACATAGAACTCGAAATTCCGCTACAGCCAAAGGTCGGCAGCTTAAAGGATGCAAAGCCGGATGACCAGATCGACTGGTCGCTCGTCCAAAAAGCGTGGTGGGATGCCATCCTAGCGGCCTACATACACAAAGATACATGCCCGCAGCGCATGCCTCTTGAGATGCGTATTACGGGACCTTCAAACGTGACAATGGCGCCTTTCCGTGGACATAAACTCGGGACATGCTCAATTGAAGTTCTGACACTGCAGAACATGGAAGCAGAGTGGACTCCTTATGCCCAGTACGTGCTTGATAAATGGATGGAGCTAAAGGATAATCAAGGGCAATATCTAGAAACGCGGCCGCATTGGGCCAAGGAATGGTCCACCATGACTGTCCGTGGCCGGCCGATGCTTGAGTACATCAAGGACTCATATCGCAACGCCATTGTTGAATTCCGGGAGACGATGGGCCAAATCGCGGCAAAGCAGGGGTGGGATGTAAAAGAAGCGCAGCGACGTTTCAGCAACGAACTTTTCGACGAGATATTCTTCACAAGGAAATAAAGAGATGTATATTGGCTAGATATTTTTTTCAAGAAGTCAAATATCTGAAGTTGATAGAAAAGATCGCTCAACGGTATTAGGAAAGGTCCTAATTACGGTACCACCATCTACAGTGCCTCGCACCTTCCACTTTGGTGTACCTTCCTACAGTGTGTCCATACATGGGGACACGCACTGACCTAAAGTAAT
The DNA here is from genome assembly GCA_023628415.1 of Hypoxylon sp. PDH2405. NCBI lineage: Eukaryota > Fungi > Ascomycota > Sordariomycetes > Xylariales > Hypoxylaceae > Hypoxylon > Hypoxylon sp. PDH2405. Next base: position 233,751 of record JAMAKT010000004.1, on the reverse strand, counting down.
ATTTTGCCCTGCACCGACCCCTTCCAAGTGGGGCGAATTCTGCCACCTTACTGATTGCAGCGCCCCTCACCGCCCTAGGAATTCCTATAAATACCGAGCTTCCCTCCCTCCATTCTATTCCTCTTTTCCTTTTCTTCTTCATACTTACCTTGTCCAGAAAGCCGTTGCTCAAGAATAACGGCTTTCAAGGGGGGAAGCCTGCATTGCACATCGCGGAGTTTCCCCTCTTCTATTATCCTTCGTGGATCGTAGTGGGCGCAATTTTTGCTGTCTTTATTTTTTTCGTTGTGACCGGTGCCTTGATTGCATCGCCATGAGGAAGAATGACATTAAGTGAATCTTGAGATTGCACCAGCGTCCAATTTGACGCGTACGACCTAGAGCTGTAGTATTGCCATGATCTATGAATTAGAATCTGAATTTGCTGTTATCCTTCTTACCAACTCGTACGTTTCAGTATTCTGTGCTGTTGTTGAAGTTATCACCATTTACGATGTCGTGAGACCTTGAATGTTGCTCAAGCGTCACTTGGTATCCAAGACTTTTTGGTATTAGGCGAGATCCCACAAGCCAGAGCATTCGCCTAGGGAGAGTAACAAACTGTAGATCGGCCTTCTCTAGGATTGCTCAGAAGACCTTGATCTCGGCGCGATCTTGGTGGCTTCGGTTACATTTACTTGCCAAGGCAGCAGCATACTTCATAGCATGATAGACAACACTTAATTCTCACAGCATCAATTCGCTTGCATAGAAAGTAATAAATCTTAGTTGCAAAATGGTGTCAATTGGTGGATCTCCCAAACAGAGCTGGAAAATGAAGCACTTGGAGTAACAAAGTGCGCCAAGAGAAATCCTTCAAGGACCTTACTTCCGTCTATATCACACTCGTTCGAACACGCAACGTGCCAGATCAGGTGGCGCAAAGAGAAAGAGAAATGGAATCCTGACAACTCCGTTGCCGTTCTCGCAGGCCCTAACGATTGTCCGTAATCCCGCCTAGGTGCAAAGCCCTACGATGGAAGTGTCGTGTTGCATTCAAGGGTATCGAGGATATCAATCATCTAAGAAGCGCTCTCGCGGCTCTTGCGGTAGTTGGCCTGTAGTGACACGTTAGCCTCTAGGAAAAGTAAATGATAGTAAATCTCGCTTCGACTGACCTCCTGCTCGACCTGGAGACCCTCGATGACGGGGGCAAGCTCGCTCAAGATCTCAGCGGCCTTCTTGTGGTACTCAACCTGAGCAGCAACGAGCTCTGCGAGGTTGCGGAGAGGCTCGGGAGTATCCAAGACCTAGGATTCAATATTAGCTCAGAGAGTAACGATAGTAAAATCTAGAATATAGCATACGTTCTTCATAACACCCACGGCCTCCTCAGTCTGGGTGACGAATTCGTCCTCGGCCTTCTCAATCTCCTCCTGAGCCTCAGGGCTCAGCTCATCGGTGCCGTGGTGATCATCGCGGGGAGATGCGGCACCAATCTTCCAGGTGGTTCCCTTGGCGCGAGACTTAACCGAGTCGAGCGTCAGGCGCGCCTTCTCAACGTTCTTTCGCGCACGGGTCGCGAACATTAGGTTGGTATTCAGGGTGGTGTTCCAGCCAGCCAGATATCGGCTCTGAATCTGGGCGTCCTGCGCAAGGCGGGCCTCGCCAAGTCGTTCACTAGCCAGCGCATACTTCTCGAGGGCGGTCGCAAGGGGGTCTTCGCCGGCGCCGGTGTGTTGCTGGTGTAGGAGCTGGGAGCTAGCCAAGCTGGCACGCGCAATAGCATGGGAGAACGTCTTCGGTTGCGGCTTCGCAGTAGGGGGTGCGGTCAAGGCAGCTTGGGCCTCAGCGGGAGTAGTGGCAGCAGAGAGGAGCTGAACCTTCTCGCTGACGGTTCGGCCAAGGTCCGAGAAGCTCTCCTTGATGTTGGCGGGGTAGTCGTAGGCTTCATGAGAATATTGCGAGCTATGATAAGATCAAGTACATCAGCTAATCGTTCGTGTGTCGCGCAAAAAATGCACTCACGTCACCGCCAGCATCTTCTGGTGGACCTGCTTGAGGGCATCGACTCGCTTCTCAAGGTCGATATAATCGGGTGGGAGCTGAGTCTATAGATGTATACCATTAGCGATGTCTTCAGCAGTTACACTATCAAAACTCTACCTTATCCTCGGCCTGGCCAAGCTGCTCCTTAGTGTACTGAAACGTACGGGAGGCAAATGGGGTAATCTGCTGGCCAATAGAGCTACCATATCGTCAGCATCTAGCTCGCAGTAGCAAATATTTCCACAGCGGGGTTGAAGATTTAGTGTACCTCAAGCTGCTCCCGATAGCCTTGAAATTATCCATGGTGTCGGTTATTTGATGACAGGAAAAATGTGGAATCGGGTCTCAGTAGAAAATGGTGTTGAAGTTCAACCCGCAAAGAAACATGCAGTTTACAGTTTGGCTGCTTCCTTTAGGGGGGAAGACAGTGCAACTGCCTATTAGCGTAACAACTAACTCCATGTTGTACCTTGCTAAGTTTCGTTGACACGTGAGCTTGCTACGTACACCCCCAGCTTACCTAAGCCTAAATGTACACAGGTATCTCCAGGTATGCCGTCCAAGTGTTCTACCATTATTTCTAGCAACTATTCGTTACTATATTCCACCTCAATAATATTACTCGTCGTAACGAAGTAGAACGCGAGAAAGATCCGGCAATGCCGTCGAGCTCGATGTTGCCCAACGAGTCAGTCCTCTCCTTAGGTATTATCTACTTGCACCCGCGACGCCGACAAAATAGGTACCACATGCAGCCAGATGACGTGCAGGTATATTTTATACTTCGATCTCCGATATACAAGAGCCTCATAATCTCATGTTATCGCATCATTCATACATAATGTAACTATAAAACATACTAATCTCTTGACTCCAAGAGCTTGGTATCAAATACAACATGTTGACGATAGGTTAGGTATCTAGCGGTTATCCTCCATCCGCAAAAGTATACAAGAATGATATAACAACGCTTCGTGCGCGTCAGACCGCGTCTACATGGATAATTAAAGAAATATCCATTGTTCCTACAGACGCGTATGTAACCTGCTGCATCCATCTTGAACGCCGTCTATCATGCAACAACTCATAAATTACCTCCTATTATGTAATACGCCCACCGAAGCCAGCTTCTAAATGTGATGCTTTTTCATTTCGAAAATTCCCCTTACTTAGGTGTGCTTGGCCTATGAGATCTATTCCGCCCGGAGTCTGACCTGTCTATCTCGGTCTCATCGCCGTCACGCGTAGGGGCACGCACTGGGCTCCCTCGTCCAAGCGGGCTTCTTCCCGCCCTATTGCGATGTTGATGATGTCCTCCGGATACGCCAAGATTTTGCCTTGGACTTGAGGAAGGTTCTTGGTGATTCAGCAGCGTTGACCTAGGACCAGGCGAAGGGGCGCGGGAAGACAGCGATTCTGGGCTGCTCTCATTGCTATCGTCTCTATATCGTTCCTGTCGGGGAACTACTGACGCCTTCGTATCGCTCCCTTCCCAACCACCTTTTGCGAGTTCCACATCCGTGAACTCATATACTTGACCTCGTGGGGGGATGGCGTACTTTTTAGATTTCTCGACGAACTGATTATACTGGTTGGCTTGTGCCATCTCGTACTTCTTCCGGTCTTCCTCTCCCATGATGCTTTCAACACGCCTGGGGAAGTAGACTGAGTTGTTTCCAGAGGTCAGGAAACTATCCACCGAGTCGCGGTTATGGAGAGCGTAGCGCGGAGTAGGACCGTCGTATGACGGGGATTCGTTACCCGTGTAGAAGCTGTACGTGGATTCCTCGGGATACGCGTAGAAACCATCTGCTTTCTTCTCGGGGGCAGCAAATTTACCTTCGACCTTCTCGGGAGGTAAGACCTTGCTCTTCGTTCTTTGGATTTTGACAACCTCCTTTCCTTTATTTTTCTGTCTTTGTACTTCAGCTGCCGGGATAAATGTCTCCGGAACAACGTTGAGCTCGTCTCCTGTTTTCTCAGCTTGTTCGACAGCTTGCTGCGGGGTTGTATCCGCATCAGCGGTTGCAGCGTCGGCGCGTGGTCCACCCCAGGTTCTTTGGCCGGCAGTGAAGATGCCATATACCATATAATACCAGTTGAAAAAGGGGTTTAGGACGAACATTACCGGATAAAGCCAGACCTTGTATCGTTTTAACTTAAAGCCAAAGTATATCATCATCAGCCAATTCAGACCAAGCGAGATGGCAATGAATCCAACGGGAAGTTGCTCGATTCTCATAGTTGTCGTCATTATCGAGAGCATCATGATGAAGAAGAGCAACGCCGTCGTTCGTATCGTGTTTTGCATAAATCGCACCACAAGCAGGATAGGGTATCGCTTCCAAAGGCGCCAATCAGTCAACATGCAGACCTCATTCGTGATGAACCCGAGAAACCATCTTCGCCGTTGCTTAATCAGCGACTGGACAGTCTGCACTGCTTCCGTTTTGCAAAATGCCGAAGTACACATCTGGATTTGATACCGTTTCTTCGCACCAATCATGAAGAGATGCGTAAGCCATCGATCTTCGCCCAAATGGCCCTTCGCGAAATCGAATAGATCCTCACACTGCTCAGCTTTATCGGCAAAGTAGTATTTGGCCATTCTTCGGAATGCTGAGAAGCGCAGCATAGTTAAAGCACCGGGCAAACAGGTGACGGCACCACATCCAGACTCCACAGTTCTTTCGAACAGCTGGCCGTGGATATACTCCATATCTTGGAGTAGTGTGATAACACTGTGTTTCCTGGTCGTTGACGTGATGACACCCGTCATCGCTAACATGTCCCTGCTGTTCCCAGGGCTAAGCTCCATATCGTAGACAAAATTTTGCAAGCAGACTCTATCTAGAATACAATCCGAGTCAATGAAGAGAATAAAGAGATTGTCGTTTCTCTTCAGATACTCCTTGTAGACTTTGTCTATGAGCTTGAAGGTCGCCTTCTGGCAGTGGCGTTTCCCTCCGTGAGGAAACCGGGAGACCGTAATGCGAGCCGCTCGGTAAGTAACGTCGATACTCTTAGGATACGACTCGAGCGTCAAAGGAACACCGAGTTTCTCAATCGTGTTGAGGTACAATTCGTCCTCTTGGTCTCCATCAAATGAGAGGAATACGTGGATGCATGAAGGAGGATAATCGCAGTCCACGACTGAGTTAATAGCTGTGACGAGGACTTCGGGCTCTTCCTTGTAGCAGGGCATCACAATGACTACCTTTGGCGCGGAAACTTCGTCCAATACTTCTTTGACACGTTTCGTCCTCCCAAGCTGGTGAGTAACAAGCTGGTAAACGCAGAAAAGCCATGGAACAGTCAGAAGTCCCGCAAAACTCCAGAAAGCAAACCATTGGAGAATGTCGACCATATTAGGAGGCCAGTACTGTGCAATCTCGCTAGGCAGAGGTAGAGTAACGATCATAATGGGCAAAAAGACAAATCTATATTGCTGTCAGCAATGCTTAAGTTAGGAGTCTTGGTGACGCACCTAAGCCCACTGAAGAGGACACCGATGATAACCGCTAGCACTCTAATCGTCCAATGCTCTGCCTTCTGAAAGACCTTGACAAGGCAGTACAAAAACGCAGCTAGCCATAAGAACCATTCAAGGAGGGCCGCTAACATAACTACGCCTACGATGGCTGTATAAACGATCTGCGAGGAGGTACCATGGTTAGGACGTGGATTAAGAGAAGGGTAATAGCTCATTAGCCTCGATAGCCTCTTACCTCATGGACCGGCCATGTCGTTGTGATATTCCGTGCCATATTCCAACGACTTCAGTTGTGCCAGAAAACTCCGGCTAAAGGATGAGTGAAGCTGGACGAATTTGACGAGATGAAAGAAATCTCGTTAGTGCAAGTTTCCAGGCTCGGGTAGTGCTTTGGAATGACCCGCTTCTCATGCAAGCATCGTAGAGACTTTAAAAGGGCTGAGCGGTGACAGGCTGTTCTTGTTACACAGAGATGTTTATTTGCGGTTACCCGCAGCTAGACGCAAGGGGATCCCTCGTTTCTAGCTGTGTGGGTTCGGAGAATAAACAATGCCGGTCCGTGTTCAAAGTCTTCCCACAGAGCGACGGATGTGGTGTGCAATGGTTGGTTGTAGCAGTTGTTATATCTTGAAAACCCGGAATAGGGAGGTGACGTTGAGTATTGCTAGCCGAGCCAAACTGACGAGGTGTTGATCTCGAAAAGCAAGGCGAGAATGCCACGACGGTTCGTATCCGATAAAACTAAACTCCAGAGCGTGTAACAGCCGTTCAGGCTGGTGCCTTGCCTCCTCGCTATTTACGAGGTCTTGTCTAATATCGGAGCTCGTTTCTCAGATCCGAACAATATCTTGGCAAGCCGGGTGCAACAGAACAACACTATGTTGACAACAAGCCCATCGTATAGGAGAAACTGCCCAATATCGTTCTATGAGAGTTGAAGTATAGAACAGGGGAACGTTGAGTCAGCTAGATGAATGAAGGACTGGCAGCAAGGTAGCTGAATGAATGAATGAATATAGTTGCAGTTCTCAGTAACGGTTCCGAGCTGGGTAGCCAAAGATCTCCGGGCGTTCAGGCAGACCAAATAGATGAGTGAGCACTCAAGCTGAGCAAAGAAGACGGACAGCTGTGGCTGCGAGGTTAGTGAGCTCTATGTATATTAGTCGGATTGGTGCTGGAGATCTGGACTCGTTGCTTGGCGGCTGGATGCAACGCCTGTTGGTCAGCGGGACCTGCAGGCGGATTGCATCTATGGGAACCCTACCCCTGGTGTGATCGGTGGTCTGGTATTCTTGGACTCACATGGTACTATACGGAAGACGGCACTGGATCTCACAGGGGGTTAAGCTGGCCAGAAGGCCACTTCGTGCGACAACTAATAAGCATAGACGGGTCAGTGTACAGGAATGCGATGATGAACGTCCGATTCCTGGGCTCTATAAAGTTGACAAGTCGGGCGCTCCCATCGCAGGCCACGTCGGCCGCAACTAGGGAGCACACAAAGTTGTGATGGAACGCGTCTAGAAAGCCGAGTTGGGGACAGGGATATAGACGTCTTACCGCCATGCCCATGCACGGCAGATGGATTTGACTCTAGGTCTGTTTTGTATTCCGACCAAGATAGATTATTTACGTAACCTTATGGCACGAGAGGCACTTAGCAGGTTTCAATCTGACAGATGGGGTCTGTGGACAAGGCTGGGTTTAGCTATAGGGAGACGGAACTTGAGTAGGCACGGCCTGGTAAGAACAAACTTTAAAAAAGGTGTATACATCAACTGAAACCATCAGCCCATCAGTTTAGGTAACTACCTCATATGTACATCATGTCACTTACATGTATTCAACTCATCTTATTAAACTGGAAGTTGGGGGGTATAGATATGTGGCTATACCTTCAACTACATGGTCTCGACATTGATGCAGCTATACGGTATTCGCAACGGCCTTGCGTCGAGGCGGGGGAAGGGTAAAAGGAAAGAAACACGCAAAAAACAATAATATAGGTACCAAATGCACTTGTCTAGGAAGCATCCAATCAGTCGAATGGGCCTGACTGCGTGGCATGTCTGCCAATAAGTGGATTGAAGATGCACTCTTTCATTTTAGCCAGTACAGTCCTGGTCCATCGATGTCCATCGATCTTGCTTGGTACCGGGCCGTTTGGGAAGCAATTAATATTCCGTTTTCTTTCCCCTTCTCTTTTTATAATGCTGTTAATAGAGTTCAGGCCGTCTCTGCCGTGAGGCGATCCGATGTATTTTTCACATTGAATTCAATTACCCGACTGATGGGTTAGGGTGGACCGATGAGGTCCAGCATGTATGTAGTGAGCCGTGAGAGGGTGACACGACGAAGTGTTGGGAGAGAGCTGGACTGCTGAATCTAATACGAGTGTCGTACGAACACCGGATTGAATATTCCGGAATTATCAAGCCACAGAGTAGTATATTCTGACCTGCATTTACGCACATGATCCATTGCTGCACAGGCAGTCTAGCTACCTTGGACGGATGCATTGGGCTCGACCTAAATGGTAAAAAATCTCTAGAGATTGGTTAAATCCACCCATCTAGTTTATATTTGGACGAAAGGGAGTTGTCGTAACCAATACACCGGTTCAAAGCTGAGAGAGGAAGTGGAAAGAAGCTGTCGATCATAGCGCTAAAACAGATGGTTTAACGTCACAAGCGGCTCAAAAAGAAACGGCATCCATGGATGGTGGAAGGGAAGCGCGCTAAAGAGGGGAGATCTAAGCGAGTGATCAAATATCTCGCTGCAAGTCTCGCTGCAAGGGTGGATTTGACTTGCCACGTTACCTGCCGCCGCCCAGACCCCGCCAGGTACGATTAGGAAGATATTATTATATGGAAGCGCCTTAGTGTGGCAGACCTGCCAGTGAATGCCACTGGCTTAACAGACTGTCTGTGTGGAACCAGATGGGTTGGATGGCAATGACTTTCGCCGGCGGCATTGTGGGGGCGGCTCGATCCACGATATGTGACAAAACTGCTGAAGGCTAACTCTAAGTTCTCTCCACCTTTCTCTTCGCATTCCGTTGCCTGGATCTCTCCTAGAGTTTCATCGAAGATCCATGCGCATACATACACGTAAGCTGTAATATGTATGTTCGTTCCACGAGAAAAAAAAAATCAATTAATTTCCATAAGGTAGTAGTCGCGAAGGGGAAAAAAAAAAGTCTCGCCAATATAAAATTTTCTGGGGAGCATGGCACGGAATCTCAGTGGTTAATTGCATCCATCACTGCCAGATCCTAGTACAGCTTCGACCAACCGACATCAACCGTTTTATCCGGATGCCGCCGAACGGATCTCAAGCTGTCGGCCTCGTCAAATGTCCAATATGTGACTAACGGAAACTACCTAGTTTTGTAGGGCAATATGGAACTACTGTATTTACTTGTACGAGCGAGTCTATTAAATACGGCATCCCACTATTTGCGATTTATGTATCTAAGTTCGTGATCGCGTTGTCCCGAGAGCGTGGACCCCCTATGGCCGGGAGTTACTTACCAATACATCTATACATCACAAAACTCGTCACGGCCCTCGGTTTGGGGTCTAATGCCATATAAAAAACAACGGAATCAAAAGTACCCCAGATGGTGGATACAGGATGACGAGGCCTTGCTTGAAACCCGAACAGGCAAATTTAAACTTCTAGAATGCCTATCGTCAAAGCACAAACAATGAGAAGGAAAAAAGCGCCGTTGTTGGCTTAGATAACATGACCGATGCGCCAAGAAAAAAAGTGACACATTCTACAGCAATTTAGAGCTGACCGTGCAACGTCAAAATGAGATTCCCGAATCTCTCCGGTGAAGATCAGAATACCGGGGGAAAAATTAAAAAATAAAAAGAAATATACTCTCATGACGTGCTATGGCGCACGTTTGTCGTTCCAATGGCTCTTCCAGGTGCGGTCCTTTTCGTCTTCTGAACCATCGATTTCGGGATGCAAGTGCTTGCATCGCCAAGCCAAGAAATACGAGCTACGACGAGGACGGGTCGGGAATGGCTTCATGCTGTACAACTCCATAATACGACGGGGGCTGAACCACTGACGTCCCTGAACAGCCTTGATGTTTGTTTGCTGATGGACCTAGTCAACAAACTGGCCCACCAGATTTACTTATAAAAAAAAGCTTCCAGATGATACCAGAGTACAATGGATTTCCCTTGCATATCGCGCTCCCACCTTGCAAACTAATATGACATGTTAGTTTGGAAGGATGAATGATGGCGCGGTTTGATCCTTGAAAACCTTTAATTTCTTGAGATAAATTCTAAAATCGTACTTGAAGGAATGTCTAAAATGAGACAGGACTCAAGCAGCCTACTTGGAACAGCGACAAAACTACCTAATCACTGCTGGTTACGCACATATTGCACCAACAAATCCTAAGACGAGGAGTATTCGCATTAATCACTAGGTACCTCTTGAAGTCCACAAGAGTAAAACACACCACTTACGGACGTCAATAACATGATTAGGTAGTTAGGTAGGAAGCAAACGAGTGACTTCAGCTATGAAGCTATGTATGAAGAATAAAGCGCAACGCAACTATGAGCGTCTTCCAAAAACAATCTGCAAGCGTCGGTTCGTCAGTTTATAAACAGACTTAGACCACCCTGTGATGATCGCCTGCGAGACGAGGTAAGGCGGTAGAATCTAATTAGTTCCACACCAAAAAAATGGTTCATTAGGAACAACCACGGAACCAGCAGCAACGACTACTTCTCGGCCCTATCTTGGCCCCGGAACCCCGAGTTCTCGAGTTACCTCCCCCTTTCGTCGGCCTTCCCACCCCAAGGCAGCTCCGATGTATCAGCTTCACCAACGTTAACTGCTTTCGCACGGCAGGGGCCGAAACTATGAGGTTAGCACGGCGCGAGGTCATGGAACGAACTCCTGCCTCAGGCCTCCCTGTGTCGAGGAATATGCTATGCTCCCACTAAAGGTCGCAGCTTCCGCATGAGACATGATGCGTAATCAGGAGAGGTCGAATTTCTCCACTGCAATGCTCAAATGAGTAGTGTATTATGCGTTTCGGTCGATCAAGAACGAATGTCAAGTCCTAAACTCGTAAATGTGGTCGTGTTTGTCAGCGATTATCCCTGAGTATGCTGAAAAGTCTCAATGTTTTCCACGGCCTCGCCGACTGTGTCGGTAAGATCGAGTAAACGTAGGGGGCGCATGACGCTTGTTCACATTGCCCCCATCCACTCGGTTTGGGGCATATCCGCCTTTATCATCGCCTTTGGTAGGCGAGCCCTCGGTGTCAGGGATCTTCTGTGTTGCCGTATTCTGGCTTTGCTGGGATTTATCATACCAATCAACGTCACTGAGTTGTAACCTGCGGACTCGCTGTCCGCCCCGCTCTTTGCTAGACTTATCAGAACGGTTAGGGTGGTAAGAAGATTTCTCGTGACCTGAATGATTGCAGTTGTGAACATTCATGTTCGGTTGAAGTAGGGTTATTTGGGAATCACCATCTGGGTCTTCACTCTCGCGAAGGTCGTAATTGAGCACCAGGTTCTTGATACGCTGCTGCTCCTCTCTTTCTGCCTGTTGTTGCGTCTTCATAGCAACCGCGAAGGTCGAATCTGAAGGAAGCGCGACAGTTCGCGTCTACATACGTTAGTAACGTTAAAAAACCACGAATTTACTCAGGAAGACCTACCTGTTGTCGGTTGCCTTTCTTGGTTAGAAGTGAGAAAGCCATTGTACTGGGCGCGGTCTCGCCATTGGTACTCTCAGTGTTTGCTGAAGAGACATCACGAGTCTTAGGTCGGACAGGTAATGGAACATCAAAGAGCGGTTTACGGTCGAACTTCCGGGATTCTAGACTTTCAGCCATCATTTTCGCATACTCACGCTCGAAATCTGCTTCGTCTTCGGGATCAATCTCTTCCGCCTTCCGGGTAACGACTATTGCTTCCTCCTCCGAATCGAAATCTCGAGGAGATTGTGGTTGGTTTTCGTTGTCCTGTCCAATTCCACGTATATTAGGCAATGTTCTTAAGTAGCAAAGCGAGTAATTAGGGGTTTTACCTCAGCATCGTCTTCCTCTCCTAATTCCGAATCTTCATCTCCGTCGGCCTCAGGAAGCACGATGTCCCCATCGCCATCGCCATCGCCGCCATCGTCGTCAGAAGAAGTACCACTAGAAGCCTCATCTTGATCTGCAGCTTTGTCCAGACCGGCATTTTTCTGGTCCTGGGCCACTGCAAGCTGAAATGCTTTTGCGGCTTCCTCCAAGGTGGTTGCTAATTTCCACTGCGGCCGGGTAAGGGAGAAGGTGTCTTGCACAATAAACTCAATGTCCATGGGGAGGGGTTGCTTTGTGTATATGTAGTACTATGAATTCGTCAACATGAGTCTGACGTTGATGATTCTCGATTAAACAAACCTGGAGGAATGAAAGGAAGTAGTCGAGCTTCTTCCCTGCGGCGCCTCGGTTAAAGAACATGCCGCAGGTCTCGAGCATCGTAGCTACAAGGCGAATTCGGAAGTAATCATCAGGTAAGTCGAATGGGTTGATGCGACCGGGAACGGGTGGCCCACCTAAGCTAGATTAGTTCGTTCTCTAAGAAAATCACCTACATTGAAATGTCCAACTTACCGTAGCCGAATAGCATAATCTTGTACATGGTATCGAAGATTACAGGATGTTCTAGCATCCGGTAATTATAGAGCTCGCCTAAGTACTTGACTTCGGCAATACGTCTCTGATTAAACCTGAAATCATTCTGCTCCAGTCCAATTATTACTGATTCGATGACGTTGTCGATCACCGTAACAGTAAAGTCTGGATGGTAACGGTAGATAGCACTGAGTAGGATAGCAAGAATATGAATGCTGCCGTACTTGACCTTAGCCGGTCTAGAGAAAACCTTCGTAAGAATAGCTACTACCTATTACACGGATTAGTATACGGTTCCACAAAGCATCTGACATTGCTTGTTTACCTCAGATTCTTCCCAGTGAAGTCGGCGAATCTGCTTAAGAACCTTCGTATAGTTGCGTTTTGTCAAATCGACGTAAATTAGCTTGCGAATGAAAAGCTCGGTGGGAGTTCGTTCCTTCTGCTGGATTGATGCCCTCTCCGGCGGATCGACGTAGTATATCGCGTTTTCAATGAGCATACGCTCCGGCTGGCCGATATGCTGTACGGACTTCTTGCGCTGAAGTGTTTCCAGGAAGGTTGCCATGCGAGGTGACGTATCGGCATTACGGAGTAGATATTTGCCACAATTCTCTAGAAGGTTACAGATGATCTCGATGTTCATCCGAGAGAAATCGTCAAGGCTGACTTTCAAGCAATGAAAAACGACATGTTCAGGAACGATGCCGAACTTGGTGAGCTCGGCAAGGTATCTGATATTGCTTAGTCGCACCTGACCAAGAAAATCCTTCTCCTTGCGTCGCTGGAGACTGCGAAATTCCGCATCAAGATAGTCCACTACGCCTTTGGTGACATCTGGCATGTATCGTCCGAGTGTAGCTACGAGGCGAGACCAGAATGGCAAGAGATCGGTACGGCCCTTTGGTACTTCAGTGAGCGCCTTGATAAGCCGGTTTCTAGATGCCTTAGAGTTCAGGAAGCAGAAGTCGATGGCTACTTGATCAACTGCATCCTTGTTCGTAAGCTCCGGTAGTCGAGTCAGCAGAACGTCCACCTGCGCGCCAATTGTCTTGTTGGCAATGGCAGTTGACTGGTCGTCGTTGGCCTCGGTAGGCTTGGTAGCCTCTGTAGCCTCGATAGAATCGGCTCTCCTACCGACCTGCTCGTCGGTGTCGGCTTTCTTCTTCTTGCCATCCTCAAGCAGTATGCCAGGTACCTTGCCTTTCAGGTCCACTAGATTTTCGTAGAAGCGGCGCTCTTCCTCATCTTGCCAGATGCCTGCGCCCTCGCTCTGTCCGCGAAGGTACTCGCCAGTTTTGACTAGACCAATGGCTCCATTGGTAGTAGAGAAGCCATCTCCGGTTTCCTTAAGATCCGGCATCTCGGCACCAATCGCGTCGGCTATGACTTGCGCGTTACTGACTAGGCGTTCTTGGGCTTTCAGCTGTCGTTCAAAATTGGCCTGGCGATCCTCGAATACCTCTCCAGATTTGACGTATGCCTCCGAGTTTCTGCCTCGCTGAGCAACAATATTTTTTTGGTCACGCACGAGGTGTGCTTTGACATCCTCAAAATACCGTTTCAGGACGTTTCTGAATCGCTCTCGCAGCTCGGGACTAGCAAATGGGGGATCGTCAGAACCAGCACCGCTACCATCTTCCTGTCCATTGGGTCCTTCGGGGTTCTCATCCGAAGATTTCGTGACGCCATCTTCCTCGACAGTCTTTCGTCCCTCTGATCCGGCAGACTTGACCCCCAGAATATCCCACCCGAACGACTTCACAAAAATGACTAGAAGAGGTAAATTCACGTGCTCCCGGTCATGACCCAAAAGGTCCTTAAGTACCTCAAGCGGGAAAGGCTCGGCTCCTCCACCCTTCGTAGAGCTGGCCGACTTAATCTTCAACTCTGCATTCTTTCCGTTGGTACTGCGTGTCGCGTCGTCCGGTTTGACGTCATCGAGCGTTCGTAGGACACCCACAAGCCAGAGTTCCGTGATGACTCTCAAAAGAGCTCGTTGTCGGACGAGACGTTCCTTCTCTTCCTTCTCACGAACTTCAGGAGTTAAAGATTTAAGTAAACTCTTGTCCGGAGTGGCCATTCCCTTGCCAAGTAGCCATCCTAGATACTCCGTGAATTCTTCGGGTCCAAATCGTTGATGTAGCGCGCTGACGATCTCGATAGCTGCATCGATTTCTCCAGGGGTTTTGAGCTTGCTTAGTCCCTCATAGCAGGCTGAGATGATTTCGGAGAGATATTTGAGAAGGCTGAGAGTGCGTATCTCTTGTAGAAAGGTGTTCAAGGTCGCAGGGGTGATGGCGGTACGCAATCGCTTAATGAAGGCGGTGTTCTTCTTTAGGGAAGAGTCGAGAGACGGGCTAACGGGAAATATGTCTGTCTGTTTGTTAGTCGCCTTCCATACTATAGCATGATGGGATGGGAATCATACCCGGTTCGCCATTCCATGCGCGTTGGTTGAGCGATAGCAGCTCGCCTATAAGTCAAGTATCAGCAAAGTTAATCAGAACCAACGCGCGTTATATCTAGACTGACGTTTCCGTGAGCGGTCCATGTCGGACAGCCCTCGTGATGTTGAGGTTGCTTGCTGATCCAATTGCTACATTCGCCACGGTGGTAACCCTGCTAAGGGAGAAATCGCCCCCGGAAGCGGAAGCGACACGGCGTATCGGGCTCGGCGGGCATCGGTGGACAAAGTCAACTAGTCCGCCCTGCGAAAAAGAGTCAAAGCCAGGGCCAATCGAACTGCGAATCGGCAACTGATTGGGCAACTGATTGATCGCCGGTAGAAAAGTCGTCGGTAGGTGAAACGGAGTGAATAGGTTCTAAGGCGGGGATTTATTAAGTCGATGTGGTTTTGGTTTTTGGAGATGTTTACGTCGCGACGGCGAGAAGTTTAACGTCTAATGTCGAATGAAGGTGCCTCTGTGAATGATGTCGTTCGGGACTATCCAATGAAAGATCGGCAAGCTGCGCTTTCTTTAGGTTCCGCAAAAATCTCGGAGAATCAGTACCTCTTTTTTTTGTCAGTTTCTAGGCATGTAGGTTAAAAGAGTTAGGAGCGATTTGGCGGGGCACCATGCAGCGGGGGGGAATTTAACATCAAGTTTCCTAGGTTCAGCCTCGCAGGAAGCTACCCAGTGTTCATACAGTGACTCAGTACGCAGGCAAGAGACGCAGGAACGCACGGAGGTTTGTTGCACAGTTAGGGCTGTAAGTAAGTGCCCTATAGAGTTCTGAGGACCCCTGAATTACCGCCCACCATAGGGCTAAAACTTCTTATTGTAGTGAAAGAAACTACCTACAACATCCGCAATCCAACCTTTGAATTGTTGGAACTGATACTTGGCGAGATTTAATCGCCCAACCTCTAAGTATATGTATGCCTTGTCGACATAAGACTCGAAGACAGCCTTTTTGATTGCCACATTTACATTGTTAAGGATAGCTAATCAGAAGTCTTCGAACACTTATTAAATTCAAAACGCCTCTTTATTCAATTATCTATCCTTGATTCTATACAGGGAATCGTTACTTTGTCGCTTCGCAGATGACGGAATGGATCATGATAAAGGTTTCTCAAGTCATGACTCCATACCACCTGGGCAATTGGCTCTAGCCTCGCCATGGTGCCATGATTTAAAATTCTGTGAGTTTTATTAAATATGTATGCACTATTTTAATAAGCAGGTACGATTTAAGGAGCCGTCTATTTCTTTTCTGTCCACCTAGGCATGGGGCTAACTACCTACCTAGGTGGCTTGATGTTCTCTCCGAGTGGCCCAATTGGGATCATTTGAATAGATTCCTCAAGGGCATACTATAGAACACCAAAAGCCAAACATTCTCAACCTTCCATTTCATTTTATGCAGGCGCAAGCGTCAGCCAAGTTGACTCACGGGACTCCTTACCCAACACTTCCCCTTAAAAGTCCTACATATATCATATTGAACCATTGGCTCTCGTTATCACGCTATTGGCATCGACGTCACAGGACAGCCCGTTGTTGTCACATCTTGCCTCAAGTATCTCGGTATCCAAAAACTATGATGTACCTTATCTCTTTATTCTTAAGACTTCCTATTCCATATACGTTGTTAGACCATTTTAATGGGGCACAAAGTAAGGCGGCTAACCTAGTCGGTTCAAGTCTAGGCGATTTTCATATCTCCGGTGAATCCCTTATAGGGGTCTTCCTTATCAGTAGTCATGATTCGCTGTCATCGTCAGTCTTGAAAAGCAAACCAAATTACATCTGATAAGGGCCTAGACCCTGTCAGAGACGTTTGCTAAACACACCCGCGGGGGATTTCCTCAGGGCGGCTGTTGCATCTCCTCGCTTCAAACAATGCCTGACTGGATAAGTGGCTTGCTATTAGGGGCTAGGGTGCCTTGAGGCTCTCTTATTTGCAGCGCCTCGCCGTGTTTGAGCTCCTCTTTGCTCCCGTGCCTATATCATTACGGTATAAATGCTGTCACGGTTTCTAGTCGGATGGAGTCCAACGCGGTTCTCTGCATATCACTGCATTGCAACAGGCCGGGATTTCCTTTTTGCAGCCTTCTCGTAAGTTGGAGGCAAGAATTCTTGCACAACTGGTCGTCCCGGTGGACCTGTAGTCAGGTACATTCATCCACTATTACGGGTATTATATCTCAAAATGGAGATGTATATTTCGATGAGTGTGGTTACTTTGTAGGTAGGCATTTGATGCCACCCTTTATATTCAATTTCTTGTATCGACTCATTCTCTTTCGTCTGTCACTTATCTCGACTGGCTCAGATCTTCATGCCCCTTTCTTGAGGTCTTGATGCGCACGTTAGGAGTATTATCTTACATGCATGGTTGCATGCATTCTATAATCTACACCTACTTCTCTCTATTTCTCATTTGACTCCAACTACTCTTCATGTTGTACAATGGATGTTGTAAGCCCACCGATCGATCTCAAGCAGCAAGCCACCGCACAGCTGGATCGATATCCTCCCACACCACCTGCAACAGAGATTACGTCGAGAAGAGAATCAAGTACGAGCAGTGACTTAAATATTCCGAGGCCGACATGCAGTGTCGACGAATCGAATCCCGGGAGCTCTCGAGTGTACCCTCTCCCGCCGAAGAGCAACCCTGATAATAAGGTGTTAGTGGAGGATCTCAAGACTCCAGACAACCATGTTATCAGAGACCCTCGGTTAATCCGTCTAACAGGCCTCCATCCTTTCAATGTTGAAGCGCCACTAAGTGAGCTTTTCAACGAAGGCTTCTTGACAACGAAAGACCTCCACTATGTCCGCAACCACGGGGCAGTACCCAGAGTGGAGGATTCGGAGATGATGGATTGGGAATTTGCAATAGAGGGCATGGTCGAAAATCCCATCAAGATGAACCTGGCACAACTTCTTAGGGATTACGAGCAAGTGACGTACCCGATCACCCTCGTTTGCGCGGGTAACCGAAGGAAAGAACAAAACATCGTGAGAAAAACAAAAGGTTTCTCATGGGGCGCTGCAGGCTTGTCGACAGCCCTGTGGACTGGTGTCGTTATTGGTGATCTATTAAGAGCAGCGAGACCGAAGCGAGGAGCAAGATACGTTTGCTTCGAAGGCGCCGACAAATTACCAAACGGATACTACGGAACATCCGTAAAACTGAATTGGGCCATGGACCCTAACAGGGGAATCATGGTAGCTCATAGGATGAACGGCGAGGCACTCCCTCCTGACCATGGGAAACCTCTTCGGGTCGTCGTACCAGGACAGATCGGCGGTCGGAGTGTGAAATGGTTGAAGAGGATAATCGTCACGGCGCAACCCAGTGACAATTGGTATCATGTCTATGATAATAGAGTGTTGCCGACAATGATCACCCCAGAGATGAGTGCGGACTTGCCGGACACGTGGAAGGATGAACGCTATGCCATCTACGACCTTAATACAAACAGTGCCACTTGCTACCCGGCTCATAACGAAAGGTTGTCGCTGACTCAAGGCATTGAGAGCTATCGAGTTCGCGGCTATGCTTATGCGGGTGGTGGCAAAAGGGTAACTAGGGTCGAACTAACACTTGATAAGGGAAAATCTTGGACGCTGGCTAATATATCATACCCGGAGGACGAATATAGACTCGCTCCCGAAGGAGAAACGTTGTATGGTGGCCGGTTAGACATGTCTTGGAGGGAAAGCTGTTTCTGTTGGTGCTTCTGGGACCTGGATATCCCGGTGTCGCAGCTGCAAGCAGCAGATGACATCATGGTGCGAGCTATGGATGAAGCTATGATGGTACAGCCTCGAGACATGTACTGGAGCGTGTTAGGCATGATGAACAATCCATGGTTCCGAGTGGTTATCCATAAGGAGGCTCATGCATTACAATTTGAGCACCCAACACAACCTGCGTTAATACCCGGTGGATGGATGGAAAGGGTTAAGAAGGCTGGGGGAAATCTCTCTAACGGGTATTGGGGTGAGAAGCTATCGGGCCAAGAAGGGGGCGCTATCGAAGAGGAACCAACAAAAGAGGTGTGCATGATTAACAAGGAGATTAGACGGACAATTTCTCTTGAAGAATTAAAGAAGCATAGCGGCGAGACCGAGCCATGGTTTGTAGTCCATGGTGAGGTTTATGATGGGACTAAGTTTTTGGAAGGGCATCCCGGTGGAGCGGCTTCAATTTTCGGTGCTGCTGGCCAGGATGCTAGCGAAGAATTTCTTGCCATTCGTGAGTTCACACATTTTAAAATAATGCCTGACACTAATGTAAAACAGATAGCGAGAATGCGAAGGCAATGTTAGTAGACTACCACATAGGTTCTCTTGATAAAGCCTCACGAGTCGCCCTAGCCAACGGAGAATCAGAAAGCGCGAAGACTTCAGCGCCGAGACCAACATTCCTACAATCTAAAGCATGGACGAAGGCTATTCTATCTGCTAAGAAGAAAATCTCGGACGATACTAAAGTCTTCACCTTTGATCTCGAACACCCCGAGCAGACGTCGGGGCTCCCTGTGGGCCAACACTTAATGATGCGGTTACGTGATCCCGCCACGCGCGAAGCCATCATACGATCCTACACGCCTCTATCAGAAGCTAATGAGAAAGGGAAGATAGATGTGCTTGTTAAGATTTACTATGATACACCGGGAAAGAAAGGTGGCAAGATGACCCAGGCGCTTGACGCTCTCCCCATCGGCCACTTCGTTGACTTCAAAGGTCCTGTGGGTAAGTTCGAGTACCTGGGTCGAGGTCTATGCACTATATCCGGCCAACAGCGGAGGGTTAAGCGCTTCATCATGATTTGTGGTGGATCGGGAATTACGCCGATATTCCAGGTCCTCCGGGCCGTCTTGACAGATCGTGAGGACCCCACTTCTTGCCTGGTTATCGATGGTAACCGCGTTAAACAAGACATCCTCTGTAAGGAGGACCTCGACAACATGGCCATCGATAACGCCCATAGATGCCGGTTGTTGTACACGCTGAGTCAGCCCGAGCCATCGTGGACCGGCCTTAGGGGCCGAATGAACAAAGAGCTTCTTGAAAAAGAAGTCGGCACTTGCAAGAGTATTAACGGTGAGGACCTAGTGCTCATTTGCGGACCCGAACCGCTGGAGGAGACTGTCTATTCTATTTTAAAGACTTTGGGTTGGAAAGACGAAGATTTGCTCTTCTTCTAGTTACCTTGTAGCATACCTACTACTCCATCTGTATATGTTATACCTATTAGAAATCTCCTCGTGGAATATATCGGAGGACGAATGGATGTGATATGAGAGATGATTTTGATGGGTAGAGGAGAGCTAATTCTTTAGAGGAGTACATAGATGGCATTCTAAGATACATTAGGCACCCATGCTTCTATTTCGGAATAGGCGTACGG
Source organism: Hypoxylon sp. PDH2405 (assembly GCA_023628415.1). Classification (NCBI taxonomy): domain Eukaryota; kingdom Fungi; phylum Ascomycota; class Sordariomycetes; order Xylariales; family Hypoxylaceae; genus Hypoxylon; species Hypoxylon sp. PDH2405. Next base: position 213,688 of record JAMAKT010000004.1, on the reverse strand, counting down.
CTGACAATACCTAAGAGAACATAACTTGAAGTACTGTACGGATTGGATGTGCATCTAAGTGGCAGGCAGAGATGAGGTGGCTTCGGTAGTATAGTGATTTTGTGCACCGCATATAGACGAATCGTGCACCACCATCGAGAAGCATGCTTTCTCTAAGTCACCGAGTGACGAAGCCGTATTACCACAGCTTTAACCCCACGTCGCGTCCGTGGCACATCGACTTATGCGTGTCGCTCTAGGAACACGTAGAGGGGCGACAATCACGGGTTGAAATCCTGCTGTGGTGATATTGACCCCACTTTGCCTTATGCCATAGATGTGCCATCGATGTTGATCACCACAACTGCCACATCTCGAGAGGAGTTGGTTTGGAATAAAGATTCCCACATCTCAGAATCGTCGGCAATCAACTGCGATCGATGGCTGCACCGGGTTCGCGACACGGCTGGGTCATTCTAATGTTAACTAGTTCGATAATTAATCGACTCCATTTGGTTGGATGTTGAGATTCATAACTTGGAGAGATAGCCGCCATCGCGCATTTACAGCAAATGAATCCCGAATGTTAGGGATCCAATGAGATGTTTCATACAGTAAAGAAAATGAGTTTAAGCATTACCGGTATGGCGGTACCTCAGCACCTGCCTATATGTACATGTGCATACATGTAGCTTAGGTACGTACCGCCATTCCACACAGATACAACTGCGAGATTACGGAAAGTTTAACCTTGGTTTATCCAGATCCATAAATTAAACGTTCAAGTATGTACCATGTACATATTTTATGTACTACGGAGATACAATGGGAAACAATTCACATCGACATCTCGTCACTGCGCGCAGCCTCAGCTTTCCTCGAACCAACCCAACTACAACTTTCACAACACTCGGGTTTCTTTGTTCAGCCTGCGAGCTCTTCTCACCTTAGAAAAATTTGCCGGTAGACCGCTCTTCTCATTTCCAACCTAAGTTAGAAGAAAAAAATTAGGGTCCAACTTTGCATTCACGCAAGGCCAATTTAGAACCCCTCTGCACAACTCTTTTATCACAATCTCTTTCGCATTCCTTTCTTCTAATGGAGCCCAACAAACGCAGTCCGACACCAGAACATCCTACTCCGGAGGATCCTGATACGGCGGCTGCACGCAAGGAATTGAGGCAGACAGTTATTTCAGAGAAACCCAACTTATCTGCCATGTCTACCGTAGAGAAAGACTCCGCGCCCAATACTACTACGACTGGCGATAAGGCTTCTGGCAAGAGTACTACTCCCGATCGCGAGTCCGTTGAACGCCAGACCGACGATCTACGAGATCAAGTGTCATCCCCTAAGAAGAAGCGAGCACACGACGAGGTAGACGAGCCTAGAGACGCTGCTTCAGATTCAAATGGCGATGTCTCCCCGATTGGTGCGGATGCTGGCGCCGGTGCATCTCTCAGTCGAACCGACCGATCAGAACCCGAGAAGAAGCGTCCTCGAGATGTCTCAAGTGAATCCAAGGTGAACTCGGATGCGCTTAGTGTAAGAACGACGGGTTTACTTGTGTGTTTAAATAAGTCCGCCCTACTAATTATTTCTAGGTTCCGTCACATTCTAAGGGAAACTCTAAGACGGCTACCGCAAGCGACAAGTCAAGCACCGAGGAGCAGGCTGCGACCAAGGATACCAGTTCCGAGAAAGAGAAGACAGCCACAACATCTGCCTCAGCTTTCAGCAGCTCTGGGATTGCTGGGTTCGCGTCTCAGGCATCGCCCTTTCTACAAGCCGGTTCAAAGCCGTTATCTTCTTTTGCCAGTCCCTCCGGTTCACAGTCGCCGTTTGGTGCAGCCGCCGCTACAACGTCTACAACGTCTACAACTTCGTTGTTTGGTGGCAGTAGCCTATCCAACGGAGCTTCGCCCTTCGGCCAAGTAGGAGGTGCCACAAAGACGTTCGGAAGCAGTGCCTTTGGTGGAACATTTGGCAGCAAAATTGGCGGACCTACACTTACCAGCTTCGGCAAACCCGGTGAATCGTTTAAGAGCAATAAACCGGCTAAGCCATTTGGGGCACCTGCAAGTGAAGAGGAAGACAATGATGAAGACGGCAACTCTGCAGATGAAGCCGGAGCCGACAATGAAGAGCAGGAGGCTCAGGAAGAGAAGGCTGTCGCACCGGATGATAAGAAGAAGCCTAAGCTTCAGCGTGGTAGGTTATGAGATCTAGTCTTTAGATTTCGACTTAGTGCTAACATATCTTGTAGTGGCTGTTGACGATGGTGAAGCCGGCGAAACCACTATCTTGCAAGTTCGTGCGAAGATCTACCATCTGGACAAAGCCAATTCCGTATGGAAAGAGCGAGGCGCCGGAAACTTGAAGATCAATGTACCCATATCATGCGTCGAATTCGACGAAACCACCGGCTCACCTATTCCTGGAAGCTTCGATGCATCTGGTCTTGAGGAGGCCGAATCCAAGGTGGTCCGTTTGGTCATGCGGCAAGACTCGACTCACCGTGTCATTCTAAACACCGCGATCATTCCGGCTATGGAGTTCAAGGAAAAGTCTACCATCAAGGCCACCTGTGTGCTCTTCACTGCCATAGAAGATGGGGGCGCCGTAAGCATCCAGCTTAAGGTACTTCTTTTCTCTCGTATATTATCAAAGGTGATGCGACGCTAACTATTTTCTAGATGAATGCGGCTAATGCTAAGAGCTTCCTGAACGAAGTCGGAAAGGTCCAGCGTGAGCTTCAGTCGGTCTAGGATGCCGCTAAAACGAAGGCATCCCCTCCTAAGGATGCTGACATTACAACCATTAAACATAAGAATAAGGTAGACCTGAAGGCTAAGGAGAACATAAGCCAGATCCTTGACGACGCATCTAACACCCCAAATACCAGTGATGAGGTTGATGAAGACAACGAGAATATTACGATCCTCGTATGTGAGCAGGAGGTATCCACACATTGTTATCATTCTATCATGCCATCCCCTAAGGACGAGAGTAAGACGATGCTTAGGAGGGAAGCTTCCCACGATTCACCCTCATGGAGTGGTTCTTCGTTGGGATCTCCACCTAAAGCTTAAGGGCAACGAGAAGCCCCCATGACGCCGGCAGAGCGAAGTCTCCATCCCCTACACATAATGGCGTCTAGATGGATTGCTTGCATAAAATGCTACGTTTCATTTCGCAATGAATGAATGGTAAAGGAGTTTGGGCATCAAGCATTTTCAGGGAAGGCATTGGCACGGTGCTTGGAGGAACGCTCGCCCATAAGAGCATAGGTGGATGGTGGTAACAGGATTTTCGTTGGAGACAGTTCTGTGTTGGCGGAGGATACCATACCCTGAATCACAGCACCGTTTTGCTATACAAAAGCACGTTAGGGGAATATTTGCTTTGCGATGACCTGTATATGGCGTGCCGTCCTTTGACCAATGCTTCATTCTTCTAGAGACGGACTCGTGGCTCGAGTTGATACTCTTGTTACCGGTGGATACCAATAAATGCGTTTTATTTCCGAGTGGACGGCCTTTCATATTACATGCGATCTGTGTGTTCTTTATTGAATAATGTCTCTAATCCCTTGAATTTCTATTCCCTCCATGTTAATCAACTCGTCTATGATCTAGGCTGAGAAGTAGATGATCTAAGTAAATATGAAATAAATCCATGTAAAAATGTCCGTAGCTAGAATTCATCAATCATACCCACGATTGACTCCGTCGACATGTATTATCTAATCAGGGGTATCGGCAGGTCACGTGCCGGCGTCCGAATCTCGCGCCACCCTAAACCGCGACCGCGTGGCTTGACAAATGTACAATGTCAACCTGAAGAACGATGTCTTCTAACAACATTGGAGAGTGCCTGCGACTAAGCACTCTCGTACCCATGCACCTCGATTACAAGTGAGATGTCTACTCTTAAGGCTGCTACGGTGTCAAACAAGATCGTTAAGCGAAAAAGAAAGAGGCAAGATGCCGAAGACGATGCGGGAGGCGGTTCCTTGGAGGATGCGGAAGAAACTCCAGAAGGACTAGACGCCACGAAGTCTGGGAAGCGCGTGTCTTCCCAGCGCAAAAAGAAGGCAAATCCAGAAGTCGAGTGTCAAATCGAATGGCCGCAGACATTCAAAGAGTTGGATAAGACCCACAAGGCTCTGAACTTGGTCTTTACTTTCTGCTCTACTCGCAAGCATTTGGCGACGACTTTCGATACCATTCGCTCCGCTGTTGAGTCGAATACGAAACGCGAGCTGACAGTTGAGGATGTTGCGGCTATCGCGGCTCTGCGGCCGGAGGGTATCAACTTCACCTACGTGGATGAAGTGATGCTACAGACTGACATCAAAGGAGCTGAAAGAGACACCACATTTAAATCCGGTAGATCTAGGGATATAACGGTCCAAGGTCCAGCCCCAGATGCCTCCGTCGGCGGGTTTACCGGCTTAGATGAGCTTGGTAGCCGTCATCCTGATGATTTGCCACCTAGCGGTAAAGAGGTTCTATACTTTGAGTTCGTCGATGGTGACCTCAAAAGACAAGTCCAGAGCAGGAAGACAGGAGAGCCATCCCAACCCAACAGGAGACTTCGAGACGAAGACTTGAAAATGCCGGTTTACAGCCAGAAACAGCTGACGACACTGATTGAGAAGCGCAATCAAAAATTTACGAATGCGGTGAACTCTTTCATAAATCGCTGTGTAGCAGAAAACCTAGATCCCGAGGTAATGCTTCGCCAAGAAGCTGAAGCCTACATTCCGGTTCCTTCTGAATCGGGAACTACTACCCCTAAGCCAGAACCGAGTACTATACCTAAGACAATTCCCAAGGAGAGGAAGAGCATTCCTGAGATCATACAGGAAATCAAAGATAGTCCATGGTATACGAACCAAATCGTGCCGGATGGACATCGGGTGTTTGAAGCACAGGAACCTGTTTTCGGCGAGCTTGATTTTCTATTGAGCCAGGACATGGTGAATGCGCTGTATAACGCAAGGGGAATCACTCAATTCTATGCCCACCAAGCTGAAGCGATCAATAATCTTCACGCGGGCCATCACGTTGTGGTTTCGACCTCTACCAGCTCAGGCAAATCCCTTATTTACCAACTACCTGTCCTACATGCTCTAGAACAAGATTCCAATACTCGGGCGATATACATATTCCCAACGAAGGCCTTGGCGCAGGATCAAAAGAAGAGCCTAAAGGAAATGCTCGCGTATTTTACAGGGCTGGAAAATATCCTCGTGGAGACTTTCGATGGGGATACTCCGATGTACGACAGGAACCAGATTCGCGATGAGGCCCGGATCATCTTTACTAATCCTGATATGCTTCATCTTACGATTCTTCCCCAGGAAGATAAGTGGCGAACTTTTCTCAAACACTTGCGCTACGTTGTCGGTATGTAGACTCCTGTTAGTATACACTGATTTGATAATTAACCCATCCTAGTTGACGAATTGCACTACTATAATGGGCTGATGGGGTCGCACGTTGCGTTCATCATGAGGCGGCTCCGACGCATATGTGCCGCTGTTGGAAATCGCAAAGTCAAGTTCATATCGTGTTCTGCTACCGTGGCAAACCCACAAGAGCATTTCAAGACTATTTTCGGAATTGAGGATGTGCATCTAGTCGACTTCGACGGATCACCGTCTGGACGGAAGGAATTCTTGTGTTGGAATACCCCGTATAAGGATCCCGGAGACCCATCAAGCGGGCGCGGAAACGCTATAGTCGAATGTGCTCGTTTATTTTGCCAACTCATCCTACGCGGCGTTCGGGTAATCGCGTTCTGTCGCGTGAGAAAGCAGTGCGAAGAGCTTGTAAATGCAGCCAAAAGCGAGTTAGAGTCACTAGGTCGTCCGGAATGTATGGCTCGCGTCATGGGTTACCGAGGCGGATACACTGCGCAAGACCGTCGGAGAATCGAGAGCGAAATGTTCGAGGGGAAACTCATGGGCATCATTGCAACCACCGCTCTGGAGTTGGGCGTCGATATCGGCACTTTGGACTGCGTCATCACACTGGGATTTCCGTATACCATTGCAAACCTAAGACAGCAAAGTGGGAGAGCTGGTAGGAGAAATAAAGACTCGCTTTCCGTACTTGTTGGGGATTGCTTCCCGACCGACCAGCACTACATGCAGAATCCCGACGAGCTGTTTACCAAACCTAATTGCGAGCTTCAGGTGGATTTAAATAACATGCTTGTCTTGGAAGGTCACATCCAATGTGCGGCGTATGAAATGCCGATCAAACCCGTCGAAGATGCTGTTTACTTTGGCAAAGACCTGGCAAAGATTGCGGAAGAGCGCTTAGTCAAAGATGACCTCGGGTATTACCATTGTCATGACAGATTTAGACCTATCCCATCTAGATATGTGGCCATCAGAGACACGGAAGACGAGCATTTCGCGATTGTTGACATATCACACGGGAAGAACATTGTCCTCGAGGAATTAGAAGCATCAAGGGCGTTTTTCACCATATACGACGGCGCTATCTTTTTGCATCAGGGCAATTCGTATCTAGTGCGCGATTTTCAACCTGAAAGGAAGATAGCGAAAGTAGAGAAAGTCATGGTGGACTGGACAACGCAGCAACGAGATTTCACCGACGTCGACCCAATAGAGACTGAAGCTATACGCAAAATCCCCGGTTCCCTCTCACGTGCATTTCATGGCTCGATACGGATTACGCAAACTGTATTCGGCTACTTCAAAGTCGATAGGAAACGCCGCATTCTTGATGCCGTCCAGGTTGATAACCCACCTATCATTCGACATAGTAAGGGAATGTGGCTTGATGTCCCGAAGCGCGCCTTAGAGATTCTCGTTGATCGCCGTCTCCATGTCGCTGGTGCTATACACGCCGCTGAGCACGCCATCATTAGTCTAATGCCCAACTTCGTCATCAGCATGCCCGGTGACGTCCGGACGGAGTGTAAATCCGGACTGAAAGAGTTTGCAAGGAAAGAAACTTCTAGAAAGCGGCCTGCTCGATTGACGTTCTATGATGCGAAGGGCGGCTCAAATGGATCCGGTATCAGCACGAAGGCGTTCGAGTTCATCGATTTGCTTCTTGTGCAGGCTCTAGAGCGAGTCCAGCGTTGCCACTGTCAGACGGGGTGCCCGGAGTGTGTGTGCTCCGAGTTCTGCAACGAGGCGAATGAAGTTATGAGTAAGGCGGGAAGCGAGGTCATTATTAAGACTCTGTTGAATATGGAAATCGATGTTGAGGCCCTTCCTATGGGGCCGGAGGAGATGAGCCCTGCTGGTATTGAGACGATTATCTTGGCGAAACCGGTGCCGTCGCGAGGGAGAAGGTTTATCGATGATGTCGAGATTAAGATAGAGGATGATGAAGATGACCGCGAGGCCATTATTGTAGATGAGGGCGAGAGCTGATTTAAGAAAGGAGACGCGCACCCTTTTGCCCCCTTTTGGCTCTACAGTCTTTTACACCTACTTATATCACTAGGAGCAGAAAAGAAATCAGGAAGACTATGGCCAAATATGAATCCATTTAACCAAGGCTATTAGAATTCACTAGGACTATCACTTCAGACTGGTGGAAGGTGTGACAGCACCTCGAATGGGGCTCTCGTTTGCCTTTTGGGTAACGAGGCACATCGACGGAAACTACCACCGTCTACTGTTTGTGCCTACCGCTATTTGACAAAGTCTATATGACCTGACATCTTCCGACTCGCCGTCTCCTCGCATCTTCCAAATACAGCAAGCTTTCCAACTTCGTACAACTACTATTCCTTGAGTCAGTCTCAAACTTCTAAGCCTTACTCTATAGCCCAGAGTCAGGTAAATCATCAAGATGAAGCTCTATACTGTCTTTATCTTCCTTCTCCATTCCATTGCGATTGCTGCCTCTTTCTCCGACTTGGAGAAGAATGTAAACCACGACAACTCCAAGATCGCTAGTGCAAAAGCCTCCATCGTCAAGACATTGAATCAAACTGGCGATGTCCACTTCCTCCCCTTGGAGAAGCGAGACGAGATCCAGGATTGGAACGACGCTCACGAAGAGAACCGCATCGCCGCCGTATGTGCCTAAACTTAGACCCCCATCACCTATGCCCTTATTTGAAAGTACCTACATACTCATTGACTCTATTCGCAGTGGTACTTGTGTCCGCACTCCCGCGTCCTCTACACCGTCTTCAACGCCATGGCGGTCTGGCAGGCCTTCCAGCGCGGCCTCTGGTACAACACGCACGTAAACGAGGAGCGTCCCCGCTGGGGCGGCCTCGAGCACCCCCACTACATCTGGCTGCCCGACTACCGCGCCCAGCGCGTCGACCTGGGCCGCGCCGACGGCGACCTCTTCCTGTTCCCGCTGGCGCCGAACCCGCTGGGCGAGTGGCCCGGGCTCCCTGGCGCTCCTGTCACCGGGCCTCCTGGCGACCACCGCGTGGTGTTCGATGACAATGACTTATTTGCTGGTGTGGCGACGCTATATACGGATGATCCCGATGGTACGGTATTGGTTTGGTGCTATCCGATCCATGATGATGGACCCAGGGATGTGGGCGCGACGGCGGAGGGTAACCCGGGTGTTGATGAGGCTTGGAGGGATGACTATGATGGCCATCATTACTTGTTCGGGCCTGACCCAATGGGGGGTTCGCGCCTCCCTCCCCGAAAGTCGTAGGCAGTTGGTTGTAGGAACCGATTTAGGCGGAATATCGCATTGCTGGGAATACGTCAGCAGCATGAGGATGGTTGGTTGCTATGCAAGGGCTCATGTCCCTCAACGTCACTTATCAGTGACGCTTTATTCGTATTTGTAGAGTGCCCATGAGTCGTTCGGTCTAGCTACTATTTGAAGAAAATATCAATCAGACTACTTAAACAGACGCCTTATGACAAAGTCTTCCCCTCGGTTACTTATGTGCGGGATCCAAATAACTAGATTATTCGTATCATTCGTAGATACCAGCTAAATCAACTCCTAAGACAAAGCCAAAAAGGTAGACGCCTCCCCCGACCTTCTAATGCTTACCAAATGCGCCAGCTAAGTGGACAATATATACACATAAATGCAACCTATATACCGTATTCACAACCCATCAGACATTACTCCATGCAACATTAGAAACAAGCACGCTTATCAAGAACCCCACTGCTGCGTAGTCCATATCATCTCCGGCCCAGCCACAGCAGCCGTCTCAATATCGCGAGCCTTGAGATCCTTCTGAGTCGTCAGCACCATCCACACGTGTCCCGACAAACTCATCGGCACTGTCGCAACACCATCCGCATCAACAGCCGTATACTGAAGCCCGCCCCAAGCTCCAATCCACGCGATCCAATGGTCACCCGCGCTATTACTCGGGACATCCACCTTGACGCTAACCAAGCGCCCACTGCTCGGCTCGATACTCTTCTCCTTGACCGTCAGCGCGGGGAATACCTTGCCAAACTCCTTACCGCCGTCCCCGCAGCTGCTCGCGTACTTAGTCGCGATGTACGAGTACGCGAGCTGGTATGGCACGAGCGCCTCGCGCGGCGCCGTCGCCGCATAGTGGCTCTGCATCATGTTGATGACGGCGGCCATGCGCGCCTGGGCCCCGAGCTCCGTGGCCAGCGCCGGGATCAGCCACGAGTCGTTGGCTGCGGCCAGCGCCATGGTGTCGATTTTCGCGCCGATGGAGAGGGCGAGGATGGTCTGGACGTCTTGAAGCCAAGAGTCTACGCTCGACCCGTTGATGGCGTACTGGCATGTGCTGATTGTGGGTTTTTGGTAGTGCTGCAAAGAGTCCGAGTACGTCTTGCGGTGGATTAGGGCCTGTGCTGTGAGGGAGCCGAGGGTTTGCGTGATGGAGAGCGGGTACACGCCGGTCCATTGGCCCCCGCTGCTGAGGCGGCTGAAGCCTTCGAAGAGGAAGGCGACCAGGGTGTTGCTGATGTATTGCAGCGCTTGCAGGAACTCGACGGCTTCGTCGGAGATGGAGGGGGGCCAGCCGTAGTCGGATGGTTGGTCGCCGCCTGCCATGCCCCCGATGTACGGCGAGTAGTTGCTTCCGGGAGGTGGGATGTTGCCGACGAGCGAGGGGTCCAGGCCCGTGGTGTTGAGGACGTTGCCTCCGACGTTGCTGATGATTGTGCCGTTGACTTTCAATGTGCCGATAAGTGGCGTATTTGGTGGTATTGTGCTTGGTGGCGCCTTTGCGGCCAATGCCTTGAAGGCGTCGAAGGTCTTGTCGCCTGTGGCTGCGGCGTTGACTGACCCAACCATACCGGCTTGACAGTGAGTTTTCGCGGTTTGGGCACAATAAAACCAGATCGGCTTGTCGTCTTTGACCACGACCTCAAAGGTTGTCCCGGATGGGGATTGCTGCGTGGGGAAGAAGGGGGCGGCGAATCCTCCATCGAGAGGTTGACAGGGTTTGTCAAAGGACGATTGTACGATAGAGTGATTCTATTATACATTAGCTACCCAGGTGTATATATATAGGTAAGAAAATATTTCGACTTACCGCCGGGTTATACTCGAATTCGAGCACCGTTCCGACCAACTCGGTTACGTTATTCGGGTTGAACACCAAGTTTCCGTTAAATCCGACATCGATATGGAGTTTCCGCAGACCACCAGCAGGCAAAGTTCCGACTGGGGGAGTACTTGGGGTCGCGGCCTTCTGAGCGCTCGCTTTATATGCGTCGAATGTGTTGCCTGTAGCTGGTCTGGTGTAACGTTAGCAGGATGATCATAAGGCTCATTTCTCTAAACAAGACTAACGCATTGATGGCATGGACCATTCCACTCTGGCAGTGGTTCCCGTTCGTTTGAGGGCTGAAGAATTTTGTTAGTGGCTACTATTCAGCTGATTCAATGAAGAGCCAGGTGGCTTACCAGTAGAACCATAACGGCTTTGTATCATTAACGGTAATAGTGAAGGTGGTTGGGGCCGCTACGTCAGGGGAGGTATTAGGGGTGAACCCCGAGAATATGCCGTTCTCTTGTATTTGGCACGGATTTGCAAAAGTTGACTGCGCAACGGCATGGTTCTAAAATCCCATGTCAACTCGATGTCATGGTGAGTTCGTGGGGCCAGGCATGTATTGCTTACCTTTGCGAAGAAGTTATATGTGACTGTGTCGCCTGGTTGAGCTGTTAAGGTCTCGGGGTCGAACTTCAGTTGACCTCCTTTGCCAACCGTGACATCGTAGTGTGCAGCATTTGCGAGAGACGCGAGGGCTGCTAGCCCAAGCGCAATATTAGAAGTCTCAAACCACGACAACATCTTCTCTGTTATGGAAGGGATAACCTGATAAGAATAGAGATGCCGTGACTGGTGATTGTTAGGAGATCTCAACGAGAGGGAGAGACGATTTATAAATTCCAAGGCGATGGAAAGACTAGATTGCTGCATGCCATATTATTCTAAGCCAAAGGACTATACCAAGATACATGACTGAAGCCAAGGATCCCAAATTGTATAACAGGTTCGTAAATGGTATAAGTTGATTGGTCATAACCGTTGTATTCTATTTTCGGCTCAAGCTCCCAAATAACCAACCCTTGTACCGGCTTTGGGCTCCCCATGTCTCTGCCCTACGGGTGGGCGCCAGCACATGGTCGAGGGACATCGGTTAACACAAGGCCGTTGATCAGCCACTCGGAGCCGGCACGCGATAACCAGATGTGTTCCTATAGTCTGCATCTGTAAGGCGCTTGAAGCGTTGGGAGCGAGGCGGGTTACTGCCGGCTCCCTTTGTTTCCGGCTGACTGCGCCACGTCTTCTTGCCAACACAAATGAGCCCGGAATTGAAGCTTTCCGTGGTGGCGTCAGCAAAGCCTGACCAACGACATCAAGTGAGAATTAAACTTGAGCGAACTAACAAATCCCGCTTTGAGGTGACCATGCTCATGTTGTGGTAAAGATGAGAAAAAGATTGATACCAGGGGTTCTTTGAGGGCCCCTAAGAATTCTAGAATATCGCGGCGCAGTGAGCGCATAAGCGCTTGGCCTATTCTAGGTACTGCTTCAGCCAATCCCAGCCCCCTGGATGTAACCTATCCGGCTAGAAAATAGATCTCTGCATGACTTCCCTACCGATCTAGCCAATAATAACCCCTGCCACATATTATAAGCGTTCAAGACAGTTGAAGTCATGTAGAGAGTTACTACCAGGTCAGGAATGTTTATTACTTCCATGATGTCGCCAGTAGGGGATTATGCGATAACTTACAGAAAAATTCTATAATCTGCTTGTCTATAGAGCGCGAGGTCACCTTTCGTATTTGCCCACATAGCTATACACAAGATTCTCGACATCATGGCAACGCGCAAGTCCTCTGCGATTTGTTGGATCGTAGCACTTCTATTCTCGCTTCTTTCGCTCGTTTTAATACTCATAATTATCCTATCTGGAATAGGTGGACATGTGCTGGCTGATTATATGACAGTACAACTACCATTACCCCAACTCCGTAGAGCTCAAACTAACTCGTCTAGATCGATACGAGAGACATCGATATCCCCCCAAAGCTCGGTTCCTCGACCATCTTGAACGACTTAAAGTCGGTAGCTGGACTGGACTGGGTTGGTTCAGACACGAAGGCTGAGTCCTTAGGGCTTTCGCCTACGTATAGCCTCAACCTCTTAACGGCTTGCTCCAAAGACGACGGGTCAACAACATGCGGGACGCCAAAGGTTGGATTCAACTTTAATCCTAGTTCGGATCTGCATCTAGACGGTACTTCGATTCAGGGGACATTCTCTTCATCGTATTCCGACGAGCTTCATACCTACAGCAAGGTATCGACTTTCGTAGGAGTTGGATATATCATCGGAGCCGTCTTTACGGGATTATCGTGTCTTCTTATCATCGTTTCGCGATGCTTTCCCAAGGCAATTCTCGGCGGCCAAATTTCCTCTGGCCTAGCTTTCCTCTTCCTTCTTGCATCTGCTATCGCCTCCGTGGTGACGTTCATCAAGTTGACGAATACCTTTAACAACGCTCTGGGCGCTTCGGGAGTACGGGCTCAGACTAGTTCCAAGATGTTCGGTCTTGGGTTCGGAGCTGCTGCTCTGATCTTCATCGCATTTCTCCTTATGATTCTACTATCGAAGGATTCGCTTAGCCAACCGAAACGAGGCGTTCCCATCACCGATGCGAAAGAAGTACCAGCACCCAAACCCGGATTCCTTGGCCGAGTTACTACATGGGGTCAGCACAAATACATGCAGGTCGAGAAGCAGAAGCTCGTTATCCACAATCGCAGCCCCTCCCCCGGCAGTGACAGGGAAGCTCTCATTGCGGCAGCGGAAAATGACTTCTCGCACGAATACTTCGCCATGGGGCAGATGGAAAAGAAGCAGAAGAAACAGACTAGTCCCACTAGAAATCCAAGCGCCGCCTATGATACTCATGTCAATACTGCATACGAACCTCATATGGCTACAGCTCGCGATCCACGCTGGATGTAACGACCATCTAGGTGGGTACTGTATGTATTCAGGTGACAGCTGGCGTCAAGGGAAAACTGGATGTAGATGGATTTGGAAGTTTTTGTTTTTAGTTAGCATTTCTATACCTACCTGTTATCGTATACCGAGTTCTGAAGTGGGAATAGCACAATTATGCCGAGATTCGATCAGATGAATAACATAAGGCCTCCAGTGATTGTTCAAGGTGTCGACGGTTACATATAGACCTTTACAGAGCCAGTTGGCGCAATGAGCACTGTGTAGAATCATCATGGAATGGGTACATGCACGACTGTGGTGTCAGGGATAAAGGAAGGTGAACACCGCGCTGGATACTGATTAGAGGGGAAGACCTCTGCAGAGCATAAATCACCAAAGCATTACATATGTCTACTAGAATGCGTAAAATGTGAGCAGTTGCATGGCACTGTGGCCATGTTCTTCATTGTACAGCCATAGTAGCTGCCGTACTATGAAACTAGTATCAAGTTGCTATGCGTAGGAAACATAGATAACGTGTGCAAAGCCAAAACACCCTAGCCGAAAAAACGCCTTGCAGACAACCCTAATCTCCCGCAACGGGGAGACCGAAAATACCGTGACGAAGGAAAGACAATTAGAACCGTATTAACCTCCCTTCCAGAAACTCCCGACATTAACATCCTTATGACTTTGGCCGAAGCCCGAAAACAAAACCTGCATTTCATACCGACAAGACCCCCGAGGGAGTCCTTCATCTTACTCGTACACAGAGGGCGAGTAAAGAGTGTTGGACGTTGCTTCAATGCTTGTAGATAATGCTGGCAAGACCCCAGGCGAGAGTGCCAATGGCGACCAGGGCGAACGTAAGGGCCATGAGCATAGCGTTAACCTGCGCCGGGGTGAGACGGTCCCAGCAGGAAGCGCGACGCTGGCGTGCGTTCTGAGGGAAGGTTCCGTAGGTCGAGCCTCCCGACTGCTGCTGCTCACCTGACTCTGACTCGGTTCCGTCCTGCGATAGTGTCAGTCTTGATCGGTGGTTTATAGGTAGGTAGGTAGGATTTGACTTACGTATTCAACGAAGTTGTCCAGCGAGATGGCCATCGTGGTGCCCGAGTCACGGCTGGGTCTGGGTAGCTCTTCGTTGTGCTGGATGAGGACCGAGTCGCTGCTGCCGCTGGGGCTGGAGAAGTTCACCACGAGTGATGAAGTTGCTGCCTCGCGGATATTGATGACGAAGTCTCTCGGAGTCGCCGGTGTGATTCCGAACGGAGGCGAGGACGAGTCGTGGAAGGTTGAAGAACCTGCACCATCGTCTGATGGTGTGTCGACGCGGTCGTCATCACCGTCGGGATCCGTAGGGGTGAGCACTCGAATGCTACCAGAGCTGATGCTTGACGGGGCGTTGCGGACCATACCAAGACGGCTGTAGGCGGCAAAACGTCGCATGTAGGCTTCCACGGGCGTGACAGGCGTGGCGAAGACTGCCCAGTTGTTAGGGTGGCCGGGTGTTGGATTAGTTGGTCGACTCATCACGCTTGTTGGCGTGAGGAGACGACGCATCGTTGGAGTCATTAAATGGTGGCCGCTCGGGCTCACAATGCGTTGATTAGCGGGAGTCTCTGACTGGGCACTCATCAAGATCGAGCGCTCAGCAGCAGGAGTTGTCAAATCAATAAGATCCGAGCGACCGCCAGTTGGTGTGGCCTCGTACTGACCAGGCGGGGTGATAGCTTGCTGGGAGTTGGCATTGCCGTGAACAGGAGTAGCAGGCTCCCACGCCTCAATGACGATGCCGGACGAGACTGAATCCTTGACCGGGGAACTCATCTTGTCGCTTTGAATGACTCGAGTTAGACGTGATGTCGAAGAGTAATCTACTGGGAGAAGATGAAACTTACTTCTGGTGATTAATCGTTGGAGGCTAAGATTTTCTACAATGTATTAGAAGTTGATAAGCCAATGGCCCTGTGTCTTTGGAAGGAAGATGGAAGTTGAAGATGAAGGTTGAATGTTGGAAGAAGTTAAAGGTTGAAGGAAAACAGGAAGATTGGAAATTGTAAGATCAGTTGAGACCTGAGTTAGGGCTAGGCAACGGGGCTGATTGTGTAATAAACAGCTCGCACTACACTTGATTAGGATTATACATGCCGAGGATATTGATTGTATGGAGCGTAGCCTAGCCCTTGCGCTGGATAGAAGCGTATATCTATAGATATGCGTCCAAAGGGGTCGCACCCCGAGCACTCGCCTTTTCAATACACGCACTTTATTACATCCGTTATTATAGGGAGCATACGGTGATAGTAAACGTAATATTAAACACGAATCACCTATGTAATCCCTTATGGTTTGTTGCCCGCATGTCTTTGACGGTCACATTTGAACAGCAATTCACGCCCTACGTGATTTTGCTCTGAGACGCAGCCCTGGAGAACTGGAAGAATCTAGCCATTCCCTATACTAGAAATGAGAGGCTCGGAATTTTTCTTCTCAATAGTGATATATCTAATGGTAAAACAGCCACATTTCGTATAGTTTACCAAGACATGCATTACTATCATGTTTCCGAGTCTCCTATATGACTTTGTCTCTTACTCGACCTAACCTAATAAGCTTGGGGTAGGGGGAAAGAAACCCTTAACGCATGTGCGTATAGCCGCCGTTATAGTTATGCTTATTCCGGACAGGTATACACATAATAAGATTTCACAATATGTATGTCCTGTTCGGACGTTGTTGAGAAATGTCGCATTGGGACGGACCCACCAGGTCCGGTCAAAACGGAGTGGGGCCGAAGACGCAGACGCAAGCCAGCGGCGTAGTCAACCGGCCCTGCGAAGTTAACATTGTGGGTACCACAAAGACATGCAGTTGGGATTCTGATATATGCAAGATGGTTACGGTACTACAGTAATCCTAGATTACTATATGGATATAGTAACCCCCGGAGTTTAGCGAATATCTGAAACGCATCTTAGATGTTGACTAGGTACCCCTAGGTAGCTGACCTCCTGAAAAGGCTTCAATCCATATTGCCTCAATGAACAGATTTCACAGTCCAGAGTATATATACTGTTATTTTTAAATTAAGATACGCTTAAATGAAGTATTTACTATACTTAGTCATAGCTATGCCATGTATGTACCATCACGTAGTGGCTGGGATTCATCCAAGTCCGATCGTCGTGCAGTCCCATCGCATTAGTTAAAGAGAGGAGAAGCATTCGAACCTATATATAACGATTGCGCTCTAGTATAGGCTCTAGATTCGAGTAATATTCATAACTTTTTTTCCTTAACGAAAGATCATAAACGTCGTGTCAAAATCCTAGCGCTAAATCTACCTTATCCCGAATCTGGTCTGCATGAAAATATTAGCTCCTATCCGTTTCTATGTTCAAGACAAGGGTGTAGAATTACCTCTCATTCCACCCAGGGCTTCAAAAGCCGTCGCGTAGTTCTCAAGTGTCACCAAAATGGAAACCAACCCTTGCTGAAGACGGTCGCGAAGATTGTCGACGAGAGGACCAGCTTCTCCAGTCGCGGTTGGGTACATTGACTCTGTTCTATCCTTGACCATGAGCAAGGCATAGCTGCACTGCATAGCACAGCAGGCGAACGCTGGCATCGTTCGCGGTGTGATCAATGTAGAAGTTGGGCCAATATAACATGGCGTGTCGCAAAGCAAGCCAGTCGGATTCGGATACGGCAAGGAATCGAATGCCTGAGCGATATTCAACGCAGATTTCAGACATATCTTCGATGAATGATGGGTGCTAAACGGGAATGTGAGGACTGGTGTCGGTTGATAGGTAAAGCCACAGCAATCCGCGTTGGGTGTAGATCGGCTAGATAGTGTGGGTGACACTGAACCTCCGGATCCAGACTGACTTGAGTGGACGGACGGAGTACCACCCATGGAAGTGCAACAGGCTTGAAGTTGGACTATTTCCGGGCTATCAGCAACATCTCTTTCGTTTGTACTTTTAAGGTCACAATGTTTCCCTGAAAATACAGCGAGGTCGAAGAAAGCACAGTAGCGGTGGACTTTGATACGAGCACTAGACTCAGATGTTAGTCCATGAGGCGTTCAAATTCTAGGCAATGACAATACCTGTTCAGCTTGATGCGTGAAATGCAACGCAACGATTGGGATAGAACCGACTCCCTTTTATCAACCGGCTGCGTCAATGGACAGTTCAAGACCCATGACTCAGATTTCGTGATCAGAGGCTCTAAAAGGCGTTCGAGCTCTCGCATTCTGTTGAATATACGTGTCATATCTGACTGCTCTTTCCTAGCCTTGTTGAAATCGATGACAAATTGCGTAGCTGCTAGGATGGCTTGTTGAGCTTGGACGAACAAGGGCCAAGCCTATTCACGATTAGAGTAGGAAATTCACACGCGAATCTGGTTTCATACCTCTGGGTCAGCCTTAATCGTGGGATACTTGGCAGTAAAGCTAGACGCGAACACCTCGAACGTTGGGGGCTAGCGAATATTAGCAAGTATCCAAATAAGCTGTAAGGCCATCTCGGACATACAGTATTGCTAACAATCGATCCTTGGCAGACACAGATGTACGTCATCCACCAGGCACGACGTCGCGCTTCTGAATACTCATCCTCCACTTCGTTACGTACGTGGAGCATTAAGGACATGGCAGCTACCAGGGCCGCTCCGACCCTAGCTCGCATCTTCTTCAGGTTCCCGCGTTGAGCATATTCGTAGACGCTGAGAAGATCGAGCGCGATAACGCTTTCCAACTCTAGAGGAACTTGCGAGTGGAACTTCTCTCGGAAAATTTCCTCATCGGAGTCATCTAAAGCTTTCGGTGGCTCAACAGAGGATTCTGCCTTTTCTGATTCAGATTCAATACTCTCCAAGGCTGCCTTCGCAAGGAACTGCGAGTAGGTGCGCCTCCAACGGATTGACTCCGGATCAAGCGGGTTAGGATCCTGAGGGCATGGGATGAGAGCCAGGATTGCAGAGACTGCTAAAGCGATAGCTGAAGTTGGCTCTTCGAACTTATCTCTCTGGTTCTCATAGAGAGGCAAGACTTGGTCAACTACTGGCGCCGTCTCTGGCGGCGGCAGGATGGGGAAATAAGGATGGATCCAGATATAATACGCATTCAATCTGGGTTCGGGTCAGTCGGGCGGTCTAAGGAGTTACAAAGGCGGTGATCGCCTACATGGCTCGATCATTCCCCCCGTATGTTCTAACCATCGGGATCTTTATACTGGGGGTGTTGTCCACCACATCTTGAAATAGATTATCATAGATGGCATCGCTATCTCTCCAAATATCGGCTAAGGGTTTGAGACCCGCGCCAGGATCTATGTAATTCTCGATGAGAAGTGCTTTATCTTTATTAGTCTTTGATACGTGTCTTGGTTGGTTGACGACTCACCATCCTGGGGAATCTCTTCTTGCTGCGTTGGAAGCGAGATGGCCAGATCATGGTAATCTGACATCGGTCGGGCTTTCTTCCGAATGCGAGGCCCTCCTCGCCTACTGGGTTTATAGACGCATTCGCGATCTTTTGTTACGCACTGGATGGTTTAGTTAATTAGATACTCTGACTCTGTCGTCCCATGATATAACATCTTGTCTTTTTTATTTATTTTTTTCCTGTCTTAACACTAAGGAGATACGAACTAAGAAATGGCTTTAGGATATGCGTACACTTGCGCACGGATGCTCGCCATTACATCTCGTCCTCGATGCGCGGCTTCAATATCCGTTAGCCTATGTAGTTCTTCGATATCGGTAGAGCAGAAGACGGGATGAGAGAAACTAGTGATTCCGGCGATGGCGCAATTTCCCCGGGCGCTGCGAACGTACCAAGATAGACAGGCGTTCTTGACGGGCGGAATCGCAAATTTCTTCCTTGGGGCGGGTGCCTGAGTGGTTAATCTCTGGGCCCCATTCTGACCATCTCCTTCAGACATCGTCATTGTGTATTCGACCTAAATCGACCTAACCTAGTTGATGTATAAATCATAGGCTGCCCCCAGGGCGGTTAGGTAATTGAATGCTTAAATCAAGGCTTCTGAGAAATAGGGTATAGTGCGCTCGGGGTGGCCTTTTTGGTAATGAGTTGGCGGTGGAGAATTCAAGGCAAAAAGAGAGCACATCCGATTGACCGGAACATGCGGACTCGACTACCTATCCTTCTGAATTCAGCTGGAAGCGGGGTAATTGACACGCTCTGGTTTATGAACCGGGATGGGCCATGGATTGAGTCTAGGCGTTGAGAGGAAAAAGGAAAATCTTCTGGTTTGGGTATGATGCGGTACCGACGGGGGGTTTATGAAGGAGGGCGCCGAATTGGTTGGCAGCCACTTCAGCCAGTCGCTCAGTTGGCTGGGGGTATATCATGAGACATTTGCATGAGTTTTTTCCAGGCTTTTCCCGATAAGATCTATCATCTTTCGACGCGGCACCTGCGAGGGAGGGTGGCAGTGCCACCGTGGTGGCTCTTGCAGGAAAAAAAACTACTAAACACCCACGAAAAGCTTTCTCAGCACCTCCCCAGCACTTACCGTAGGCAGTTTCCTAGCTTTGCCTCACAGGGGGTAGTAGGCCTTTTCGCAGGTCAGGACCTGCACAGGGGGGAAGTCACACTCCAACCAAGGCCCCTCCCCTCATAGCTGGAGACGACCCTCATAGACCCATCATACCGACGCACATCGGACGCACATAGGGCCTTAAAATCAGCGGATTTGAGCAAGATACTATCCGTTAGCGTATTAGTATCCAGTCCGCCGGGTGCGCTAACCCTTACTAACAATGCACAGGGAATAGAGTCCGGCCCGTTCCGCTAAGACCACCACACTTCGAATCATCCTTGACCGACCTGCTTCTAGCCACGCAATCAATTTCTTCATTGTTGATCGTTGCTTAGCATGTACTATGTAGCCAGCCCCCTTCCCTTCCCCGAGCAGGTTTCCCGATTCTTCATTTGTTGCAGATACTATTTCCGGCTGTCTCCTGCATCCCAGAACCATCCAAGAACCCATCCAGTTTCAACAAGTCCGCGCTACATGTAAGCCACGAACCCACGAACCCCGTTGATTGGATAATCTCCCAAACACGTCATTCCTGTCAATTCTCGTATGTTTTACGGGTATAAAGAATTTGATGTCAGCGGCGAGATAGGAGTCGACGCCCTACTACTAAAGCTTATAATTCTCTCACTATCTTAACGATAAGGGTTCAAAGGGGAAGACCGGTGTGAAGGCCAATCAAAGAGACCGATAGAAGAAGGGGGGGGAATTCCCACAATCAGACAAGTCACAATCCATGTCCCATGATCCATCTCTATATCTTAACTACTATTTTATTCATCGCCTTCCATTGATTAGGTAAACGACGTGCCAAAAACACGTAGTAGCGTATCCTCTTATATCCACGAACAGGTTGAGTCTTTGCATTGCATATGCTGCCTCCCCTCTTCTCGTGACCCCGACCAGACTTCGAGGCTCCAGGACTAGGGAGAACCCGGTACGAAACTGCAGATGCTGGAGGACCATCGACACAAGATAAGCCTAAACAGTAGCTAGCTGCTTCTATTGCCGCGGCCCTGGACACGCAATCGACAGCGTTCTAACCCAAGATGGAGATGTGAAAAATGATACCGAGTCCTATACGCTCTCTCATAGGCCAACTTAGCCGCTAAGATACAGAATGGCCTTGTTCATATGCATACATTGCGTCGTCGTTCAATGGCCCCTCTTAGCGAGCCCTTCGGACTTGGTCCCCCCGAACAGACGCTGTGTCCCATGGATTGGCATCTCTTGGATCACCATGAATTGTTAAAGGGCTAACGCTACGCACTGATCCATGCATCGTAGACACGGGACTCACAGTCCTGTGTAATGGACGCCGGCTACCGACTGCTGTACTTCTAGCTGATTGATGTGGCATTGTAATTATCTGGGGCATAACCTCGGGAGCCGTTGCCTGATGAGCTACGAGATAGTCCCCCAACCTCATATGCGATGCAGGTCCTGGACGAGTCGGTTGTGGGCATGCTATAGATGGCACAGTCGATTGGTATACTACCTCCTCAAGGGGTTTTGTAACCGTGCGTGGTGGGACATCCGACTATTTCGTGTAAGTTGATGCAATGTCACGACTATTACCTAGGGTCAACTTACCAATTCATGAGCACTTTCCCTGGAACGATCAGAGCCAGTATTACCCCGTTTTTTTCGCAATCCAAATAGCTTAGGTATCATCTTGTGGAAGAAGGGTGTTATCATCAGCAGACAGGTCTGTATCCAAAGCACCGTGGAAGCTTCGATGGCTATCATCCCCACATGGAACGTCTGTTCCTTACCGTCCTTCGGTGTGTTGAGAGAGCTTGCCACGGTCAACACGATCCAGGCGGCAGTGATCACAATTTCCGGTATGACAAGCCATAGCACCCAGCGGTGCCTGAGATACAGGGCGAACATGCTGAAAAGAACGGAAACAAATGCCAGGCTACCCGATAGCAGGGCGAGCCAGAAAGAAGGGAATGAGGCTGTGAAATCGTAAAGTATTGCCGTCATGGCAGCGGCAACAAATTGCGATGATCGGAGTATGGTAATTAAGGAGTTGCTGTCGTATCCAGATGGACTGCGTTTGCCATTGACGGTTGAGTCGATGGTCCAAGTCGTGTCTCTGGGACTCTTAAAGAAACCCTCCTTCTGCTTCAGCCTAGCAAAATATCCCCTCTTTTCTTCTTTCCGACTACTTGCTTCCCGCTCCATAGGTCCTAAATGTGGAGCTCCCAACGATGAGCTCGAATGATGTAAGTTTCTCGTTAGTATTCGTCGATCGGTTATTACTCGTTGCTTGAGTAGCACAACGTACTGGGAATATCGGTAGTGGGCTAGGCACGGTGACAATCTAGAGCTGGAAGAATATTTATTGAGGAATTCTGTTCATGAATTCTCGATTATATTTGAAAGGCTTTCACCTATGTATTTCTCTGATTTGCAAGCTGATGCAATTGTAATTCATGCGCTATGAAAAGGAGCCTGCTTGCTCCATTCACGTCACGAAGACATGACTGGAAGTATCAGATAAACAAAGTCCGCACCTAGGAATCACGTACAGACAAGTCGTGAACGTTACGCAGAAGCGACGAGGAAATTAGTCATGAATCATTCTAACATCTAGGTGCACTTGTAGGTAGGGGTCTATCTATAGTTGAAGTCTTCCGCGAGTACAATTTTATCGTAGCTTTGGATAACCACCGACTTCAGCTACGTCACATGAATCATGGTAGCGCAAGTCGATTCTTTCACTAGTGACTACCTAACCTACCCCGACTCGCATTTTTACAATTTCAAGTCATAGTCGAGTCCGAAGGATTAATAGGAGCGTCAAAATATCGGTATAAAAGGAACCCCTTATCTATGCAGAATAGTTTCTCATTGAACCCGTTTCCTCAACTAGATATGTATGACTACTTCTATATATAAAAGGTAAGAGATTTTGCCACGTGGAGCACCTAGAATGATGAGATGAAACCTGTTGTTCTGTAAGGCCAAGACTGTGGCATACATACAGCAAGCTTCTTTGTCTACCTTGTATCAGGTGGCTCTAAATCTACTATATATGTGTGTTCGAGAAGTGGTGCGTTAACAACTTGTATACAGAGGTGATAATTAATAGGTAAAATAAATCTTAGTATTATCATTATCATTACATACTATAACATTCCTGAATTTTTGCAGATTTCTTTTCTGTTCCCTAAGTGTTAGAATATTTCGAGGTAACAGAACCGTCGGCTAGGACACTCTAATATAATATGGATACCTGGTTCTCGACTAGAGTATCTACACTTAAGTTTAAATAATGAAAAATCGAGTAAGGGTCTGGCTCTGAATCCAAAAGCCTGTTGAGTATAATGGTGACATACACAAGTTAGAAAACGGCTCACTAGAGCTTTCTCATATAATTCGTAGGACGCTTAACATCTAAATCTCATTTGGCTTTGATGACTTTAGTTCCATTTCCTTTTCTATCTCATATTGCCGCTAACCTCTTATCATTGTCTCTCCCGAAAATAATCTAAAATGTGGATCAAGCCCTCAAGTATATACCTCTTCCTTGTATCAAGAGGCAGATCATTAGCTCAATCCAGTCATATTCTTGTGTTCTCTTACCTTCAACCTCATTTGCCTAGTTCAAAATGAGCGATCTACATCTCTCTAACGAAACCCGAGTTATTTCTATTCTTATCCATTGACTTAAGCTATTCTAAGCTATTTCTAATTCAACATAAGCATTGAGTGAGCTTACGACATAGTATTAATACAGGATATCTAAAACCGGCCAGGATCGACTAAGAAGTATCAGGTAGTAATATCGTACCATACATGACTTGGCAACTTGTTGGTCATCGCGAAACTCGAAAAATAAGTACATTCTGGACAATCACCTACGAAGATGAAGAACGGTCTCGATATGAAATTGGTTGGGAGACTGTACTCGTCTCAGGATCTTGGACAGAAAGAGCTAGAACTCATCTACGTGACTGATCGATAACTACATGTGCCTAAATTATATATGACAAAGCGATGTGGGTCAAAAGTCTTCAATTACTACAAGTAAGAACATCGTTCGCGAAAATATGGCAGCGTTGCCCCTTACGTCAACTTCAACCCTCTCACTATCCTCACCGTGATCATGGTCGGGGCTCACCAATACGAATCTGCTTCTTCATCTCCGCCCTCCTCTTCTCCTTCTTCGCCTCTTCCGAACCCGTCCCTATCCCAAGCCCATGCTCTAACCCCTGCTTCGCTTTCGACAAAATACTCTTCACCTTCGGCACCGGCGACCCTCTCCCCTCTCTCCCAGCACTCTCGTTTTGCTGCGCACCCGCCTGAGTCTCCCCACCGCTCTGAAAATGACCTATTCTCAGGGACCTCGTGAACCCCAAGCCGGGAAAACTCGACACCCTGTTTCTTTTCTTCAACATCCTGATATCACTCTGATCTTCCTTATCCTCGGAGACCGCCTTCGCCTGCTGTGCAGAGCGAGGGTGAGGATTCGAGTTGCCTCGCTGCAGCGAAGGTACGCTTAATGGCGGAAATGGCGTCTTGACATAGGTATTCACTAGCGGGCGTTCACTAAGCTTGAGCGGAGGGGGCGGTTGGCCAGCCCTCGAGCGCGTTGAGAAACCCTTGCTTTTGACACCGGCGAACGAGACCTTGGGAGAACTAGCACTTTCTCCGCTGGTGATAGTAGTCAATTTAGCCTCACTACTAGGGATATCTTCTAAGCTCTCAAATTGAGGTGAGATGGGACTGGGTGATACTTGGTGCTCGGGGATAGTTTCGTCGATATGGAGAGGGAAAGGGAATCTAAGATGAGGATCTGAAGGAAACGGGCTCGGGGGGTGTATTACGGCGCCGCTGATTGGGCTCCCTGGGTCGCTGTATCGGGAATTAATTTGCTGCACCTGGCTATGTGGCGACGCCAGCCGGGCTGCTGCCAGATCTTCTGACGAATGTGCTGTGTGCTTTCCATCATATACAAAATGTCTCCGTTCAGTATCTTGAAAGCTCTGCTCTTCTTTTGCTAAAATGGAGTTGGAGTCCGCAGATTCGGAAATCATAGAGTGTAAGCTACGTTCAGACGCGCTGGGTGAGAGTGGTGACACTTCGTATTGTTGGTGGATGATGTTTCCAGATAAAGGGGCTGATACTGGGCTGACGACGTTACTATCGCGCAATCCCGTTTCTAGAATCATACGTGCTGGGTATCTTGGCTGCGGGGAGGCTATTTCAAGGTGTTGTTGTTGTCTCGATTCTGGCGTGGATGACATTACCGCCTCCCGTGGTTGGACCATGGCTAGCCCGGCTTCGTCAAGGACGCCGGCGGGACTGAGATTGACGTAGTCGTCTTGGTGCTGACTTACGAGAGACGGATATTTCAGCTTCGGCTGTTGCTGAATGTCTTCATCAGGGTTGTCGTAAATAGAGGAAAAACTTGAATTCATCGGCCGCGGCGGAAGAGCTCGATTGACGTAATCTGGTAGTGCCTCCGGTGGTGGGAATTGCTGATATACATTGGGTTTCCATTCCATTTCTTGTTGGCCGCCGCCGTTGTCTTGTCTTCCTACACTATGGGGTGAGACCATCTCGTTTATAGATCATATGAACCATGCATTTCTAGGCGGCCTGGTACTCTGGATAAGAAGCCACACGAATGGCACGTCTCAGAAATTGGGGCTGTATTCTGTGCTCCAAGTATAAAACAAAGAATTCGTAATGATGGAGTGCCTCGTTTCGTTTCTGGTTTAGGTCAAGCTGGTGACGTTTAACCCCTTTGTCGGCCGAGCTACGAACAAAGGCAACAATTGAGGGCCATTTCATAGATATTCGGCTCAGTCGGCGTAAAGACATCCACTAAAGAATTGTACACTTCGCGGGTTCTCACTTTTCCCAGAGAAGTACCTAGGAGCTAGGCAATATCGCGCGCAACTTGGTTCGCTCGATCTTTCGGATAGCTCCCTTGCGCGATGAAAACAATTTATAGCAATAGATAAGATTTCACCCACATTATTATACGAAGAATGCACCATCTCCATAAGAGGGCCAGCTCTAGATGTGCCTTTAGTTATATGCCAGAGCTCTCGATTCAGCAAACGTATATTATATCCGGTAGCTAGCTGGTATGATGTGGTAAGAACTACAAGACCGACCCCTCCCCTTTTTAAATCGGATGAGCTTTAACCCCGAAAACGCCAGGCCCGTACACCTCTGAGTATAAGTCGAGTCCTCATTGGGATACGGGATGGAAAGATGCCCCCCTTTGCGGCTGAGAATGCACGTAAAATCAGATAAGGACAGTTGTTCAGTAGCTCGAGGAGCCCGCTAAATGCCATCTGCGCTCGGAAACCGTTCCATATTGCCAGATGCATATTCAACAATATCTTCTTTCTGTGGAATGATACCAATTCACGTTCATCCTCGATTATTTTCCATTAGTCTTTGCTTTGCCCTTGCCTTTTGCTTTGTTGCCCTTGGCGGCAATGGCTTCGGATTTAGAATAGAAGCTCATCGAGTCGTTGCCGAACAATTCCTGGTCGCCCTTACCACCCATTTCCATGAATTCTTTTGTGTCTCGTTGATCTGCAGGTCTAGGTTCAGCCGCTGTTGCCTTATTTTCATCTGCTGTTGGGTTCTTAGCGAAAACCTTGAGAGGGCTTTTCTTTGAAGCTGGGCTCGGAGGTATCTTGTTGGTGACTTGCACCGAGTTGATGGAACTAAGTAATGTTCGCTCTCGAACTGCGCCTCTTCGCTGCATTTCAAGGCCTCCAATTCCAGCTACGAGGCCATCCGTACTGTCATTAACGCCTATTGGCTTCTGGGTGATCCATGGATGTGCAAGACATTGGTCAACTGTGTAACGCTTCTCTGGGTCAACGACTAGCATGCGATCAATGAGGTCCACTGGCGGTTTAGGTTAGTTTATAGAGTGAAATGTGAGTGCGAATCTCCTAAATAATGACTTACAAGCTGGGTCTCCCACCGAATCCCAGTACGGGGAAGGATAGTCAAATCGACCGCTTTTAATCTGCTGGGAAAGAGTATACGGGAAATCACGACTGTAAAGCTCATCCGAGAATGGAGGGAATCCACATAGACAGATGTATAGCACCACTCCCAGAGACCAAATGTCGACGGCTTTGGTATATTTTCTATGCCTTCCTTCTGCCAATATCTCTGGGGCGACGTAGCTCGGTGTGCCGCACAGAGTGGTCGTGAAGGACTCCTCTCCAATAATCTTGGCAAGGCCAAAGTCGGCAAGCTTAACGTGAAGGTCCTTATCGACTAGTAATATGTTTTCGGGTTTGACGTCTCGGTGGACGATACCTCGGTCATGCTAATTTGGTTGTCAGTTGTAGCAAGGAAATAGAGGAAAGAGAACACCATACCAAGTATTTGATACCCTGGAACAACTGAATGAACAATTTTCTTGTTTCTGCCTCCGTCAACTTCTGCTTCATCACAATGTAGTTGAACAATTCGCCTTCTGGGGCAAGTTCCAATACCAGATACACAGCATTCTTCTCGTTGAACGTGTCCTTCAGACATAGAACGTTAGGATGGCTCACTCCCATCAGTACCGCGATTTCCTGTTGTAGACCATCGGTTTTGGACTTTTCTTCCATACCGGGGTTCTTAGTGAAAACCTTGACGGCATACCGTTGGCCGGTAGATTTCTCCACGCACAAGAACACTTCGGCAAAGTGACCTTTGCCTAAGCGGTCGAGTAGAGTGTATTGCTGTAGGAAGGCACTTGAGGTTCGGCTTCGAGGGTAGCGGAAGATAAATCGGGCTTTATCCATGACTGCAATTTCGTCCTGCTCTTGCAGCTCTCGACGCTGATTCCTTCCAACGATGGCCTCATTTACAAAAGTTCCATTGCTGGATAGGTCTTCGAGAATGGCAACTGTGTCGTCTCCCTTGTTCTCGGTGAATATTAAGCAGTGACGGTTAGAAACCACAGGGTCATCCACAATGACGTCTATCACAAGTTAATACTAGTTCTGATCCTTGGAGCAACAATAAATAAACGTACCGCACTCTGGATGCCGTCCGATTAGATATCCACCTGAGGGTGTACCCTTAATTTTAGCCTTCTCGAAGCTCTCTTCCTGCTTTAATGGTGTAGTCTCGGATTGATTTTTCGACAGCGCATCTGCACTCTCATTGGACTTTGGACAGACAGACCGTTTCTTCAACACTACGCATCTACCCCCATACCTCGTATCGAGTGGGAAAAGGTAGCCCCACACTCCTTCCTTTTCTTCATCCTCGACTTCATCTGATAGAGCGGCATTCGCGTCGACATATTGGGACGTGGGAAAAGCCTGAGTATCTTGCGGTGGAGACGAGAGGATCTGGGCCTGGGAGAAAGTCTCTTCAGGAGTGCGATGCGTAACTTGGCTAGGTCGTCCGTCCGGAGGTTCAGCTGTTGGCTCTTTATAGACCTCATCGCTATCGGTTTGGTTGGTAACGGGAGAGGGAAGTTTCTGCTTGTTGGCGGCGACGGGGGTTTTCGGGTGCTCGGCATTCTCTGCCTTCTGCGATAATCGACCAGATCGACGGGGTTTCTTTGAAAGCTCATTCACATCCTTGGAAGGAGGAGATTCCTATGAAGCCCTGTTAATCAATGGTAAAGGCGGACAAATCAAGGGTGGACGAAGTACCCTTCCTCGCTTCAATTGGCTCTTTTCACGTGGAGCCATGGCGGCTGGCTGCCTTGAGCGAGGGTGCTCGGCTTCGTTTATCTAGAAAGGGCTAACAAATAAAAGGGGGAAAAGGTGACACAACAATTTATTATGCCTAACAAAATAGGTAGTAGTAGATTTGCAGATCACGTAGTGTGAATTTCCAGACGAGAAGAAAAACCCGGACGAGTTGGGAGGAAAATTGCTATTGCAGGTTGAAGGTCTAAAAGCTTATTACGGAGGAGCCCCCAACGTGCAGACTGCGGTGGGTATACATAATAAGGGTTGGTTCCCAACTCGACAACGGGATTGGCGGCTGAGGAGGGACCGGGTGGACTTGCGACCCTATCACCCTTCACTTTAATTGAGTATATATATTGACTCACAATGAGTAACTCTTCAACGTTGTCGCAGCTAAAATAACGCCTTTAACTTTAAGGAGAGTCATTTGTCTTATGACATCGGCATTTTTAGCGAGAAAGATTACGAGAAGACATGGAAAAACCGAAACTTTGATATGAACAGCTGATAGTGCAAGAGGTCATCCCCAGCTTCATAAACTCAATGCGTGCCCACTGCAGCTGTAAAATCGGTAAGTGGGGAAGCTTCCATGGGTTCCCACAGGTACATCCACTGGTCGTTGTAGGGCTGTGCAATCACTCTTAAGCACCTGTGGAACCCATGCTCCACAGTTCTGCGTTCTCGGATTCCGTCACACATTCTTCTTTATTGTGGTACCGTTAGTTGGTATATAACCGTCAAATCTTATATCTTCCGATTTACCAAAATGAGATGCAGCTAGAAATTATTAAATATGACCTTTAGTGGCCCTAATTCCACCCAAACTTCTAATACAACTGAAGGGGTTATGGTTTCCTTACACATGTGAGGTTAAGTGACGGTCACGCGCAATCTTCCAAGGTCCCCATCGACACGCCTGGCCTTCAGGTGACGATTTGTAGACGGCACCTGCGGTGCCTCACATGTGTTACGAATCCACGAGATTCTATACTCTATTAACGTCCTTTAAGTTATTATATAATATCGTACATCATTCCACAACCCGCCTGGAAACTTTCTGGGTGCCACATAGAATGTCTTGCATGTAACAATACACTTATTACCCTCGTTGGCGTTTTTACACGCTATTACTACGTATCACACATAAAAACGGCAGGTAGTCAAGAAGGTTCGCTTAAGAGTAATTCCAGTAGCCCAAAACCCTACATAAATACCATCAGCGTTATACATGATTAAAATTACGAGTGTATCAGTACATGTCGCTGCCCTTGTCGACAGACTCCCTCCTGTTCCAGGATTCAAAGCTATGTCCTAGCATCATGACTAGGGCAGCCAGCCTAATAACCTCGAGCTGTTTCGTATAGATAATGTGAGCTTAGTGGCTCACAAAGGGGGCTAGTCCATCTGGCACCCCCAACATGCCCCAAAACGCCCCGGATGAAGGAGATTCGCGCGTTCCTTTGTGCCCGAAAACCCAAATAACCGTTACCAATGCCAGTGTCTTTAATGCAATCCAAAGTTTCGTCATGTAGGTTTATTTTCGTCAGTTCGTGGAGCAAGAATCGTCATCGAGTCGATCGTACAGCGAGGTGAGCCAGACGTCTCCGTTTTCAAAGGAGGGCAGAAAATCGGTGGGCAGAAAGGTGTTAAGTTGATAAAGAGATCCAAATGGGGTATCCGGAAGAAGGAGCGATTCGATCGCCGTTTCTACCGTTCGGAAGTAGATGATGATGAATTTGAACCTGTGATGTTTGACTTCCGTCGACTGAGCCGATTCTTCTGCGAGCACGACGGCGAGGGAGATGAAGACGAGAGTGAAGCGTTCGACTTCCGCCGTTTCTACCGTTCGGGAATCGGCGACTTTGCCAAACGCCCGCCAGCGCTGATGCGCTTCTGTAAACGGGAGTCCTTATCCCGCTGAAGCCGCTCACTCGGGCTGGGACTAAGAGAGCCCGGTAGTGACACACCCGACGCCTCAATGGCGGCATTACGACCACGTTTCTGCTCGATATAAAGCTGAGCGCTTCTACTCAACGGAAAGGCTGGCATTGTGGCGGGAATTTCAGCTCCGTTTTGTATTAGCATTTCGGCGACCGGAAACGGAACGACCCGAGTTTCGGGCTCTGGCCTCCCAGACACCGGAGTAGTAGGCGATGGTGACGCCGGATCAGCTGCTGCAAGAGCCAGGAAAACTGGGTGGGTTCCGCGGACTTTATCTAGAACGTTGGGATTGGCCTTCAGCGCTAACGCATATATGACTTGCTGAATCTCGTTGCGCTTTATGGCGGCGAGAAGTGTTTCGTCTGCGGTCGGATACCGTGAGAGAGTAGCTGAAATTGGTTCCACATAAGCTCTATCCACATACTTGGCCGTTATGAACTTCAGACGTTGCTCTCGAGTGGCCTGCGGGCCTGGTTTAAGATTCGGGTCAAGTTTAGCCTCCCAAACCATGTTAGAAACCCTGTTCCCGACAAGGAGCAGCAACTCGATAATATCGGGCGTGAAGGACGTGATGTCAAGCGTAAGCGACCGCACTTTGCTAATATGTGTTCCGAGCGATCGATGAATGCCGCTGCATTCAATGCAGAGTATAATAGCTAAATTGATCGAAACCCACTCAACCTTAGAGCCGCTGCCGCAGTCAGCACACCAGCAATTGCCCTGGTCGTTGTCACGGAGCATCTGGAGAAGTTTATCTGGATTCTCATCGTAGCTACTGCTCGGCGTCCGCGCGTTTGCTGGTCGTGCTCCAACTGTTGTACGGCGGGAAGGGGCAGCAGAATTGGCATTGGAATGAGACCCATGGTGGTGAGAGCCGTGATTTAAGGATATGCTTTTCCCAGTCAGAATCGACCCGATGTCACGCTTAAGGCTGGTCGACTCCCCAGGAGACGTCGGCTTCTCCTTAAGACCACGACCTTCAACTGCGCTTTGAAGGGCGTTGTTAATAGAGAGAATCCAGCTGTTCATGTCCTCCCCAGACGTTGCTTGATAAACTCTCTTGTAATGAGGCGTAATTACTTCAAAGCAGAATCTCCGTTCTGCATTTCTCGCCTCGCGGACAGATGCCATGCGAAGGTCAATGGGTTCCATATGAAGATCGAGCTTCTGTTTCCAGTTGCTGTACTCCGACAGCTTACCCTGATCCAATACGACCCAGAACCTATATTTGTTAGCATGGTGAAAATCTCCTCGTTCAATACTGAATTTACATACTTATGCCAACCCTGTTTGTTCAGTGACAGGGGATCCACATGGGTACCTGGCCGATTCAAGGCCCAGAGAAGACCTTCTTTACGGTGTGTTGAATTCTTCTCAGCATTGGTTAGCTGCGAAAAATCCCGCTCCTCTAGATCACGTATTCCTTTGAATTTTGACGTTTGCACAGGGCTATGTAATGAAGCATGCCCTAGGCTCCCTGGAGACCTCGAGAGGTCTGTGCCCGAAGCCGCTATGGTCCCTGAATTACCTGTTGGGACGGCTTTTAGTTGAGAACTAGTACTATCCGCTCGGCCGAGCTCGGAATCTGAGGTATGCTGGTTACCATTGGTGTTGTTGTTCGGAGCCGCGCTGGCCGCTGAAGTTACGGTCTCTGGTTCATTATACTGGAGATTGCTTTTCTCTAGCACGCGTCTCTTTTCTTCCCGTTCCCGTCTCTGGTATTGGAATTCTTTATCGGCTTCTTGCACCTCGTTTGCTAGAGCCTCCAGTTGCGGTAGCAAGCTCTCAACTTTCTGAGCGGTCGCTAAAAAGGTTCTGGCCTGAATGTCGGCATACTTGGTTAAATGCGATAGGACTTCTTGTTCCTTGCGACCGCCATGCAGATCTTGCATGAATGACGAATAGTCAAAGCGTTTAAGCTCAAAATTCCTCCTCTTCGTCTGGTATTTGGTATCACTCTCAGCAAGCTTCTTAGTCTTCGCTGAGTCTTGTCGCTGGCCAAGATAACGAGACACGTAAGAATAGTAATCCTTGCTCTCCTCTTCAAAGTCTCGTCTTTTTGACTCTGCTTGTTTGATGTCGTATGTATATAGTTTGCCTATAGGATCGATAATAATTTTCTGCAAATTAGCTGCATTTTGCCTTTCGTAGGCGAGAATTTCTTTCGCAATTTTGTCAAAGTAATGATCTATTGCGGGCTGGACAGCGTTGGCATTAGTCGCAGATGCTTCCCGGAGCGCATCCATAAAGCCAACGAACGCGTCGTTCGCCTCAATTTGGGCAGTGTGCGCATGTTCAGCCTTCTTTAATACTTTCTTCATCTGCGTTCTCATGTTGCCGGTTTTCTGCTCGAGTGCTTTGATAGTAGCCCTAAAAACCGGACCATCGTCGCTCACAGTCATATCTTCCCCTGGTCGGGGACACGATATATCTAGCTTGACAGATTCTCGGGAGCTCGGCACGATAGTAGGCGCTACGGATAATGCATCACTCTGAAGGTGTTGCGGGGAAGTCGGTTCGTCCTGCTCGCTAATGCGAGACTCAACCGACTGAGAGGATGGTAATCGTATCCTTGGAGGTACTGCTAATTGGAAAGCCGGCGACGGGGAATTTGGAACACTCGGGATAGGCGATGTATCTGAGCAATCTGTCAGGAATAATTCAATAGGCAGAGAGCCCTTCAGACTTACTAGCAACCCAAAACGAAAACCGAGCTAGAGTGTCTAGGCGGTGCGCTCTCTGGTCGTATTCGACGAACTACGGCAATGTTGTTTAGTAGGAAGTACTCCAAAATTGTCGGGTAACATACGCTGCAAACATTCCTCCATCCTCCTCCCCCGTCTTCCGATGCCTTTGGTGGTTTCCATTTCCATGTCCACTCAAACGTCACCGAAGGGCTTCCGCCTGTGGTGTAGTCGCCGACTAATTCGACATTTGCGTTTTTGTGTAGATTCGGATCGGCATGAAACTCGCGAGTTACAAGGTTCTCGAGCTCTCTGTTGGTCGAAGCATATACGTAAGTTAGACCGTTGATGTGTGTATCAACACCAGCCCCGCCTTCTTCCTGGCGGATAACAAATGTGAAATTGAATACGAGTTCGTCGTCATTATTGAGTTTGAGGAGGAAGTGCGGCACAGTCGAGGATTCAGTGTCCTAGAGTAATGAAGTTAGAGACACGGCATAATATTGAGGTTGGTTTACTGATGTTGTGACGAACCTGGACAAACTCGACCAGACTAGAGTCGCCTCCCGATCGTGTCGCTGTAGCCCGAGTAGCGGGGAAGGAATTGGGAACTATAGTTGTCGAAGTGCGCTTGCGAGGGCAGGTAATGACTAGGGAGCTGATTGACACTAGATATGGTCAGCTCAGTTTTTGCGCGTCGCAAGGGAGATAGACGAACGTCGGTTCTGATCTCGCAGATAGACGGCAGCGCCATCATCAGGTCTGCTGCTCACAATGCCCATGGTGAGAGGAGCCGACCAGATGAAGGCCGCGCAAGTAATAAAGAGGACGAGTAATAATCAGTCAAAGTATACGATAGGGAGTTGGCGAATGTATGGATGCGAGGTGGGTATATTAACTAGTGACGTTGTAAGAGAGATATGTATCAAATTGGAGAAAAGTTGGTGTCGCAATGGTCGCAGCGACCGCAGTGCTGAAGCGGTTGCGGGCAGCCAATCCGGTTGGGACGAACGGTGTGCTGTGGATTTTGGCGGGGTCGAATAGGGCGTTGTTGCAGCCGTCGTGTTGCCTTGCGCCGAATATAGCCAGGCATGCAGTATGTACGTAGAAGAGCCCCCAAGTTACGCTTGAGCGACCGACAAGGCAGACTACCTAATATAATATTAATATTGTTAGTTACAAATTTGAAGTTTGACTGCAATGGCGCAGATGTGAATTCGTAGCACACATCACACGAACAAACCAAAAAGGTGATCGGATAGAAACACGAGTGCGGCAGGGCGAATAGACAAAACAGGGGTTGCCAAAGACAATAGACAGAAGATCTTCTAGCTGAGACTTGGTTGGTGGGCTGAGGTGACTGTACCTTTTCCCAGACACACGCACACCCAGCTGTAAAATCTCGGGTAGCACTCGTGGACAACAAGGCTGAGCGAAAATTCGTTCAACGCCGCATGTGATGTCGAGCCTAGTGGATATCCAATGCGTAATCTTCAAGTGTCGTGTGCTCTCCGGAAAATGTGGGATGCTTTAAAGGAATTCTAAATGAAGTACGAGTAAAATGTAATGTAAAGAGAACCACTTTGCTATAAGACCAGTGTAGAAGTACAGTATGTGGCAGTGCCTGAAAGATGGATATTGATGAATCGATCAACACAGCGCGAGAATAGACGAGTAAGTGACGGAAGATAATCTTAAAACAGGTAACACCTGAACGCTTGGCCGCAGTCGCCTGCCTTAAGTACATGTAGCCTTAATGGTCCAAGGTTTCGCTAAGGTAGGTACAGAAGGTATGGATGGCGTTTAAATAGATGCCTGCCATCCCATCTCGCCGCGACCAAATTCTGGGAACTACGACTGCTTATATAAGGTATACATATGTAGTTGTAATAGGAGCAATATGACCAAACCACATCCATCCATTTATACATGTAAATATACCTAAGTAGACCAGTTTACATTAGAGTGCCTTCTTAAATTTGCGCACATATAAACACATGCAGCCTCTGTCCTAGTGTACGTTTCCTCAAAAATTCAAAAGCACCAAGGCCCAAATTGTCCCTTTGTTTGAAGTGCTCTTTATCTCTTTTATATTCTCGATTTCGCATTTCCATTTGTTCAACATTTGGCTACGCAGACCCGAATTAGATTGTTTTTGTAGCTGATCCGAACACTCCTCCTCATTTATCTACCAATATATGCATTTCATAGGTAGATACATATAGGTTAAATCATGAACTCTAACGTAGTCCTTTTAAGATTACTGGTTTGGTGCGTAGCGACGCAGCTAGTCACCTAAGTAGACCAAAATCTTTGCGTGATGATACTAGTAGGTTTAACTACAGGGGCACATCAACGCTCAAAAACAGACTAACTCGAGAAGCCATGGGGTGCAATTACATACCTGTATATACTATATGTATGTATTAGTCGTTTCAAAGCTGTGGGTTACTCATCGATCTTGATGAATGCTTCTCAGATAGGCATTCGGTGTCGTTCCTGCATGGCCTCCACCAGAGGTGCTTTAGTGGGAATTCTATTCCTACAGTATGCACTTTAGGTATACTACATATGTACATACATGTAATGCTATCAGGGAATCTGGAAAACCTTGAATGTATGCGTCTTTATGCGAGTGTACTACATATATATCTACCCGCAGAAGCTCCATGAAGCTGTGTAATTAATAGTTGTAGCACATTTCTATTGTTGCTGAGTATCTTTTCGTCATATGAGACATTGCGAGATGAAGTCCTCATAGGCTTCAAAGATAAGAGACACACCTTTGTAGCCCGTAATAGTCTGCTAGGTTTCGGTTTTCTTTTTCTTCCCTGAATTTGAGTCGTACATTCATTCATGCAGTCTGGGAAACTACAATCATTGGCTTGTCAGTGTGTTACGCCAAAGCTGCATGGGGTCTGCGGAGAAAGAGCAAAGGGAACTCAGGATGGGAAACTGAAAGGGATCCACTATCGATAAATACATACAATCAATTGACTGATTGGGTAGAATATTGGAAGTAACCCCTCTCGTCTTTATTTTATTTCTATTGCATTGTAAGGGAAGTAGTACTCGACCTAATGACGT
This sequence comes from Hypoxylon sp. PDH2405, assembly GCA_023628415.1. Taxonomy (NCBI): domain Eukaryota; kingdom Fungi; phylum Ascomycota; class Sordariomycetes; order Xylariales; family Hypoxylaceae; genus Hypoxylon; species Hypoxylon sp. PDH2405. Next base: position 177,283 of record JAMAKT010000004.1, on the reverse strand, counting down.
TGCTGCACTTCATAAAGGGAAAAGCCTAACTTCCCCCCGAACCGCCCAAGTAGCCAAGTTGATCTATTTCTAGACACACACTTAGTTTCCAATTGCCGGCCTTCGTCACCTGCAACCTCCGTACCTAACCTTATTATCGCCTGACTGACCGACCGACCTTACCATCTCTCACCCCCAGCAACTCGCCTTTTAACCGAATTATCACGAGGCCGTTTCCACCTTGATTCTAAAAAAAAACATGCGGCTCAGGTTGTTTGTGGAGCCTTAGTTCATGAGACCGCCTTAGCTTTGCCTTACACCATGTCGTCGGCGTCGAGGAAATCGTTCCAACAGCTCCACCGCCGCTTAGATAGTGTGCAGAATAGCGACAAAAGAAGGAGTCGAGCTGTTTCTAGCGCCCGACAGCTGGCTGTGAGCCACGACGACGCCTATACCTATGCACTTCGAGTCGCCTACCTACACTACCTCCTCCAACCCAAGACCAAACGAAAGCAATGGGTCCCTGCGCCAAAGCCGCCACCTCGGACTCATACGTCCAATATTGGGGATTTGGTTAAGGAATTCGTTCCGGGGAACTCTAGCAGTGTCAAGCTCCCTCATGGCTTTCGCGGTCATCTAGAGAAGAGAATAGAACGTGTTATCATGGGCGCCGAAAAATTACCTGGCTACAATGACCCTGCTGTCAAGAAAACATTTGCGCAAGCGTACACGGCCTTTACCGAGCAGGCCTTTCGAAAGAACGTCGACAAGGAACGCAAAGTTGAGCCGCTGGTACTGATTTTCTACTCCGCCGCTACCAAAGCATGTAGTCTTGGCCACGAGCGAAGTGACGACTCCTGGAAGCTTCTTGTCGACAGGCACGTTGCCCTCTTCGTAAGGCTTCTGACCAACATACTACGCGATCAGGGACATGAGAGAGACAAACCGGAACTCTTGAGCAGGTTAAACACCCTTGAAAACAAGCTTTTGACCAACGACCAAAATCTTTTCATTGATACTGGTCAGAGCTCTGGTAATACGATTGAGGTGGTAGTACCACTTAGTTACGATGTCAAAGATATGCCTATGGTTCAAGCTGTCGCTAGAATCTTTGGTCTTTCCCATTCCGACGTTCAAAGCCACATTGACGCTCAGCGGCAACAAAATTGGACTGAAGAAGCTGCTCTAAGAGATCTCAAGGCATACCAGCATCGGCTAAACTCAAACGCAAGCGGTGCCCTAAGAAGTCAAGACTTTGATGTCGATGAGGCGTATCAAGAGTGGAAAAGAGCAGAAGCCCCCTTTCTCTCACAAATGATGCTTGAAATCTTGACTGCTCGGCCGGAGTTAGCTAGGAGATCTACGACCGTTAGCATGTCTTTCGATAAAGCATTACCTTCAAGCCCTTCCTCGGAGGACAAGGTGTACTCAGAATTAGGTAGGACATTATCCAACCCAGACAGGTCGTCCGTGTATGGCATCGACAACGTACTTAACCTTGGATCCATGTCGCTGGACGACACCAGCAGCATTAGGACTGTTGACGAGGCCAATTATACTTTCATTCCTCCTGAACCCCGCGAGTTCTTGAAGGTCATTGCAAAGTATGCCCTTGAGTTCGATGCTATGCACGGCGATGAGGGTGAAGAATCCAGTTTATTCTCGAAGCAATCGATGGATCTCCTTACGGAATTATGTGTCTGGTGGCGAATTCCTCAATTTACTCGCTTGGTCGTTTTCCTGGAGGTAGCAGCTCGCAGGTTCACTGATACTCTTTTCACCGTTGTTGATTTGGATAATGCTTTTGACCTAGTGAAAAATCCACCGCCAGAAGTCAAAAAGCCACCTCACATCTACCTTTTCAACGAGTCCCTGGCCACTATCGACCGAAGCAAATGGACTATCACGGACTATGTTGTATATCAGCAAACGCTGTACACACTGAACGATGCGCTCCTGCGCGATCTTTATGATACTCTAATGCACTGCTACGAACCCAAGCCTCCGACGATAGGCCCGGCGTTTCACGTGCTAACAACTCATATCTTCAGTGACCCCAGTTTTTCGCGAAAAGAAGAAGATGCACAAGAGTTCGCCCGCCTCCTTGAGTCTGGTCTGCAAGAACAAGCCGCACTCGCCTATCGCGGGTTTCTCGACGCCAAAGTCCCCGAAAGTCAGCAGGACTGGAACTTTAGTCACGTAGTTGAACTTGGCAAGTCGGTTGTGAAACTTTGTGAGAGAACTCAGAAGCGTTATAAGAAAAACCCGGAGGTCATGGGTGTCAACCCCTTTTCCGTACTCGTGGAAACAATGTTTCCGAACTTCGAGGACGATGCCCACGAACTGATAAGGAAGATCATGCAAGTCGCTCAGGAACGAGGGGAGGAGTTGCCTCTTCAAGACGGATTTGATCTATATAAAGAACTCGTGGAGATTCGCCGCATTCATAGATCGTCTCTAGACCGACCTTTCACATTCGACATTGAAGAGTTACTCGTAGATTTTGTTTGGCGCTGGATCCAGAACGCCGAAACCCGAGCGGAAGTGTTTGTTGAAGAAGCCATCAAGCAAGACCAATTCCAAGTACGGGGTCACGGACCGGGTCATATCTCGTTGGATTCGGAACGCCACAGCCATTCGGTTATTGACATGTTCCAGCTGTTTCATCAGACCGCCGACCAGATCTTCCAACTTGAATGGGATAACGATATTCATCATGCCCGATTCATGACTGCGCTATCCAAGATATTCGCTAACAGTATTGCCCGGTATTGTGAAATCGTGGACCAGCGGTTTGTGAAGGAGATGGATACACCGAGGCCCAATGAGAAAGAAGCGGCGGCGGCAGCCCAAACGACACAGGGAAGGTTCATGCAATACGCCAAGGACGCCTGGAATACTAAAGAGAAAATCGAACCGTTCCAATTTTATCCCGAGGTAAGGTTGATTCCAAGTATTTCATTTTAACTTGACGCTAATATACTCAGTCCCTTGTGAAACTCAACAATATTGAGTGGGCTATGCAGGAACTTGATAAGCTCGAGAAGTCCATGAATGTAGATGCTTGTGCCGACATCCTTGAAAAGGTTGATGGGCCTAGGAGACCAATCAGACGACCGGCCAAGTACGTCTTTACCATTAAGATCGTCGAGGCCGAAGATATCAAGGCATGCGATCCGAACGGAACAAGTGATCCTTATGTAGTGCTTGTGGATGAATACCAGAAGCGCTTACACAAGACCCGAATAGTCATGAGGACCTTGAATCCTCGATGGGATGAATCCGTGGATGTTACAGTTTCGGGACCTCTTAATGTCGTGGCTACGATTTGGGATTACGATACTTTCGGCGATCATGATTTCGTTGGCAGAACTTCATTGAAACTTGATCCGATACATTTCAGCGACTACCTACCAAGGGAGTTCTGGCTCGATCTTGATACTCAGGGAAGGATCCTTCTAAGGGTGAGCATGGAAGGGGAACGAGATGATATTCAATTCTACTTTGGTAAAGCCTTCCGGCACCTCAAGAGGACGGAGCGTGATATGGTTCGCAAGATTACGGACAAGGTAAGTCTTGATTTACTCTATAACACTTACATGAGCACATCGCTAAATCTATGTGAAGCTCTCGCGACATATCAACGCCTCGCTTTCTTACGAAGCCTTGCGAAGCCTTCTTGGACGAAACCTAGCCTCGCAGGTTAACTCGTTCTTTAAGCGATCGTCTACACTCCCGCAAATTACAGATGCTGAGATCGAAAACGCGCTACAATCTCTCTTTACATACTTCAACGAAAACTTCGCCATAATGAAAGAAACACTAACTGAGGCAACCATGGTTGCTGTTATGACGCGTCTATGGAAAGAAGTGCTTATGGCCATTGAAGCCCTCCTCGTGCCGCCGCTATCAGAGAAGCCGTCTAATCAACGCCCCCTGAACCAGCGCGAGCTCGATGTCGTTTACAAGTGGCTGCAACTCTTATTCGATTTTTTCAACGCGCGGGATGAAGACGGAGAGGTCCTCGGTGTCCCCGCGGAAGTCCTCAGATCGCCTAAGTATCACGAGCTCGCTTCGCTCAACTTCTTCTACTTCGATAGCACCGAAAATCTAATCCGCACATCAGAAAGAATGGCCGCAGCTACCGTGCAACGGCAGCAGCAGCAGCTCCAGGGCCAAATGAGCTCCAACCGACTCTCCGCACCTGCGTCATTAGGCTCGTCGCTTGGCGCCCACCATGCCGGCCCAGCTTTTGCGAGCATGGGGACCATCCGCAGAGGCAAGAGCATCATGATGAGCCGCAACTTGGGTACCATGCGCCGAGCCAAGGAGGAGAAGCGGAAAGAAGCCCAAGCAGACCCATCCGACGACATGATCCTTCGGATTCTCCGCATGCGGCCTGAGGCAGCTGGTTATCTCAAGGAGAGACACCGCCAAAAGGAGCGCATGGCTGCTGCCGCTGCCGCTGCCTTGATAGTGAAACAGAGTGTCAGCCAGGGCTGGAACTCTGGTGGCTTCGGCCGGGGCGGTATTCCACGGCGCTGATTTCGCGTGATATAGGATTAGATCGGTTCGATATCCAGTCAAGATAGAAGTGTTGCGAGGTTCAAAGAGCTCGGTGTCTGAGGACTACGCCAGTGAGACTAAGAGGACGGAATAACGGAATAGACTGACGTATCGAGGGCCAAAACGGCCCTCTATAATCCGCCGGCTAAGGGTGAACGTGAAAGGCGTTTTCTAGGCAAGAAGTTCAGTAGCATTTGGCATTCGATAGATACCCTCACGAAGCATGCTTTGGAGGTTTCACGGGCGCATGTTGTCTTTTCTTTTTCAGGGCGGTTATTTACAACCCCCTTCGTTTTCCTGTTTTGCTTTTTTGTCTTTAGCGGCCACGGCCGAACCGAAAGGTCTATCTAATGTAGCTAGCGTACCAGAATGAAGCGACCGAGTAACACGATGATTTATGATGATAAATTAGTACCCTTTATTCTGTCCAACAAAGAGCATTATTATAGTTGCGCAAAGTCTTGCCTACGAGACCTAAATCGGATGCAAGTACATATTGACGTATACAATCTCAGCGATACAAACTAGATATCACACACGACTTGGGGAACACAAGCTCCGTTGTACCTGCGCTGGATCATAGACTACTTGTCGGGTAAGGCCACTTGCCCATGAACACAATCCCATCTTATGAATTGAAATCGAAGAAATCCGTTATTCACGTAGCTCTCGATCAACGACACGTCCAGCCACATCGTATGTAAGCAACAAGGGTAGTATTACTCACGACAGCCAGCTGAACAAGCTGAGCGCTACAATTAGCTTCTTAACCCTTCCTATTCGAGGGTTTATTGCCTTTCTGTCATTGTAGATTCAATAGTTGCTATAAATGACACTCGTATCGGCGTCTGCTTACGAGAACAGCGCACCACCTACCTTTTGTTATTGCCTGCTCAATACCAGTAAAGGTGCACCTAGCGATTGCAATAACTCAGTTGAGCGCAAAAGTGCAAGAAGGAAGAACAATATTTCCACTCGTAGAACGGGGCGGCGAATCGTTCCGTTGTCGGCCGGGGGCGTTTCCATCTGCCAATGCCGCTTCATCTATGGTAATACAGGAAAAGAGGGCATCACATGAACATTTGGGTACATTTTCGGGGAAGGAGGTGGGAGAGGGATCGTCGACGATCATTCCCCCCTAAGGTTTCATGAACTGTGCGCACCTTGGAAAACTTGGCCTCCGATGATCTCGACCCCGGAATTTCCAGACATTCGCCCCCCACCCGCCCTCGCTCACTCACCCCAAGATTCGTTCAGTGTCTTTCTACCGACGAATGTTGGATTGGGTACCTAACCTACCACGCAAGGCATCGTACGTAGATTGGGGGTCCGCAGCCGATCTTTTTCAGCCTGAAACACAGCAGACTTGGACAGTTCAGATGAAAATGGAATGAAATAGGAGTTATGTTTCTAGACCATCCCTCTTTCAATCTTCTTGAGAGTTCTTCTTTACACCCCCATGTTAGAAAACCCCACGAATCAACATGTCCACGTCGGGATCCTTCCGGTTCGGACGCAGACTCCATTCCCCCGGAAGGGCGAGGCTCAAAGAGGATTTACTAATCAAGAATCGAAAAAAATAGGTGTTGTGGCTGGCGATACCTGAGTTTGTGCTTGTGTGCACAAGCGATAACGATTTGGACCGGAAAACAGCCTTCTCGCGTGTTGGTGGAGCCTTGCATCTGGCGGTGTCGCTTCTTGACATCTTGGCCCCTGATAGGATGGGCTAGAGGTAATACACTATATACAAGCTAACTAGAGGCGGCGTGGTTCTCTGATGGATCTAAAGGTCCGCGGCGCGCCTATGATTATCAGAAGATCTACCGCGTAATATACGAAGTCGGATATTGACCTGCAAAATTTGATCCTTCATTTCTACGGTATGAAAGCACAGCAAAAAGGATAACCAATGTGTCCTGTCCTGGCCATGAGTATTCCCGGATCTTTTCCCAAGGTATCCGCTTAGAGCATTTGGAGGATTGACATAGTGAGTTCCACGATGCGAAACGCTAGCGCGTGCGGTTTTCCAACTTTTCGAAGCGTGGATAGGTAGTAAGTAACTCGGAAGTCGGGTCCTGACGTAAATTGGTCCAATGTAACCAAAGTCATGCCTGTGATAAGAGGCTAGATTTCTACGCTCGACGGTGGTCATCCGGGACGATTCATCACGGGACGGTGAGCAACGTAAAAATGATATTTCTCCTGTGGGCTTGAGTGGACTTTCTTCGGCTACTTCTCTGGCGCTTAACGGTGAAGCCCTTGACTGCCCCTCTGTGGGGTTTGACACACGGAAGAAGAAGAGTCTGAAAGAGTCTGAAAGGTCTGAAAGGTCTAAAAAGTCCGAAAGGGGTCCTCCTCGAACCCTCGCTACCTATCTTTGTTGATAACGGTGGCGACCGAATATTTTCCATGTCGTCTAGACTGTCTTGCAACATTCCACTTACGAAACAAAAATATGGGCGACAAGCTCCAGTAATCCATAGTTTATTGTGTATTCCGTTGGTGAAATTCAGCGCTAGCCCCCTAATAGCCCTACGAATCCGGGCCATTTATGATGTCTTTATAAGCCGATCTTCCGGAATGGCCTGTACCTACAGGCTACTTTGGTGCACTAGCTTCTCTGGACTATGGGACCTCGAACCAGTTTCATGTCTGGAATAGCACTTGGTTGCCTCATGTATTTCGGAGGCCAAGACACGGTCCGGGAACAAGACCCTAGGGGCATTCCTGTTGGGTCCAGCTGGGTGCACATGCAGATTTGCAGATGCTGTGACGTCACCTGGCATTTGTGGGGGGTAATGATGGCCATCCTTCAATAGGGAAGCCGTAGAATTGTGTGCTGCCAAGTTTGAAGGGCAAAATGAACAATTTCGTAAATGGTGAAAAGAGAAAATAAAAAATATACCATCGCAATGGTAAGTCGCAAATGAACGCGATAAACAGGAATAGTGTTCCTGTCGATCAAACATTAAATGAGTAAGAAAAAAATAAATGCTAGACAAAAGCAGTTGAGAATTTCGCCACCTTTGGATGAACAGTTGCCCAGGTGCTCCGTTTTCGCGCGATCCCAGTCAGTGTTCCCTATATGTGTCGCTTATTAGGCTTGTAGCGACTTGGGTGCCCTAATGAAGTGACCTACGAGTGAGCTGAGAGAAGGCCTACTATCTATGTACAACCTGAAACGAAATGCGATTTCTAAAAATCCAGACAAATGCGGAGGGGCAATGGGTCGTAAATGTGACAGGCAGAGGGGCCGCGATCTTTTTGCCCTTCTGGTATGTACAAAGTGCACGTACCAGTTGCAGTGGGGTCTCGGCATCTTTGTCAACAGGGTTTACAACCAATCCTCAAGGTATAGATGATATCGAATATGGGGTGGTAAGACAAGCCGGAACGACGATTTGGATTGCCTTAGGTAGGTAGAAATCTCGTAGTACAAGTAATCAACAGTTATGGGGTATATTCTCAGGATGTGAGCACATGTATGCGGGCAAGGTAGGTGGTACAGTACATACATATGTATGCGCGACTTGAGAACGCAGACTAATTGGGGAAATCAAACTTGAACTGATTGAATGCGAGTGGCAGTGCCGAATGTCGAAATCAAGGGTGAGGCTTGAAAGATTTGTGCTCTAGGATAAAGGTGGGAGAACGACAATGAACCCTGACGTCTTAAAATAAGTTAATATTACTGCATGACGTCAAGTGCGGTTGCTTTGTCTGGAGATAACTTAATTCAGGGAGTCTAATAAAATCAGGATGGGCTACTACCACAATGGGAGGGTGTGTTGGAAATGCTAAAATACGGGCGCACAATAGGGAGTTTACACCCATTCATTACCCTTCAGGTTGATTACCCTTTTACCTTAAGCGGCGGCAGCTGAAATACGAGAATAGCTTTCCAGCTCGAATCTGACTACCGTCCCTGCCTCGCATCTAGGTTGTTGGTAAACCCATCTGGGTGGAACGTTTAGCTATCGCCCGCGATGTTACAAGCTTGGACCTTGTTCGATTGCCTCGAGTCTCTTGTGGATGTGGATGTGGAATAGGTGAATAATAATACTAGCCTTCTTAGTTACATAGCAATGGCGTTATCCCCCCCACAATCGCCTTCACGCTTCCTCCAAAACGCAAAATATAATTTATTATTACAGGTCCGGCTTAGGTACATGTAGGTTGGCTGAGTCCAGCCGATCACTTCATTTGCCCCTGTGTAACAACTGCTGGGCGCTACCTAGACGTACCATAATACTACGTGCCAAAGACAAAGTATGTACTTAGACATCCATCCATCAATGATATTGGTAACATGAGCGGCAGTCCACTTATTCGGATTGATGTGATCATGTAGAACTACCTATCGATATTATTGTTCTAGAAAGCGAAGAAGCGAACTTTGCCTTTCTCACCCCTATCTTGGATCCGATAAGGTATGTACATGTATCTACATACATGTAGTCAATCTTGGGAAGGGCTGTTAAGAGATTACAGTCTACATAGTATAGTACTTAGATCGCACTTGGACGCTTTGTTAAAAGTTCTGTTAGCGCCGTAGGCTAATCTGCGCCTAGTACAGACTAGGCAACAGGACCCTTTCTTTCTTCACAACATCTATATTTGGAGAATAACAGGAATCATCCTGTCAAAGATATACCCAGCAATAATGACGAAGCAAAATAGAAATAAAAACAGAAATTTATTCATCTGGAGTTTTAGCGCCCGAATCTAATAATTACACGACTACGTACTACAGGTATGTATGTTGTGCTGCCCAGGTGCTTTCTTAGTTCAATGTTGTCAGGCGTGGCTGGACGTTCGCCCCGGCTATTTCCTTTCTCCAAGCCGTACTTGTACCTTGTTAGGTTGTACCTACCTAGCGACCAGTCAGAAAACGGAAAGAGTGGCTAGCACGTAGCGTGGCCCATAGGCATTTTCTGGCCTCTCATCTTTCAGCGACCCCGACCCATTGTCCCCGCCTAATCTTCGCTTTCCCTTATTGCATCGCTTTTGCCGGGGTTCTAATTGGAAAGCTACGAGGGGCCCACCCTTGTCCAATTAGGTTAGGTAACGTACCTAGGTACCTAGGTATGTAGCGACCCTTGACATACATTTTGCGGTACACCTCCTCTCCCAAGCCCGAGCCCTCGCCTCTCCACCCGCTCGCTTTCAAGCAGGGTCTCTCCTTAATCGACCAGAAGAGACCTCTTCCATAATACTTCAGATCTATCTATCACGCCCAAATCACACCATCGTACCTATCCGACTACGACCTATTATAACCTGTATGAGTCGAGTATATCCGTCGTTATAATATTATATACTCCAAACGTCGCTGTAATCAATCCGAGCTTGACACGGTTTCCCAATCGCTCCCTTACGCCGACCGCCGTCGAGGCGGGCACGCCGCGACAATCCGTGATAACGACCTGATTTTATTCTATTGTTGCTTTCTTTGCATTTGCTGTATCATCGACACCGGCATCGCCTGCTCCATGCGTTCATAATAAGCTCATCCAGCGCCTGCCGAACGCTGGTCCGCCCGCTTTGTACCATCTACGATTTACAAGTGGCACTCTAACGATTTGAGCACTGATATCCTTGACCATGAGAGTAATGGCGGACGAGGAGACCTTGGTGGCGACTGCTGCCATCATTAGATCTCTAGCGGCCTCTCCAAAAGATGCAGGTTATGTTCCCGTTCCTATTGGCACTGATTCCCAAATCAAGCTACCGGGTCGCGAAAGCCATGCCAAGGAATCTGTTGAACGTGAGCTTTCCGCCCTTGTAGTCAGGATTCAACAACTTGAGGCCAAGGCCAACCTCGCCAACGGCGCAACCTTTCCCGACACTCCCAACGAGACATCTGAATCTCTTTTTGGTGAAGAATCTCCTAGTCCTTTAGGTTCCAAAGGGTCGTCAACGCGAAATAAATTCCCACTCCCAATCCGAAATGGCTCCGGTGAAGAACGTGCCATTAAGGTACTTCCTCTCACCAATGAAGACCTGGAGGGACTTCACGAGCGTGTCATAGACCAATCCAAGATTCTCGACAACCAACGTCAAGAGCTGACAAATGTTAATGCTCAGCTCATGGAACAAAAACAACTGCAGGAGAAGGCACTTGAACTTATCGAGAAGGAACGAGTTGCCGCTTTGGAGCGCGAGTTATGGAAACACCAAAAGGCCAATGAAGCCTTCCAAAAGGCACTGCGTGAGATTGGTGCAATTGTCAGCGCTGTCGCGCGAGGTGATCTCACCATGAAGGTTAGGATGAACACTGTGGAAATGGACCCCGAGATTACGACTTTCAAGCGAACTATCAACACCATGATGGATCAACTTCAGGTCTTTGCCAGCGAGGTGTCTCGTGTCGCTCGTGAAGTCGGCACCGATGGAATACTTGGCGGCCAGGCCATGATCGAAGGTGTAGATGGAACCTGGAAAGAACTTACGGACAATGGTATAGCACCGAGCACCTTGCTAAATGCCTCCTATAATTTGCTAACACCAGCGTAGTCAACGTCATGGCTCAAAATCTCACCGACCAAGGTTCGTCCCATATATGTTCCGTCCTGGACCATAGCTAATCAAAACTCGCAGTGCGAGAGATCGCTTCAGTGACGACTGCTGTCGCCCATGGTGACCTCACCAAGAAGATCGAGCGACCAGCCAATGGTGAAATTCTTCAGCTTCAACAAACCATCAACACTATGGTTGAGCAGTTGCGTACGTTTGCGTCCGAAGTCAGTCGCGTGGCACGAGATGTCGGCACCGAGGGTATATTGGGGGGTCAAGCCGATGTGATGGGAGTTCAAGGTATATGGAATGAATTAACGGTAAATGTGAACGCTATGGCGAACAACCTCACGACGCAAGTGCGGGATATCGCGAAGGTCACTACAGCAGTTGCCAAGGGAGACCTCACCCAAAAGATTCAGGCCGAGTGCAGGGGCGAAATCTTTGAGCTCAAGTCAACTATAAACTCCATGGTTGAACAGTTATCACAGTTTGCTCGCGAGGTCAGCAAGATTGCCAGGGAAGTCGGCACAGAGGGTCGCCTTGGTGGTCAGGCTACGGTGAATGACGTTGAAGGCACATGGCGTGATCTCACGGACAACGTCAACGGCATGGCTATGAATCTGACAACACAAGTGCGAGAAATTTCTAAGGTTACCACGGCTGTCGCAGCGGGTGATCTATCCCAGAAGATCACTGTTGAAGTCAAGGGCGAGATGCTAAGACTCAAGCTCACGATAAATTCCATGGTTGACCGCCTGAGCAAATTTGCTTTCGAAGTCAGTAAAGTCGCCAGGGAAGTCGGAACTGATGGAACTTTGGGTGGTCAAGCTCGAGTTGATGACGTTGAAGGCAAATGGAAGGACCTCACCGAAAATGTCAACACTATGGCTTTGAACCTTACTTCCCAAGTGCGAGGTATATCGACGGTTACTCAAGCCATTGCTGATGGCGATATGAGCCAGAAGATCGACGTCCAGGCAAAGGGCGAGATACTCGTTCTAAAAGAGACCATTAACAACATGGTTGACCGTCTGTCAGTATTCTGTAATGAAGTGCAGCGTGTAGCAAAGGACGTCGGCGTAGACGGGAAAATGGGTGGCCAAGCAGATGTTGGAGGGCTTAAGGGACGGTGGAAGGAAATCACGGCAGATGTCAACACGATGGCGACGAATTTGGTAAGATTTCTCTCCATTCCCGATCGCTGGGTATATAGCGTGTGCAAAGCTAACTGTTTCATAAGACCACTCAGGTGCGAGCTTTTGGCGATATAACTAACGCTGCTACCGATGGAAACTTCACCAAGTTGGTTGACGTTGAAGCCTCTGGCGAGATGGATGAGCTCAAGCGCAAGATCAACCAAATGGTTTACAACTTGCGAGACAGCATTCAAAGAAACACGCAGGCAAGAGAGGCGGCTGAGCAAGCGAACAAGACCAAGTCCGAATTCCTCGCGAACATGTCCCACGAGATCCGAACTCCCATGAATGGTATTATTGGAATGACTCAGTTAACCCTCGATACAGACCTCACGCAATATCAGAGGGAGATGCTGAATATTGTAAACAATCTAGCCAACAGCCTGTTGACTATCATCGACGACATATTGGATTTATCAAAGATTGAGGCTCGGAGGATGGTGATAGAAGAAATCCCGTATACGTTGCGGGGTACCGTTTTCAATGCCTTGAAGACGTTGGCTGTCAAGGCAAACGAGAAGTTCTTGGACCTCACATATCGGGTTGACTCCTCTGTGCCGGATTATGTGGTTGGCGATTCCTTCCGTCTACGTCAGATCATTCTCAATCTTGTAGGCAACGCCATCAAATTTACGGAGCATGGTGAGGTGAGCTTGACGATTCGAAAGGCTGAAGGCGCACCTCCAAAGGACCCGCGCGAATATGCCATCGAGTTTGTCGTTTCAGACACGGGGATTGGAATACCGCCAGACAAGCTCGACTTGATTTTTGACACTTTCCAGCAAGCAGATGGGTCCATGACTCGTAAGTTCGGTGGTACCGGCTTGGGTCTATCCATCTCGAAGAGGTTGGTCAATTTGATGGGCGGAGACGTATGGGTTAAGAGCGAATTCGGCAAAGGCAGCTCATTCTACTTCACCTGTGTGGTCAAGCTAGCAGATGGCGAGGTTGCATCCATCGAGAAGCAATTGAAACCATACAAAGGACATCAAGTGCTGTTCATTGACAAGGGACGTACCCAATATGGAAGGGAAATTGCCACCATGTTGCAGAGGCTTGGCCTGGTACCGGTCGTTGTCAACACCGAAGGAAACCCAAGTGTTCCTGGTTCAGACGACCCACCGTACGATGTTATCATCGTTGAGTCCATCGACACAGCTCGTAAGCTAAGGGCTATCGAGGACTTCAAATATCTCCCTATTGTCCTCCTCGCTCCCGTTGTCCATGTCAGCTTGAAGTCTTGCCTAGACCTAGGCATTACGTCTTACATGACGACCCCTTGTAAACCAATAGACCTAGGCAACGGAATGGTTCCTGCTCTGGAGAACCGTGCTACCCCGTCACTAGCTGACAACACGAAATCCTTTGAGATCCTTCTCGCTGAGGATAACAGGGTTAACCAACGGCTTGCCGTAAAGATTCTTGAGAAATACCACCATGCAGTTACTGTGGTTGGAAACGGTCTGGAGGCTGTGGAAGCAGTCAAGAAGAAGAAATTCGATGTCATCCTCATGGATGTACAGATGCCAATAATGGTTTGACACCCATCGGGATTCCCTGAGTTGTGTTATAGCTTGCTAACTATATATAGGGCGGTTTTGAGGCTACTAATAAGATTCGAGAGTACGAACGAAGCCTTGGTTCGCACCGGACACCTATTATCGCACTCACAGCACATGCTATGATGGGAGATAGGGAGAGGTGCATCCAAGCCCAAATGGACGAATACCTCAGTAAGCCTCTCCAGCAGAATCACTTGATACAGACTATCCTAAAGTGCGCCACGCTCGGTGGTGCACTTCTCGAGAAGAACCGAGAACGGGAACTAGCCCGTCAAGCCGAGCAGAAAAACAACAATGGCAAACAGAATGGATCGGCGCTCATGAGACCCAGTTTGGAGGGTCGCTCGATAACATCGAACGAACCGTTGATGGGAACCATGGAGAGCCCATCTCTTGTCACGGCGAATCAGGACGATCCGCTGCATAGGGCACGTTCAACCCTCTCTGAACCTTGCGTTCAAAATGACTAACATGCGGTCATCGATTAAGCTCCTAATAAGAGCTCACAGTAACTGATCAGTCTCAAACGCCGGGCAGGCTTAAGGGCCATAACTCCGCTTGGAGTGTTACGCCCGTTTCTACCTATCCGGCGCCGTGACGCAGTCAAGATCATTTCTTGATCACTCTCACGATACCCAAGGCCTACGAGAATGCCATCAGTTGCAGTTATCACCACCTAACTTTCTTGTACTCTCGTTACACAAGCTTGATTACGAGTGGTGTACACTTTGGCTGTTTGTTGCCCGTTCTCAGGTCTACGCCTTTTTAACGACGCACACGGGGATGAATAGGATGTGCCGCTTTTGGGGAGGAGCTATTGCAATTGTCGGTGTTTCATTGGGCGTTCTCTGCTTTGTGCTTATCATTGGTCATGTGTCGTTTGCAAGTATTTTAGTCATGGGCTAATTCCCTCGACACTGCTGTTAGCCGCCGAGAGGGATTCTTCTCAGGGAACACGAAGTTTTGGATTGATTCACAGCATGTTAGATTCCTATCGGAGTCTCCCTCGTGGCGGTTCGTATCATATAAGGAGTATATATAGTGTTGGGGCACTGTATCATGGAATTCAGTTGGTACTTCCTATGTCCGTTACCAGCCCGCGTGTTGAATGAAAAGAGAGAAAGGGGGGGAGGGAGGTACAATTATGTCTCTGAATTGAACAGGACATTATGTCTGTTAATGGACAAGCTATGATGAATTCCTGATTTATCTACTCAATTACTTGTTATGCAAGGTCGTGAGAATGTGTTTTATGACCGCCGGCTCCCTTCACGGCTTCGGAATAATTACGTTTCACT
Organism: Hypoxylon sp. PDH2405; assembly: GCA_023628415.1. NCBI lineage: Eukaryota > Fungi > Ascomycota > Sordariomycetes > Xylariales > Hypoxylaceae > Hypoxylon > Hypoxylon sp. PDH2405. Next base: position 162,163 of record JAMAKT010000004.1, on the reverse strand, counting down.
ACCCATGGGTGCAGGTGGTGACCTTACCGGCACGGTTTCCGTTATGTTGAGCTGGACATCCGTCACCTGTCGCCCCGAAACCTTGGCCATGTTCAGAAGGGATATAAAATTTGATGTATTGTGAGCAGATTGCCGCCTCATACGGCTTCTAAAGGGCGATCCATTTGACTCCAGATAGGAGGGCAAGCCTAGATCCTGAAGTGAGAGGCCTACATGGTACCGACATCTACTTCGAATACGTACGCCCTAAAGATTGATATGGGAAATATGAGTCGATAGCTATCGTCCTGAGTGTAGAGACTAGTCGCACGAAGATTTATACTAGATACTAAATAATTCTTTTGTCCTTGTCCTTGTCTTCCTCTTCTTTCCCTGTCTTCTTCCAGGACAGCATGAAGTTGGCCATATCGAAACAACTGCGGTGGAAAAGTCAGGGGTTCCAAAGGTATTCGATACTTATTTCATCGTTGGCTAGTTTAGGTTTGCAGGTTAAATCGTCAGTTAAATAGGAAGTGCAATTGCTTGGTTTTGTTTGGTTCATCTATAACAGATAAGGGTGACAGTGTGACTATCCAGTCGCCGACTACGCAGCGAGAATCACTATAAGCAGAAGGACTAGCATATTCTTATTAATATTGAAGTTTTAGCTCTGTGTGACATTTGTTTTGATACGTTTTTACAGTGGTTGGGTTTGATGATATCCACTAAAACCATGGGGCGGGTGTTATTTTCTCCTTTTATAAACAGGTGAGCTTGTGAAAACTACTATACATATTTCTTGAAAGGTCCGAGGCAATTTCGTGTAAAGACCAAATCTCACCGGAAAATCGTCTCTGGCAGTATTGGGGCGTCCAGGACCTATCCATGAGAAGCTCATGGTAAAGGCAAATTGAGCTACGCAGGGGTGTGCCATGTTACGTTTGTAAGCCTCACGCTAGTGTCATCTTATATATAATAGAATGTGATCTTTACGAGCCCAAGGAATATGTGCTTCCCTCTCTTTTATGTAATATATTTGTGCGGGCAATAGCAGTGTTAGACTAAAGAGGGTACACGGTTCTCTTGTAGACAAAATGTTTCGTGGCCTTGGTATGATGCAGTCCTCGAGGCACGCGAGTAAGTTTTCGAGACGAATTGACTCTCAAGCGATTGAGAGTTTCGATCCTTGAATCTAAAAAGTTCATAAACTTTACCTAAGCCAAGTCTATCAACACTAGTACCTCAAATCTAGGCGAGAAGACCAATCCAGGGGCGCCGGAAGACCTTCCGCGTACAACTATAAATACAGCATAAGCTCCAGGATACTGGTTAGACCAATTAGAGCTCGTGTTCTACGAGGTACGAGGTGACACTGATTATCTTCCTCAGCGACGTGATAAGCTAAGTAAGGCCTAGACGCGTTCGACCGCGCTCTTGTGATGCGTGTCCTCGTGCAATCTATGGGGTAAGACGTCCACTCTATTGTCCTACAGCCCACAGACTGCTTGTGGAGCTCAATCCGGTGATATAGGATGCATCCGGAGCAGGTCGGAAGATCTGCAGGTATCCTAGGTAACTAAGAAAGGAGCTCCGTTGATGGAACGGAGGGTGCTCCGATTTCTAGCCATGTGATAATTATCGTCAGATTATGGGACCACTTTAGGGCCTTGGGCCTGACTCCCGGAGCTCGGGTGTAGGCACATTACGAATGGAATTTTGTTGGTTTAGTCGATGGAAGCCTCAATTTACGATGCATCCTTCCCTGAGACACACGAGCATATGGATTGAATAGTGTGTCTGCTTGCTGTTGCGTGACTTGTGAGTTAAACATCATGATAATATTCCATGACTACGAAACGGGCCGTCCCTTAACTAGTACATAGTAGCTTATGATTCCTAAGACGTTGCTGTATATATAGTATGTACGGTAGGTACCTAAGGTAAAACGCATGACGGAATCATTCCACTTAACTGAATAAAATAGTGATATCTACCATGCTGAAAAGAGCTTATTATTGAGGATTATTATATGTTTCTGGCGAAGACGTCACCGACTAGGTAAGGTAGTAGACTGTCTGGAAGCCCCCTGCAATATTGGGAAGCCTATGATGATATCTATGAGTGGAACCACTACGTTTATGTACATATCTCGTGCATGTTCAGACTAGCTTATCGTATTCAAGCTTCTTAATGCCTTGCTGGCTATGATAGGTAGCTAGTTGGATGGGATTTGTCATTATAGAGGTAAAGACTAGTTTTAATCCAACAAAATGATTAGTGAGCACACATCACTTATCTGCCAGTCTGCCTACTATCACTCAAAGAAAGAGATTTAATGAAATACTTTCCAACTTTACCACTCTACTTTAGAAGACATTGAGAAGGTAGGTAAGTTTCATAAAACGACGTCTTTCGAGTTCGTCAGCCCACTTTCGACATATGTAGTCGTGTGTTCGAGATATCAAGATGGGTTGCTATACGTATGAGCGTCACCCATATGATGAGCCTCATTACTAGTAGCTCTTTTTAATATGTTTAATGGAATTAGCTACCGCCCTTTTATTACTGACGCTATAGCCTGCATCCCACCTCTGGGTGGTCACATCGTGCTTTTCACGGTAGGATCGAGGATCTAGGTACATTGCCCGGTGCAAATAGATGCTCCAATCTATGTCATTCTATCTCGAAATGGTTCTGTGACGCCAGCATCTCTGTGGGGTAGCTACGACGATAGCTCGTTCCAAGCTCAATGGACTACTCTATATGGAACTTTCCAGGAACCAACATATGTACATCTAGATTCGGGTGGTGGCAAATTATGTGATGAGATAGGGGATATCGAGTCTGGTTTGAATACTCCTTAGAACCATGAGAGTAGTCCTTTGTCATGATTCTCGGTGGGCAAGAGGTCGGAATCCCCCGGCTGAATATTCATGACCATGGTTCGATGAATGTAAAGACAATTCATCACTTCTTCGATGTAGGCTCCTTCTCTTTAGGGCTGGCCTTCTCCGCTTGACGTGCTTCGGTATAGGTAGGATCAGCTTCCATGGACGCTAGCAGGGCATCGAGTTTGCTTTCTAAGTTTGTAAGGCTTGCTTCCAGAGCCGTAGCTTGTTGTTCGCCCCTGTTTAAAACCGACATTAGCTGCGTGATTCCGCGATATCCTCAGAAGAACTTCTATGGGAAGTGGCATGTGGACGTCTGATCTGCCATTAAGATGAGGCTGGGAATAGACTAGACGTCCATTGGGACTGTTTGAACAGACTATGCAGTGTAACCAGTGGAGGATTTCCAAGACCAGTCATCCGATAATCGCCACGACGATAGACACGCCACATCAAGACCGACAACTCTTTGCGATTTCAAGACATCGGCATTGATATTGACATTCAAAAAGACGAGTGGAACCTAACAGCTTTGCTAGGTATCCGACATGGAGGAAATCGTTAAGTATCCTAGCCGTTTAGGTACTAGTAGGAGGTAATGCAAGTAAGAAAGCTAGCCACGTTGTTTGTCCGGGGACTTCCACGATGGAAACGTAGTATGTTGATGGGGAATATCGATAAAAATGAACTGTTTTCCCTAAGCAGGTTGTTGGACCTGGGCTGAGTGGGATTCGGTTAGGAGAATGGTGTGTATGACAGCCCATTCGGATTCGTCGAAGCTACTAGGCGGGGGATCTAGACCTTGATGCAGAACAAGGGTGCTGCACAATGGGGAAATGTGGCGCTTATCATGCCAGCATGTATGCAGAAAGGGATTTTGGCATGATGGGAAAGGATGGGCAAACCAGGGGTGCAGAAGTGATTGGCATGGCGAACAATGGGACATACAAAAACGAATTTGGGCATTTCCATGTTGGCAACTGTGCCGAACCTACGGGCCGGGAATAATCGACTTAGGGGACTTGATGAGATAGACCGTTGATCTCGCCACAGAACGCTCCTAAACTAACGTACCTGAGAAGGTCTGTAAATGCCTAATTGCCGTTTCGTATCAGATCTGGAAACATATGATATTTAGAACATCCTCAAGGGCGTCAACTTACCTTAGCCATCTCTGCTTCTGTCGATGCGGCTGAAGCGGATGAATTCGCTGAACTGCCATTAGGCTTCTGAGCCTTGGACGTAGAGTCGTCGTGGACCGACGATGATTTGGGCATGATTTGATGGCGAAGCTACTGTAGCAGCCTTGCCTGGTCTAGCAGCTGCGAGGTGAAAGATCGGGTACGATCCCTGTCCCAAGATTTCGATGTGGATCTCGAAGAAGAATTGGCGATTGGCGAAAGCTCTCAGAAGAGTAAGTCGTTTTTGCCACCCAGTTTGTTTTTCGGAACTGTTGCCGTATACATAGATCACGCAGTGACAAAAAGAGAGTCGCAGGTGGAGATTTGGAGTGAAGATTACGCAGACGGGTCGATCCGAAGTGTTTCTCGATAGGCTCCAACCGTCAGCCTCCCCCACGTGAGAGAACGATTTAAGGGGGTTTTAATATGATAATGTCTGATACGACTCTGTACAAAATGTACAAAATTGTATGCAAAGATGGCCTTATTCCAGAGGATCGACAATAAAACAGTGGCCTTAAACGCAGATCTTCTCTCCAGCTGGACAATAACTCCGATGTCAATAGGGCAGACTATCTTTCGTTCGTAGGGTCTAGATCTATGGATCTCGGCATATTAAAACGTTACTCGACATTTGGGATATACCATTATTGGCTACCTTACCGTAAATAGGTACATATACGTACATATATGCTGTGAAGCACTTTTGTATGTGCTGATTGTATTCCGTATATCAAAAGAGATGACCACGTAGCTAGCCTGGCAAAACCACGTGTTTTGTTCGCATACCCGTATTATAATATTGGGCTGAGGCTAGTAAGTCTGCTGTTTATCGTGGGCGCTAGGTAGATTGGACGTATCGTAGGAATACAAAGCGGTTGGGGGTTGTACGTCAGCTGGGATCAATTGATGGCAATGACAAAGAATTCCATTCATTTCGACGAGGGAATTGTGACAGAGTCCCCAGATCACTTCCTTAAATGCCTATCTGGATAATACGGAAAGATATGCGCAAAAAGGGATCATCAACATCTATACCAGAATATTGCGTAAACCCATAAAATACAGAGATGATCAGGTGATAAGGTTCTCCATCATTTGTTCATTATTGGGCAGGATCAATCAATAGTTGCATATCGATTGGCGGATGGAATTCCTACCCGCCTTTCTACATACGCACACGCACAACATTGAACTTTTGAACTCCCATTGCCGTCGCCAGCCAATGTACTATATGTACACACCACACGCTACCAGAAATTTGTCAAAATACATATACTGTCCGAAGTAGAAGCTCTTCCTCAATCTCGATCCTGTCTCACGATGATGACAACCATGATATTATAGCATAGCATTCTCTTATCCTTCTACCCTTTCTCGGCCACCCTTTCGATCGGGATCTCAGACCTGACCTATCGCCGCTGTCCTAGCCGACAAGCCGCCCACCTGGCAGTTACTCAAAATACCACAATGCCGGGACCATGATAGAAAGGCCTTACCTTTTTCTCTCCCTCCTCTAGTGGGGTTGTGAGAGGGGCACAATCGCCGATATTTTGAAAGTGGATACAATAGGAAATAGAAAACATCTGACGGAGTCCAGGAGTCTGGGGTTCGTTAGCCTGGGAGGCGCCAAGATTTTCGATCCCGGACTGAAAATTCGATTGCGGCACCCTTCCCTCTTTTGCCCTTCTCGAATCTCATTGGCAAGCTGTTGGCATCCCTCTTGGCTCCCGTTTCTTTCTCAACATTGGCTAGTAGTCCGACGCCCCGATACCCCAATACTCAGCGACTGTAGAAGGTACCTGACAAGAATCGCATCATCGTCATCACCGATCCACTGGATGACTGCGACAGAGGCCAATCCCTTTTAGGAACTTGAGCTGCTTCCCTAATGGGAGGGACATATGTATGTGCAGACAGACAGTAGAGCTCACTTGTCATAGAGTCAAGCGGCTCTCCTTCCAACCAGACAACGACGTCGAAGAAGGTTGAGCCGTCAAGGGAAGCCGGCGGCGGGCTCGGGAGCAGGCGCACACATCCCGGCAAGAGACACGAGTCGAAAGCAACCCACTACTAGGCCTTCTTCTCATTTGTCGTAAGCTTCGGCCAGCGATCTCGATCTCCCCCTTCAGCCTGCAACCTTTTCCCTTTGTACTCGGCCACTACTTGTGCCATACATAGCAATATGCGCCATGATTGCAGCTGGCTCGACTCCCTCTTTTGCGCCCTCGTATCTTGACACAATTTCTAAGGAGGGTCTAAGGAGGGCGGACGACCCTTTTTGAGTTACCACAACTGCCTACACAAACTACACGAACACTAAGCTTTAGCCCTAACTAGGCTGCATGAGCTTGATTCTCAACATTGCTTTTATGGGTCTTGTCACTAGTCGGGATACGATCTTCTAGGAATAGTCAGAATAGTCACGTTCCTGAATAGTCTCGCCCAGGGCTGGGACTGCAGAGCGTGACCTCATGCCTCGATAATTAAATACCTACCTCCTACCCATCCTCCTACCCATCCAGGCCCTAATCCAGGACATCACCCAGGTACCGTGTCCACCGGCCGACATATTACATATTGTCCCATCAGCCCATCAGGCCATTTGTGCTTGCATGTTCCAGGACCTCCCGCCGGTCAACTGAGAAATGGGAGCTAGTCCTGTAGGTGAGTTCTATTCTATATTTTCCTATTTTCCCTTCAAGCAAGCGCTAGCTTTTCTGGGCCTTTGCCGCAACCGTTATTTTTCTGATTTTCCCTTTTGCTGTCACACATACAAAGCTGTTTCGATTCTCGTCGATTGCGCTACTCATCGAGATCTGGAAAATGCAGAGGGATCGTATATCACCACAACAGCCCGGGATCCAGTATGCCAAATTTCCACATTTCCCTTGAACATTGCCATTGACCACTACGGGGCAAACAGACAAATCCGATTTCCAACCTTTTAATGCCACAACATAACGATCTCGCAATCCGCAATCCGCACCACAGCACACGCGCGCATCCCAACCCGTAGCGTACTTATTTTTTATTTTCTTTTTTTGTGTCGAGCAGAGCTCATTTATTCTAACTAGCTATCTCGGCATTTTTATACACGCGCACTCCTGTAATTCTAGACCCCACGCCCCACATCCAATCTTCGCATCAAACCCACGACGCGTCTCCATCTTTTTATGTAGCTTCGGATCCCCTTGGACTTTGCTGGTACAGGCAGTTTGGTCTACCCCGTCCGAAGGCAAGCAATCTCGACATTGCCCCAGTAGGCTGGTTATTAGACCAGTTATCATTCGGTGAGGAGAGGCCACCTGCCTGTTGAATATTTGTGGTGTCGCGGAAGAGGTTAAGCTGTCATCAAACCCTTTCGACCTGTTTGGCCAAAGAAGCAACGTCAACTCGTCACAAAACTTCAACTCGACCAGGTAATTGGGTACTACGGGTTGCGTCGTAATCGTCACTTTCGCGCGGGCAGCCGGGAAGCCTGATGCTGAATTGAAGTTTCTAGCGATTGATCCGCAGACTCGCGGCCAAAATCAGCTATATGAATTCCCTCGAAGCCATCTTTGGCGAGCTAGGCATCTCTCAGTACCTCGATGCCTTCATCGACCAAGGCTTCGATTCGTGGGAAACGATTCTGGACATCACCGAATCTGACCTGTGAGTTTTAACCGGCTATCATAATTTAAGTCAATGGCTGACGCGGTGGCATTCCAGAGACGCACTTGGCGTTAAACTCGGCCATCGAAGAGTAAGACAGTCCCAGTCCCTTGGGTAGAGGCTAGGAGAAACGGAATACTGACCAAAATAAAAGAAACTCCAGCGTCGAATAGCGAATTATCGAGGTATTGCACCTGAGACGTCCTTAATATCTCCAACTCGCACCAGCATCGAAGATGCGAGGCTCGAACCGAACCGAACTGAGTCTGCCAAGACCGATAAACCAGAAGGGACGTCCGTCGCGAAACGCAAATACCGACGACATCCAAAGGTTCGTCCCCCTTTCCTTATATCGTACATGTCGTTTATGGGCCGGTTTTGTACCTTGTTTCATGCTGGTACATATGAACGTGCATCTAACACTGCAATAGCCAGATGAAAATGCCCCAGAGCGCCCACCCTCGGCGTACGTGCTTTTCTCGAATAGTAAGTTGCTTCCCCCTATGTTGGTAGTCTCAAGCCTTGTGTATTCTCGTTTCATTGTTTAATGTAAGGGCTAGATACTAACAATTTCTAGAAATGCGAGAGGATTTGAAGGGTCAAAACTTAACTTTCACGGAGATAGCCAAGTTGGTGGGTGAGAATTGGCAAAACCTGACCCGGGAGGAAAAAGAGCCGTTTGAAAGACAGGCACACGAAGCAAAGGAAAGATACAATCGTGAGCTGGCAGATTACAAGAAGACAGCCGAGTATAGAAAGTATTGCGACTACTTACACGAGTTCCGTAAAAGACAAGCGGCTCAACTGCAAGGTAAGTGCTCGGATTATCGTCATAATATTCGAGGAGGTTCTGACATGACTACTAGAAAAAGATGTTTCTAAGCGTTTAAAGACGGAGTCTGATAGCTTGCGAGGCAGCAGTACAAGTGGCGGCTCAACAGGGGCTAGCGGTACAACCAGCGGCACAGTTAGTGGTTCTGATAGCCAGCCTGGTAGCGAGCCTCCTCCCACCCGTCAGCAAAGAATGGGCTCCTCGGCGTCGACTGTCGAAAGTAATTTCTCGCCGTCGCTAAACGGGATACATCATGATGAATTACTCCACTCACCCAGGACCCTGTCATACGATGAGCCAAGTAGCGGGCGGCCTCGTGGAATGTCGAGCCCTACTTCTCGTGACCCTTCTATGCTTCCAAGCCGCCGACCTGGTTGGGTTGATGGCCAACGGGCTTATGGTGAGTCGTCCAATGCGGGTGTGTCCTGGTATGATCCCAGGGGCGTCCAAGGTACGCTGGTACATTCGCCGGAGAGCGGTTTAGCCAGCTCTATACCAAATCATGGCCCAAGCAACCTATCTAGTCGCGATTCAAGGTCCTCTAGGGCATCTACCTCGCGACCACCATCCTTAAAAACTGAGCAATCGTCAACCGGAAGCATGAGCTCACTTAATTCCTACAACGTCCCAAGGACACCAAGCGATGCCTCGCTACCGATACATGCTCTCCTATCATCGAAACCAGAGCCCCCATATGCTCCATGTCCACCTCCGTCGACCTCACAGCCACAGTTGCCGATACTACAAGCGCAGTCTGGCCGTCCACCGGGCGACCAACTAGGTGGCAATGGTAGCGAGGCTCGGGGTAATGGTATGTCTATGATAGGAAATTCAAATTCTGTCACTAACGCTTCTAGTAGTATTTCATCCTGGACCAGCCACCCCAAATTATTCGACACCAAGTCTTCAGCAGGAAGCCGTTTTCGGTTCACCAGCTGAATCAATGCCACCTTCTACTTCAAGATTGAGCGGCCCAAATGAGAATAGTCTCGACGGAATCAGTGCTCTCCTCAAAGCGCGAGAAATCGTTGACCGGCGGTGAAACCGGTAATGAATTAACGCTCTATCCCTTTTGCTTTTCTCGTGAATTTTTGCACCGATTGCGTTTGCATACTAAGGCCCGGCATGGCATGGCATTTACGAGATATTTTTGAACATTTATGACTGGAATTACTGAGGGAAACGAGCGTTTTTGGAAATTGAAATACGACATGACATTTAGAGGTGATTATCGACGGTTATTCTTCAAAAATCTATGGCCTTGCATCATTTTGTCTTGGAGAGCTCGATGAAATGCGATGCGAAGACTACAAAGCTATTAAGCTGAATACCCATTTTCTACTTTACTGGGATTTGAAGAAACCGATCACGAAAGAAGGATTCGTACAAGTAACATTGATATTACTGCACGATAAGATGTGACAACTATTACCACTATCACTATGGGGGTTATATATAGGAGTTGACCGGGGAACTGATATTAGGTGGCACTCTACGAGAAAGAAACGAAAAAATCGGGGCGTTGAGGTGTCTCGGGCTCAATCTATCGATTACTAGCTCTCATAGGGCATGAATTCTTACCCCTGACGGTGAAACACGATCCTCAGGGCGATCTGTTTCGGGGTACCTATGCGTGCCACGGCTGTCTTAGTATGCACATGTGTGTTCACTTCACTACGTTGGGTAGAGGAGGCTGAGTGTAGTGTAGTGGGGATAGTGAGACACAAGAGAGCCTGCAATATCGGGATTGGGCCCAGCTGACATGTATCTGGTATGGGAAACCAGACTATATGATACGTTATTTATAGCTACAGTTTAAAATAACAAAAAATGGGTATCCTATTGATGAACTTCGAAACGTCGTTCGAGGATAACTTGAATTTCCTCTTTACTTAGGTACTTTGGTGAAAGTAGGAATTTGTTAAGGGAGCTACAACGTAACACATTCAGACGTCACACGTGAGACAGTTCAGAAGACTCAGGTAGAGTTGAAATAGAAAAAAGGCTCGATAGACACGTAATTAAGTACGCTCCATACGTATACTATCCGTTCATCATCCGTAAACCAAAGTGGTTCGCCGACCACAGAGCCGTCATCATGAATGGCCATCACACAAACAAAACGTCCGCCTGCTTGCTCGTTCCAAATCATCATAACCGTGTACATAGTTCCCCACCACTGCCATCAACTTCAAGCCGTGAACGAAATCATATCATTGAATTGAAACGGATCATGATGGTTAAGCCTCGCCCGTCACTTCAGCGCTCCAATCCTTGCGAATCTCGAGTTCCATCAGCTCGGGCGTGTTCTCGATGACGAGGCCCTTTTCGTTGGCCAGATGCAGCAGGCAGATGAAGCAGAAGCTCGTCGAGATGTCGTCCATGGTCGACTTGGGATACACGGCCTGCAGGTTGTTCATGACGCTTGTGAACTTGAGTGGTTCCTTTTGTGCATCCGTTGGCGGCGTGGGAAGTCGAGAGCGGTCGCCGTCCTGTGGTTGGTTAGTTAGATCATAGTACTTCGAGGTTGATTTCTAGTGCATGAGGTAGGTTCAAAGAGAGGGTCGGTTTATAGACTTACCTCCGTAACGTCGGGCAATCCCATGCCCTTCCAGAGCTCCTCTTTCAATCTTCGTACGTCGACCTTCTTCGCCACGCGGGCATATTGGACGTACTCAGGTCTTAATCTGCGGGTTGATGTGACGAGCTGCGTTCCGAACCCGCCTGTCGTCATGCCGTTGTCGAGCATACCCGTAATACCGATATCCTGCGTGACGGGCACATCGGCGCCAGGCGAGAAGTGATCCCTAGCATCAGCAAATTCCATGTCGTCATCATCGTCCAGCATACCACCACCGGGTAGCGGCATCTCATCATCGAAGAAGTTGGCGTCATAATCGCCCTTAGGTAGCACCGTGTCTTGCTCAGTGCTCTGAAGCGGCTCTCTCTGTGCCCAAAAGGCCTCGTCCATGTCACCCGCCGCGACATTAATGTCCGGTTGGCCATTGTTATTGTTACCGAATAGTCCGCCTTTGTTGCCAAAGCGGTTGCGGCGGCTCATGCGAGCCTTCGGTTTGAGGAACAGGCTGAGGAGCTGCTTCGAGTTGAAATGCTTGTCGTCAGGAAGGAGATTCCGAGTCTTGGACTTCCAGTCTTTCTTGGGCATGGATATGGCAGAGTTGCTTGCTGCTTGAGTGAAGATAGTCTCGGCGAGTTTCTGGTCCAAAGGAGATTTAAAGTCAATCTCAAAGGGCTCTTTCTCCTTTCTCTGGCGGGTAGTTGTCTCGGCCTTGTTGGCATCCTTGATTTTCCGTATCCTCCAATGCTCGGGGCCGGCCCAGTTCTTCTGAAGAGCTTGGTCGAAGTAGCCTAGGATATCTTCGTGCATCTTATCGCCGTTCTTAGCGCGGTTCATGGACACAATATAGTCACCATTGTCGTCTTCAATGCCATCAACACCATCAACCCCTGGGATAGCATCATCAGCGCCAACGTTGTAAGGTCTCATCTGAGGCTCCAGAGCAGCCTCTTTTGCCCAGGCTTCACCGCCTTCACCGAATGCGACCTCGGCAACATCGAAACCTCCCATGGCAGTCATATCGTCGAACCCTGCAAGATTGTCATCGTCAATAAACATGCCAGACTTGTTGCCCACGCCGCCATTCCCACTGTCGTCTTCATCTTCGTCATCGTCTTCCAAGGCACGTAGGAATGGGATATCTAGAGAGCCTGACGGGTTTCCAAGCTCAAAGGTCTTCAATGACGGGCAGATGTCTTGCTCGTCTAATTTGCTAAGGTCAGGGAAGAACTTGGCGCCGAGAGCGCTAATATCGATCTCTACGTCTTCTTCCTCTTGAGCGAGCTGTTGTTCAGTGATAGTTTTCTCCTGCTCCTCTTCTGCCTCTTGGTCTTCTTCCTCGCCGGTGACATCTTCTCTTCTTCGAGGCTTGATACCTTCTGCGGAAGCGTCGTTGGCGTCGTCACTACTATCGAATACAATGCGACCCTGGCCATCGATCATAAGGTGGTTTAACAGGAGACCCTTGGCGCCACCTTCATCGAAGTCTGCCGAGGCCTTTTTAAATAGTGGATCCACAGCGAATTCAAGTTCGAATTTCTTGAGCTGCAGGGAAGCGAACGAGGGTGCAAGGGTTGCTTCTGAGGACCGTTGCTGTTACAAGAATGATTAGTACCCCCTTTTTTCATATATGGCATGAGAAGTTTAGCTTACCCGCTTCTTGGTCTTCTTTTTGATTACATTGCCATCCTCGTCGACTTCTTCCTCGCTATCCTCGCCTTCCGCATCACCTTCCCTGTCCTTTTTCTTGGAATTACTGTCTGCTAGACCACTTAGTAGCTTGCCCGTCTCTGTCGCTACACTGTCTACTCTGCTGGTATAAATCTTGACACAGCCGTCGAGGGTGCAACTTGCTCTTTGAAAGTTGACACCATCTCCATCTTTCAGTAGGGACATATCATGGAAGTAGTCGATAAGGGCAAAATTCCAGGAGTTCGTAGCATTGATCTTATTATCTGTAGCCATCTTCATCCATTCTTCAAAGTTGGCTAGGATGGGCACTCTCTTCATAGGCGTCACGCCGCTGCTGGTGCCGGCCACATATACATCATCGTCGTCATCCCCACCGCGTCGGGGCGTCCGCGGATTCGAGCGGGGAGACGCATTCTCGATGTCGGCCAGTCTCTTCTTCGCAGGCGTTGCCGCAGCCGCCTGCAATTCGTTAATTTGCTTTTCGTGGAGGGCTCTTCGCGAGTGAAGTCGGCCTCTTTTCTCTTGTACGTCGTCGTTGAGGGGTATTCTAGTTTTTTTTCTGCTGTGAGATTCCGGTTGCTAGGGGGGCCGATAACAACTAGGTGACTAATAGTAAATAGTGACCTACTTTAGAGGGGATTTGAAGGGCGAGCCGGATGACCCCGATGTTGTTCTACTGCCGGCGCTTGCGCGAGGAACATGAGCTACTCGAGGCATCTTTGGTTATGTTCTTAATACACATGTAGGTGGGCTAGTTTGTGTGTTGGGCTGAGATGCAGGTCGCAAATTGTGTCGCGTTGCGGGTTGCAGTCGAACTTCGAACTTTGCGCAAGTAAACAATCGAAAAACACGCTAAGCCCGTTCAGCCCGAAGATTGGAGAAGGGCAGAAAAGGGCTAAGCTGAAAAAAGTCTACGCCACAATTTTACATATGGATGGGGAAGGGGGTGTGTTCCACGCGGTGTGTGGCTTAGTGGCGTAGTGCCAAGAATATTACTATCTTGGCAAGTACGTGGTCGTTACCTCACCAGCACTTCCCCCGCTGACATTTAGAGCAACTTATGCCGAAGTTTGTTGCGAATAGACTCTTGGAGTATTAGAGTATATGTGAATTACTATATTTGGCCCTATTATGTTTCCCAATTCGCTTGGAGAAGCAAAAATAGATAAATGAGTAAAGATAATTGACGTCGGTGTAACGTAATTTGTTTGAGGCAGCCCATCTGTTTTAATGTGTTTTAATGTTCAAGTGCCTTGAATCCAGCCGGTCGGGAAGGATCTGACGCAACACGCCAAGTTACAGGGCGTACATACTAAGTTACAGGGGCATGTCCGGCGCACCTTCGCTGTCCACGTCGATGCAATGTACCCGTGGAGTATATGCAAAGTATCTGATTGGCTCCTCTTTAAAGAAATCCAAGTTCGCTACATCATCTCGATACCACCGCTGCCACCGCTACCACCTCAATACCACCTCCTAAAAGAACAATTCATCCAGCAAACATTCGATTGCCAACGTTTCCCTTTCAATATTCCAATATTCTTTGAATATCAATCAACCCTTTTTTCAATTTGTACTCTAGCATATAGTTCCTTCAATCAAATAAATAGTCCTGTCAAATTCCATCAACTAATAAGCTTCCTTTCCCTTCCGGCGATGGCGCCTTGACGCAGCCACCCGGACCAACCTAAAATATGTACACCGCCGCCGTCGTACATAGGGGGAGGGGAGTTAAACTTCGGCCGTTCTATACAACAGTCTTCCTCCTTACCCTCTTTGCTACGTACCGTGTCTTTGTCCGGGGACCTGCAGCATCGTCCAAAAGTCAACCGGCTCTATCTGCGCGATCTGGTGAAGATTGCCGCTTAATCCACAATGCCGAAGACAAATGTGCCTTTGTGAGGAACAATTGTCACGATGATGAAGCCGGCCTTTTAGAGTACTTAGTACTCTACTATTGCGACCTGGGCCACGTACAGCCCCTTGCCTTCATTATACTAGTCCTCTGGCTAGGACTGCTATTCACCACCATCGGAATAGCTGCGAGTGACTTCTTCAGTGTCAATCTCAGTACCATCGCCACCGTCCTTGGGTTGAGCGAGAGTCTTGCTGGCGTCACTTTCTTGGCCTTCGGAAATGGGTCGCCCGATGTCTTTAGCACCTTCGCCGCCATGAGCTCCAACAGCGGTAGTATGGCTGTTGGTGAGTTGATCGGTGCTGCTGGCTTCATCACGTCCGTCGTTGCCGGCTCTATGGCCCTGGTACGCGAATTCAAGGTGTCCAGAAAGACCTTTGTGCGAGATATATGCTTTTTTATAGCTGCTGTTAGCTTCGCAATGTGCTTCTTGGCTGATGGATATATCCACTTGTGGGAATGTTCTGTCATGATTGCTTTCTATATTTTCTATGTAATTGTGGTCGTCGGCTGGCATGCATTTTCCAAACGGAGAAAAGCAAAACGAGCTAAAGAGGCATTATCTCGCGGTCATTTCTATGCGTCTACGAATGAACGTGGCAACGATGAGTTGGAGCCGTATAGGGATGAACCAGATGACGAGGATACTACGCCAGGAGAACGTCGTTCATCAGTAAGGAGTGTGCCGGATGTTGGAATGCTAGAACGAGGTCCCAGGATTGAGATCGGTGCGGCTGATGATGACAGAGACAGCGATCATGGTCAACACATCGCTGCCGAAATGACGAGCAGCATGCGTGTGAATCGCCCTCGTGGTAGGCGAAGTAACACAACGACCATTACTCCAATTCGTCCCAGTTTAGTCGGCGCGCTCGAATTCAGATCAATTTTGTCTTCGTTGCAGGAAGAGAGTAATCTGCGCATGAGGCCGATACACCACGGACGCAGTAAGTCCGCAGACCTCTTGCAAACAAGCCGCCCTACTGTTCGATCAAACAAAAGCGTACACACAATTCAGGGCGTCAAAGACGCTTCCGCTGCTGCGAGTAGAAGCCGGTCGCGGTCATCCGGGACCGTCCCAACCCTCATTGATGTCGACGCAACACCTCCAGAATCATCGGAGGACAGAGGGAGGAACCTTAGTCCGCACACCATAGGGGGCAAATTGGCACCTCCACCCAATGATCTAATTAGTGGCCTCGAGCCGGAAAGCTCTGCAACGGAGGGCTTATCGTCAATACCCCCGCCGCATTTACATCGTCTCCGTATCCCAAGTCCCCACGGCAGCGAGAGATCCTCGCCGTCATTATCGCCATTCCCTCCTTTCACAGAATCGCCTCTTGTGATAGAAAGTTCCCAACAGATTCCCCATCTAATGTTGCCGCCAGCCTTTGAGGAACGAAGCGCGCCTTTCCCTGGCTTAGTTGAACATACAAGCTCGAAACCCGTTAGGTGGTGGCCTTACCAGGTATTGCCCCCGCCGGATACCATATTCTATACTCTATTCCCTACTTTCCAGGGCTGGCGAGGTAAAACTATATGGGATAAGTTTGTCAGCATAATATCTATGCCGAGCATATTCTTGCTTGTCATTACATTGCCTGTAGTGGAGACTGAGACATCGGATGATGACGCGGAAGAGAGCGTTATAGAACAACTTGTATCAAGCCACCAGGGTAACACAGCAGCCCCGGTGCCCGAGGAGCCAGCCATATCTATACAGCCCGAAACTGAATGGCAGCGATACAGACGTCGCACAAGATCTAGAGGATCTAGTCGCAGTCACTCACCTAGCATCATCTCCTTAACTGCTCCCGGCGATGCACAAGAGTCAAACGAAAGTCAAGCCGTACCAATCCTGCAACCCCCAAATGTAGCAATACCAAAACCTGCTTCAGACCTTGGTCATGACAACTCAACGCTGGGTGAAGGTGTTGAAGAACAAGGATGGAATCGGTGGCTGTTGATTCTCCAAGTTTTCATCGGTCCACTGTTCGGCGTGTTTATTGTCTGGGCGAATATGGCCGAGGAGCTTGATCAACCGCTCACCACCCTCATTAAAGCCTTGCTGATTTCGCTTGCTTTTTCCATTGTTATACTCGGCGTCATACTACTGACAACGTCGCCTGATCGCCGCCCGAAGTACCATTTCTTAGTCTGTTTCTTAGGGTTTTGCATATCGATCGCGTGGATCTCGACAATCGCCGGTGAGGTGGTTGGAGTACTAAAAGCGTTCGGAGTGATCTTAGACATATCGGAAGCGATACTAGGCCTTACCGTCTTTGCGGTTGGCAATTCGGTCGGGGACTTAGTTGCGGACATCACTGTTGCTCGACTTGGGTATCCAGTGATGGCATTGTACGTCGTTACCAAACTGAAGTTACACTGAAACTGCTTAGCTAACATTGTGCAGATCCGCCTGTTTCGGAGGCCCCCTGTTGAACATACTCCTCGGCATTGGCCTCGGAGGTGCATACCAAGCAGTAAACGCAGCAAAAAAGAGAAAGGCGAAACACCCCGACAAGCCGATACGATATAAACCATACCACATACAAGTCAGCGGGACATTGATGGTCTCCGCCATAGCGTTGCTTTTCACACTCCTTGCATTACTAATTATCGTTCCTATGAATAAATGGACCATGACCAGGAAGATTGGCTGGGGCTTAATCGGATTATGGTCCATCAGTACGGTGGTGAATCTTGCCATCGAAATAACAGGTGTGTGGCAAGATATAGCCTAAGAGAGATAGTTTTGAGTGCCGAGAAACGAGACCACGAAATTTGTATTTCCAGTTCGACCGAGTAGTGTTACCTGTACGACCGAAGAGAAGATTGATACGATTGATTCCCGCATGGTAATTGAGAGAAAAAAATTGGTGCAATTATGAATTCAACTCGAAGAGCGATCTTGTCAGAGTGGATATATTATTTTGTATTTTGGACGCAAGGTGTTGTATTTTATGGCACCAGGAGACGAGCACGTTGTATTGCGTTATTAGAGGTAGTTTGACCCTCAAGAAGCCTTGTAGTATACCTCACTCATAGTGCGGCTTACCATCGTGCAGTGATATCTTCTAGAATGTCTCCCTTCATTTGGTCTACACGCTGTGATATGTTCTTTGAGTCCCTTAATGATATTCTTGGCTGAAGTTGCCCTAGCCACGGTAGTAGAGAGCTACACATTGGTGGTTGGGGTCCAAGCCACGAAAGGACCGAAGTTGCACTTCAGGGAGACCTCATTAGGTAGACAGACTTGATAGTCGACGCAGATGGTGTCTACCCTAGAGTGGCCCGGTATCGTGTAGAGTCCACTGCGTAGCAGACTGTGACTCGGGGAACTCTCGATATCATGCCAATATTTAATTAAATTTTTTAATAAAGTAGCCTATACGCGATGCCTCGGAATGGAGAAAGATAAGGTATATTAGCTTAGGTTTAATACATTGACTTATGTATTCTAGCTACATAATCGAAATATCTAAGTAAAGTCCACTTTTATATACATACATGTCCTGCCAAGATCCCTTGTCTAGTACTTGGAAGCAGTCCCTTGACCACTCCAAATCAGAGCAAGAACATATGAGAAACGAAATTCAGATGGTACATTGGAAAAAGCGAGTGTTTCTATGAAAAGAGTGTGTATGAAAAACTAATATATATATCCATGAATACCCGAAGGTTGAAGCTAATTGGCATCCAGAGAACGAATCCGGCGCTGTGAAGTAGGCATCGTAGGACAGGCAGCCCGGGCGGTTGCGCGCTGTAATCAACGTGACAGACAGCTGGTGTCATTCAGGCAACGAATGATCGCATCGAACGTCGCTTTGCATGACCCTGCTCAAATTGTTCCCTGGTCGTGGTCCCGGTCTTCTTCCCTCTTGTGTATGTATCCCATTGGACAATGTTGCCCCATGGGATATGGCCATGGACTGAAAATTCCTTCTCCCCAGGGTGAGGATGATTTTCGCGTGCCTTCTGGAACGCTCTGACAGTGTCAACGGGGTTGAGGCCGGTTGGGTCGATGTGGTAAACGTATGTCTCGCCAGGGCTTCTGGCACCCCCTCGAGCGAGTTTCCTATCGCTCGTGGTTGACACCCATGGATCGTCGTTTCCCAAGACATTCTTGACATGGTCAATGACGGAGCCGGTCCCGCCAGGATTCTTGCTCAAGAGGCCTCCCTCTTGGTGTAGCTGCGAAGGCGCGCGAAAATCCATGCGGAAGAGATTGGCAGCCAGAGCAGGGCCTAGTAGCGCCAGGAAAGAAACGAAGTGGATGAAATAAGAGTGACCGAACATTTTAAGCCGATTTTATTTGCTGGTTGCAAGCGTCGAAGAGTTAAGAAGCTCGGAAAGATGGAGAGGCTTGGAGAGGTGAAGAGGCTTGAAGAGCAGAAGGCTTAGAGGGTTGAAATGGGTGTTAAGATGAAATAGATGGCTTGGTTTGATGATTGGAAAAGTTCAAGTTACAGAGCGATAACAACAACTTCTTATATGTTTTAGTATCTCAGTCAAATGTCAGAGAGTTGGTAGAGGTTTAGAGAAATTGTCATGTAGTATGGCAATGCTTGATAGAAGGATCAAGTGGAATAAGCGCACTACCAGGTAGGTACTTGCTTGAAAGCTATCCATAGATACCTAGGCTCCGAGAAATTACGGCGCCATTTACCTATAATGCCTAATTTTCATACGTTATATTGGGAACTTCAGTAAAGCTTAGCAGAAATAAGCTCGCTGCCACTGTCCTGTGATAATCAACTGTGAGAGACTCGATCCTACATTCACGATTTTTTTCTGGGGCTCATCACATCGAATTAACAGAAATAGAAGCCGTGCCGTATCCCTTTCCCGAAGGGGACGAGTAGCAGCTTGACTAAGCGTGCACCGACCATGGTTCCGGCGTCTCAGCGTCTCCTGACGGTGGCACGGAATGGCGCGAATGGAGGATCCCTTCCCGCTGACTACCCCGGGGACCCACTAATTATCCGCTGGGAACCAGGGTATCGGGCCCGGTTTATACCATACCTGGGTACCTGTATCCGGCCCGCCCCCACTAAGGTAAGCTTTCATAACGGCGCAGGCTAAGGTGCCCCGCAGATCCCGTAAACTCGCGGATATATATTTGAATTACGTCCATCGATTTCTACCACATCCATGATAATGTGCTATTAATATCATCCCTATTGGTCCGAGGTGTACAGCTGCAAAGCTGAAAAAGGCGGGTGTCATCATTGTCATAAACACCACCTCCGCACTGCTTGTATTTATTCAACGCCTTGTCACCTCGAACCGAGACCTCGATTTCTTTCTCCTTTTCCCCTTTCCCAGGCACTTCTTAAATTTCCCTACCCAAGTCAATCAACGCATACATCATCAACAACTCCCGTGACCGTCTAAAGACAGGCACGTACGAATTTCAAATCATAATCCTTGGTATTTAATATTATCACAGTTAGTAAATTCTGCGACGCAAATTGCAGGATGACGTCGCAAAGCAATGCGGAGCGGGAGGAGCCTACGACGGAGGTTCCGATTCCGGACGGTGAATCCGATACAACAGAGGAAACGGACAGCGATGTGAGTGAGATGGACGAGGAGGAGATGAAGAAGTGGCTTTCGACGGCGTACGAGCGCGGCTCGAAAAAGCCCATGAAGGAGCCTCTCACAGCACCTTGGGGTCTGCCGATCAGCGATACAGATGTGGAAAAGCTCAAGGTCGGGTTCAAATCTAAAAGCATGGACGACAAATGGGACATGCTGATCGAGGATCCGGACCAAGATGGCAACATATCTCTCCACATCATTCGAAGCTGGTTACAGGAGGAGTGCTACGTACTTCACATCGTCCCGAAACCAAGCAACGATGATGGCGGGAGTGCAAAGATCCAAAGCATCACCTGGGAAGGTAACAAATCCGGATTGCAATGCGATGCAGAGCAGGCCAAGAAGGAAGCCGTGATTCTGGCCAGAGGCCACCTCCACTGCGAGTTTGAGGCGCTCCCCGACTACCCGTCCTCAATGTTTTGGGATTCTAAGGCTTATAAAAAGCTGCCCGACGCGGAATAGCTTACTAGACTCTCAGAAGGCCACCCGTCAAACATGGAGGAGTTGTCTTATGTTAGGGTTATTTTCCGCTCCCTTTAGCTAAGATGACAATCAATTTTTTTTTATCTCATACTGCTCGATGACACTAATGACGCGGCGTGACCAGCCCGTAATCCCATTTATTAATTATTAGATTTTTGGGACCCGCACCGAGGCGGAAGATCTGACAATGCAAATATTTTACTTTCGTCCTCATTCAACCCCTTTCCAATTTGAAGTGGAGCCGCAATGGGGACCTTACCCTGTTCGATATCCTTCTGTAGGGCCTCGAGCCGGCTAGTCTTCTACTTTAACCTGCTTAGTCATTGCTCAACGGTGCTCAGCTTAAGGCGGTACCATCTCGGCTCGCAGAACGGAAATAACATTTGGTAGCCCGTATTTTCGGGCCTGAGTATAAATGGAAATGCCTCGCATATGTATTCGCAACACTGCTTCCAACTTGTTTCCACGAGCTTGATTACCTCTATGTGGGTGCCTATTATATAATAGGAGCTACTCGTAATGTTTATTTGAATAACTACCTTTACCTAGGTTGGTTACCTATCTTCTTCCAATCGCCAGCCTAAACATGTATCTAAAGACTTCTCCGAAACATACAAAACAAACTGCGTATAATTCCTAGCTTTATCATATCAACCGACGCTGGATACATGAGAGGTATCAAGCTTATGTCAGTTTTCATTCTGAATTGCCTATAATGCTGTCAAAATTGCACATGGTCATAAACCACCACTCGGTCACGCTCGCGGCATAGCTATCAGCGTTAAGTGTCTCATCGAATTTAGGCCACTGATTCTTTGGCTTTTTATTTTTAATGACATCGACCCAATTTTCGTGAAGTTGGCGTGCCGCAGTAGGCGGGTCTTGAGAATATTCTGGCTGGACGTATATGTCCTCTGTGCCTCTGGTGATGCCCCGATCACTACGAAAGGGTCAATATCATTAGTTTCAATGGCACCGCACAGGAGCGAACTTACCCATCATCATGAGGAGCGAGGCCAGCACGCGCTCCAGCTTCATTCAGGTGTGTAAGCTCGTGGATAATCGTGGTCCCAGCTACCTCAAAGTCTCTAAATTTAGTACCAGGCTTGCTTGCACCAGCTCGCCTGACGACGCTTCGGGTTCTGGATATAAGGTAAGGAGTCCAAGTCGTTCATGGTATGCGGCTCCTTGGGGTTGAAGAATTGCGGGCAGAAACGCATTTGCGGGACGAAACCGTTACCTGCTGCCTTAGTATCGGTGATGACGAAAGACTGCGTGCTACTTGTGCTGCAATCAGGGGTTTCTTCGCAAGTTATGTGCACGCTGAACTGGTTCAGTTTGATCTGAGGACCTGCGCCAAGTTGACCGGAAAGGGGACTTGGTGGTTGCCACTGCTCTCCAATAGCATTTAGCATGTTCTCTACGATTTTGTCACCCTCGCCGCTTCTAAAGTAATGAGTAAATCTATGCAATTACTCATATTAGTGGAATATCCTTGGACCTAACTTCTACGGGTCACTTACGCCGGAGAGGAAAGATACGTTTGGGAACCTCGGTTCTGTTTGTGCTGTCGTACCATGACAGCTGCATCTTGGAAGGCTCGGTTGATTTTATTCTTCTGTTCATTATAGCAACCGGTATAGCCTGTATAACTTCTGGCAAGTAGATTTGGCACCCCTTCGGCCGTGGGTATGGAGAAGACCCCCTTCAAGGGAATGAGAAAGCTCGCTAGCAAAAGGCTAACAGGACGTAGGAATTGCATGGCGAAGTATCGGCTGTGCTTTGTAACTCAGATACTAGGGTTTGGGTAGTCTAGTATGAATGAGATCGTGGAATAGTAGTTTCGTGACTAGGGGTAGGTAGTTTATATACCTAATCATCCAATCTACTACCTAATTTTCTCTTCTGGCATGCTATTTACGTCCAGCGGCAAGACTTGTTGGCGAGCTGGCTATTAATATCATTCGTGTGTCGAAAACATTCACGAGCTCCAACACTAACATTCTTTACGGCAAAGCGATTCCTACAATCATAAGGGCCTAGGAGTCTTTGAGAAAGGTGACAAACAAGACTCTAGAAACCACCGACGGGAAGCCGTGTGCCTCAACGGGAAGCCGGTTACCTCGACGGACGGAGACGGCTCATGACCCGAAAATTACAAACAATTTAACATAATAGGTACTTTCTCCAATACAATGCGCTTCTCTCTTCATCCCGATCGCTAAGGAAGCCGAGAGGAAGCCGAGACAGGAGAATTCAGGATCTAGTATTTCCGTGTCACCAACATGTACGCCAGCCGGGATGATCTCTACCCCTAATCATAAATCCTACGGAGTATAGTCTACATCATGTGGCACTTAGGAGTAATATGACGTACTACCAAGTAATAAGACATTAATAGCATCAGCATCGAGAATTCCAACAGCTCTCATCATATATTTGGTAAGTTTGCTTTAAAGTATACATCGGGTATCACGTGCTCGCTCTTCAATTCATCAAACTTCCAACAGGAATAACCCCAACCTTCAGTTTTCCTAAAAACAACATTGTGCCAAGGACACCTGTCTTGCAAACTTCCGAATTTGACGTATACAGCATCGCTCACCTAACTACAATAGACTCTTTTTACTGCTAAAACTAGCACAATCAATTACCATGTCTCCAAAACCCCAAGCCGAAGTTGAGCTATCTGCTTCCGTCTCACCAGACACTGTAAGCCTTTCACGGCTCGAGGAGCCTCTGAACATTATCATCACGGCAAAGACCATATCTTCCAGCAAGCCGTCGTCTGGGATATACATCGACGCGCGGTGGACTTCTTTGGACAACCGCGGAGCGGGACTGTACTGCCGTTCTCTTCTGCTAAGGAGCGTGTCGGATCCCGACAAAATAATCCCATTTTCCCCTGCCTCCAGGTTCTCGTACTCTACCGCCGGTTTTGACCCCGATCTGCGCAAGAACGATCTCAATCACTTTCTTATCCTCCCTGCCGTTGGGAAAGGCGATTTGACCGTCACCCATGAGATAACAGGAAATAGAATTTTTCAATATAGTTCCACACGGGTACGTACCTATTGAAGTTTAATAAACAAAACCTCTCTTCTTTTCGTCGCTCCCCTTTCTCTCTTGTATACACATAGATGAAATAGCGTGTGGTTAACATTATCCAACCTTCCAGCCCTCCGACGTTTCTCCCGGTTCCGAGTACCGTATTGAATTTATAGAGCGGGGCTTGGGGGCATTCTGGTGGACATTCGAGGACGAGGCTGAGGGAAAGATGTTCTTTGAGGGAATACTTCCGGACGAGGATGGTTCTTTTGGACTTAACGCAAAAGACCCGGCGGTTGTCAAAAAGCGTTACGCTGAGGGCTATCTCTATAGCTATCCGATTCGTGATCTGAAGTACAAGGTCAACGAAGATTCACCGGCGATTATCAAGTTTGTTGAATGAGGAGGGGCTGGACTGGCAGGCACACAAAGCCCTCTTGCCCTATGGAGTGGACAATAAGCCACCAATACTTAGGTGTGCTGGGTGGTCGTTGAGATAATTTACGCGTAGAGCAAGTAGTATCCACGTACTCTTAGAAAGAAAAGTCTTCAAAAACATGAGGGTTAACCACCCTAGAGTATCTCGCTTGTAGATGTATTTGACAACAACTGGACATCTCTTGTGTCATGTTTTTATTGCTGGGTTGCCGTAATATAGAGAAAGGCAGCATACGTCCAAAATAAATTGGTTTACAGTATCCCAGTACATAATCATCAGTAATCTTCATAATCAGGCCTCTTAGTCATCCACTGGCAAGTCATATCTCGTTAGAGACTTATCTTCCTACCTACCTAGGGTAGGTACCTAAATACTCCCGTCTAACTAGGTCGATTAAGGTAGTTAGCCTAATTTCACATCTCCCTAGAAGATTTAGGTAGTTATGGTGTATTTGTTGTCTTATATATGCGAAGTTATATCCGCTACGCTCGTACTGAGATGACATTGGTGGTCTAATACACAGGCTCTTGCACACCACATCGTCGGCGGATTTTCTATGAAAATGTCCTTCAGAACTAAAAAATGGGATGATGATTTTCTACCCATCTGTGTATTGACTGGGTAATTTTATGGGTCTTTTTATGATGTCCATTCGGCTTGTCTTCGTGAGTTCAAATTCAACACGTTGGAAGTGCTGGCGACCCCTATTTGGCTGTTAGGCAAGTACCTATGTACCTATGTAGTTGGGCTGGTGTGGAGTGTGGAGCATGTGGGGACAAATCGAGCTTCGATTGGTGCATCTCCCCTACTCACCACTGACCGCCTCGAGTAACACGAAGTACCCCTCCCCCTCCATTTGGCATTTCAGGGGTCTACTCTTTTATTGCATCGAGGCGCAGCCATTGAGTTCGAAAAAAATACCATTTCCATAAACACGGTCGTCCTTACAAGAGGCCACGCGTCCACAACTTCGCTTCCGACTACTTAACAACTGTCACTCGCTAGATCGACTCGAGAAAAAAAAAATAAAAACAAGAAGGCAAAGCATACATCATGGACGCCGGTGCTCCCTCGTACCCTCCCCTAGAGGACCGCCCGATCAAGAATACCATCGCGCTCTTCGATGTAGACGAGACGTTGACCCCGGCGCGCCTGTCGGTCTCTCCTGAGATGCTAGGGACCCTCGAGCGGCTACGACAAAAGGTTGCCATCGGATACGTAGGCGGATCGAACCTTCAGAAGCAGCAAGAGCAGTTGGGCACCGGTGACCGTCCCGTAACCTCCATGTTCGATTTCTGCTTCAGCGAGAACGGTCTTACTGCTTTCAAGTTAGGCCAAGAGCTTCCCTCCAACAGCTTCATCAAGTGGCTGGGTGAAGAAAAGTACAAGGAGCTCGCCAACTGGACCCTGCATTATATTGCGGACCTAGACATCCCCATCAAGCGCGGTACCTTCATCGAGTTCCGAAACGGCATGATCAACGTGTCGCCCATTGGCCGAAATGCCAGCACCCAGGAGCGTAACGAGTACCAGGCCTACGACATACAGAACAAGGTCCGCGAGACCATGGTCGCCAAGATGAGGGAGAAGTTTGGACATTGGGGCCTGACGTAAGCGCCCTCCCTCCCTCCTTAAAATTGGATCCTAGGCAATGAGAAACAAATCTCGGCTAACATGTGTCAAAAACTAATACAGCTTCTCCATCGGCGGCCAGATCTCCTTCGACGTCTTCCCTACAGGCTGGGACAAGACATACTGCCTGAAGCACCTGGAGGAAGAAGCCAAGAAGCCCGGCGGCATTAACTACACCACGATCCACTTCTTCGGCGACAAGACCGAGAAGGGCGGCAACGACTACGAGATCTACGTCGACCCGCGCACTATCGGCCACTCCGTCAAGGGCCCCGAGGACTGCCTAAGGCAAATAAAGGAGACCTTCGATCTATGAGTCTTTACTTTAGACGAGAAAAAGAGTACATAAGACGAGAAGAGAGAGCTCATGTTGCGGGCTATGCGCTAGATATGACTAGATGATGTTGCACTTGCACATCAACGGACCTAAAAAGAAGCAAGACTCGAGAGTATAGAACGCGCTTCAGCGCCTAATTACCTAGTTAGAGTCGTCAACGCCTGCCTTCGTACGTCTACCCCTAGAATACCTTCAAATAAAAATAAAACAAATTATCCAAGTTACTCTCAATATCATGACATTATACTAGATGTGTTTTAGTGACTTCAAAAAATATACATATTAAGCAGGTCAATTTCTTTCGTAACTTTGATTTCATTCAGGCATGACTACCTAGTACTTAAGTACTCAATAAGTAAAGCACTAGATCTCAAGTTCCGGCTTGCTCTGCTCTTCTTCGCTTCGCTCTGCATATAGAACTTCCCGACTACGCTGTCATTCATCATACACTCACTCTCTCCTCTCATGCCGTCGTGATCATAAAACCAGCAACGTCCAAAATGTACCTAATCCCCACTTCACCCGCTCAAAGCGTCACCTACTTCATAATCATCTCTTCTTTTCACCGCCCATGCTCCAGATGCGGCACGATAACCGGCCCATACTTCGTCGGCACCGTGAACGCGCCATCGCCCTGAACTACGAAATCCACCGCCAGGCTCAACCTATTCAGACCTCCGTTCTGCTGCTGCGGCTGCGGGTGGTTCGGCCCGTACGGCGTCGCAGGCACGGCATCAGGGTCGTACGCCACAATCGCGACGTAATTCCTCCTGCCCATGAGCTTCTTCAGCTCTCGGGGTGACCCGCTGGCGTCCGTGTGGAAGATCTCCATCATGTCCTCCTTGGTGTCGCTGACTTCGTTGTGGTTGGACCGCTGGCCGTTGGCCGGGATGTAGTATGTGCGGTTGTTGTGAAGCATCTTGAGGATGTATTGAGCTGCTGGCGCGGCTACGATTGGTGATGTGATGATCTGGTACATGGTCTTGTGATCGCTTGGGTGTGCTGGGTCGTGCACTAGGCCTGCGCCTGCTGCGTTGACGTCTAGGGAGGGCGTTAGCATGGGAATTTTGGAAAATGGGAAAAGGGGTTAGGAGAAGATGTTGCAACATACCTCCAGACAAGAACGTCATACGTAACCCCTTCTGATGTGAGATGCCCTGCAACGTGCGGATTAAGTATGTCCGCTCGAGATCCTTTGTGTCATGTGTCCACATGTCCTTCAGAATCTCGCCAATATCTAGATCACCAAACTGATTGACAACATTACCCATAAGCCCGGACTTGCCAACCGCCTTCTTGACTTGGCTAAATCCCTGCGCAACCATCTCCTTCCCTCCAACAATCCCTGCTACTGAACTTGTCACTTTACCCAACACATTGTACGTAGTGTTGACGGCCTTCTTGCCCGTCGCGAATGTATTGGCCAGGCTCTCCACCGTATCTAATCGTGGGTATATGATGGGCACCGAGAGCATCCAGAGACAGTGTTGCACACTGGGTGGTAGCATGGCTACCTTGGGGAACAGGCCTTGGTATGTCGGACCCGCGAGCACGCGATTCTGCGTCCGCTCCGAACGCAGATCCACGCCTACTACGACTACGGCGGGGCCGAGGTACTTGACGAAGTGCCAACCCTGACCCGTGACGGTAAATAAATCTAGGTCGTGGCTGACATTCCGGAGGACCTCTAGCGTGGTATGGTGCTGGAAAAGCAGGTACATATCCACCGCTATCCGGCCGATGTTCTTGAACATCTGCGAGTTTTGCATGTAATCGGGATAGGAGCCATAGCCGTCAAAGCTAAGACACAATTAGTATATCGTCTCGATCAGGGGCCTGTGGTGGCGGATAATCATAGACTTACATATCATGGTCATCGATCTGGCAGACGTGAGGAATCTGAGCGAACGCCTCACGAAGGAATGGTTGGTCAAAGTGACTTGTATAGAAGTGAAAGTAAGCATGCGATACGTCTTCCTCATGACGCGCCGTCCACGCAGCATTCTTTCTGTTCTCCTTGCCCGGCATTGCAAGCCACTGTTTCAGGAGTGGCACCTCCTTCCACAGCCTATCTCCATAGATCTGGTCGCCCAACCCGAGCTGAACGTGGAAACCACCGCAATCCACGTTCTTTTGCAGTACATCTTTCCACATAAACCCAAGCCCACCGAGTTTGCTGCGCTCGTTCTGGGATGTGCTCGCAGCAAAGTCGTTGCCTGAATGTGCTATAAAGCGCCAATTCGTCTCATTTCGGCCCGCGACTACGAACTCGTATCTGGTGCAGCCAAGGTGCGACGTCACCGCATAAGTCCACCTCTCCGTGCCGCCTTCACCCATCTGTAAGTCGATATCATATTTGAAAAATTGCCACCTTTGATGCGTATAAATAGAATGAGGTATTAGCTGGCGGGGATTTGGAGATAGATCAACACTGAGGTGGATATGGATTGTGGGCGGCTGAGGCGCATCTGTAACTATAAGGATGCTTCCCAGCCAGAGTCCCTTTTCGATGTCCATGTTCGTATACCTGAGATAGGGGCCAAAGTACACGCCGTTTGTTGGTTGAACCTTGTACATGTCCACACCGGCACCAGGAGGCGGCCCGGAAAATCCGGCGGCGGTTGGCGTCGCCGTCGCAACACTCATGATGCTTTCCGCATATCCAGGAGTTTGCGGTGGGAACATAGGCGAAGCCATCGCGCTTTGTTTGCCGAACATTGGCGAACCAAGAGGGTTGCCATAAGTCGATGCTGTAGGAGACAGAGGCGCAGTCTCATGATGAATAGGATTGGGGCCCTTGGGGAACTCCCACTGTGTAGCCTGTGTAGCTAGATGGATATAATAGTATTGACCTGAATTCTGGTCGAGATGTGCAATCCAACCCTCTGGTAGCGGCGGTGGTGAAGTAGGACCTTGCCCTTGGAATGGCGAAGGGGTGTGAGTAACGGCTTGCGCTTGTTGGCCATTTTGCTGAACCTCAGGTCTTGGATCATTCGCAAATGCAGGGTGTCCGGGATGTTGCAAAGCCGGAGATGCAAGTCCAGCTGCTACTACATCGGCCTGCTTCTTCGGCGGGGACGCCGCCTGAGTAGCTTGAGCCGGTGTCGAGCTCGAACTTGGTTGAGATGGCCGCTGCTTCTCGTTTGGATATGCAGAAGAAGCTCCACTAGGGTTAATGCTAGAATATGCAGGAGGAGGGCTCGGCGACATCTGCATGCGCTGGAAGTCTTGCTCCAGCACACTGATCTGAAGGGCCGGCCCGCCACTGGAGTTAGAGTTAGAGTTCGCATTCGCGCTCGCGTTCGTGCTCGTGTTGACGTTCGCCGGACGCGATGCCTGAGCACTAAACGTCGAAGCTGTAGGACTAGTTACAGGGTTTGCCCCCTGGTATACCGTAGGAGGCCCATGTGGTTGTTGATCAGGAGATTCCGTTGGCGTCCACGGGCGAGGCGGCTGCTGTGTAGCCGGATGTTGCCCATATTGTGCCAATCGTTGAGCCGCCGCCGGGCTCTGGAGGCTGTTGAGCGTTGCGGTTCCGGATATGCCAGCGGCCGCATATCTTGCCTCGATACCTCCGCCTGGGATGACACCCGGTTCAACAATAGGCGTCTCGGGCGGAGGTGGAGACCCTCGACTTGCTCTCGTGGTTGATGTGGATGCTGTAGAGGCAAATCGGTTTACACCACTATCTTGAGGCATCTTGAGATAGTTATCTTCGGTCACCGAAGGCCGCACATTGCTATTCGAGCTTGAGTTTGAAGCTGCAGAGCTCGCCCTAGGTGGGGGATAGTAGGGCTTCTGATGGTAGTTAGGGAAAGATGTGCTGGAAGCAGCAGCCGCTGGCTTCGGCTGCGCAATAGGTTTCGCGAAAAGACCACTATCGTCTCCCTGAGGGCTACTGGGACTAAGGGCCCCTGGTAAAGGCTTAGGAGCGGTTCCTCGTCGCTCAGCAAGACCAGGTCCCCTCTTCTCGATAGGGCTTGTGTCTAATCGCGGGGTTGTATCGTTAAGGGAGCTTGTCTGTATGGAGGCTGTAGGGCTTGTGTAGATCTTATTACCAGACGGCCGACGGTCATCGACTGGATATGGAGGTCGGCTCGACTGAGAGGGTTGAGCTATGCGATGGTCGTCGTCATCAGGATATGGGAGAGGCGCAGCAGAGCTCGAAGCGCCCGGCGGCAACGGAAAACTCGGCTTGGAAGATGCCGGTGCGGGATATTTGAATCGTTCCGAAGCCTTATCGGAGCCAGGCTTGGGGCTCTGGGGTTTGAATATCCTCAGAGGTTCTACGGTAGGGCTGTCGCATTCCTCGGAAGGCTTGTTGAGGAACATCTCCTCTTCAGGCCTTCCGTGACGATCCATCCTGTTTCACGTACTCTCCTATACACAGAGCGCAAGGCTGCTGACAGGCGCAAAGATACTGGTAGTAGACGCGGGATGACGCACGGGGGAAAACAAGAAAAGTGACTTATAGGCGCTTTGCGACAGCTGGCCTCGGGATGTATGGATAATGAGATGACCTTATCGCAACCAGGTGGGGTTGCGACGATTGGCGTTGGACTCAGGCTGTGAAGCTTCAGCTGATGATTTCGACAAAGTATGCGGAAACAATGTTGTGCACGCTACGGGCAGTACAAACATGAGCAGATGAAACAAGTTCAAGAAACGACAAGACGGATTCGAAGAGGTCTATGATATGCGACCACCCGCACCGGCCTAGATGTATGGCTATGGAGGGGCTTCTGGGGAGGAAACAACCCTTGTCCGCAGGTTCGGTGGGCTCATCAACCTTGGCAGCTTGGAAGACAGGCCGGATGATTGGTCGCTTATGAGCAGGCGCTTAAAGAATAGGGAAATATGGGTGAAGCAGATGGCATTTCCAAGCGCCCAATTAGCCCAATGCATGGTGTAGGACGAGACAAATACTGGCTCCCTCACATGAATAAGAGCTCGTTTATCTGGCTCGGTTTGCCGGTTTTCCACCATGGTGCTCCACACGCCGACGACTTGGTAGGCCAGATAATATAGTTGCTTGGATGTTAACCACGAATTATTTTCGTGATCTCTAGCATAATGAGAAAAGCAAAGAGATGATGGGTTATTACACCCTGCTTCTTGAATAGTACCGTACACACAGCCCGTGGCGCTCGTCGTGGCGCTGAACGGTGGGAGTCCATAATCACCTACCTCAATTTACAGCGTAACAGGGGGGATAGAGGATATTCCCAACATCACTCACTGACTAACTGGATCTCATCATAGCCACTAGCATGGGACCTAGCGCAAGCGGCTATTGATCCAAACTTTCTCGATCGTAGCGCATGAACATCGTTCTGTACCATGCAATATGCACGCTGCACGGCTATAAAAGATCCTTCCCGTCTCATGGGAAGCTGAATGCAAGCCGAAGCGTGTTAAAAATAATACAGTTCTCGGGTAGCCCCGCCAAAACTACATAGCACCCACCATCTTATAATGAATAGGTACGTCATTTTGATATGAGTGAGGTCCATAGGTAGGTATGAATGTTGTTATAAATTAGCATAAAATTGTGAAAATCGTGAAGAGAGTATGAGTATTCCGTAGTGTAGGATGAGTATGTGGAGAAAAGGTGCACATTTGGTCGTGCAAAATGTACATATGTATCGCCCACTTTAACTCTTACTAGAAATGTAACAAGTAGGTGCGATCATCTACATACGTGTAGTGTAATCACTTCATGTTCCTATTATCTTGACGTACATATGTAGGTAGGTAAGTATAGAATGAGTGTCCCACGAATATTGGAGTCGTCAACTTCAGCCTCAAAAAACGCCACAAACAAAACAATGCCATTGTAAAGACAACAGTAGGCTTTGTTTAGGCTCGGCTCGGTCGCGAACTAACGAAATCGGTTGCGAAAGTAAACCGCTTGTCCGCTTGGTCCGCTCGGAGGCGACCAACTAACGCGGCGTTGTGAACAAGTCAACGAATTCATCGGCTGCCTACCTAACCTTAAATCACAAGAACTATGATGACTCTTAACATGCCATACGTAGCTCGGACGCCGAACTTGTCTCGCAATGCCGATACTAGTCATATCGCCTCCGTCTGTCCACATCGATACCAGTCGGGGACTCGGGGCTTGATATTGAGCCAATCGTAATGCGTGCTCCTCCCTCAACCGTCTGAATTAGTGTGTAGGGACGCGCGGCAGCCTTCACAACCATAGTTATGCCTACCAAGCAATACAGTTAGGCAACACTTTCTAACCTGTTCCGACCCGTTCGAGATTGCGTTACACACCGATTCCTGGCTGTTTTGCATGTCGTAAGTGATGCTCGGGCTACGTTAGTCATTTGCCATCAAACGACGTACGTTACGCATGCTAGCCTGGAGCCTTGATGTATCACACACATATATATAAAGACCAGGCTTAATATGCCATGGTCTAATGTAGTATCTTCACAATAACAACTTCTTCTCAAACAATCACTAGTAAATCCCACAATCTATTAAGTATTCAATATGGCGAACAACGCAAACACCAATACCAATACCAATACCGACAACAATCAGCAAGCTCCCTTCTGGGAATTCATGCAGCAATTCGGTCCACATGGATCCATGAGAGCTGGCGCTGGGATTGACCACACCGGCTTCGTACCTCAGTTCCCTCAAGGAATGCCGCCCGAAACTGCTGAATTCGGCGGTCCATGGCACGGCCACGGCCGTTGGACTGGGCCGTGGGGTGGCCACGGAAGGTTTGGATGGCACGGCAGACTCAACTCCCAAAACTATCGAGAGGCACCCCAATCTGATAGGGAGGAAGACGACGATGACCACGATGAGATGGAAGGTTCTGCCGATACTATGAGACAAACTCCAGATGAGTCGGCCGCGAGCGACGTTTCGCCTCCGCCTCCACCACCACAAATGGGTGGCTTGCCTCCACACCATCACCCTTCTCCGGGAGACTTTCCTCATCCTCCCCCGCCGCCGCCAGCGGGTGCTCCGAATCACCCACCTCACCCGCCATTCCACCACGGCCACGGCCCTCACCCGTTTGGTCATCACCGAGGACGAGGAGGCCGGCACGGGCGCAGGGGAGGACGACATGGACCAACCCCACCACCAACCTATAATGGTCCGTGGGACTTCCGCCCTCTGATGCACGCTTTCGCCAGCCATCCGTTCGCCCAAACCTTCAGAGATTACATGGAGCAAGCTCGTGCTAATGCCTCGGGCGAATCGAATGAGCATCAGGATAATGCTTTTACCCCACCCGTCGATGTCTTCAACACTGAGAAGGCTTATGTTCTTCACGTGTCATTGCCGGGTGCACTGAAGGAGGACATCGGCGTCAACTGGGACGGGGAGAAGATCAATATCGCAGGAGTCGTTCATCGTCCTGGCGATGAGCAATTCCTCCAGTCACTCGCTTCAAGCGAGAGGAAGGTCGGTATGTTTGAGAGAAGCATCAAGCTACCGCCCCCCGGCAGTGAGGAAAAAGAGGAAGTCGACAGCGTCGGCATCACTGCTAAGATGGAGAACGGTATTCTGATCGTGACTGTTCCCAAGACCGAGAAAGACTGGACTCAGATCCACAAGGTCGAAATCCAGTAAACTTGGGTGTTATGGAGTTGGATAGGTACATGTATGGCTGGAATATGGAAGGATGGGTCGTAACCCGATAACTTGGAAGGGTAGGCGTTAGGAGTTCTGGATAGTATAACCACAAAACCCATTATAGCAACGAATAACATTTGCTTTCCTTTTTTTTAAAAAAGAAGAAATGCCCAGAATACTTTGGTGGCATAATATGAAAATCTGAAAATGTCTTAATAAGTTATAATTTCGCTTGGTCCCTGTGTTGACTCTGATACGCACCTAGGAGGGCTTAACATTCCGGTTGCGTGGCTGATTACGTTTGCAGCTATTATTTCCGCGATGGCAGGTAGATGAGGACTATGCTTGCTCATGCTGTCGCATCTTTTGTAGCTAGTACATCCGTGTCGAGTTCTTGCATGACTTCGAGAACTAGATTTAGACTATCCATGAAAGAGTTGACGGCTACTCGAAGCATCCGGTTGGTGGTAGCCTTGTACTCGGTTCGTAGGATATTTTCTCCCTCGACTCCATTTGCGGAATTCTCATTTAGAGGGCCAATGGAAAATGTTCTCTTTACTAGAGGAGATAATTCCTTGTCAACTTGTAACGACTTAAGGGCGATAGATGCGAGTCTCGGTGTCGGGAATGGCACCTCAATAGTCCTGAGAAACAGTGTCAGCACAATAGTTTCAGTTGTTGATATATATGTCAACATACAATGTGCAAGGGAACTGTATATCTGTTGTTGCAGCCATGGTAACTATGGGTATTCGTATATTGTCTTGAATAAGTGTAAAGGCTGAGAATCGATTCGACGATATGGAATGTATATTAGACGATATGGAATGTATATTACGCAATCAGTAAATAACGAGGTTGCGGATCTAAGCCATTGCGGGGCTTGAGATCGGGAGGGGTAACCAAGTTATTTTTTTCTTCCGAAAAGTGCGATAAGATAAGGTTTGACGGGAAGCGGTTGGAATTCAGCTTGGGGCTTATGAGGCCAACGTTTCAGCCACCTATGCAATGGGACTAACCGTTGTAGCTGTTGCTGAGCAACGACGAGACCCATAAACACGACAGGGAGTGGACCTTTCGCTAAACCCAATTAGGTAAAAGGTCAAATGGGACGTGCTATGCAAAGGCCCAGAAGTTTGACCTTGTCCCTTCTTACCCCAACCATAACAACAATAAAATAATAATACTGCAACTGATACAAAAACATCGTCTCCTTGAATACGAAGCCTGACGATCTTCAATCTCTTCAATCTCTATCTACCCTCTGCGATTCTTGCATCCTCTTCTTGCTCGCATCCTTTGCTTCTACAGCACATGCTATTAAGCTGTATGCCTTTTTTGTTTACGCTATTCATATCTAGCTCTTTCGCTTTGGCGATACCTTCAGTCGGTCTTTCTGGCACACCATAGAGTTTCAATTGTCTAGTCCGTATCAAGACTTGCCTTTGTCTATGCAGAGCCATTGAACCTTCCTCGCCCCGGTCTAAACTCGACGGGGATTTCAAATTAGTCTCTCGAACGGGCAACAGCATAGCTATAACAACAGAAAACAAAGGTAGCGACAATAGTCAAGATGGGTCCTTCTTCGAGGAGTTCCAACTCGGGCCAGGTCATTGAGTATATTCCAGGTATGCCCTCAATTCTTTCAAGGATGCTGTCGATATTAGCATAATATGCTTTCACCTCCATATTCGTCTTACCCCTTGATCGTCGCCCTAGTCACATCTGTTATTCCTCTTCGCTTCATTGCGCTTCGCAATGACGCAGACCAAGCTGGAAGTCCCAGTGGCTCCCGGCATCTCTCGCATCACCCTACATCCTTATTTACTACTGAATTCGGAAGCATTTCCAGTTACGTTGCTAACAATCGCAGACCGCTTGTACCTAGCATCTTACCTGCACCCCCCTACCGCCGACACCGTCTTCCCTTACAGCGAACCTCCAACTCGCTCACCAACGAAACGATCGCAACGAGCAGTAGATGGCCCTTCACCTGCACTATCTAAGTCAGAGCGACACCCACCATATTACTTTACGGTCGACGACCAGCTCCTGTACAATGCTTTCCACCATGACTTCGGTCCTCTTCACATTGGTCATCTATACCGCTTCGCTCTGTACTTCCACGATATCCTTGGTGCAAAGGAAAACCAACACAGACCAATTGTCTTCTGGAGCCGCGCAGACCCAAGAAGTAGGTTTACTCACATGCTAAATCCCCAACTTTTACTAACAAATTTGGAACAGGTCGAGCGAATGCTGCTTGCTTACTTGCATGCTACATGGTTTTGATTCAGTCTTGGCCACCTCATTTGGCACTCGCACCAATTGCACAGATCGACCCGCCTTTGATGCCTTTCCGCGACGCTGGGTACAGCCAAGCAGACTACGGCATCACTGTACAGGATGTGGTATACGGTGTTTGGAAGGCAAAGGAAGAGGGTTGCTGTGCCCTTGACAACTTTGACCTTGATGAGTACGAGAAATTCGAACGGGTTGAACACGGTGATTTCAACTGGATCACGCCTCACTTTCTAGCATTTGCCTCTCCACAGAATAGTCCTACAGCACGCATCACAGAGTCTTCTGAGCTCTATGCTTCTTTACCAAAGACGCTGTCTGCGGTAGATGCTCACCCAACTCTCCCACAGCCATTCAAGAATGTCTTAAGACACTTCTCTGAGCGCAACATCGGCCTTGTTGTGCGGCTCAACTCTCCTCTCTATTCCCCGTCCTATTTCGAGGCGTTAGGAATTCAGCATCTGGATATGATCTTCGAAGACGGTACTTGCCCTCCCCTAAGTACCGTGCGAAAATTCATTAAGCTTGCCCACGAGACGATCACGGTTCGGAAGAAGGGCATTGCCGTGCACTGTAAAGCTGGTCTTGGGAGAACTGGATGTTTGATTGGAGCTTACTTGATCTACCGCCATGGTTTCACGGCGAACGAGATCATTTCCTTCATGAGATTTATGCGTCCGGGTATGGTTGTTGGCCCTCAGCAACACTGGTTACATATCAACCAGGGGATCTTCCGAGAGTGGTGGATCGAGGAGCGACTGGAGAGAAAGTTGCGAAAGGAGCTCGCTTCAAACACTGCGCCTAGCACACCGATTCGTGCAATGCAGAAGACCTCTCTGAGCCGAAATGCCCAGGCCTCAACTCCCCCGAGCCGAAGCCCGTCAAACCGGACGCCATTGGGTGAGGTGGATAATGAACGCCGCAACGCTGGCGCGCAGGAAGACTACCTCCCAGCACCAACACCAGGTCAGCCTCGAAAGACGAGTCGTGTTGATCGCCACCACCCTTACCAGCGCAATGCGATGCAACACCCTACCGTCGAAGAGGAGCAAGAAGGGTCTGAAAAGAACACTGAAGTGATATCCGTCCACAAGCGGTCGAATGATGCCGAATCAGAGGAAGAATTGCTCCTGCGCATGCGGTCGCATCGAAAGACGTCGCATACACCGGGCCGCAGCGAGACGATTAGATCCGTGAGCCAGAGCATGACAACGATATATCAGGTGATCGATAACGATGCATCCAACGACGCCGAGAATGTCGGTAGCGGTCGGCCGAAGACCGTCGTTGACCATGTAACCGGCTCGCCGACACGTTCGGCGAGTGCTTCAGGTGTTCTGACTAAGGTCAGAGGCAGCAAGCGGTCGAACGACCCCGTCCGCACTAAGAACCCATCTGGCGTACGCAAGACTAGCGGCCGGGTTGGTAGCATCAACGCCGACCCCAGCGCTAATGCGACGGCACGTAAGGTTTCCGCGATATAGGAAACTGGAGGCCTTGCAACAGCCCATTAGCAACCAGTGACTGTTCAGTTTGGAACTGCATTTTACGGCACTAGGTATCCAATCCAATGAATAATTGAAACTCCCGCGGATAGCTATTTTGACGATGATGAATATGATGACCTGGTCACGGCTCCCTGCATATTATGCGTTTGGCGTTTGGGATCATTAAGAGGTACATGGATTTTTCTCGACCAAAGATCATGGATCCGACTTCTGCTCTCTTCGCA
The DNA here is from genome assembly GCA_023628415.1 of Hypoxylon sp. PDH2405. Taxonomy (NCBI): domain Eukaryota; kingdom Fungi; phylum Ascomycota; class Sordariomycetes; order Xylariales; family Hypoxylaceae; genus Hypoxylon; species Hypoxylon sp. PDH2405. Next base: position 124,257 of record JAMAKT010000004.1, on the reverse strand, counting down.
TCTCTCTCCTCGAAAGAAGAATAGCTACCTTTACTGCTACTCTTCCTTCCAGCGGTCAATTCACCCCCCGCCACGAAAAATCCTCGAATGACTTGGGCGTTACGGACTTGTATGGTATCGACTCGGAATGAACATGTGCATTGTTTTTTCAAATTTTTTAATCTAGGCTGGCTCGCTTTATCTGCGTGTCTGTCCTCGTTGCTATGCCGATTTTTTGGAATCGGAAAGGGGGATGCGAACGAGAGCCTTGGAGTAAGGAGGAAGGTTCTCGTTGAGGTCACACTGTTTGTTCTGTTTAGATAAATACGCGCATATGATGAATCCTTTCTTCCTCGTTCAATACTATTCTTGTCGCAGCCTCATGACGTATGTGAAGTGAAGGGAAGGGAGTTGAGATGAATGTTCGCTGAGTTCGGTGAAGAGCATGAGCCTGCCTTTGGTGATGATCGACGTTTCACTATACTCTTAGCTACGATCCCAGTCTGCTGCTAGTGTTTAGTATCCCCAGTGAATGCTCCTGCTTCATTATTATTGACAGAGGAATAATTAGGTATTTTCATCCTATAAATAGCTGCCCTCTTGCTTGGTGTTTTGAGAAGGAATATAATACTGTGCTATTCACTCGTATCTTATTCTCCGTTTACCCATATACAATACACTAAGACATGCGAAACAGGGTATCTTGAACCCCGTTGCCCGCTTTTTCAGATTCCTGGTATCCGCAGCACCGATGATCGCAACCTCAATTTCCCGGTTTGGCCTCCTGCCGTGGGTTTCTCGCTTGTTTAATCCCCTAGTTCCCGGTAGACCGTAGCATTGTGGCAGGCCGGGCATTTCTTCGGACGGATTTTTTGAGTTCACCTCTCGGTAGTTTTTGTAGTGACAATAAAAGCTTCCATCGTACAACACTACACATACACATATACTGCATGATATGTTCGTTGCAAAATTTCCGCATTCTCCCATTGGTATTTATTTAATTGTCTGTAGCGACTCGTAGGTCAATTACGGTGAAGCTATGGGAGACGAATTGTTAACGGACGCTTTTATAATTAAGTAGGACGGGGGCCGGGTTTCCAGACGCAAATATATATTCGGATGGGCTGGGGAGAAAGGATATTTTATTATAAGCCCGCGATCGCCTATATGGCGGTTGACCAGTCGGACGACCATATAGATGGTCGCGAATACGGACTTTTGGATAGACTCTGCATATTTAGGCGGGCTATCAAGCCATGGTACATATATGCTCTGATAGGGACGGTGATAGTCGCGCTCGCCGTAGTGCTGTCGGCTGTGCTGGTAACGGAACATAACCATAGGAAGGCTATTGAAGAGGATCAGAGAGTATGCTCCCCTTATTTACCTATCCACCTACTTCCTTTCTTGACTTTTCCGTATTGTAATGGAGATTCCGCGAGGTTGAATAGTACTAAAGTCGATATAGACCCCATCCGATCCAAGCATAGCCCGAGTAAACTTAGGCTATGCGCAGTACCAGGGCTCGCTAGTCGGCGACGACAAGGGCGTTGCCCAGTATCTCGGAATGCGGTACGCGGCGCCACCAACAGGTGACCGTAGATGGAGAGCACCGGTTGAGCCAGAGGTGGATAATTCGGGAGATCAGACAGCTGATGCCGTAGGTTTTATTTTCCGTCGCTTTTCGGCAAGAAAACGAGAATTGAGTAGAAATAACAGGAAAATGGCAACTAACACATGAATGGCATAGTTCGGTCCGATCTGCCTGGGCACCTCGCATCTGTATCCCAACGGAGGCGCCGAGGACGAGGATTGCTTGTACGTGAACGTATGGGCACCAGTCAATGCAACGCTGGACTCTAAGTTGCCCGTGTGGTTATTCATACAAGGAGGAGGTCGGTTTCCTTTTCCTCCTTTCCCCTACGATGCCAACCTCCTCCCTCCTTCTTCACCCTTTAAACCGGGTAGTCAAGCTGACGAAAGCTCGTGGCTGTCTGAGTAAACAGGCTATGTAACCAACAGCAACGCCAATTGGAACGGGACTTTCGTTGTCGAGCGATCTAACCGGAACATCGTCTTCGTGAACTTCAACTACCGCGTCGGGCTATGGGGTTTCCTTGCTTCTGAGCGGGTGCGTGCCAACGGCGCCGGAGATCTGAATGCCGGGTTATTGGATCAGATTGCACTCATGCGCTGGGTAAAGCGATATATACCGCAGTTCGGCGGCGATCCAGACCACGTCGTCATCTCGGGCACCTCCGCGGGTGCCGGGTCTGTCGCCTTGCACTTACTTATCTCACACGCTAATAAAGAAGCTGACGGGAAGCCCCTTTTCATTGGCGGCGTGGGCGAATCCGTATTCTTCCCAGCACAACCCCCCGTTGCCGATCTCGAATGGCAATTCGATCGACTGCTCTCCCAAACCGGCTGTGACGGAGAACCAGACCCTATGTCCTGTCTGCGAGGCATCGACACCACGACCTTGCAATCCGTAAACGTACCCTCGCCCTTCCCAGGTCGCCCCGACCCGCCAGCACCGTTACCCCTATTCTACTGGACGCCCTGCATAGATGGCACCCTCTTACGCGATCTACCGTACGTTCTATTCTCGCGCGGCGAATACGTCAACGTGCCCCTGATAATGGGAACAACCACCAACGAAGGCACCGTCTTCGCCTTCAACGCCTCTACGAAGGAGGAAATGGCGACGTTCATGCAGGACAACTACCCAAACCTAACCACCGCCCAAGCCTCCTCCGTCGTGGACCAATACCCCTTAATGCCCGCTCTCCCCATGCACGGCCCCTGGTTCCCATCCGCCGCCGCAGCGTACGGCGAAGCGACGTTCATCTGTCCGGCAACGCACATCCTATCATCCTGTGCGCAACATTTGAATTCGAGCAGGATATGGGGGTACCGGTACAACGTCTACGACGCGATCAACGCCGCGCAAGGCTTAGGCGTGCCGCACGTCTTCGAAGCGTGGGCCGTCTACGGGCCTAACAGCCAGAGGGGCATCGGAGGCGCTCCGAAGAGCTACTATAGCTACGCTTCGGGTGTTGTGCATCCGTTGATGGATTACTGGATCTCGTTCGTGCGGACTTTAAACCCTAATACTCTGCGGACGCCGGGTGCGCCGGCTTGGGAGTCTTGGGGCACTGGTGAGGGAGGAAGGAGGTTACTTATGGAGGCGGGCGATTCCAGTAGGGAGATGGGTAATTTTACGATGGAGATGGTGCCGGCGGAACAGCGGGCTAGGTGTGAGTTCTGGAAGAGGCTCGCGCCTACGACGCAGCAGAAGAAAGTATGATGGAGTTCTGTGACTTAAATCATAGCGCGGGTGTACCGATATAATGACGAATCAAATGACGATACATGATTTAGATGAATAGATGGTTGGGAAGTCTCTTGGCTTTCAGCTGTTTTATTTATTGCTGCCCATTTTCCTTACTGACACTGACCCATCTTGTCTCAAATATAGACACCATGTCTAAGGAATTTCCCTGAGAATCCCACAGTGACCTGCAGGGGATGACTGCCCCCTTTTCTAGTAAAGATGGTATGTCTTCAGGAAAGACAAAGATATCGGTAACGTATGTGAGTTTCGGCTTTATCGTGGCTTCAATAACAAGATCGTCTTGGCCTGACAGCATTTTACCAAGTGACCTCTTTACAGCTTGCATAGTGCGATCCATAGCGTCCACAAAGGAGGAAGAGGCCTTGAACCCTTCACAAACGGCAATGGTTTGAACAAACACCGTTCCAGAGGATGACTCGACGACGACGTGATGTAGGCTGATATGCTCCGGTGATCCTCCTCCATCACTCATTTCAGAGCACAACCGAATAGAGTCGGAGCCTATGTTCGCAAAGCCTAGATGTGCGTGCCACTCAACGCCGGCAGATCGTGGCAGCTCCTCTACCTCAGCCGAGAAGACAAATGGCGACGGTGTCTGCATCATTCTATCTCCTTCGGCGACGGTGTCGGCGTCAGCATCAGCATCGAAGTCCTTCAGTACTTCCCAATCAGGCAGAGCCGATCTTGATGTAGTAGCATCGGCGACGTCGCCATAAGTCATATAGGCGGAGTTGTATTTCCGGTCCCACGGGTCGAGGGCTTCCGCGGTATCTATCGAACTAGAAAATGAGGATTCATGTGCGACTTTCCAAGCGCTCGAGGCGACCAAGGCATTATTTCTCGCATCCGCCGGAGAGGGAGAACGTGGAAAATACGCCACAGCGCTGCTCCACCATTGGACCTGCATTTCGGTACCAACCCGCCAGAGATGCTGCAGCGCAAGGGTGACTTGTGAGGGAAGATTACTACTACCATCTGACTGTACCGGAGGAAGACTCATGGAAGCAGGCACCAGGGGTATTTGCCCTGCAATAGACACCGCAAGAGGCGAAGCTGAATTAGCACCATCATTATGGCTTCGGCTTTCGTCGATTGTGAATAACGGGTACGCTACAGCCTGGCTGTAAGGGCCGATATTAGCAGGGGCCCAGTATGACCGGGACTGCACGTGTAGGCCGCGCCTATCTTCCCTTTTCATACGAGGCTGTACGGTGAGAAGAACGCTGATTTTAGCTTCTCGGGGGAATAGGAGATCTCCGCAGGAAATAGTGACTCGCGCGGGTGGATTTGGCTCCTGGAATAGCGCCCCATAGAGCTTGTTGACAGTTGGGAAATCCGCCATCCGCCGTAACACAATAACGGAGTTTGTGATGGCGGTGGCCGGTAGTGAGCTTTGGTGCAACCGTTGGCGGATCTCATCGACAACCTGGGCTGTTTGGTTCTCGATTCCTCCTATGTTTCCGACGAAGTACCAATCTTGACTATTGAGGCTGGAGGGGGCGAGCTCACGCCGTAAAAGGCTCAAGAGTGATTGAGGTGGCACCACATCGTCTCTAGGCGTCTCGTTCAATAACGAATTAAGAACGCCTTCAAATATCGGATCAAACAGACCAGGAACACGGACGTTAAGACCTGGTGTTTGACGTGCCATCTCCCGATCGGCCTTTGTCTCAACCTCGGCCTTCCGAATATTCAACCAAGCGCTGCCACCACCCTCACGTACGATTCTCCTGTCCTCATCACGGACAATAATACGGCCTTTAAACAACACAGACGGTCCATCTACGACGAGCGTTTCGAACTCGCCGCCCTCACCGAGTACAGCGCCCCGACTACCAGCGCTCCCAAAGCGGCGGAGCGCGTGGCGGATGCGCGACACAGTGGTCTCGCTCGCTACATTCTCCCACAGAAATCCCTCGTCTAGGCCCGCACTAGCCACCTTCACAATGCGCGCCTCTAGCCCCGCGGTGGCCATGTCGTGGAGCAGCTGACCGTCATCCTTATCCGCACCTACGGGTTTGTCGGGGGGAGAACTGGGGTTGGTAGAGCTAGAAGAAAGAGGCAGCTCGGGGTATTGCCACAGGTACGCCAACGGAACGAGGCCGAGGCGCAGAGCGACAGACTCGATGCGGGTGCGCTGGTACGTTGATAGTATGGCGCCTGTGCACAGTGCGTTAACCTCCGGGTGTGCCTTGAGGACGGCGCGCAAGAGCGGAATTAGGGACTCTGTCTCGTCCTCTTCCCGGCGCTGGCCATCAGGGTCTCTGTAGCTTATGCCGCTGTCTACAGCGGTGCCGAGGATGGGTTGGCGGAATAGAGGGAGCCCCGTAGCTTTAGCGTATAGGGGGATGACCTGATGGCCCACGGTTTGGTACATGAAACTATTCAGGTCTGCCTCATCTTCCTCGTCGCTGATATTGCCGAGTCTCGGTGCCGAGGGTGAGCCGTGCTGCTGCTGGGAAAGTACATCATCTCCGGGAGAGATCCGTATGGTGGTAGAAGTAGCGTTAGTAACGTTGCCAGCTCCGCCTCTAGCCCTATCTTCAACCTCAGCTCTGCTAGTAGGAGTAATAGTATCCCTATTAGCTGTGGCGGCTCTGAGTGGCGGGTGGAGGTTGGCCAGGGCAACGACGCGATGCCCATTCGCCAGGCAGTGGAGAATGGAATAGAAGCTATCTTTTCCCCCGGACACCAGCGCGACAACGTCTAGGGGTCCGTCCGCTGCCATGGATGTTCGGTACTGTAATTCTCGGGGAAATTAAAGACTATCAAATAGTTTGATGGTCTAGCTAAGTTCGAGTCATTTCTCTTTTGCTGTGCTATACGGGTTTCGGTGGACTATCTCGACACCCAATGTGGCCCGTTGCCTCGCTTTCCACGTCACTATATGTCAGCTGATCGCAGCTTGTTGCGCCGGCGGTATGAATATTTAAAATAGTGCTCGAGCACTTTGGGCTATTGCCCAATTGCTAGTATAGACGTGGTTAAGCGTAATCTGTATCTTGGACCCCGAGGAAATCGAACTAAAGACGGTGTCGGCTTGGCGGGGTTTCGGCCTTAAGGGTCGTAAAAAGAACACAGGCTGGAACGATAGTAGTCACGATAGGAGTCACCCCGCACACGCCTAGTTAGTAGGTATGATTTAGAATCTCGAGTTCTCGTTTTCGATCAAAGGTTTCCACTTTTTACGTACAGAGAGGTTGTTTTGAAGAAAGAGAAGCCGCACGGGTCCACAAGTTTAATAGTAGCTTAGCTTAGGTTACCTAGGCTGTTAGGTAGATTAGGCGATAATGCGATACTATTACGGAATCGTCAAATGGCACAACCCAACTTTAATAGTTCAGAAAGCTAACAGCCACTTACCCTAAGAGTATCGTAGGTTGTATATACCGCTTTGGGGCAGATGGGGATTTGCATGGGAAGTTCAATAACTATCACGGGAAAAGGCAAGTTGGGTAGGTAGAAACTGGGGTATGTAATTAAATTGGCAGCGGCAAGACCATTGCTGGATCAATTTCCTATCTTTTACAGAGGTTATGCTGAGAGCTATCTTGTGACCCGCACCACTATGAGAGCAATCGCAATAAACGAAGTCGGGAAAATAAACCGAGTTAAAAGAGAAATTAGACACACGAAGAGGGTTCAGTGCAAGAGGCCCCCCCCAAACTTCTTCCTTCAGGTATCCCTTCTTTTCCTCTTCCCCTTCCACTGAACGTGTCCTACAGCGAGAACGGTTGTCCTGCTCCGCCCTGCCGTAGTGATTACAACGAGAGTAGAGAAATATAGCCGCCGAAAAATTTTGTATCGCATCAATTGCTTGCCATGGTAAGGTATCCGCCTCTGTATGATTGTTTCAAAATGCCCGCCCTATCGACGCCTCATCACCAAGCCAATGTATTCCCTTGAGGTTGCCTTGCCGCTCCCGTGAGCTTTTTTTATGTCATGAAGAAAAAGGTGGTTTTCACAATATTGGTACAAGAAGACAAGTCGATGCTGGAAAATCAAAGTGCAACTTTTGTAGTCCTCTCTACCTAGGCCTGAAGACCTGATCCACGTGAAACCTTGCGGGCTTGAGTCAAATGTGTGTATGTGTGAAAGTCATTATGTCATTAAGGGGCATCCGCTGAGATCTTCCTTGGATCTCCAGCGTGTAAATCTGGCCTCAATCCTTCCCGAGGAATTGGGATTTAGTCAGATCGCTTGCGCTTCTTCTTGCCCTGACTCTCACTGGGAGACTCATCGGAAGAGAGGTCGCTGGAGCTACCGGGAACTTCGGATGCGACTTGGAATAGTACTTTGCCGAAGTTGGCGTAATCCGTCTCGCCCGCAGGCATTAAGTCGAGACCCTCCTCACTCGTGTCGATAAGGTTCATGACGATAGCACCGCTGCCGTGGGTTCGTGCATGTTGAGACAAGTTGTCGCTTCGCGAGAACTTCTTGCCACACTCATGACACTCAAAGGGCTTCTCTTGCGTGTGTAGAGAACGGTAATGGCGCTTCAGGTGCTCCTGTCGGCGGAAGCGGCGGTTGCATAGCTCACAAACAAAGGTTTTGCTGGGGTCTTCGGTTAATGATTGCTTGCGGCCTCGGCGGTTCGGTGGGGCTGGTAGCGGAGCAGCTGGTGCACTTGATCCCGACGCTGATCCAGCATTGTTGTTGCCCTCATTTGCGCCATCCTGAGAACGCTCCTGCTCGTGATGCTCATCACCCTGAGCCGAGTTGGAATCGGCGGCGACATTCATGACGGGCGCGGCTTTTCGCGATTCCTTCTTTGACTTCTTCAATTTCTTGTCCTTGTGGGTATCGGGCTCTGACGAGCAGGAACTAGAAAAGCTAGTTGCTGCACTGGTGTTGTCGTCGGCGTCGAAATCGCTCTCACCCAAGAACGAGTCGTGACCAAGTGATAGAGTGGTAGAGCAGGTGGCGGAGCGTGGTCTCTTGGTATCAGCACCCGATTGCTCACCAATGTTGACAAGTCGATTGACGAAATCGTCCTCGGATTCCAGATCAGAAATATCCTCAAAAGCTGGCAGACCGTGGTGAATCTCAGGGTTGAAATCGAAGGCGGTAGGGAGTGATTGTTTTTGGAGAAGGTCACCCCTGAATTCCTCCAACGCGACAGGGGCTGAGAACTCGGGCGCTAGAGTGGGGTTGGACACACCGCCAACAGTTAGGTTTCGGGGGTCGCAGAAATCCACGTCTTGCTCGGACGCGACAGACCGTGCGTAGGGTGATGGCGACGGTGATAGTGAAGGGCAGGATGCTGGCGAAAGAAGGTCGCTCGAAAAGCTGGAATTAGGTGAAGGTGCTTTGCCTGATTGAGATTGGGACTGTAGGTAGACTGCGCCAAGAAAAAAATAGAGTTAGCGACCTAGCAACCTTAACTGCCTTGGGTTTAGAATCGATAGGGGAGATAAGCGGTGAATTTCAATCAGAAGCCCCGCCAAATTTGTCCTGAAACTTTGGCATCTCCGCAGTCCATTAGGGTTATGTATTTTTAGAAATCCTCTTTTTCTGAGACCAACTCGTATCCATTTCATAAAACGGAATTCGTTTAGGAATAATATCTCCGAAAACAGGAATAGGAACCTACCAGGTGTCAAAGGTGGAGAGCCACAACTGGCCCAATCCAAATTCTCTAGATTCTCTGGTACAGTTTCGATTTCGGGCTTGACCATCTCGCATCCATCCAATCCCGAGAACATGGGGTTCAAAGGTGTAGCGAGCATATCACTGGTATTGCATGGGCTACCCATTGAGCTACCCGACGTCGATAGAGGCGGCGTAGCTGGGTAGTAGAAGCAGTCGTTGTCACAAAGCTCAGTCTCGAGCATCAGCTTGGTAGGTTGGCTCTGCACCAAAATAGCCGGTCGTTGCGTGGCCTGCGGCGATGCCATGGGAGTTGCATTGCTAGGAACAGTGGTGAACATCTTGGCTTGGATCGGCTGCTGCGAGCAAGACGAGTTCGGCCTAGAGTAGATCGGCGTCGACGGTAGCGTGGGCACTACAGGAAATACCTGTTGCTGCTGCATCTGTTGGAAGCCCGGCTGTTGACTGAAGTGGCCGTGATGCCGGTTCTCCGGGTTGGGATCAGGTGTGTAATAGAAGAAAGGCGTCGGTCCCATCTGCGAGTTCATCATAGTTGGATCCATTATCTTGACTTAATCCACCCCGTGTCAGTCTAATGGACAGTGAGTATCGTAAGCCGTTTAGGAACTGACCTGATACCGACTTCGGATGCAGTCGATGTTAAGCTGGTTGGAAGTTTGCCGTTTCTCTTTCGATTTATAAATTAAGTTATACTTGTATGCGTACTATACAATGCGTTCGTGGGCGATTGGCCTAATGATGGTGGTTTCGGTTCTTGGGTGTCTGAAGGAATGACTGATGGTCTTGATATTGCATCAAATGACGATCTAGTTGTTGCTGTTGACTCGGTATGTGCTGTTATACATGGACCTGTTCTCGACTTTTGAACTCCCCGAGTATTATCGTCAAGCAACTGGCTTGGGAGTGGTTAGGTACAGCTTGTATACTTAATGAAGGGCAGGAAGTTCGAGGTGATCGAACGATTCCAAGATTTCGAGTCACAGAAGAAACAAGAGAACCGATAGGGTTATGAAGAAGAAAGAGAACAACTCCAAGACGACTAATATGTCGATCACGGACCAGGTAAGATAGTAATGAACGTGGTTGAAGGGGACCTTGAGAGGATAATGTAAAATAGTTGAAGCCCAGCCAGATCAACGACACCCAGATAAAAGCCCATCGATAGGCACTGGAGGGCCAAGTGGAATGGGACCCATAGGGGAACCCACTCCACCCAAGGCTACCCTTGTATGTCTCACTTGGGGAAGAAGAAGCTGACAAGGGGGGGGCTAAAGATGGTCCTGGTCGGCCCTGGGTCGACTGGCCACTTGCTAACCTTGTCTACTGCATGTCTGGGGCAAAACGGAAACATAAGATGAGTGGGTTGTGTCGACTGGTACTATGTGGGCGCAGCCACCGAGCGATTCTAAATCTGGATAGTACTGAACGAGGGACGAGGTACCGCGTATTGATGGGTACTTCGTCTCTCTTTCTCTCGACGGACTGAAGAAACCTTGTCCGACTGGTCGTGTACCTTCTGCATAGTGCATAGCTTTAAACTCCGTTGGTTTGTACGTACACGCAAGCATACGACACCTTGCATATCGCCTAGTATCGCTCAGAGACGATACGGGTTCTCATGCAGACCCGACAAGTAGTGAGGGTAGTATAGCCTGCATTCGACAGCTATGCCAGGATTATTCGCTCCTCTTCCCAGATTTTATGTAACTTTATGTGTATTGATGTACGTATCCGTTGTACAAGCGCGTCATAATTCAGGCCTCATTCTACGGATGTACATACTTACTCGTCAAGGGAGAGGAAGTCCAAAATGATCTATACCAATGGATAGGTATGTATGTACATACATGTAAGATATACATACCTGACGTATAAATTTACACTTGCTGAACAGACGAGTAAAACGATATTCATACCGTACATGTAGGTAGTACACTACCTCGGCAGCCCTTTGCATGGCTCCCAGAGCCTATTGAGGAATTGATTGGCGTAGATGGCACTCTGCACAAGTTTTCAGGATTTTCTTGAATGGTTGGAACATGCATATCTACGTCGTATGTAGCCGGCGACTGTGATAGGTGGGATTGACCGCTGGACCACAGGAAGAAGCGAACCACACAATTTGCATAATTCGTCCATTTTTGCCAAAGCACTCGCCATGGGTGGTGGTGGTTGTGTTCGGTTGCAACATAGCACAGCCAGTCGCTGAACACCGTCCAGCCTTCGCGCGACGCGGAGTTCTCTGCGCCAGCCCATGGTGCCGTCCAGTAAAACGGCGTGATGGAATGCAGGTACGGGCGACTGGGCGTTGCTCTGTGGATCACATTCGTCATTCAGCGCTTTCACGAGAAAGACACTGCGCTTATCCCAAGTTTTTGGAGGGCCTTCTGGACGGTCGATTGGATTGCGGGAGTTTAGTATCCAACATATCGGATGCCTCATCAGCTCAATATTGTACCGACGGCGTTTGGATCAGGATACATGTATAGAAGCACGCGTGCCTTTAGGAGAAACAAGCGCCGGGAAAGCGAATAAACCATGATGCATTACAACCTCACTTGGAATGGCAATGACGTTGGCCGCTGGGATACCTCCCATCCACATGGTGATTCTAGGCATTGAAGAAAAGACATCTGGACCTAAGATAGATACAAGTCGTAGACTGTCCGCGCTTTGGTTTGAGAAATTCCAGCCCGCCCATGATTGGATACCACGAATAGGCTGTTGAGTAAGTGATTGAAGAATTCATTTAAGTGAGGTGAGCCTATGCTGGTAAGCATGCAGTGAGAGGCAGCCTACCACTGTCTGCCCAATACAACGGTATCGATATCGTATTGGATGCAAATTCTGTAGTTCCAATAAATGAAAACCAATGATGTGCGTGTTTTGCCTAAGCTGGGTTCGCATTGGTAGATTGACCACAGATTAGCTTGTGATGAAATAGATTTTCACAATCTATCTGTTAAAACCGGTTGCATTAATTGGAATTGGAAACATAGGATCAGCCCCGAACGCCGCGTGAGTGGGCGAATCCTCCAAAACGCGCGCGTTCCTGATATGCAAGCACTATAAAGCAAGTCGCTCGAGAATGCAACCCCATTCATCCAGAGAGAAGAGCCTAGAGACGTCTATGGCACGGTAATCATCGAATCAAGAGGCTTTTTTCTGTTTATGGAACGCGCGCTTTGGATCTCTCCTTGGTATTATCACAGGATGTGTGAGGTAGGATTGGCTGATTCGAGGCGTAGGCTTATCATCATGAATTTATTCCGTCCCGATTTATCATATCACAAATGGTTCTACTCGCCGCAGAATCTGTTACATGAGAGATTACACCCCGCATCAGCAGATGTGATTGAGAATCCGATGGGTCGCCTCTCAAACCAAGGGAATGGAAGCGTATTCTGTAGCGTCGAAATGGTTTTATTTGATAGTTGATAGGACAGTTGTTAGATTAGATATTGGTTTGAGAACATAGCACAGCCATCGTGATGGACCAAAAAGGAAGATGTGACGAGTCGTTGGAGATTTAAAGTTGTTGTTAGTCGCCGACGAAAGCAACGGAACAACGGGACGAGCGGGAGAATGTGGAAAAGAAGGAAAAGGAATACGCTTCGTTTCTTCCACTTGCAGAAAAACAAGGCAACAAAAAGCAACATTGAGTTTTCGTTGTTGCTCTAGTCATAGCTGAGGATGTAAGGTACGATGGATGATACCGGCCTTTACCTCTATCTTTTTTCGTACCTACCAACATCGGGATCTTCTAACGCCATTACTGGATCCCGAACTGTTGGCCCTTATCGCTCCTTCCACAGGCGGCTCGGAATCACTGGGAAAGAAAAACAGCCTTGGAAGTTGCTTTTCTTCAGTCTTAGTCACTTCTCTCACAATACCTCAAACGTGGTCTTCTCGCGCAATCCACGAGCATCTTCATCTCCGCCAGTTTGCCAACCTACCTACCTAGATAAACACGGTAAACATGGTAAACACGGCTTAGCACGCCATCTCGAAAACCAACACCAAAATTAAAACCAACATACCTCTCCGATCTCTAACCTGATCCACTTACTGTCAGACATCATGAAGCCGTCGTTCAACTAAAATGGCCTCTCTACGGTGCTGTACTAACTGCGTAGTCCGTCCGATCGCTATTGTGCGTAGCGCGCTTTAGAAGCGGCATCGCAGTATTGGTGATACGCTCGCCTGTGGCGCCAACTGCCTTCCAATGAGGATTATACGGAATGATACACAGATATGCATCATTGTACATCAGCGCATCCATCGCTCGTTTCATTATTCCACCGTGCATACTAGTGCACTTGCCAATGCATTGGCAATGCATTACATACAAGTTATTGCGTGCTTGTGTATGTACATTCCTACATTATGTACATACATTACGTAGCGTATCATAACCTTGGAAGTGATACGTGCGTGCATTATTATGACCCATTTTGTCAGTACTATGAATAATTAGCATAGAATAATGCTACTAATTAGGTTAAGTAGGCAACGGAACTATCTTCTATCGGACTAGAGTCCCAAATCAGGAAGCTTATCATGGAACGAGACGATCATTCCACCGCCAAAATGCCTAGACACCTTGCTGGGACTTCCGACTTGCTAGGTATCCATAACACTTGCGTGGAAGCCTTCCGGCTCGACAAGAACCCCAGCGAAAGCCTTCTAGCTAATTTGCCTCCCATTATGCGGCCTGCTACCCGGCTCCCACAGTGCTGGAAACTAGAATACGTCAGGGTAGCCCGTTGGTAAAGACCAGAAGTGGGCGAAGTACTCTCTGTTGCGAAGTACATACATGGGCTTCTCCACATCAATCGCCTTTCTCGGCCTATTCATCCATCTGTACCTTGCATGCCATTTTGTGCCTGCAGCATTTGTCCTGCAGGAACAATGCAGAACCGGCACATTATTACTGTACTGAGTAAGGCATGGGAAGTCGGTATGCAAGCCAGGTCAATGATCCGGAAACTTATACGTATATCAGACTAATAAGAAAATGCGGGAAAAGTCACAGCTCCAAAGTCGATGTTTCGGTACAACTGGCTTACCTACCAAAGAGATAAAGGTGCAGGATAATGTAAACTGCAATAATATGCGGACTACAACCCTCAGGATTATTCCTCTTACACTATATGTACGGTTCTTCACACACCTCCGTACCTTTCTCTAACAAGCCAATCTGGATATCTTGCATGTACCCGACACTATGTACGCACGCGAGTAAGGTCCCCTAGCATCAGTGATAAGACCCTGAAAAGTGCGGCAGCGTGGAACGGACCCAAAATATTAATTCGCCCACCAAACGCTCAGAGCTCTCCGTGGTACTTGACAAGTGATAATATATAGAAAGGCCCGTGCTATCCTGATATCTTTTTCTCAACCAGGTAGGAAGACCGTAATGAGGCAATGAGGGAATTTGAAAAGCGAGTGGCAATGTTTAGGTGATGCAGGATTGCCGCTCAAAGCAATTCAACTACGAGTTCGTATTGTACGTTCCTGGTCAGCATCACATCGCCAAAAGTTTGTCCGAGGGTTATTTACAGGCGAGGTGTCGCGTCCCATCGACATGGGCTGATCTGGGTATCTTGAAGAGGCGGTAACCTCCACCGTAACATCTTCCTACTAGTTCCAACGCTTCGGAACATACGATATCAAAAAATCAGTATCTCAACCATCATGCGAGGTCTTGAGCCCTCAAGTCCTTCTTCGGGAGGCTAAGAGCCCCGATCATAATTTTCGCCTCAAGTAGCGGTTCCACTTTGGTGGCAGTCCGAGATGTTCTCACTATCAAATTCATACCCACGTGTTTTTGCGGCCTTTTCTATGCCCATTCTCTAAACTCGATGTACACCTAGCATCTTCAAAGATGGTTACCAGTTTTCTTTACTACGTACTATTAACTAGCTCCTTGTCGAAAGAACGAGGAAAACCATGGATGGACCACGGACCGTTTGGAGAAGGAGCCGTACCCGTTGGTGGAATTGATAACTCGGGGACAAGGACCAAAAGAGGAACAGTGTCATGGCCTCCAAAACCTCTCCCCAGATTCGCGAAATACGTAGGAAGACCGCCACTTGGAAACCCTTGAGCACGAAATGCCACCCATGTGATAATGTAACGCCGTGAGCTTCTAGGTCTTCTACGCCTTTACCGTAGAAGCCAACATGAAATGAAGAGCAGCACATTGGGTTTAGTCCGAACCAGGAGCCCTGCAGCATACTATAGCAGGTGTGATTCTGGAAGATCTCGTCGGTTTCTCTCAACCTCTTGGCCTCTTCGCCGGCATATTTTCGACCAATGAGCGTTGATACCGGCTCGCACGCCTGCGTGGGAAGAGGCTAGGGACTACAGTACGTAGAAGCCATTACCAGCAGGTTGTCAGCCATCCTAGGTGAAGTTGTTTCCACATTCGGGCCTACGACACATCATATGCAAGGGAAAGTAGTAGCATAAGAGTGGGTGCATTAAGAATGTGAATCTCCAAACATTATACTCCGTAGTTCCTGGTAAGCCGGCCGAGAGGTTCTAAAATAAGCGTCTGATATGGTGTTTCGAAATGCCAGCCATGGCAGCAATGCTAAACATCAAACCATCTGACACATGATAGCTCTGTGCGGCAGCTAGCCGTGGCAAACCATAAGAGAAGCAATATGTTAGTAATAAACGAGTCTTAATCTATCGATTATCATATCCGCCAAGCTCATACCCAACTATCAAAAACAGTGCTAGGCCAATATCCGCCAATGTGCGCCGCGCCGCTACACCAACACACAGATCTGAAGGTGACCCCGTCGCCACGATAGCCAACCAGCGGAATTATAAGAGGAAATGTTCTATGTATATCAAATGTCTAACACTAGAGCCATGTACTCCGCAAAATCAAATGAAAACAGCATCTGTACTAGTCGTAGTAGTCTTAGTGCCTACCTACGTAGTATACACTAGTGCATGGCCAAATGTCGGGGCTTTCTTTCGACGAAGCTACGTGGACCGCCTTTCTCGAAGGTCAGTACCATTAATGGCGCCAGGTATAACATACGGTATGTATGCCAGCATTATAGCATTTTAGTGCAGCTATCAGGGTCCTCTGGCTATGTTCCCCGTCGATATTTAGTCCCACTAATGCAAGGTCCGACCCAATTGGCAACATTCCGCTGGCACTTTTTTCTCGAAGGCTTCTCTTCTTGCGTTTCAAAAGCTCGACCCCATTTCACACCATTCACACCGTCCACACCGTCCACACCGTTCACCGTCATTCATATTTCCCCCCACCTGTTCCTAACCGCTATTTAGGTAGTATTTTATCCATACCTAATCTATAACCTATAGGCGAGGCGAGCGGAAACCTTGGGAAGGGTCTGGTGGTCTGTGAATTCGTTGGCATTGATAGAATATTATGAAGGTCCATTTTTTTCATTGCATAGCATATAACCCGTTTGGAAATTCGAACTCCACTTCTTTTTCCTTCTTCGGTTGTGCGACATGTACTCAGTTCAGTATGCCCGCAGGATAACCAGCCCCACCGTGAGTTGTTTAATTACCTAACCACGTTATTCTGGCCACACGCAGGGTCGCTCAGAGCCACGCAGTTCTTTGATCTATCGTCCCAGGACCACAGGCACGGATACTTCGAAATTTTACGATGGAATATTCCAAGACAGACCGACCACCCTCACCTCCTCTCACCTTCAAGGGTCCGGGTTGGCATGGACTCACCGGGGCAGTTGTCAAGTAGCATTCCGTTTTCACGCTATCATTTCTCGCTCCATTCGCATGAACCACCAGTTCATGACGAGGTTACGGCCCGAACCATTACTATAGTAGGTACTGAAATGGAGAGATGTCTAGCCTAATATTATGCTTGAAACTTTTACCGTTGCCATCCATTCCACACATCCCTAGGGAATAAAATATGTTTTAAGGCCGGCAAAGCCGTTCGGATGAGTCGATGCTCCCGCCACTTACTTCAACCATAGAGCCCATAGAGCCCGGGACTCCGTCTAATCCAAAGACCAACGCGCGTTGTCCCGCGCCATCTGACGGACATGTCGATCTTTCTTACGATGATCTTGGTCCAAGTACCCAACCGCCATCTGATTTCTTTTCCCAAAGCCATGAGCCCGGCAATTGCCGCAAGGGTCTAAGTGTGGAAAACAGGCAGATCGTCATCTCCCACTCGACGGCTCCGGCAAGGGCAAAGCAACAAGCTTCTGACATCTTTCGTGGGGCCGCGAACCCGTAGCGGGCGAACGGCTGTCCGAAGACAGATCTCGTGGGGTTTATCATAGGGAAAGGACCCTTTACAATCAACATGAGATGATATTAGATATTTTCTTAATTTGTTTCTATTCAAATGATTAGGCGCACAGAGCCTCATAATCTCGCCCACCGACTCTTCAAAATAATATCAGTAACACAAGTACCGAGCAACTAATATTCGTTAGTGCAGCTTTATAACCAAAATGGTCTAGTCTTCTACGGAGGTATAATCAGTGGCAATAAGCCTTTGAGACGCCAACGTTTCATTCTGCTGTATCATCGCAGTTTAGACTATACTTCAATTAGCAACTCTCCTCGGTCAAGTGCGTGGGAACGGCGTATCACTAGTATGGTAACGACGGTGTGAATTGCGTTATTGGACGAATATGCTATGAGTTTGGTTCGAAGGAGCATTAGATAATCTTGGATGCTACCGTTTGGTGCTCGTGGTGGTCTTGGTGATTGCGAGTATCACCAGAATGATTTGCGACCCCACGTGTTTCTACCACACCAGTCAATTATTGCCTGCCATATTCATGGGATAATTAAGAGACGATGAAACTCAATTATTCCGCCTAAAGGATGTCCTTCTTGGAAGTTCACTGTTATCAGCGCTAGACGACCTTCCTAATGCAACTCTGCTTGATGTTACGGTCCGAAGAGATGGCAACACTTCCAGACCTAAGGCAAAGCATGGCGTATGTACGATACCATCAAGTGATTGGTTTCCCTTGATGCTCACCTGAAAGTTGGTGATACCCAAACAACGTACTTCCGCATTATCTGTATAGGCTGCACACGGAAACTAGAGGCGATATGCAGTGGAAGCATCAAGTTAACTGGTCTGGTTGAATAAGTACCTCCGCTGACCGCAGGATTCAAGTTAGAAGCAAACTGCTTTCTCCAAATCCAAAGCATCGAACTGCATAATCTCAACTACACTAACCTAGAAGTTTGCCATGGCCACTTCCCAAGCGACAACATGCTCCGTAGGCGAAGCCACCAGATGCAGAAATCATCACACGCATATGTCTTGCGTTAAGTTCGCAGCATAGCTTGTCGTTGATGGATTTCTCTCCATCAATACCCGCCATGAGCATGCAGATCGAGGGCCTTGGAAGTTGCAGATATGGTCCGTCCCACTCGGAACTGCCATCAATGACTTGCCTAACTGTGCCTCTTTTCTCCGCCGTGCCCCCCGCTCAAATATGGCCGAGGCGGGATCTCCGAGTACACCCTCACCGGCAGCCTTCAAGATCCTTTGGACTAGTTTGCCTTCCTAGTTCTCTCAAGACCTTAAGAAAGACGATGGGATGGATAAACGACGTCACTAAGGGGAAGTGGAGTTTGCAGAGTTCGGAGAATTGAGGTCGCCATCCTTTTGTCAAACGGGATTGCATGAAGATGGTGGGCGCAGCAGCCTTAGCGAATTGCAAAAAGGGCAAGCAAACTTGAACCCCCTCCCTCCTCGTTTTTTTCAAGCTGACGGCCATGCCGTCATCAAGCTAGGGTTAGTTTACTTACGAAGATAACAAGATCGCGGGATCTTCCCGAGGCACGATTGTAGCCGAAAATTCTCACTGGTCGAACGCCTCTCCCGCCTAAGCACTACGATCCTTCAGCTCTAGTGTAGGTAAGCACCTCGGTCAATGTTGAGACGACACGAACTTTGGCTCGTCTAAATTTTTTTTTCTATCTCTCTAAGGCTACATTTAATGATTGCGTCGTACATGTAAGGGCACGGTTCAAACGCGATCACGCCGCTTTTTTAGCTAGAAAGCCGTGAAGGATCCAGTACCACCCAACCCCCTGGGTCGTACATACAGTCATGCTTTGCTTAGCCGTGGAATCCGATCTGGTAAATAGATGCGGAGGGAATCTGCATGCGAGGTGCCACAGTGAAATGAAGTTCTAATGCGGCACGGCTGGGCCAGTAAGGGTACCTTTCGAGGAATTGCTTGCATGTATGCCCGCTGACGGAATACATATATGTACAAATGTATGTATCTCGATCCTTTGGCCCCCATCGCAAGACCCTCTCGGTCTATATGGGGGTCATCATATATGCATGTAGCGTATAGAGCTTAGTGCGCTTACGCTCTATTTCTATATACCGACCTCTAAATATTGCTGTAGCTAGATAATGTTGCTCATTGGCTGTTGACCATTTTCTTCGCTGACTGACTGCTCCAACTTCAAACAATTACGAACAGCTCGGATCAGAGTTTGGTAGGTTGGGTCGGATCGCGCTCTAAGTGGCTGGTCTTGCTATAGACGGACGTTTGAGAATCCACCGTACAGAAACCAATCATTCAGCCGCCGCGAAGGATGTATCGCGAGGCTGCTTACTCTGTACGCCGCTGTACTATGTAGAATGTGACTGCCAGTAAAAGCCTACGCTTTCCGTCGAGGATTCACCTAACTATATGGACGTCCTTAGAGCGTCGTGGAATATGAAATGATGCCATATTCTTAGCTCGAAGGAACGTTTTCCTTGCCACCGTCGTGCATATGCTTCTCATGATCGATCTTCTTGTAAATCGACTCCAACTACTATCTTAACACGTAAGATCACCATTAACTTAGCTTCTGACAAAGCAAGTCTATTTGGAGGATCAATATATACCTACATATCTGCCAGGCTTACTTACAGAGGTGTTATGTCCCGAATTCATGCACAACATGGGCGTTATCTCCTATCGATTCATGGAGATGACACTTCTTGCGAGTCAGATCACCACCGACCTGGGGATATTCCCGACGTTGTGTGACTCTTCAGTAAGTGACTGCTGACGCCACATTCCTAGATGTGCTTGCTTATTACATATCGTACCATAAAGGCCTATATGATCTTCTACCGTGATCATCAGTTTTTCTTAGCCCTAGACTGTTCCTAGGTTAGGTCCAGTCTATATCGTAGTCCCCCTCCGAGTGCCTCAGACGACCCCATTCATGTGGGTGCTTCGTTGAAATGCTGCGCCAAGAAAGCCTCCGGCACATAATCTATTACGCGGCGGTTGGGCGTTCGGTCTTGTTAGCGATACACAAGAGATCGTCAGGGGATGCTGTCTCCTGGGGTAATCGTAATGGCGTTTCTGAGCCATAGGCTATCAGATCCGAGTGAATGTAGTTGCCCGTCTAATCCCACTGCTCGTCACTGTCGTCATAGAGTTCTGACCAGTCAAATGCTGTCTATCACAAAAAATTTCTCCATTCAGCAGCTTGCCGTCAGCTTATTCATGACGTCCCAATTCAGGTACCAGATCAGAACCAACCCACACAATTCCAAGGTTCAGCTATCACAAAAGGAATTATCTTTGACGTATCACGTATCTATCATCTAAAGGGGCCAAGTTCGTAAACGGCATGGTGCGGTGATGCAGTGTATACATGAAATAGATCCTGCTAAAATGGCGACATAACTAGTCGCTGATGAAGAAGTGCCCCGGAAGTTACCTTGCGACCGAGACTAGCCGTTGACGGCGAAAGACCAGCTCGGATCCGTGCAGGTAGGAGAAAAGAAAAGGGGGCGTACAGAGATCTTAAGGATCCTGCATCTCAATGCTCATCCTCTTGGAGTAACTCGGCAGTTGAAGGAATCGCAAAATCATCATTATCCGACAATTCAATATGACCGCGCGTCGAAATGCGCCATGGGAAAGCTTAGGTGGAAAGCTAGAGCAAGGCCCAAATGGGAATGCAACTCATAAGATGTCTAAGCTACTCCCCTCCAGGGATGAGGCTGAAAGTCTCCTACTGTACGTGTACGCCACATCGACCTGGTTAATTGATCTCAGGACTTCGGGGCTGAAACCCGGTCCAGCATGAACCGTGTGCATATGTTCATGCGGACAGATAGCCCGCTAGTACAGTCCAACGTATCATATCTCACCCGGATGCCGACTATTTCGGCGCCTTTGTCGCTGTCTCGGTCGGGGAACCTTAAGCACAGGGGACCAGTCCTATCGTCTGGCAGATATTGATAGGCGATAAGTTAAACTGGCACAGTCTTGTGCCTCGTACCAACCTAAATGACTAGTGTACCTTAGGCAGTTTATGTAGCTTATAGGTCGACGAGGGAGAAATGTGCATATGGATCTAGAGCTATATCTGAGACAAACGCCAACCTATTTTTGCCCAGCCCATCAACGCCACGAGGGGTCCTGTTCCCTCTCCCTCGATAGTGCCGAAAACAAGCTTTTGAGAGACAAACAGTGTCTAAGACATAGGTTTCCCGGAGCTCAGACATCCGCTTGTTCTTGCCGCAAGCCGGCTTATCTGGAAAGGCGCAGCGCACAAGGCACGCAAGGCACACGTCGGACACCGTGGACGGAGTTAGGTAGTGTTCGGCTCATGATGTCAATAGTTTGGTGTCCGGATCGTGCGCGACATTGTGTGTGCTAGCTGAGTGAGTGCTAATTATCACCATAACACAGGGGCGAGGTTCGGTTCAGCTTCACGACTGTATCCGCCCCCATATTTTCACTTGATCGAGACTTGGGGAGGCGAATGAAGTCTCAGAGTAGGTTGTACAGACATAAGAGTCTTGACGAATAGCATAGGCTAGGTCGACTATGGACCGATCTGTCGGGTAGCCCTTACTGATGTATATTTGTTCAGCTGATACATGACGGCTTACACTAGTATTCTGGCCTTTCTTCTTCTTGGTGGCTCTGATTATAACCACATCGATGAGGGCCGAGAATAATGAGGCGAGTACCTGTCAGACCTCAGAGAACTGCCTATTGACTCAACTGCCTATTAGTGTATTGCTTATAACATTAGCTAGAGGACACCGGAGAATGACCCCAAGCATACGAGACCTGCGGCGTAGCAAAGGGGTAAAGACGCATCGATTGAAATCGTATCTACCTGGATACCTGCTCTATCTTAGGCGCCGAAGCATCATGTTAAATCCACTACTGCGAGTTTAGCCTTTCTCTAAATAGGATCAATGGTCTCATAATTCAAATGCAATCCTCCTCGAGTCCAGCTTTACACGGCGCTGTGCCACTCTGGCTTGGTGCTATTTCTTGCTCATATTCCCAACACTGGGCGGTGATGAGACCGGCAATATAATACTACCCAGGATATCTGCATCATATTAAGAACCTTTACCTTATGTTTAAGGTGAGGTACAAATGATCCCCTGATGTTCGCGAGTGTTGACTTCCCTTCGTCTTGATACCTCTTTGGGGAGGAAAGGGAGCAGTTCTATTACAATGATGTTATTTCACTTTGGAATAACAGTAGACAAATCTTTGGGGCAGCATTGAGGTCAAAATACTGACTGATGGTATCGAAGTTAACGAGTTCTTAGGAAAGCATATGTTTACTCGCTAAATGTGAAAGTGACATTGCATACCCTCTCCTTTACTTATAAGGCTGTGCCCGAAAGACATGAACAAGTCCCCAAATCTATATTTGTCCGCTCTATGTGAAGTCCGTATTTGATGAAAAGGGGCATATACCTTAAAAACATTTTGTTCAGGCCGAAGCAACAGCCTTAGCTCACGACGACGTCTTTTTAAACCCTCGATAAGAGGCGTTGATCTTAAAGTGATGACTGTACTTCTTTACTCACTTGCTTACCTTAGGACGATGATGCTATTCTAGTCGCGGATTACGCGATTTGATCGTCCCATAGAAAGCTCAGCTAGTAAGGTAAATAGGACTAGGCTTTGCAGTTTATAATTTATGAGGTCGCCACTGAGTTTTGTTAAAATTGTAGCTGGGAAATAATCTGTAGGAGCAATATAAATGTGTCTATTATCCCCTGATGTAAGGCAGGTTAGTAGAACTCGATACTATGAACTACCTCAGTGTATCCTTTACGATACCCGTTTTCCAGCATTCTAAAATGCACTAGGCAGCTGTTATCAGTAAGTTAGAATATCAAATTATCACGAACTTCGACACTGTTCCGCGACTTATCTTGGCATAGGTTACAATTTCCATCAACAATGAGCTCTCTGTTGTCGGTGAACTCCCTAGTAGCTAAGCTGCCAAGGTGCCTCAGTGATGGTGGAGCCCACCCGAGCAGTAGGTAGCGATAAGTCGGCGCAAGTTCGGGGCACTTTCAGGGACCTACGGGAGCTAATGACGTAGAAGCTCCTACTGAAAGACGCCAACAAAGATTCGAATTGGGTGCTTAGTGGGAGCCCATGCGCGTCTATTGCACATGGAAATTCTACCTACTTAACCACACACTAGCGATGGTATCATCCAAGCTAACGACGACACCACCACATGTCATCATGACCAGTCTATTAGCTGTTGCTGTTGCACGGCATTGCATTGAGTTGCTCGACAGCCAGCTTCAAAATACCCAATAGGTCGGAAGAGAGAGAGGAACTTCTGTTTGTTCGACATGGCCTCCGGGTCCCCGATAGTGGGACCCTCTGCTCCCTACCGCAGAGGATCGTCGCCGGTACCAGACCTCTCGCTGTTGAGGTTATCTTCCCAAGATAGGATCAGTGGCATTCTCGAGGTTCGTGCGCATTTCGCAATTGGTTTGCGGTTTTTGAGTTTCTAGCGGAATGAAACAAACAACTTGGCATTTCGAAACTCCCTTGCTCTAAGATCAAGCATCCCTCCCTCCAATTGGCCCTGTCTGACGAAAATCCATTGTCTTATCAGACTGCTAGAGAACGCGCCGACACGATTGGCTCGTACGCATCGGGACGCAGTCCAAGATTAAGCATGAGCTTTGAGCGTCCGTCGGAACACGGCGACGATGACGGACCGGACGAAACGACGAGTATCGCGACCGTGCGCGACAACGTGTCTAACTACCAAAGCACGCGCGTATCACCGAATCCAAGGAATAGGCGCCCCACGCAACAATCAGAGCCGCCCACGAATGGTCCTAGCGGCACCAACGGGACAAATGGGACAAACGGCACGAATCACAATAGGAACGACACAAAGAATTGGCTAAAACATTGCTTTGAAGGCCTATGGTCGATAGAGCTCGAGAATAAGGGAAGCGTCGCAAGGGACCATTTGGCTTTGGGTACGTCCGACCACCCGCCCCTATTATGCTTACGCTCGCATATTCACAGGCTGATGATTGGTCCTCTAGAGCGAACATTTCTCGCCTGGCTTCGAACATCGCTCTCCTTCGCGTCAATCGGAATAGCCGTAACGCAGTTATTCCGCCTGAACACCTCGATAGACGAAAACGACCCTAATTCTATAACGCTACGACGCATAGGAAAACCGCTGGGAGCGACCTTCATAGGCATATCTATAATAATTCTGTTGTTGGGATATCGTAGGTATTACCAAGGCCAGCAATGGATAATTAAGGGGAAATTCCCTGCGTCGAGGGGAACTATAATTATAGTGTCGGTGATCGCATGTGCTCTCATAGTCGTCAGCTTATTTGTTGTTCTATTTACGCAACCTACGGGAGTAGGATCTAGTTAAGCTATGTCCCAGCAGCTAGAATTGGCGTTTAGAATAATAGTAGCATCTAATAGTATGACATTTAAATGAAGCTCGGAATTAAAGTATATCCTTAGCACTTATCAGAATATTGAAACTGGTTGATGGTAATAGTGATTGTCAAAATTTAGCGGTTGCTGTATTTTGTCCGCAGCATGAATTATCTTCGAAATCTTGACTCCACCGGATTTCACCACTCACAAGTTACCTCATATAACGACCTACTTTCATGCCTCACTTACAAACAAAGCTCAACCATTTATACCCAGATTAAAATCAACCGTATCATCTAAAAATTCCGACCTTATCTACCCAGACTTTTGCAAAACGTCAATCTTACCAATTTGTGTGTGAAATGAACACAAACCGTCCACTATGTCGCTTTTAACACAGTCGGTCGACGTCCCGGCGTTCGCCCGCACCCAACTCGCGCTCCTAGACGCCGAGCTGCAAAGCGAGATCCAAGAAACCAGCGGGCTCATCTCCGGGACGAGCCCGGCTTCGCTCCAGCGCGCCGGCCTCGCCGTCACCAACCTAGTCATCTCATCGCAGCGGACGGGGCTCGGCGGGAGGACAGTGCTCGAGCTCGGTCCGGACAGCGCCACCGGCAGCGAGCTCCCGGAGCACGGCTTGCGCACCGGGGATATAGTGCTCGTTTCCGAGCAGCCCGCCGGCAGCGCCAAGAAGCGCGAGGTCAAGGATCTGGAGAAGAAGGGTGCTAAGGGTGTCGTGACGAAGGTGAAGAAAGACGCTATCGCCGTTGCTGTTGATGAGGATAAGGAGGATGCGGCGAATTTTGGGGGTAGGGTCTGGTTGGTTAAGCTTGCTGATGATGTGACGTACCGCCGTATGAACCAGGCCATGGAGAAGCTAAGGGATATGGGCGAGTCGGAGTACTCGAGCTTCATGCGTGTGCTTTTTGGACTTACGAGCCCGTCGCCGGTGCCGCCGGATCTTGGAAAGGATCCGGAGTATGGCGAGGGTAAGATCGAGTGGTTTGATCTGACGCTTAATGATTCTCAGAAAGATGCTATCAGGTTTGCGCTTGCGTCAAGGGAGATTGCACTGATTCATGGCCCGCCTGGTGTAAGTAGTACCTAAGACTCTGACTCTCCTTGTCCATACGAAACCGGAAGGCTGATTGATTACTCGTTACTTGCTTTACTAGACAGGCAAAACACACACCCTGATCGAGCTGATACTACAGCTGGTCAAACGCAACCAGCGGGTTCTAGTCTGCGGCCCATCAAATATCTCGGTAGACAACATCGTCGAGAGACTGTCCCCTCACCGCGTTCCTATCGTGCGGCTGGGCCATCCAGCACGGCTTCTCCCCTCAGTGCTGAATCACTCGCTAGATGTACTAACCCAGACCTCAGAGGCCGGCCTCATCGTCAAGGATGTACGTACCGAGATGGACGCTAAGCAAGCGTCCATCAAGAAAACACGCAGCGGCAAGGAGCGCAAGGCCATCTACGCAGATCTCAAGGAGCTGCGCAAGGAGTACAGACAACGGGAGAGGAAGTGTGTGGACACGCTGGTTGGCGGGAGCAAAGTCGTACTCGCCACACTCCACGGCGCGGGAGGCTACCAGCTCAAGAACGAGGAGTTCGACGTCGTGATTATCGACGAGGCCAGCCAGGCCCTCGAGGCACAATGCTGGGTCGCGCTGCTAGCGGCAAAGAAGGCCGTGTGCGCGGGCGATCACTTGCAGCTGCCGCCTACGGTTAAGTCGACGAACTCGAAGACCAAGCCCAAGGTCAATGTCAAAGGCAAGGAAGGGGATAAGGAAGGAGAGGAGAGCTTGATAAAGGGGGCTAGCTTGGAGACTACGCTTTTTGACCGGCTGCTCGAGCTACATGGACCGAATATTAAAAGAATGCTGACGACGCAGTACCGCATGCACGAGAAGATCATGCGGTTCCCGTCGGATGAGCTGTATGAGGGTAGGCTGGTGGCTGCGGACGCGGTGAAGGAGAGATTACTCCGAGATCTGGAATACGAGGTCAAGGATACGGAGGATACTAGTGAGCCGGTGATTTTCATTGATACGCAGGGCGGCGATTACCCTGAGAAGAATGAGGAGGAGGAAGATAAGGATAAGAAGAAGGCTACGGTTAGGTCAATGTTCGGCGAGAGCAAAAGCAATGAGATGGAAGCTGCGCTGGTGAGGCAACATGTCAAGAAGCTAGTTGAAGCCGGTGTTCGAGCTGAGGACATCGCGGTTGTCACGCCGTATAATGCACAGGTATTTCTCTTCTTCCCTTCCCCACCATATTCCATTACCATAATCACCTTTATTTTGGTACACTACGCTGACTAGACTCCCAGCTCGGTCTCTTGGCGCCCCTGAAAGAAGCTTTTCCCGGGATCGAGCTCGGCTCCGTGGATGGATTCCAAGGCCGAGAGAAAGAGGCCGTCATCGTTAGCCTTGTTCGGAGCAACACAGAAGGGGAGGTAGGCTTCCTTAGCGAGAAGCGCCGTTTAAATGGTAAGCCTCAGAATACCTGTATAATCTTGCAAAAAAAAAAAAGACTAACGAGAATAGTCGCGATGACGAGACCTAAACGTTCACTGGTTGTGGTCGGCGACTCGGAGACTGTTCGACGGTACGTTTATTTACTATTTCGCTACCGTACTTTGGATCTTAATTCCCGAACCTTCCCCCCCTCTATAACACCAATGCCTGATCCTTATCCATGTTTAAATTTAAATTGCTATGTCACTGTCGTCACAATAGCTCGCGCTTGGACTCGACGGATCGTTTCACATGCTTCTAGAACTACCGTCTGACATATCCCAGAGGCAGCAAATTCTTAAATAACTGGATGGAGTGGTTGGAGAACAATGCAGATCTTCGTTACGTCGATTTAGCTTCGATAGAGCACTAAGACGTGTGACGAACATGTGTCATGAAGGTCAATTGTTGGGCCGCGAACAGACCCTATCTTAATATCGAGTCCTTTGGGACCGAAGATTTGAAGGAGAACGTTCATCCGAGGTTGTAACATAGTAGACACATAGGTATCTACTACTGAACCTACATCGGAGTTTTCCTGGTGGCTTCTGATTTGCTTTTCAAAATTAAGAAGTGCAGGTCGTTACCTTGCGTGTCGTGAATATCCTCTTGCTTCTTTGACTGCTTTCAAATTATTATTGTTGTGATTGTAGAATTTGGTAAGGTACCTTTATATAGCCCATGGGGGACAAGCTCTTCTACATCACATATGGGACATGGAGGCCAATATTTGGACCATAACGGTGGGTTGGTGGACTCTTCAATTGCTGAAGATGGAAAGCAAGGGAACCCCAGTTTGACCGAATACGTAGTACGTAGTTGCTACATTTGGATAATGTGTGATCACGGTACATGTATGCGGTAAAATAAACTCGCAGAGTGCGGTCGATGTTGAGGACTCGAGCAGAAGCATCAGACGATAGCGCTGTGACGATTTGCCTGGGGTACATACCGTAGTGGATTATAGTGGATTTGACATCCTCATCCCTGCTGTTTCAGGTGTTGCTTTTTCCTAGCGGGGGAGCGGACCGTTTGAGATCCACATGGTTAGACTGAAAACGCGAACAGCCTTGGAACGACGACTTTACATTAGAATATTCCGGGTGATGAACTAACCGAGGGATAAGTACTTGAAAGGCCGGCTTGATTCTCATATCTAAATTCACCGCCGTGGCGGGGACGTAATAAGAACAAATCGTTTCTTTTACTTTGGTCGGTAAACTCGATAAGGGGAAGCTCGCTTTCAGGATAATACAGTGCGCATAACCCCGTTGCAACCAAAAACTAAAAAAGTCAGTTCAGATGCTGTACCTGCATGAGCTAGCGGTTCGGAGAAATCCTGCGATTTGGGGATTTGGTTGGCTTCGTACTAATGGCCCGCATGCATGTGTATGCAGGTAGGTAGCGTTCAACAACGTCCAATGCAGCAACCGAGATGCAAGAGACAGGAGGTGCGGATTTTTGTTTTGTTGTGCTGTTGAGAATTCCTCTAGAAGCGCCGGCGAATGGCGAATACGTGTACGAACTATCACATTTCATTGCGCAAGGTGTCGGCGCTTTCAAATTTGGTCTGGTGCCAACGACCTATGGTCTTGTTGGTTTTCTCTGTGTTGAACATCCATGATAATGGATACGAAATAACATTTACGTTTGTTCGCTGACAAGTTGACGGGAGATCTTATTAAGGAACATCCTGGTCCATAGGATTTCCGTTCCCCAAGATATCGTCGCAGATCAAACGCGGTGTACTTCCATGGGTCGCGTGGTGTAGTGTATCAAGATGGTCTTCGTGTGCGTAATATGGTACATCGCTTGGCAAGCTCGTCAGAGATTGATAGGTTCCTTGGAAGTCAACGGATCGAGCGGAGAAAGAACGTCGTGCAAATAAAAGGGACGAGAATGGAGAACGGCGCCCCATCTGGCGTCGGTCGCTAGAATCATTAGTTAGCATCGCCTCCGGTGCTCAATCTTGATTCCTGTTAGCGGGTATCCGGGGCTATCTCCCTCATGATACAGGAATTGGAACTCGTGACGATGAACTGCAATGCAATTGGGTCGAAGTTAACGGTTAACAATATAGTATTTTCTTACCTCTCAAGTGAATGATAAGGTAGTACGCTCAGGCGTTTTGAATCCGTATGGGGAACGATTTGCTATAGTAAACATGATACCCTTTTAGTTTGGAATTGTGCGGCTGCAAGACGCCTTGATGTTTTGGCGTTCTCGCTTCGTACGTAACTCGAGATGTTACTGTGCAAAATACCTCACAACGTTACCCTGCTCGGGCATTTCTCATCCCCATCTTATGTACTTCATACCAACACGAAGACCCTTCATACAGTATATGACATTTTACTTATAGTATTCGAAAGTAATGGTATATTATTCGGGCGCCTACATTGATATAATATTCAATGTTTTTGGGTCTTCGTATGTCTTGAATTTGAAAGTGAGGATTGAAGTTGATAGTTAGCCCATGCAGTCCCATGTAGAAAGTATTTAGACGAAACGGCCATGAAAGCCTCAACCGGAAACAGTCTCCGTCGCTAGCTTCCATTGGCAAGCTATCCCCTAGTCCAAACCCTGAATACATGGCAAGTACATTATCCAGATATGGTACATAGATGGCGTTTTTAAGTGCATGGTGGCTTCCTCGGTTCAGTTGGATTTCTATCTAGGTGGATGCAGCTATCCGGTCTTGCATAGTACATTTGTGTGGGTGTATTGCCGGGGAGCTTATAGTTAGCCTAGGTTCTCCTTACCAATAGCCAAGTCCACCTAATCTTTTCCAAGGTCATTTCTTCAGTAATGTACTACGTACCGTACAAACTTCGAACGCTCACTGACATACACCCTTACATCCATCCCTATTCCTGTCGCCTGGAATGCTTGGTCTTTTACGACATGATACTAAGTCTCTGAGACGATTGATGTAATTAACGCTCCAATACGATGTCAAAAGATAGTCCAATCCTGTCACAGCCACTACTCCGTCTTAATGCCTGCAGCACTGCAGCAGAAAATGTACGCCATGGTCCATCGAGACGAAATCTCGGCCAACACACGGACGGTTGGACACACGGACCCTCAAGTGCACATGCAGGTTCAAGCAAGGTTTACCACTGCAAAAGACCCCTGGGCCAATATCAGAGCATTCCAATGCCCTGGCAGCCCTGGTCCTTCGTCATCCCGACCTATCCTAGCAGCTCCCTAAACTTCTTTGAGGTCATTTGCGGTCCTAGCTTCTGCTGCTTCTGCCCACTTGGAGCCGATCTCTCATTAGACATTGTTGCAGTAAACCCTTCAGAGCGCGCCGCCTATGTGCATTGGTCGTTTCATGGATCAAGACTTATCCATATGTTTACCGCCCATCCGTTTAACCCCATAGCCTTGCTAGACCTTGCTATCCCACTGCCCACTCGCTCACGTACATATGCGCGAGTCTATCTACCGTTGTCGCAGGAACTCTTTCCAATATGCGTTGTACTGGCCGCAGGGCCTTCTGTGTCCCATCCCATAAACCACATGCAACCCAGGTGCCCTCATAACCTATCCTTCCCTCTGTTTGTCTTCGCCTCTGTCCTCAAGTGGTAATCGAAGAGGGGTCCCCTCTCGTCTTTCGATTCTCATATCGACGTCCTCGTCCTGCCGAGCCGCATTGCTGGCGATGTGAGATGTAGGAGATTGATTTCTTTTCTAAACCAAAGTGACTAGTTGCGAATACGTCATGTTCTGAGAGTCAAGAAATGGATCGCCGGCCGTCGTCACTACCACATATACAATCTTTCTGCTATCTTTCTAGTCGTTCGCTATCTTCGCAATCCATCAGTTCGTAAATCCCGCTTTTTGGCCTTTAGACACAATGGGCCTGTTCAGACCTAATACCGGCATCGGCCGACCGAAAACCGCTCTACCTGATCACTCAACCGTCCGCGGTAGAATTAGTGGTCCTATTCCAATGGACGACGAATTCCCTATTAGAAATCCTGGAGTAGGAATGGCTCAAGAAGGCAGACCGGAGCAACCCGAATCTCAAGTTGAGGATCAACCCGCCTCAAGATTTGAAAATACACCTTCCGATGTAATACGGACAGACAAGGCGGACTCTGTGACCCCTTCTGGGCCGAGCCAAGCTTCAAATGTCTCTGGTAGCCCACGACAGCAGAGGACGATCCGTTCCAGCACTTTAAGATACTCTACCGTCAGCG
Source organism: Hypoxylon sp. PDH2405 (assembly GCA_023628415.1). Classification (NCBI taxonomy): domain Eukaryota; kingdom Fungi; phylum Ascomycota; class Sordariomycetes; order Xylariales; family Hypoxylaceae; genus Hypoxylon; species Hypoxylon sp. PDH2405. The sequence continues at coordinate 92,855 of JAMAKT010000004.1, read as the reverse complement.
ACGGCACAGATCCAGACCGACCTCAGCGAAAGAAGTCAACTCTCAAGTCTACTCTCGGCAGGCTTTTCAAAAGAAAAAAGAAGAGCACAGGCGGGACGTCTATTTCGGGGGCTCACTTTACAGAATCGGGTGATACTGCACAACATGTAGATGTGAGCGAGATTCTCAGACTTGCACCGACGTTTGTCCAACAATGGCGAAGACTAACACTCAATGTTTCTAGGACTCAATTCGAGCTCCGAAGGAGAGCGAACCTAAACGATCGGTCTCATTACCGATTACGGAATTTGATAGAGCGCTAAGATCGCATTCGGTTGGACCCGATGACATGCTAGCAGTTACAAGTGCTCGTAGTTCACTCCAAGTTGACCCAGTGTTACTTCGCAGGAGAGCTGCATCGTCCAACAGGATTTTGAGCGGGAGAATTAGAGATTTTGATGGAGAGATAATCGGCCTCTCCCCAAGGCCTGCTAGTACCCATGGACGTGATAATAATACCCCGAGGGACGATGATCCTGAGAATATCGGTCGCGCCATAACTAGCGACAACTATACACACCGTCGGAGATCGAGGAGCCTGTCGCAACTACAGGATGTTGCAATAAATTACGCCCAGGTCCGAAAGCGTAGTGACGAGATTCGGTATTGGAGAGAGAGTTATAACCCGCCTATTTTATCGCCTAATTCGTCCACTGTGAATAATGACGACACTGGCGTTGCGGATGTAGATGTGGAAATTCCAACCAATTCACCCGAGCAGACCTCGCCGAAGACGCCACCACAGCCCTTCAACTTCGGCCCCATGGTTGGAATGAAGATTACGCAAGCGGCTGGTCTTGAGGAGCGTATAGCTGCCTTAGAAGTCCGAAACCAGAAATTGGAGAAGCTCGTATCTCAGCTATTCCAAGTCGTACCAGGCGTTAACAATTATGTACCTGACACCCCCGACCAAACACAGCCTCGGGGATCATTCGCACAATCCGTACCTTACACACCGACGCGCTCGACTGTTGCGGAAACGTCAGAATACCAGGCGTCTTCACGCGATCTTGAACAATCCTCAGGATTCAGTTTGTCTCAGCATTCAAACGGGTCGTTCGGTGATGGGAACACCTTCATTGGATCAATGCCCCCTTCCACGAGGCCGCACCCGCGACCTACGTCAAATACGACTATTCGTGGTGCAACGAGCTTGCCTGCGCTCCTAGGGGAAAATGTGGGACCTTTCACTGCGGATCATTATACAACTCTGAAGGCTCTATTAGACACTGAGCGAGACGCGCGGCAAGCATTGGAGGCTCGGGTGACGAGATTGAGCCATAAAATCAACCTCATTTCTCGCACGTCGCACAAGCTTGAGACTGAATCCACTTCTTATTCTACCGTGTCTGCTTTTGAGCACGATGATGATGAACCCCTGACTGCTGGTGCAGAAACCGAGTCGGAGGCATATAAAACACCGCGCGAAGAAGAGCCCGGTCATGGTTTCGGCGCTTTTGGCGAAGAGCTTCGTGACGATGAGGCAGACGGTTCAAGAAAGAAGGCAGCTAGGACACTTTCTCTCAGCCAATTAACCTTGAAGAGGCCTCCTCGGGCACAACAAGAAGCTGACGTCGACTTATGACTACACGGCCTCTGACGACATATACACTGACTACTCAGATCTGTGGGATTTGAATCCCCTGGATGATCACTACAACTTCATACTAGGCGTGATTGCCACTTTTCTCCAACGCATTTGGACTTTCGGCATGGGAGGCTTTCTTGTCTTTACCCCCTTGGCGCAACGACACTGGTTGATCCTGACGATGTCCGAGCATGGCGTTTTTTGAGATGCACGACTATACGATACCATTATCCCTTCCTTTATCTTCTACATCGTCCCATTCGAGTGTATTGTATGAGCGAGCGAGCTTCATTTGAAATATTGCTCGAGTTCCCGCCTACTTTATCTAACCTTCTCTCAGTGTCGTTAATAACTAAATTACCCATTTGAAGCCTGCTATTTGATACCATATCGTACTAGGCGGAACATCACCCATAGCTTGGATTTACTTTGATTCTTTTTTGTGTTAAGAAAGATTTACCCATATCATTTTGCGCAGAGCGAAACATCGCGAGATTCGCTAGAGCAGGGTTCGAGCACGAAAGATACCATGGGAAGAGGAAGAAAGGGGGAAGATGGAGAGAATGTTAGTGGAGGAATTTAAAATAGCTTCGCGCAGTGGTAGTTTATTCAATAAACGAAGTGCGTACGTTGAGACGCATGCTACCACTACTCACACCGATTTACACTCACCTTATACTAATGGCTTAAGTGAAGTGAATTAACTATACGAGAATACCAACATTAAGGAAATGTATGAGGCTACCAAGATGCCCATGTCCGAGGTCGAAATCAATAATCGCCATGCCTTCGATGTGTGATCTGATGCCGATCATAGGATACTCCCCCTCACGACGGTGACAGCAGCTTCTAGATTAAGAAGATACGCGACCGCCAAGTAATGTACCCCAATCTTCTTTGGGGAATTTATTGCCCAATTTAGACAAAATGACGTTGATTGGACAATTCGTGTTATCGAGAGATATGTATGCAGAAGAAGAAAGAGGAGTAATGATAGTAGCTATGGCTGCTCCTCCCACCTCTGATGCAGCCGAGAGGAGTAGCAGCGATGATGATATTGACAGGGAGAATGATGTTGCATGATAAAAAACCGGCAACTCTCGGTATCGCTCTATGGACCATTTACTTGCTCGCTCGGATTTCTCATGGACGAGATAGAATATGAGATAAAGTCTCACATATGATGAAATATTCGATCTTGACTTACGATCTGTATCTGGACTCCAATCATGACACTCGCCGTCCTGCCCATAATCGGCCTTGCGGCCCTCACCAGTGCAATACCCCTCACATCGAGCAACCCAGCCGCTGTGCTCCTCCGACCTAGAGTAGAGCCACCAGCAACTCTAGCCTGTTCAGCCTCAAGCTGGCCGCCGATCACAATCGGCACGGTAAACGAACCACAGCCGCCGTCCGCGGACCTCGAGTCCATACTAGCGCAGGTCGACCCGGCTAACATCGAAAACACCATCCGGACCCTAGTGTCCTTCGGCACGCGGCACACGCTGTCGACGCAGAACTCAAGCACGCGCGGCATCGGCGCGGCGCGCAACTGGATCCACGCCGAGTTCCAGAAATACGCCTCGGCGAGCGACGGCCGGCTCTCCGTCAACGCGGTGGGGTACCTGCAGGAGCCGGACGGAAACCGCATCCTGTTCCCGACGTACATCCACGACGTCGTGGCCACGCTGCAGGGCACCGAGGACAACAGCAACAGGCTGTACGTCGTGTCCGGGCACTACGATTCACGGGTCTCCGACCCGAATAACTATGAGGATGATGCTCCTGGTGCTGATGACGATGCCTCGGGAGTTGCGGTTTCTCTAGAGCTGGCGAGGATCATGTCCCAAAGACGGTACCCAAGGCCGAAGGCGAGTATTGCGTTTGTGGCGGTTGCGGGTGAGGAGCAGGGACTGTATGGCGCGCAGTTTTTGGCGCAGATGTATGCTAATGCTACGCCGAGAGTTAACGTAAGTCAACCTCGTGCCCAATCTCGTCTTTAAGCAAGTCGCGATAAGCTGACATGACGTCCGATCCCCCGGACCCCCGAGTACAGGTCGAAGGCATGTTCACAAACGACATCGTCGGCTCCCCCAAAGGCGGAGAAAACGACGAGCTCTCCGACCCCTACGTAATCCGGCTCTTCGCGCAAGGCCTCCCACCACTCAACGTCGAGAACTCGACGACGCGCGAGACGCGCCTCACGATCGGCGGCGAAAACGACACCCCCTCGCGCCAGTTAGCCCGCTTCGTGAAGGAAGTCGCCGAGAACGAGGCCACGGGCATGAACGTGTCCGTCGTGTACCGCCTCGACCGGTATCTGCGCGGCGGCGACCACCGCCCCTTTCTCCAGGCTGGGTACCCGGCCGCGCGGTTCACGGAGCCCCACGAAAATTACGCACATCAACATCAGGATGTGCGCGTTGACCCCGACACCGGGAAGCAGTACGGCGATCTGCCGGAGTTTGTGGATTTCGAGTACGTGGCGCGCGTGGCCAAGGTTAACGCAGCGGCGCTGTGGAGTCTGGCTACGGCGCCGGGCACGCCGAAAAATGTGAGGGTTGATACCTCGGCGCTGAGCACGAATACGACGCTTTATTGGGATCCGCCTGTTGAGGGGTACGGCGGCGGGTATGAGGTCGTGTGGAGGCCGACGAGTGCGCCGTTTTGGACGGGGGTGATTGATGTTGGGCCTGCTATTCAGGCTACGCTGTCTCTGAGTAAGGATGATGTTGTTTTTGGCGTTCGGGCTAAGGGTTCTGATGGCTTGCGCGGCGTTGCGGTGTTGCCTTTCCCTGGGTCACGGTGAGAGGCGTTGGAATGATATGCGTTTTTGAGATTTTTCAATACGTAGCCGCCTGGATATGATAATAAAAAATCAGATAACTTAGAGTATTCTATGGTGTACCTAATGAAATATTGGTGTAATAGGAAGCTGAACAGTATCTACCTAGGTACGGATGAAGGATCTACGTCTATGACGGCCATTTTTACTACTTTTGAAGCAACGCGGGCCTCTGCTTTCTCGTGCTAGAGTACGTACATCGGCTTCAAAGGCTGGATATGGCCAGAGCAACGAAAGGCAATATTGAGGCTAAGGGACTAATCTACCGATCATCGATCGCTCGCAGAGGAGATGGGTCAAATTTGTCCCGACTCGACAAGAATTGGAGGCGGCGGGTGCCCTCGCAACGACGTAGGAGTAAGTAGAATATGGAAGCGGAGAATCGTGTTTTCGATCTGACTGTCAACTCCTTCATACTCGGTTGAATCGCATTCGGAGCACCTTGAATCGAAAGCCTTCCGTCCCAATATGAACCTGTCAATGCTAGATCTGATATGTTATACGCCACTTGGATGCTCTCCATTACACCCTGTGAGACACTTGTCAGCTTCGATGCGCGAACTGCGCATTATCGTCAGTGAGAACTGCATTGAAATCCTTCTCCACCTGACTTTTGTCTCCCGTGTCTCTAATAAGCCAAAAGCAAAATGAGTTCCTCCTTCAGCCCACTCATCCTTCTTGCGGGTGATGCTTACGCTACTCCATCTTCTCCTCTTGTTCTACTTCTTAAACTGTTCAATGGCGACATATCGTCTCCAACGTATGAGACATACAAAACGCCAGTTCGGGAATATTCGAGTCGTACTTCGTAAAGAAACCAATCTCGCAACGAATGTACCAGCTGCATCTCGGATCACTGTGGCTTCAAGCGGGGAAACGTAGGGAAATGCGGCAATTTTCAGCTCGCCATTTCCACACGATAAATGTGGGAGGCAGATTCAGGGGCTTGGGCTGGAGGAAGGAAATCAGTATCGATCAGCGGCCTCTCTGCCGTCCAAAACCCACGTTATAGATCAATATTTGCTATTCATCGACGAATTCCGTGGTCCATATTGCTGATTGGACTCCTAAATATCCTAAGCTCTTATCTGTGGCTTGGTACTATGTGGTGGCGCGCGTTTGTCCCGTTAGCAACGCCTCATACAATGGTACTGAGAGGGGAGGGGAGCAATGCACAGGTATATATGAGTATGTGTGTGGAAGTGGTTCTAGTCAACATGGAAGTACTTGCTCTTTCAAAGAGAATCCTTAAGCCCAAAATGTCCGACTACTACGAGTACGAGTTTATGTCCCTCGATGAGGATCCCAATCCGTCTCCGGCCCCAACCATCATCAAAGAAGAGGGCCACCGATATGTGGTCGAATGCAAAACAGAGAGGAATGTTGAGGCGTTGGATGATAAGATCATGGCCTCGGTGTGGTTCCAGACGGAGGTAAACTTCTCTGCTTACTAGTCTAGGATATTGGAACAGCCCAGAGACTTACTCGTTCCTTTAGCCACTGACTGCCGCCTTCATCAATCGAATCGAAAGCATTCGACTGTATACCCAATCGCACGATCAGGGTGTTGTTAGTGACCCCTTGGCTGGTAATTGGACGTGGTTCGAATTGTCCATCCTGGCCAATGACTCCCAGCGACGCCCAAAGACTAAAGGAGAGCTGGCTCTTACATGGGAAAGCCATCGCAATTTGATGGAAACAAGTACCTATGGTTCGGTAAGTCTATGCTCTCATAGATTTCAACGATATTTAAGTTTCATTCTCACCTAGGCGATAAGTTCGACGGTAAAAAATTTGACAGCCAACATGACCTGCTCAGGTTTCTTGAGGTATGTATTCTATTCTCAGACTGTTCAGGCCGCGGCAACACCGATTGATGATTCCCTGGGCAGGAAGGGGATGTTATTGCAGTTCGACTCTGCGCTCAATTCCCCGGCTGGGAAATACATGCTAGAATGGGGCGCCTTATAATCGAAATGTCGCAGAATGAAAGTAAGCATGAATATTGTGTGAAAATTCGAAGCTATGCTAATAGATATCGAGTTCCTCGCGAGGCGCCCAAGTACGCGCCGTACGTAACGGAAATGAAGGTCATGGAGCGTATCTTCGTTGAAGTCAATGAAGCAATACAACCCAAAGAACTAGACTCATTTATTCCTCGACTCCCAGCCACAATTTTCCGCGCTGATGCATTTGATACTCCTGACGAGCGTCCCCTCCGAGTTCTTTCCCTAGGTTCGTCCCTCTCGTTCTTCAAGAGCTAGAGTTGAGCTGACCGTTAGAAAAGATGGAGGAGGTGTGCGTGGTCTTGCCTCACTCCACATTCTCAATGCTGTAATGAAAAAGGTGTCTCCTAGCAAGAAACCATGTGAAGTATTTGACATGATTGGCGGGACGAGCACCGGAGGGTAGGACCAGCCATCTTAATCCTGTAGAGTCTACGCTAACATATATCACAACAGCCTGATTGCTATCATGCTGGGGAGACTGAAAATGACTGTCGACGAGTGCATTCAAGCGTATGAAGAAGTCATGGGCGAAGTCTTCTGCGGCAATAAATACCTCAGGTACCTCTGGCGGGGACAGTTTTATAGTGCTGAGAATATAGAGAAAGCCATAAGGAAGCTCCTCAAAGAGAAAATCGGGGATGAGGAGGCTTCGCTAATGGACGAGGACGGTCCCTGCAAAATGTATGCCCCCCTGTATCTCCTACATATCGAGTGACTTACTGACCTGCTTAGCTTCGTCACTGCCACTTATGAACATGCTGCAAATAACCGTGGGCCGCTCATCCTTCGCTCCTATACAAACAAGCAAGCAAAATCAGAACTGCCCGGTATCAAACTATGGCAGGCTGCTCGCGCAACGTCGGCCGCCCCAGCATACTTCGAGCCGCTTAGTGTTGACGGCTACAGGCTTGTGGATGGTGGTCTGGGTGCCAATAACCCTCTCGGATGGTAAGAATCGTTCTATGAACACGTGAATTAATCAGACTGTAATAACAAATTCAACCAGGTTGTGGACCGAGGTGTTAAGCGTCTTCGGCCCTGTGCGCGAAACAGACTGTTTTCTCAGCATCGGCACAGGCATCGAGGCGAACGTGGCGGTTAAGCAGCCCGGTCGCATACCGACCTTCGGCACCATCAAATCGTACGCGAGTATCGCGACGAACTCCGAACTCACGCACATCTTATTCCGCGGGTTGATAGACGCATTCGCGCCCCGCACACGGACGGCAAAGTACTGGCGGCTCAACATTTACAAGGAGATCCCTGCGTGGGATGAGGAAAAGAAGAAGTGGGTGCATCAGCACGACGATTATGAGGATATGATTGAGCTAGACGACACTGCCGGGGCGCGTGGTAAGCTCATGGAGATGACGAAGGAGTACCTAGGCAGAAAGGAGGTGGAAGAGGCGATCAAGGCCTGTGCGGAGGCTTTGCGTGCTCATCTGAAGTAGCTTCCGGGATGGTGTTCTCGGCTTAGTGTGATGAGATCTACATATCACATCAAAAACGTTCGTTAGTAGGAAGATGACGATATCTCAGCAGATCTTAAACTATATGTCACAACTTCAGTCTTATGGCCTACATCAAAAAGATGAATGTGATATGAAATATAGATTGATATTAAATTAGGAATCGCGGATTATAGATATAAACAATAGTGACTAGAGACTCTAGGATCATTGACATGGAATCTTAATTATCGAGTACGTACCTGCGTGGGGAGGTCTATCACTACCGAAATCTGCAAATATTTTCAGGGGATATCGAGGCTTTAGATGGGCAAGGTGAAACGTCGTTAGATTCCTAACAATTTATTGAGCTTTCTTCAACAGTCGCTCTCTTCGATGCCTGCCCTCATGATTCCCTCTATTTGGATATATCGCGATACCACTAATACCTAAGCGCTTTGTAAATATGATCTTACGACGAAGCTTCTGGTTCCCACTTGGAATTGCAATCGTACTTTTCTTCCTTTATTATTCATGGACAATTCAATATGTCTACAGATGGGCTGGCTCTGGAAGCACGGCGGAAAGACCTCACTTCGATGCGGGAGTCATCGACGATGAGGATTATTTTTGGAGGAAATTACCCACCCATTATCCCGTCCAAGACATGAGGCCCCTCCCAACAGGTACGCCACGTAAACTCCCTAAGATCCAAAAGGTCTTTGGTAAAGAATCGGAGAAGGATGAGGCTATCCGGAGAAAACGACAGGAGGCCGTCAAGAAAGCGTTCACTCGCTGTTGGGAGTCTTATAAAGCCAAGGCATTTATGAGCGACGAGCTAGCCCCTATTAGTGGCGAATCCAAAGACACATTTGGAGGCTGGGGGGCTACTTTGGTCGACAGTTTGGATACGTTATGGATTATGTCGATGCGAGAAGAGTTCGAGGAAGCTGTTGCTGCCGCAGCCGACATCAACTTCAAGACTAGTTCACTCGACAGTGTAAACGCTTTCGAGACCACTATTCGTTATCTAGGAGGCTTCCTTTCAGCTTACGACCTTAGTGGTGACCAGAGGTTGCTGCGCAAAGCCAGAGAAGTCGGCGATATGCTTTACAAGGCGTTTGATACGCCAAATCGCATGCCGATTACGCGTTGGGATTTCGATTATGCCGCGCAAGAAGGACAGCAGATTGCACCCTCGACGGCATTACTCGCCGAAGTTGGATCTCTGTGCATGGAGTTCACGCGGTTATCTGTAATCACCGGAGACCCGAAATGGTTTGATGCTGCGGAGAGAGTTAGGGAGGTCTTTGAGGAGCAGCAAAGCACTTCTCAATTGCCCGGCATGTGGCCATTCACGCTTAACCCCCGAGAAAAACAATTCAACTTTGACAACACGTTTGGGTTAGGGGCATTGGCTGATAGCACATATGAATATCTGCCCAAGATGTATGCGCTGATGGGTGGGCTTTTACCCTCGTACCAGACGATGTACGAGGAATCGATGAAAACCGCTCTGAAGCACATCTTCTACCGACCTATGGTTCCAGACATGGCCGACATACTTATATCGGGTACTCTTCATACTAAGAATGAAGACGGAAAGATGGCTTTGGATTTTGAGCACGAAGGTCAGCATCTAGTCTGCTTCGTCGGCGGAATGCTAGCAATAGGCGGAAAACTGTTTGGAAAACCAGAGCATCTAGAAACTGCCAGGAAGCTAGTTGATGGCTGTATTTGGACATACAAGGCAATGCCACTTGGTATAATGCCCGAGACATTCTTCATGGCCCCTTGTAAATCGCAAACGGAATGCGAATGGGACGAGTCCCTCTGGAAACGAGCGGTTTTGTATCAGGCTGGCGAGCACGATCTGACGGACATGGCCAAGGCCGATGAGATAATCTCCAAGTCAAGGCTTCCGAAAGGTTTCACACAGATCAAAGAAGCGGGTTACCTACTTCGGCCGGAGGCAATTGAAAGTGTCTTCATCCTGTATCGTGTTACGGGCCGCCCGGATCTTCTTGAATCGGCCTGGGCTATGTTCGAGGCGATACAGGAGCACACGAAAACGCCACTGGCAAACGCTGCCCTTACCGATGTAACGGTTGATAGCAACCCCCCAAAACAAGACTCAATGGAGAGTTTTTGGATGGGGGAGACATTGAAGTAAGTCTATTCCTGTCCCCTTTTCTTCGCCTTGCCTATATAGTGGCGAGTTTTAGATAGCAGCTAAGTGTGAAATCGCAGGTATTTCTATTTGATCTTTAGCGAACCGGATCTCATAAGTCTAGATGAATGGGTTTTCAATACGGAAGCACATCCATTCAAGAGACTGATTCGATGAGATTTCGTAGGGGTTACGCACATACATACCTAGGTACCTGTCAGTGTGGCTTGCTTGTTTATTTATTTATTTATTTTTCTGTATTTATATTACCTGCCTACCTACCTAGGTAGGTAGGTTTTCAGGTAGGCTAGACGTAATGGGTGCGTGTTGAAGCGCGGATTAGTGGCAAACCTTTGGCTATTGAGGGTTTTCTCCTGCATTGAGCATATGTAATGTATATGCCGATACGTGGTCGTGCGACGTAGCCTCTCGAGTTCGCGCCCAAATCCGACCTTGGAAGGGGGTAAATGGCATGCTTACCTGGCCTTACACACGGTGTCGTCGTGTTGTATCTGTAGGCTGCGAGCAACATTTATGCACAATGTACATTAAAGAGGCACTGCAGCATACTACAATGGAGGTCTAGCTACCACAACAAGAGGGAAATATTGCAATCTTTAGTAGGTAGGCTGTAACTGATAGATGGGCTGTGCTCGATATTAATTTAGTTTTTATAATGTATAAAACGAATGTATGTCTCATATTCAATTCCTTGGAACATAGCAGCTCAAGATCCAGATGAGAGTTGAAAAGGCTGGCGTCATTTGCTCATGGCTAACTCTCAAGGCATTGAAGGGAGATTATGCAAAACTTGCAAATCGAGTCTCCACGGCACAAGGCCAACCGATGATTATGGTATCGCTCAACACCATCAAACATATCAAGATTTTGTAGCCAGCAAGGATACCGGTTGCTTTATCTGTGCCTGGTTATGGGCGAAACATGTGGTGCCACATCGGATTAAGGGGTGCCGCGTATATGATGCTGAAGACTGCTCTCTCCTTGGAGAGTTTAGGATCTCTTGCGACGTATCCGGTTATGAAGATGAATATTATGCACACTTCCGCATACTGTGTTCTTGGGCTGCCGATACTGAACTCAAAGGTATGCCACATGCTGTCTTCGAAACGCTATGACGCTTTGGATCATGATCGTTGATGATAGCTTAGTCTACATGGGCAGATCCAGAGGGCGTCGCTCCTCCTCTCCTCTCATGCCATGGGGTGACCTGACGGCCCATCCCTGGTCTAACCTCGATACCTACATAGGGTCGAATCAGTCCCTAAATAAAATTCATGGTTGGATATTATCTTGTCAAGCGGACCATAATTGTTGCGGACATCTTCGCTCGGAAATCGGCGCCTTTTTCCCAACTCGAGTTCTCGATGTTAAGAAGGCCAATCTTGGTATAATATCTCTACGGAGTAGGGACGAGGTTAGGGCTGAGCATGAAATTGGCAAAGGGATGGGCTGGCAGTGGTCGTCATCATACTCTACATTGGAACAAATATATCCCGCCTACTGGACTCTGTCTCATCGCTGGGGAGATCCAAGTCAGATCCAGCAACTTCTAAAGACTACGGAGCAGAAGCTGCGTGAAGGAATCCCCTTGAGAGACTTGTCACATACTTTCCGTGATGCGGCTCTCCTTGTTCACCGCTTAGGATATAGGTACATCTGGATTGACTCATTATGCATCTTTCAAGATTCCAGAAGCGAATGGCAGCGCGAAGCCGGGACCATGGCGGATATTTACCGCCATTCTCTGTGTAACATATCAGCAATCTCATCATCAGTCGACCCATCCAGTGGCCTTTTCCACCATCGAGAACGGGAGGCAAGGCTCTTATTTCCGTTTCTAATTACTATACGAGCACATCGCACATTCAGAACGTCGAGCACTCAGAGACTGAATGTTGGAAACTGGCTGATCTGGAATGATTCAGCCTGGGTCGACGACGTCGAGAATGCGCCCCTTAGCACACGGGGCTGGGTCTTACAAGAAAGATTTCTATCTCCACGTACTGTCCACTTTACTGGGAATCAGATTTACTGGGAGTGTCTGGAGTGTACTCGTTGCGAGACTAGCCCCTGGACGAGACTTCCGACTCTGGATGGACAGCAGAAGCAACGTTCGTCTATCGGCGGATACCGAGCGCCAAGGTTAGAGCTGGCGAAAATGACGGCCGGACAGGTTCCTCTTAGACGTCAGGATTTTTGGTTTTATAGTGATAGAATGCACTCGCTATATTTCTATTGGACGGATATTGTCTCAATTTACGCATCTTGCAGTCTCACCAAAGAGTCGGATAGATTCGTTGCGATATCCGGTATTGCTAAGGCCTTCCGCGATGTCAACGGCGACACGTACTTCGCCGGTCTGTGGAGACATACGCTACACTACGACCTTACCTGGAAGACCAAAGCCAACAACGGAGTTCAAGTCCAACGTAGCAAGTCTTATGCGCCATCATGGAGCTGGGCCTCGGTCACGGGGACTCAAGGCGGCGTAGAGATATGTTTCCCCCCTGAAAGGCACCACGGAGGTGTATTTATATCGCTCATCAGATTCCGCAGGGCCCGCATCGTGACAGAGCTTCCTGGCGGGGACACAACCGGATCGCTTCGCACCGCGGAGCTTGACGTCAAGTGCACGCTGTGCTACTTTCGATGGCTAGGCCAATTGAAGAGGCTGGATGTCTACACGGACAAGGCTAAAACGCAGCGCCTCTTCAAGGAATACGCAGGCACCAATTTCAGTCTTGACACATCAGGACTAGTAAAGAGATTTGCAGAGGCGGAAGAGATCGAAGGCTATTGTATCCCAATATGCCAAATATGGAGTAATGATAATTGGCTCATGCTAAACCACGTTTCGAATAACAGGTTCAAGCGAATTGGCGTCTTGAGTCGAGATTCATTGAATTCGAAGGAAGCGGGAAAATGGCGCGACTTGAACCCGTCTATCACAATAACATACTCGCATATTACGCTTATATAATGTTTAATTATTAGTGAAAAACATATAGGTAGTTAATTATATAAACTGATGTGACTTTAGATGTGTTATCTTCTGTTTCTTCTGATTCTTGATATTTTATAATGACGGTCACTTCACTTTACTTTGAGAAGACTGACTCACTCAATATGCGCATAATACCTATTGACCTATTTACGTAATCTTTAATTGCTAACCTGAATACTGGCATATATCTCAGATAGGCAGTATCTTATCTTATCACAACCCCACCTCGGCGCCGAGGCAAGCCTTACCCGATTGCTACCAGTGCAATTTCTCCCAGCTGTCCTCTCAGCTGCGACGAGGAAAACTGACAAATTGCGACCTTCCCTAGTTGACTGTCGATTAAGGGGAATAGAGGCAGCGCAACAAGCCTCCTTTTGCTAATCGACACACAATCGCAATCTACCGAATTTGCTGTCGTGTCCTGTTAACGGCTAGTATCCTATATTCTTTTTAAATAGCCTCGCAGCCCAGCCCCTCCCTGCCCGTCGCATCTCATTACCGCGTCGCACGCATCGTCATCATGCCAGACAAGTGGGTAGATTGGAACAAGACCACCCGGTCCAAGGATTACCGGGGATCGGCTTCGTTCGCAACCTTTATGATCATTGGACGTACGTTTAGCTCTTATATCGTTCTACCAACTCCGCGACATGAACAAACAGATAGGAAACCTCCCTGCCTGGGCACCTCGCTGCTAAACAACGCGAAAACGCTAACGCATAATGCTCTCCAGCGACCTGCTTCTTCCTCGGCATCCTCTTCGCCATGTTCCCCTACGACTTCCCCCTCCTCTGGACCAAAGACCCGATTTCAGCCGCGTACCTCGACCAGCTCGAAACCCACCTCAAATTCATCCACCAGTCCCCGCCTCTGATCGCTCGCGTCCTTAGCATCATGGTCGGCGTCGGCTTCCTCGGCTTCTTCATCAAGCTGTTCCGCGCCTCCGAGTCCAACATGCTGTTCGACGGCGCCTCGCTCGTCCTCTACCTAATCGGCGTAGGCGTCTACGTCGCCAACATCGTCAAGGGCCTGCGCCTCGTCAGCGCCGGCGCCTGGACCCGCGACGACTTCGACCCCGCTTCCGCCTCTAGCTTAGGACGAGCCGGAGGCGACCCGCTGACAGGTGGGGAGATCATTCTGGGACGCGAGGATAGCCTCAAGGTCATGGCCGCCAGCAACACGATCCTCGCGCTCGTGCTCGTCGGCGTCCTAGTCCTGCAGGCGGGCCAGTGGTACGCCGAGCGCAAGGACAACGAGGAGTACGAGAAGTACGAAAAGATGGAGAAGTCGGGCGCGCCGTCGAGTCCGACGAGCGAGAAGACTAAGAAGAAGCAGTGAGAAGTGCTCCTATCTTTTTCTTATATTCGATTCTGTAGTGTAGGGCCCACATTCATATGAGCTTAGATTCTTTAAGGGCTCCGGTGGCTCGATGGTGGTGCCATGTATAACAAAAATGCATTAACGGCATTTTGTTCGGATTTGGGATTGCGGATGACGGGTTATCTTGGGACAGATGGAAGCAAGGTACGAGATGAAGGCGGTATGTCTTGGGAGAGGAACCCGAGATTCTTGTACAAAAATTAAAAGTGCTTTTACGTGGAGTAGATGAATCTGAATGTGGTCTACGATGTAACCTGAAATGGAACGGGGTTGATGTATTTGGGGGTAAACTTTGGAACCTTACCGGACCTCCAAAGGAGCTTTGACACTCGGTGGACCTCTGCTTTGCTAAGCTATAGTGATAAAATACTTGCTCAGTCACCTTAGGGACCTACCTACCTGTCAACAGGCTGAGCAGATTAGATACCTAATAATAGCTCGGGCAATCAGGAAAAGCAAGACGCGCGATGTAGCGTGGTATTCTCCCTGATATCGTCCTGGTACCAAATTTTCCAGTCAAATACAGCATAGTATGCTAGTTGTAATTAACGCTCCTATCATTACAAGCGAGCAAGACTAGCAGCGGAGGGGTGTTCGGGAAAGAAAGAAAGCTATTCGCGCCCGTGTCTAGTCGTTAAAAGGAAGCCTGGGTTTACATCGTCTTCTTCGCTCGTAGAATGCTGTTCAATAGGTTGTAAGCTAAGGAAAAGTCTATTTAGGTAGACATTTAAGGTTGGTATACACAAAGGAAGAGGAGGTTTCTAGCTTCCTTCGTCGTACAAAGGCTAAGCGATGGGAAATGTAGCTAAGTTACGCCAACGGAGACGGGTATAGACATTTGGACATAGATTTCATTAGACTTAGTTACTATTGGTGATGTTAATAGATGGCAAAACGAAGTTATCTAAGTTAAATACTTGGTTCAATCTCCTTCGACTATCATATCAAATGTCCAAATACCTATAACCTTGGTCTCATTAAGCACATATTCGGGAGGGAGACTACATGTTGGTAATTGGTAAAAGGCATGTATCATAGTATCTACCTATGCCACAACCCATACACAAGAACCCGTATATCAAAAGGTGGAGTTTGAGTATGTATACACAAGTTGCCAGAACGAGCTTAACGCTGCCTGCCTATCAAAGTACAGAAGAGAGAAAAATAGTCGATATCAACGAGGGTGTCCCTAACGCCTTGCTCTCTGTCTTCCCAGTATCCCAGTGTCTGTGGTATCATGATCCCCGCCGTAACCCATTATCAAAACCCAGATAGCCTCTCAGAGGAAGAAAAGTGAAAGTGATTCGCTCATCTAGAGGAGAAGGAAATAAAAAAAGCATATGCCCGCTCATGCCATGTCAAAGCACCGAGGTTTTCAATCTAATTAAGTAGGTAGGTAGCCAAATATGTAACGTAAACATTCATTTCATCGCTGATTCCTCAAATGCGACTCCCCCAAGCGACCCCCAGTATTATTCGCGTGCGCATTCGTATTCCTACTCGCGATATCCGCCCTCTGCTGGATATTCGACCACGTCGTCGCCGCGCTCTCAGGTCTCCCCCCACCAACCGTCAGCGGGTCCGCGAAGACATTAATGCTCTCGCCCTCGCTAGGCCGCCTCAGAGTTCTCCCCCTTGCCATATCATCGTCTACCGCTGGCGTCACCGTGACGAGGGGCGCGGGGGCCGGGGATAAGTCTCTGAGGTTCTTAGCCTTAGCCTTTCCCTTTCCCTTATCATTGGGACTCGATTGCGCGTGGCCGTTGCCGCTCTCCTTCCAATGCGTCAGGCTCCGCAATCCCGTGATCTCGGCCGAGGCGTGGTGGCTGCGGGGCACGTCTGACATCTCGCTGTCGGGGCGGCGGGCGTGGGGGTGATATGGAGAGTTCGGCGGCATGAAGCCGCTGGGCCCGCCGTACTCGTACATTTCTTGTTGATGTTGTCGAGGCGGCGAGGCTACGGCGGTAGGTGACGACATCGCGAGACTCGGGGACGCGGTTGACGCCTGGGATGATTTGGCGAGGAAATCGAGTCTCTGGGAAGGGTAGTTGGCGTGTGGTACGGGGGCGCTGATGATGTTGCCAAAGGACGAGGTCGACTCGTAACGCTGCAGTTGCTCCTTATTGAGCTGTTTCTTACGCCGGAATCTTAAGAGCACTACGGCTAGGATGATTAAAGCAATACCGACTACGCCACCGATGACTCCGCCGACAATCTTGACGGTGTTGGCTGTGCTCGCCGTCGAAGTTACGGGAGTCTCTGTCGATGATGCGGCTGGTGGTGTGGTCGACGGTGTGGCCGTTGTGATTCCGCTCACAGCTATTGTTGTTGATGGCTTGGACGTCGAAGCGGAAGTCGGTGTTGCCGTAGAGGAGGGTTTCGAGGAAGTCGGTTTGGTGTTTGGTCTCTTGCTCTGATCGGCGTCCTTGATGCAATTGACGCCATCGCAATGGTAGCCGAAAGGGCAACACTGCTTCCCGCACGTCTCGAGAATCCCATCAAGCACCGTTGTCTTGATCTCAGCCGTGGGGTTTATGCTAGCGTCTTGAAGGGACAGGTCACACGTTATAGTCCCTATCTTATCACAATTACTGTTATTTGGGCAGCACAGGACCGTCGTGTTGGCTGCTAGGGTTATGCATGTCGAGCCCGACTCGCAGCAGAAGTTATTTGGTAGGCCGGATTGTAGACATTTCGTATAGTTCTGGGCACAAGTGCCATCAGCTCTCTCGAGGAGTGCACTAGGTCGAATGAAGCTGGCTGATGCAGTCGCAGCGAACAGCGCCGCAAGACGCAAAGCCTGTGGTAGGTCCCAAAAGTGCGGCATAGGTTCATTAATCCAGATGAAATATGCGTCTCTCGTTTATAGTTAAGCTATGGTATGGGTTCTCAAGTTGGGGGACGTTCTCAAATATCGTATGCAGAAAATATTGTAGAATAATGGTACAAGTGAATATCCACTGGCAAAAGAGTAGAAGGTGATAATATCTATTCAAGCAAAAAAAGGGCCAAATTCAGTCACAGAAAATTAGTAAGTCTCTGGGAGGACTGGGAGTGTAAGTTAGAAATAGAACCATAAAGAATCACGAACAAACGAAAGCTTGTTCCAATGTTGAATCGAATGACTATGAAAAGATGCGAAATAGAAAGGTGTGACAAAGATCGAACAACTCGAAAGCCTGACAACGAGAGTAAAATTGATGCCCTATGAATCATGTTCGATTCCTTGATATCTTTGTTTCCACTTTGTTCGACCACTATTCATTCTCTTGGCTCCCTTGGTCAGAGCCCAGAGGTAGTCATCATCTCAGTCGCCTGACTAGAGCCGATGAAGGCTTCTCTGGTCCAACAGATGCGACCAGTTGGGGTCCGTAGAGATTGATGCCCCAGATAATGCGGCAGGATGCAGATGATCGACTGGACATCTTCATTCCAAAAATAATCGGACGGTACTATGTAGAGTTAGATGCATGGTAGATCTTGCCCAGTGGCAACATAGTAACGCCTTATACGCGCAGAGTGAGTGGATGTAACTGAATCCAAGCTTTTCAAGTTCCGAGATGAGGCGTTGCGGGTCCCAAGCGACGAAGGAGTACCCAGAACGAGAGGTTCTCATGAGGCGAATCGCCCAAGTTCGTCTTGAGTAGTCGTCCTTTGTTAGGCGGTTACAGGGGGCGTCAGTCACGGCGGTTGAGAAGGAGAACATGTGTGAAGTATATGATTGGTCCAGCGTTTGGTTCGACTTTCAAATTAGGCGCGACGAAGTAGAGTGCGCGTCTATGATTGGTCTAGAAGTACCTGGGGTTTCCCAATTTGGCTCTGAGTCTCCGCAAATCTGGATGCTGATTGCGCGAAATGTCAGACCCTGGTGGAGATCCAGTCAAGTTTGACCCTAGCCACCTTTTGAACAGCATTTAAGTCAGGGTCTAGAGGTACTTGGGTACCTCAATCCCGTGCTTTTACGGTAAGTACTGCACTCCGAGAATTACCGTCGGCTCTTTATAGAATCCGGGGGCGCAGACCTCACCCACATACTAACACACACACAATTTTCTGCATAGATGACAATTGCACATGTGTATCGAATCATGGCGGCGTTGCACAACGTCACTCCTTCAATGCAACTCAATATGAGCCTCTTCGTATCCAGGAATCCATCAACGGGAGGCCTCGTATGCACGACATCTCCCACAGCCACAGTCCGCGGCTCCTGAGATTGCAATATTCTGGTTCAGAGCCTTGCAAGGCTGGCGGTAGGATCCGTGGTGCATCATACATGAACTCTCCATCAACTTTGATATGAGACCTGATCCAAGGCCATGATAGCGGAAGGTAATCCTTGCATGCCATTGTCACTCTCACCGAGAAACACGTCGTTTTCTCTTTTGACTGCATCCATGTCCTCACTACGGTCATCGGTCCAGCGGTAGACATATACGGTCTTCATGCCGAGCTTCCGCGCTGCTCTCAGGTCGTACGCATGGGCTGCAACCATAACGGCCTCTTCTGGCCGCACTCTCACCAGGCCCATTGCCTTCTGGTAGGCCTCGGGCGCCGGTTTATAGACGCCCAAGAGCTCGCTAGAAAACAGCAGACTGAAGGTGCCCTCCAAACCAGAAGACCGGACGAGGTCGAGTTGTAGCCTCGTGGTTCCGTTGGCGAGCACAAATAGCTCAAGCCCTAATTCTTTTTTAAGCGCGGTCAGGGCAGGGAGAACATCCGACCATGGGGTCATTCTGTGCCACGACCGGACAGCAAATTCGACAGAAGGAACAGCAGTTGTCCCGCCGTCCGGGGTAACACTTGTAGACCCATCGAGCCCAACAAAATGGTTGCGCTCTTCCTTATAGGCCTCCCAACTTAGAAGTCTGAGTAAAGTTCTGCGATGAGTGATGTCAATGTCTTCTGGAGGCAGGCCCTGTTGGGACCGAGTACGGAGCTCGCTGAAGAATTCTTCGCGCCAGTCAAGTGCCAGCTTTGAGCGGGTTGACTCGGGTATTGCTGTCGGTAAGGCCGTGACGACCCCGCTATGCCAATCTAGACACGTTCCCATGAAGTCAAAAAATACGGCCTTTATCCGCTTCTCCTGAGTCACCAACTGGGTCTCCTGCGATACTGATACTTGCGCTTGCGCTCGCGACATAGTACAAGCTCAACAAACTCTCATGGTCCAGACTCATGACAACTCACCGTAGTTTTGAATGGCGATCCTTGACCCAGTTGCACCACTATGTTTCTTGCACGGCAGCGCAAAACTTGATGCACGATATAGTGTTCTGGAATGTTGGAGCGTAGGGTTGTTAGAGAAGTTTTTTGGATTCCCACGAGGGCCATCGGGCGCAGACCGCCGCTTGTGATTCAAGTTTTCGCTTGCATGTGAAGTAGATCACCGCCTCATCCCCCGCTCAAATGACAAAATTTTTATTCCCTACCCTGCTGGTCCCGTCTTTGTACAGAATCTAGATTCTAGATTCTTGCGGAGGAGCATTTCGCGTTAGTAAAAAGTTGCCGTCCGCCGACTATGTGGCTTCGCAGGTTTCAAGAGGTGGATAGATATCGGATGAAAGCCCATTTCAGCTCGGCAAGGGGTAGAATGAAAATCTTTCGCATACGTCATTTCTGCCTGAGGGGAATGGGGAATTGAAGCATGGTTTCGATGCATGAATTGCCCACACCACAGCCCACTAGAACCGAAGTGCTTAGCAATAGCAGCCGAGATCTCTCTTTTCGCGTGGTTTTACATGATCTACAATGCAGCAATATTCCATAGTATAGTGTCATAGAATTTTACCCTCTTTCCCGCGACAGTGACGCCACAGTCAGTCTGCCTTACACAGAGTCTCAAAAGCAATTGACACAACGTAGCTGAAAGTGAAACTCCAACATACCTGTAAATTAAACTAAGCCATCGAAAGGTCATGACTGAGAAAAACGCCTCTTTTGCCCCGGATTGCTACATACGGTAATTGGCAGACGCGGCCCGGCAGGGGATCTGAATGGGGATCTGAATCCCCCGCAAGTGAAACCGATAGGATCATCGGCCGTTGGGCGTCGAACACCTGACTCATCCATGGACCGATCACGAGATCATTTCCTATTCACCGCTCAGTGTGTCTCTGCGTTTCCAAGTTATCGGGCTCGGCGATGGTTTGAGAAGGGCCGTTAGTTACCTAGGTATAACAAAAATCGCGGCTTTAGTTTGTATGGGGAAACCCTTAGTCTAAGGTTAGAAACCCTGGAAGTTCTTTGATTTTAGTTTGATTTTCAAAGAGCAAAAAAAGCTAATTAAGCCGTATTTCTTTTCGAGTTAAATGACCAAATAAGACTAATTACCTAACAACATAATTAGCCCAAAGAGAAAATTGTACCTAATGAATCCCATTGTTTGTATCTAACTTAGACATGTCACTCTGAAAGTTCAAAGACTGAAGATTATTTTCTGAATTTTTATTTTTGATTTGCTCTTTGTGTTATTATATTACAGTGATAGATACTTGTTCTACTCCTAGGGCTTTTAGTCCCCAGGAGCTCTGAGAGGCGGGGGCAATCATAACGGTGCTCCCCGAATGAACCTGTCCCTTTTCCCTTTTAGGGGCAACCAAATGCTAGGCCTTTATACCAGATACCAATGCTGAATCCAAACGCACCAGATGGCTCAAATTGACCAAAAAACTCCTTTGCCTCCCGTCAATGCATGCAATGGTATATATAACGATTCGACGATGATATCGACAGATAGGTGAAAAAGAAAAGGAAATTGTCGTCTCTTCGTAAGCCGTAGCAGGTTCATTACCTCCCAATTGTGGCTGTCCATCCCGGCCACCCATTTTCATGATATCTCCAAGCCCCGTAATCCCTCCTGGTTCCAAGTGTCGTTCCGGTTGCCTTGCGGCATCCTCTCTCTAGTGGGTATAATGATAGTGGTATAGTAAATGTAAAAAATGGTATCGCCCGCCGTAGTCGAAGTGCAAATGAGACTGCAATTACCTGCATTGCCTTGGAAGGCACCTGCAGATGAGGAGAAGGAATACCTTCCCCAAGGCCAGCTATGAGGAAAATGATCAGGTTAGATCAATAGGTAGTCCCATCCCCTCATCTGCATAACATCTCTCCAGGAGATGTAAGGTGCTTCCGGGGTCCCATTTGCACTAGGGCTCGGCTGGGCGTGGTCGGCCTGTTGCCAGACTTCGTGAAGGAGGGTGACAACACCACCGAAGCTACCGTAGTTAGCAGCATCACCAAGCTGTGCGATGCGGTCGTTGAAGAACTGTCTGAAGCCAGAGTTCATTCCGCTGACGGAACCGCCAATCAGGTAAACCCAAGCCAAGCTTCGGTCAAAGCCGCCGGGGCCTGATGGAATAAAGTGTAGTACATTGGTGAGCTTCTCCACGAGACCAACACAGCTAGCCTGGCTGGGTGAGAAGCCAGGTACCAAGCTGCAGAGGTAGATGCGAGCGGCCAATCGGAAAGCGCTGGTGATGTTCTTGCTCAGCTGCTTCGGGCTGAGAGACCCGTTGGCATTGAATGGCATCTTAGGTCCACAATCGTGGGTCTCCGTCAGCCCAATCTGGTCACCCAGGGCATGCACATGTGTGCAAAGGGTGATGTCATCCATTCCCTCCTTCTTAAGCGCCTCAAGGCAGGCGATTTCGGAGATGAGATACATGACGTGGTCGTCACAACCCATGAGCTCGCGGAGCCCAAGGAATGGGTTTGTTGTGGATAGGTGCTTCTCACGGTAGGTGTGGGCGAAAGTTGGGGCACGCCCCTGCATAGTTGCTCCTAGGATATCGATCCACGCGGTAAGGGTCATGTTGAAAGGTGTCTGAGTAAGCTGCTCGGTATTGTCGCAAACCAATCGAGGCAGATCTAGCTTAGTGACCAAAGAGTTCACCGCCTGGAAGTGCTGGTGCCAGGGAATGTCGGGGAGCGAATCGTCGTAACGGCCAACACAGCATTGGAAGAAGATGAGGCCTAGGGTCGCCTCGAGGATCTGGTGGTGGTTCTCATCCTTGTTCAACGCCTCGCAAAGTGCGACAATGGTTGCATGTCGGTGTCGCATGATGTCATTGTCAACATCTTCTCCGTGAACGTTCATCGTTGCCTTGTAGTGTTGTGCCGCGATCATGAGGCAGCAGTGAAGGTACCCTTTGTTGCTCTGCAGATTGGGGAGGATGAGGTCAGAGCCAACAGACCCGTGCTGGTTAGTTTCAAGAATGGGGAATATAGTTGGCAGCACAAATTGAATGAAATGGTCCAGTAGTCGTTGGTCGTTCTCCTCTAGTTCGATATCCACTTGTCTAGTGTTTGTAGGCATGCCGTGGGCGAAGTCGAAAAAGTTGCAGTTCAAGGTCTCTTCAGTTAGTGACTCACGACGTTCCTGGTAGACTTGCTCAGCCCATTCTCCATCTACGGGGTAAGATGGGAGGACGGTTCCCGGCGGAGGCGGCGTGTGGAAAGTGCTGAAAGTAGAAACTGTGGATTCTCTTAGAGTTGGGACATCATTGACAAACATTTGCCGCTCAGTCTTGACGTCAATCTCATAGGGAGACATGTTAAACATGAAGTCGGCATGCGACGGGAGTATGTGCGGGTTGTAAGCCCCATACTCAGGAACATTGGGCGGGCTGTTGAAGTTGAAGGCGAATTGTGAATCGATCGACGCCGACCTCGTCCTGTCTAGAGGGTCTGAAAATGTTGCAGAGGTAGGGAGAGAGTGCGACAGGCCGGGCGGAGAGCTGACTGAGGTCTGGATAGTATGCGACGCCTTCTCAGAGAGCTTCTTCCTCTTGATGATCATCTTGATATCGTCCTTGTGTTGTCGTCTCGCGTCGTTGTTGCTCCACCACATTGGTCTCTTATATTCACATACAAGACCTAGGTGCTTGCATGCTGTGCACATGGGAGTACCCTCATCGCACTTCTTCCGACGTAATCTGCAGGTATAGCAACCTATACAAAAGGGGTCTTGTTAGTATGTGGCTCTGGACCACCCTTACATGCACCGACGACAGTGCCGTGTAAGTGGTTGTATAAGTCAGCTATAGAGGAACACCAACCTGTTCTTGAACGGCGGTGCATCTGTGTCTTTGCTTTAGGGTTGGCATTGTTGGTCTGCTTAGAAGCAGCCTTCGACTTGGTCGGTTGTGCGACAGCCATGTTGACGGTTGATGCTCTCATTAGGTCTCCCTGGGGGTTGGGGGGTAGAGTTGACATTTGTATTTTATGTCCTTGGTCAGGTACCTGCGTCGAGATGGTGGTGGTGGTGGGGGGGTATGCTTGCAAGCCGAGCGAAAGCGGGAGGAGACAAGGGAACCAGGGGTCCCAGTTCTAGGTCCAGGTCGATAATTGCTGGGATCTGCTCAGAGATTGCGCCTCTCACTGCCCAAAACCGCTCAATGCTCAAGTTCTCGTCCCCGGTGAATAATATTCCGCAAAGTGGAGATAAGACCGGTGCGGAGTGGAATATCGGAAATCGTCAAAATTAGTATTATTTTTTTTCTCGTCGAATGAATGATAGGATCCAAGCAAGTGCCAGCTTGCCTTTCACGTTAGTCGAGTTTATCGGAATAGAGAAAGATATAGAGAGGAGGGAGGTTAGGAAGAGAGAGGAGGAAATAGTTAAAGGGAAACTGGAACGACACTTGGATCTTCTACCCTTCACAACTCTATCTCGAAGAAAATGTTTCTCTGGATTGGAAGTGTGTAGACTTATATCGTGGCCTTGTGCTCTCGGCCACCACTCTCTAGCTGCATCACGAACGGTGCAGCGTTGATGGCTGTGTTCAAAAATAGCAACATACGCAATTTTGGGGTAATTCCTTTTTTAACCCATGACCTTTGTGGCCTAATTACAGACCACGACATATGCAAATTAGCCCAAATTGGGGTAGTATGTGGTGATTGAGCCGGATATGCGCTTACAGATTCCAATGAGGTTGGCCGGCTCGATGGGTTGTGGTCGAGTCACCCGGATTCATGGTGGGTACCGTCGACCAACTGGACCAACCAACTCCACTCCAAGAGAAGAGCGGTACAGCGATACAAGGGCATTGTACCACTCGGTCACACTCGCGGAAGACGGTGGCTGCAAGCAGAGACAGGGATCCTTTGGCAGGGTAGAGGACGTTGAGCGACTAAAAGAGGCAGTTCCCATATGTAGCTTGGCCGTCATTGGACCAACGACTTGGAAGTCCGACCCACGGTGTATGCACGACCATGTAGAGAGAGACAAGGGGTGGTCTTGACGACCTCTAGCACTTGCAGATTTTCTAAATTGTGCGTGAGCGAATGTGGTGTGTGACCCTGCCAGCCTTGTATTCATCCTTGCATCCAGCAAGCCCTGCCGACCAGGGGTCTTCGAGTTTATTGAAAGCCGCAGGGATCTATTAGCGTCGATCGGGCTTAAGAAGAGGCAAGGAGTGAGTCTGAGGTGCAGTTTGTACTACGTCCACCGGGGAGACTATTCTTCTCGAGGAACTTTGTCATGCCATAGCGGAGACAATTGGACCGCCGTCTTGGACCTGTCACGCTTTCTCGCTAAGTTTGCACGTTGATGATAGACATGCTGTGCAAGAAAAAGCACGAGAGAGAAACCCCACGTGTGGACATTCGGTTTTGAGCAGAACGCCAAGTGGTGTACTCCAGATAGGAAAGTAATGTAGTATGCAAGGAGCCATGGCAGCTTGCCGATTGCCCTCGCATTGACCATTGGAGTGCGGATTGGTGTGGTTACTCTGCATGGGCTGACCGATAATCATAGATTGCTCTACTTTCGAGTTGCATATGCGGTATCGAGAACCCAAATTCGTACGTATGTATGCTACGTAGTGCGTAGTACATAGTCCAAGTCGAAATGTATTCCCTATGGCAACATCGCTACCATTAGCTCATTACCGCATCTGGATAACATATCGTAAAGTGGAGAGATTCGGTCTCGATTGATAAGTTGCTCATCAATGAATTAGGTCGAGTTTTGCGAACTCGGCGAACTGGGAATCAACCCTGATCGCGAGTTTCTGCTGGCTGAGGAATGGTACGCAACTCGGTAACACATAATAATTGCTCTACCTCCTAAGCGTTCATTAGGCATTGCCCCCTGTTCGCCAATGAGTACTGAGTCCACGAATATGAGCATAAGATTGGTCATCGATATAGACCAGTGATAGTCCGGTCAACAGGGACATGAGGACCGGTCTCTTGGATACCCTGTGTACGACGGGACGAAGAGGTCGGTGCTAAGGGTCGCGCCGACTCCAGAGTGCCTGCAGCCGAGCCTGCTAGTAGGAAGGAAGTCATGTGTTTTCCAGGGCTCATTTTGATTGCAATATACTTGAGCATGGGAAAAGACAGGTTCGTGGCTTGTCTTAGTCTGTTAGGCTCGACGTTGCTGTGGCACCGGCGAATATTTCGAATACTAGATGGCTTGAGAAATGGGCCAATTAGATAATACTATGGTTAAATCGTGATGCGTCGTTGGAGGACCCTAAGGAGCAAAAAGGCAGACGAGCTCGTTGATTCGAGGCTCTGAGAAAGTCGGCGCCAGTAGCGGCCCTAACCGAAATCTTAGTTGATGTGACAAAGTAGGGGTTCAAGCAGCGGATTGGCCAGAGCTCGGAAGCTAGAGCCCTTGTCGGCAGGGGTTCTTTGATGATGGGGGGAGTACGTTTAACCAATCTCTGTTAAAAGCTGCAAGTTCCCATTAGCGTCTATAGTGGATTTGGTGGGGTCTGTACAAGGGTGATGCGAAATGGTATGCAAAATCTTATGGGACCCGGGACGCCAAGACACGGCACCAAGGGGGGCCTCTTGTTATTCCCTTCCAGATCAGCGAGATACACCACTGCAGCTTCCGGCAAGACTAGTTCCACTAGCTCAACCATGGTAAGAAAACGGTACGTACATGTAAGCACATGTAAGCTTCCCCATGTTCTCATTTCCCTATTCAGCTTTATCATTTAAATCAAGCGGTGGCCCATGCACGCCATAAGCTCTGGGGGGCTGGTTGTGGCTTACCGGATTTGCATACGAGCCGGAAGCTGACCGGCTGTTGGATTGAAGATCACCCGATATCAATTCGTGATGGGCTACGTGATGGGTTAATTTGCTCACTTTTCTAAAATTATCCCACTTTGCATCCTTTCCACCTTAAGCAACTTAACTAAATATGGGTTAAATCGACCATCGGACCTAAGCTTTTACATGCAGATGCACGGCGGGCGCTAAAGAGTCACACTTAATTTTGCTCATTTTGCAACGGTTCACCAACATCAATAATTATTCTATTTTTGAATTAGCCTGCATTATTGCCCGCAGAATGTGGGCTAATTTGGTCTTTGTCTTTCTTTGCCCGGGTCTTGGTCTTGTACATAGTATACTCTACTCTGTACCTAATCCTCGTTCAACACAACTAACGTCCTAGGGGTCTTACCCTCATCCATGACAGCGATCGCGAGATTAGCCCCCATCCAACATCGTTACTTGTCAAGCCTCATCAGTCAGAAAAAATCTACCCCTGTACGCAAAAGTTCTTACCGACCGTCCCGGCATTATGGTCATAGCAAAAAGCAAGAAAGACTTTGTAATGCATCCTTTTTACCAACATATCATCTCATATTATCTTATGCGTCATGCTGTCCTAACGATCGCAAAGTTTGGCTAAGTTGTCCTTGGTAATCTATGCTATGCTACCATATGTTGCTGGAAGGACAAGAGTTATGGTCTCACTGCTAATGGGGTTTAATACTTGCTATGTGTACCTATTCATGTACGTGATTTTGCCTAGCATCAAGCGAATGCTACAAGAACAATTGGGAATACGCACGTATGCTTCCCAGTCCGCATCCACATGCACGTGTGTGTACATACATATGATATGTATACTATGGTACAGTGTTTGAAGTTCGAAAGACAGCATTCCTGTGTAAGGTATCGTCATTCAGCCCCCAATAATCTGATATGATACCCGTAGAGAACCTTCCCCGGCTCCACCCCCGTGGAGTCGTACTCATTCATAAAATCAATTGAGTCTGTGCTCTGCTGTCATTGCTAACCCTGTCAGGCGTGTCGATGCAAATCATCATAAAAGCAAACTCTGACCCGGCAGCCAAGCTGTTACGTCCCGGTCTATCATCCGTCGGTTCACGATGGAGGGATTGCTACACCTAGAACCCGACCCTCGTCCGTCAACCGTGATTCGTGCCGTAGTGGAGACCGAACTATGACCAAATCGAGTTGATGTTAAGCCGTTCACGATCTATTAATCATTGTGTAAACCAGGATAGCTTCAAAGGCCGAATGTGCTCTACTAGCTACCTATGTATGTACAGAAAAGTTATGTCCAGGGGTCAAGGGGCCCTAGCTCGAGTGAGATTACATGCATTTAGGAAATCCTGCCCTGTCCAACCCTATTCGCCTATTCACCGGTCGGGGGTCTCTCACAACGGCAAAATTGAAGAGTTGACAAAACAAATTAGAGCCTCTAGATAGCATTTGAGCATGGCACAGATCTTCGTTCTACCACCAGAACTCATTTCTATCGGAATAAAGGAGAATCAACCATCCACCAGGTGATGGGACTCGCATTGAGGAATCCTCATGTGATAGTTCCTTAGTCTATGTTCTCGGCATTCCATTGGACCCGGCACTTTGCGAATCAACTTCGCTTAAAATGAGGCGACCCTTCTGATCCTAGGGAGAAATCTCCCCGAGTCCAAAAAGTTATGCTCGCAATAGTGAACTCCGACGTTGCTCAGATACAACAGCTTGACATTGGTCAAGGTGAGACGGCTCCGTTGGGACCAAGAAATGACATCTCACATTTCTAAATTCTCTAATTTGTCTTGGTTGAATAACCCCGTTCGAGTCGGATAGGTTCGGGATGAACTCCCATGTTCAATGAAGTTAACCCTAATGTGGATCATGAACTACAATACGCAAGCCGGTGACAGGGAAGTAACCGTTGCTACATACTACGTCCGAATCTCATAATTACGACGGCGGAGACGAGTGTCCACCAGAGAAATCACAACATAATTCTATGTCGCCGTCCTGTCGGTCACGGACACGTAAATTGTTGCATTGCTTTCTTCGGACGAGGATGAGATTGTCTTAGATCTTGGTTTGCTCCCTTAGTGGTCTTACTTAGCTAGTTGTTGATGATCTTGCATCTCGGTTTATCAATATCAAACCTTCGGTGTATTCCGCTAGATAATGCTGGCCAACGCTAACGTAGTATGTATGAACTCGCTTCGCGGGCAGCATACGGACACAGCTCCAAGCTGCATACCGTATGCGGGAACTTACTGTTTCCAATGCAGAGTTGGTGGACAAAGTGTGACCCCCGCCACATGCCGTTCGTCGAGTTGAAATTATCCAAGTCAACTGCCTTATTCGTCTCTGATCGATGATCCGATAGCCCTGTCTAAATTAGAAAAAGTGAGCTTTTTTTTCTTAATGGCCTACCTAATCTTACGTGGCTTTCTTCTCGTAACAGCTGGGTCCGAACAATTGCGAGGCATTTCCCTCGGATAAGTCGCTGAATGGATAATATTGTTTCTCTGTTCTATAATACCATCGTGGGACTCGGCCATTCACATACTTAAGATCTTTGATATTCGGCCGTCATGTGCGCGGAGCCAGGTCACGCAGACTCCCACGATATTTAATCATTGGGTACTAAACTACGGTGGATTCGTTGCAAGGGACCGTGGAACTTTCGAAAAACTTATGTCTTCACCACCGGTCACGGCCGCAGCGAACTCGGGATTGGGTAGATCCGTAGACTAGCAAGCCGGACCGCTCCAGATCTTGAGAGACTTTATTGGTGTATGTAGTGCAATTATCCTATTAGGGATGCGAACTTCTCTTGGGGCGTCTTAATGCTCCGTTATATTGGTGAGGGGATGCCCTAGTTTCTCCGAATAAGACACTTAGCTTCGAGATTAATAAGACGCCGTGGTTGGAGACGAAGCCAATCCCATCGTGTCGCAACGTACCACAGGAGAGGGGTTAGGTTGAAAAGATAGAGGAGTGCTGTACGGTTACCGCATGGTAGTAACCATGAAGACCTTAGGCGCACAATCCAGCAGTATCTTGCGTATATCCAGTGGAGAAACTACGGCAGAGACCCCTGGCATAAGGTCGTATTCTTCTCCCCCCGTCCGTCTATCCGACCGTAGAGCCGGATAGCGGGCCTTCTCTGTCCCTCTTACTAGCATGTGCAGAACGCAGAGTGCAAACCGCAGAATGCAGACCGACTTGGGGAGAATCCGCCAATGCTTATTAGTGCTAAATGCCAGCGCTACCAGTGATCACTCGAGCGAGGTATCGCATCCTAGCTCAGAGCATCCATCAATTAAGCTGATCCGCCAGTCACTCACGCTAGTCCGACTTCACGGGAATGACGACGAGTTGTGTCCCTCACCTCTGACCGCTTCAGTAGGCCAAGAATACCTAAATTGATGGGAATTGATGCAGTGACGCAGTAGCGGGGGCTTCTCCCGTTGTACGGGATTCTAGTGGTACCAAAAGTACTACATCACACAGCTTTTGCGGAGAAGATCGAGGTATGGAATGATCTTCTCGCATGGCATCAGCCGTAAGGGGTGCCCAACATTCATATGTATGTATGTACGTATGTTCGAGGCGCTTTTCGAGGCCATCCCAATGGACAATGGGGACGGCTGTTGGTCCCTCCGTGCAGTTTGCAGTGGTTTAGACTCTAGATGTGCGCCACTTTAGCTAACGGTTACTATAAGGACGATGCCTAATCGGGTTCAAAAGTTAAGAGGCGGACATGGGCAACATCCCTGCTCCGACTGTGCTTGGGCTATCTGGGCGCTTAGAAGACGAAGCCGGGGTTGTAGAGAAAATTGTGACCAATGATAATTCGAGAAAGCCCCAATTATGTTCTGGCACACCTTAATCTCCTGTCCAACCAGCCTTCTCCTTTGGCCCTTAACGCTGAGCATCTGGTGGGAAGCTTCGTGGGATTCGGTGCACAGAGGAGGTGCTATTATTAGGGACTGATACACCGCGAAAGGTGACTCTGACTTAGTGACTCTCCGCACCAACGACTAGTCTAGATAGAGAGTGTTACTGTGCCTGCTGTGTGAAGGCCCCCAAAGACAAATCACATCGTAATAAGCTCCCAATTATCACAGGGTTTCACTTCTCCTGCATATAGTTCTCTGTTGCGATCCGGGGTCATACTACACCATACATCCCATACATATACATCCCGCAGGCGCCCGCGCTGTACTGTGGTCGTCTTTTCCTCCCCTTTGCGACGTCAAACCTGTCCCTCGACTCCCTATAGCGAGCTTATTTCCTTTTCGTCTTCACATGATCTCGTATACCCACTTGGTTTAGACAGGAGAGAAAGAGAATAGTAAGGCCGGCAACGGCACTGATACCAAAAGCGCAATTTTGCATTTTCCCTTTTCTAGTTATCCAAAATGGTAAGCTTATTAGCCTCGGCAGTTGTCATCTACCTCAGCTTTACTCCAAATAACCCAAATAACACTAGCTAACATCCAATGCTGTAGAATACGCAGTCGCTCAGGATAAGCGAGCGATCGCATAGAGAAATGCGCCAGAAGAGTCACTTACACGACCCTTTCTTCGGTCTAAAAGGGCTCGACCCACGCCCAACTTCGATAGCAACCGAAATTGTAGATACCGAGTGGGACGAAGAAGATGACATTAGCGAGATAGAAGATGATGACCCAGACTCACCACGAATAAGCTTGAACTCGGTAAGAACTCCAATTTACCTAATATCTTGCTGTGTCAATGGGCTGGAAATTGACATAATTAATTGTTAGTCGGGACAACCGAGTATAACGACTCTATCCTCATATGAGGAGGTACAAACACCCAGGTCGAGCAGGGCTCGCGAGGTGTACCCGTTTAGCTTCGACTCTTCGAAGCCAGTCGAGGGACCAAGAGGCCCACATCTATTCCGAGCCTCAACGACGTCGTCGTTCAACTCCTTTGAATATCAAGAGGCTCTCAGCCTTTCACCGATAACACCGAAGACGGCTAGACCGTTAGAGGCTGACCATCGGTTTCCTCTCACTTACGAACCACCGCCGCCGCGTTCACGGAACAGCCCGTTCCAATTCACACATGAAAAGCTAGACCCGAGTGACCTGTCGGCATGGTCACCCGAGAAGGTGGCACAATGGATGCTCAATGCTGGCATTGAAATGCCAGTCGCTGAAAAGTTTGTCGAGAATGACATCAACGGGGCTATTTTAATCACTCTAAAATTCGAGGACTTGAAGGAGCTCAGCATTCAATCTTTTGGAGTTCGAACTAAGGTATGGGAGGAGATTCATGTTCTCCGGGACTCCAAAGCAACCGCTTCTTCACCGAGGCCTGAAACCCCGATAGAAGATGAGGAGAGCAAGGAGGTGAGAAGGGAACGGAGGAGAGAACGCAAAGAGGAGGAGGTCGGTTCAGTTAGCCGTAACCGAAGTCTCAATCGTTCCGGGGGTTTGAAGCGAGGCCAGAGCAAAAGGAAACCAGCTCACGAGGACATCATCTCACCCCTGGAGTCCGTGTCAATTGTCGGGATTGAGCAAATGATGCCAAAGCCTCATCACTGCTCGAAAGGCGAAAACTGTGCCAAGTTCAGGAGGCAGCAACGGATGATTGAGGCCTTCAAAAAGGACCACCCCTTCGTTGACGTTGACCAAGGTGGCATCATCATGGTCGCTGGAGACCCAGGGAACCCAGAGACCGCACCGGCCATCAACCGGCCCTCGTCCACTGAAGCGCTGCGGCCTATGTCTGATGCCGTGCCCTCGGTAATCGCCTCGTCGGATGTTCTCGGTCCTGGCATGCCCCCTTTCCAGTATCTGCAGGAAGCCGCGCTTCGTAATCTTCAGACACGAGATCCCCAGGATAACGTCAGGCAGTTCCTTGACTTCCAGCACCAGCAAGGGGGTGAATCCGGCTCAAGCGAGGTTCCACCGACACCTCCCTTCGAGATTTTACCTGCAGCAACGCGAGCGCCTCACGAGGGCCTGCGTGCGTTACCTAAGCTCTGCATCCCGGGACAACAACAGCATCCAGCCCAATCCCAACGGCGGCACTCCCAACAATTACGGGTTGACGCAAACCGGACACCCCAACCCACCCACTATCCGCAGCGGATGGATAGGGCCGAGGCTCTCTCTCCAGATCTGCACAACGCTCCGTACCGATTCGGCACACCCTTCTCGGATATGGACGTGCCATTGACCGCCGTACCGCTAGGCCCCGTCGCTCGAGACACTTCTCAATCCGTCCCTCCAGACATGAACTACCGCACCGCTCCCCTAGTCGCCAGGTCCCAATCCAGAGCTTCGCGGCGCCCCTCCCTCGCACCCGTAGAAGAGGATGCAATCACCACACCGGTCGCTCGCATGGGCCACAGGTACAACCATTCCCTCTCACCCAAGTCCTCCTCTCCCAAGTTCTCCTCTCCCCCCAGGGTCCCCTCCCGGCCCCAACAACCACTACAAGCACCACCGCGGGCACAATACCCATGGTCACCACCATCATCCCGCACCGCCTTCGAGCGGACACAAGCACCCACATTAGCCCAACCCGCCTCCATCAAGGACGCCGAGGGCATCACATACCAAGGCCCCGTCAAGAAGCGCAAAACCCGCATGCTACGCCACGAATGGCACGACCAATACGCCATCCTCAAAGGCACGCGTCTGGCCCTGCACCGGGACGCGGCGACGCGGTCCCGCGCCCTCGAATACATCGACATCGACGACTACGCCATCGCATGCTCCTCTCTCTCCACCGGCTCCAAGCTCAACGCCGCCTTCAAAGCGATGAGCATCTCGCGGTCCAAGAACAGCAGCAACAGCGCCGCAGACCCGGACTCCGTCGCCGCTTTCAGCTTCCAGCTCATCCCGCAGGACAACGTGACCCGGACGATCGGCGGGCGGCTTCGGAAGCGGGAGAGCCAGAGCATCGGCTCGGGCCCGCTGATGCCGAGTAGTCCGCCGGGCATCGAGGGCGCTGTGAACGGCACGGGGAAGACGCACCATTTCGCGGTGCGCAGCCGCGACGAGCGGATCGATTGGATGCGAGAGCTTATGCTGGCCAAGGCCTTGAAGCAGAAGGGTGAAGGCTTCGAGGTTAGCGTCAATGGGAATATGATCTAGACCGGGTAGGTAGGCCAAGGGCCTGCCGGTCACTTACTATCTTTTACGTCTTATTTCTCTTTTGCTGTTATGCTTCCAAATGCCTGTTATATACACGGCATAACTACAGGACGTCAAGTCAATGTCTTACGACTGTTGTTTCTTTTTTTTTCTATTGCCCGCTCCTTGGAGAGTCATGGGCTTGCTTGATGCGGAATTGCGGCGATTAAAAAGTGATGATATCATGACGACGGGGAGAGTACCCTTAACGATGGTGATGTGATGCTAATGGAACCGATGACGAGGCTAGGACAGCAAGTGAATGAATTGGGAGATACGATATCTAGGCGTCGGATATTCCAAGCGAGCAAGCCTTTGATTCTTCTGTCTCTTCGTTTTATTCCTGTTGCTGCTGCTTAAACAAGCGAAGGCAACTTCTTTAAGGCGGTGTTGGAGCGAACCGGGTTTGAATGATTTTGATTACTTCTTGGATTCCTGTCGGGCAAATAACGGCGGTGATGGGCGCATGAGATACCAACACGCACACTCCTTATTTGTTATGTATTCCGGGGCACAGGTAGATATAGTTATGAAAATGCGGAAAAGGGAGATTGAAAAATATAACCCAGTTTCTATTAATATCTCGTTGGACTGGTAGTGATTCTATCGTTAAGCTCTAGGTATATGAATCTTCATTTATCTAAGCACCTCCCTAGTATATAAGTTCATATTGCACAGAGAACTTATCCCTTGCCTAGGCAGTGTCACTGGGTTTCCCAATATCCCAGGACGTTTTACCGAGAGCAGAAAACACTGAATTCGTCTTTCATATCCCACTCACCCGCGCTTTTGGGAGCTGGTATATCATCGTTACACTTTTGGTATATATAGCACATTAACCCTCCCTAGCTATCTGCAAGGGGTTTGAGACGAGTATCTTACACACCAAGCCGTCTAACAGCCTAGTTTTCATTCATTTGCCGTGAAGTGGATTATCTCGTTACGTCTTAAGCTGGCGGCTGTGAAAGTTCGCAAGCCCATCGACCTTAGTCCAATCAATAACGTTCCACCACCTCTTAATGTACTCCCTCTTGCCCCCGAAACCACCCGCGCCGATACCGTAATCCCTCAGCCACACGTGCTCCCAAGTGTTTAGGCATAACAGCGGGATGACATCGATACCACCAGGGGCCGTCTGGTTCTGAGGGAGGAACTTTGCACCAGTATCCGCGCCGGCGCCGGTGCTGGAGCGGTCGACAAACTCTAGGACCGTGCCTTGGGATTTGAATCCTTGGTTATTCATATCTACACCCTGACGGCGCCAGTGGCCCGCCGTGTAGGGGGTGCCAGCTAGATAGGTGACTAAGATGCGTAGGTCTTGCGTCTGTGCGTTCCTGACCAGCCACACGAAGCCAGGCCCGAACATACCCATTGCCGTGGCGAGAAATTCGCGGCGGAGCGTCTCGATCGAGCTGAACTGCTTTACGAGTTCGTGCTTTAGCCCGGCAGGAATTCTGTCTTCCCCTATGTCGTCTTTAAGGTGTCCGTTAGCATTATCCTCTTTCCATCTTATTAGTAGGGCCAGAGCTTACCTCCTTCTTCCGCTCTTTTCTTCGTCCTGTTCAGGTTTGCGAGGTTCTCGAAAAAGAGAGCGTTGTTGTGTGCCATAGATGCATAGTTAAAGAGGGATGCGTTTGAAGGATCGCGTGCGGTAGCTTTAAGGATCGATAAGGTATCTTG
Organism: Hypoxylon sp. PDH2405; assembly: GCA_023628415.1. Classification (NCBI taxonomy): domain Eukaryota; kingdom Fungi; phylum Ascomycota; class Sordariomycetes; order Xylariales; family Hypoxylaceae; genus Hypoxylon; species Hypoxylon sp. PDH2405. Next base: position 57,460 of record JAMAKT010000004.1, on the reverse strand, counting down.
TTCCTCAAATTCTTTGCCTAATTCTGCAATTAGCTCTAGTCTTATGATTATTCAGAGCCTTATATGATCGTGTCCAGTGCCTAGTAATATTGGTTTGGTAGAGTATGACCGAAGGGTAAGGCCAATTCCAAATCCAAATCCTAGGTAGGCTAGACAGTACACAGGCAGTTCTCCAACGTACCCGCAGTCGCGGCATTGAGTCCTTCCATGAGGTATTGCATGTACTGAGTCCACGCGATATCGAATCCTTGCGGCGATAGTAAACCAGGAACTCCTTCCTCAGGATCGAAGTGTGTTAGCGGTGGGACATGGTGTATCTGGCGGGTAGATATTGCCGGACGCCATAGTCGGGCTGCCCTCGGTATACGTAATCTGGGTCGCAACATGGTGGTTGTGTGGGATATGGGATGTTGCGATTTCGAGGTGGGAATTTAGAGGCTGCTTCTAGTAGCTCACTTTTTTTCTTTGGTGTAGCACCTGCGCAGCCCGCGAGAACTAGAGCGCTTCACGCTGATTGGCCCAAATCTCTTTCGGACTGGGAACATTGAATTTGCCGTGCAACCCTAGATGTATGTACCTAAGTACCTACCATTCCACTTACATCCAACATGCATGTGATGTACCGTATCTACCTACATATAGGGGCTAGGGGCTAGGTATGCCATTCACATTCAAAGCTCATCTACTAGACTCATCGTCATTCTTTAAGATTTCATTTAGTTCTATTGATGCCCATTGTGAAACCAGAAGGTATAGACGCGATTACAGCCCTAATCCACCTGGCCGCAAGTATAGAGTCTGCAAAGTACCTAACCATCGCCTTTTTCTATCAGCTCTAACACGCATCATGCACAACGCCATTTCATGCCAGCATCAGAGCTACCGTGATGCTTGGAGGTATATAGATCTCCACATCACTTCGACTCTTCAGCTCCGCCCTCTTTCAGCTTTAATTGTTCTGCCTTCGCAGCAAGTGCAGCCGCACGCTTAGCCGGGTCACCCTTGTCCTTCTGCTTCTTCACCTTCTGTTGCTTCTCCTCCGGCGGGTAAGCCAGTTCTGCTATTTTCTTCCATTCTTCTGACGCTTCATACTCGCTGCGGATAGGGTCAAGAAGCTCGTTCAGCGCCTTCGTCAAAGCAGCCTTGAGAAGCTGGGGAGTAAGCTAGATAGTGGTGAGTATACTGTAAAAAAGCCTAGGATAATTAAAGTACTTACTATGTCCGCCTCATAGTCCGCCTTTAGTTTCTCGATATCATCGTAGATGAGAGGCTCTTCATCTCGTCTCTCCACCGTGAAGTGAGGCTTTCCTCCCGTCTTTAGGGATGTCACCCGGAAAATAACATGTTCCACGAAAGCCACCACACCATTTCCTTCAATCTTCTTAGGCACACACACGGCCTTCTTCAGCTTCTTGGCAACAACTTCGGCGGAATCCAGCAGGTCGATCTTGGAATCCGGCTCACTGGAGCTCATCTTTTGCGCTTCTCCTAGACCGGGCACCATGCCGTGCATCAAATGGGCTCGGACTTTGTAACCAATCTTAGGCAGGTTTTCCAGCGCGAACGTGAAGATCTTGCGCTGATCAAGACCACCAAGCTGCGCATCGACATCGAGGTACTCCTCGTCTAGGGCTTGCATCAGAGGGTAGGTAAGACCACCCAAGAACGGATCGCTTGTTTGTTTGACGACCTCAGCGCCCGCCTTTTGCGCAACCGATATCCTAGTCATTCCCTCCAACTTGAATCGGTCCATTGTGTAGTTTTCGCTCTTCTGGTAGGTGCTTCCCTTGATGAACTCGAGTTTCGTGAGATCGACACCGACAGCTTTCAGTAAGCTCTTGACGATGAATTCGTAGTACTTGACTCTTTGCTCGATCAGTTCTATCGGGGCCTTCATGTTGTCGAGGTATGCGTGTAAGTCGGCAAGGAGGATCTTGATGTGGCAACCGGCGTGGAGGAGTTCTGCGATCTTAACCATTGACACGAAGTAGCCGCAATGCGGTCTACCTGTTGTCGCTGTTCCCCAGTAAACCTTGAGGTCTCGTTTCTGGTTAAGGATAACATCGTCGATGATCTCGGGGTTGAGGACTTCGGTTAAGTTGGCCTTGATCAAGGCGATCGACTCCTCGGGGGTCATGTTTGCGAATTCAAGTTACACGAGGAACGGATAGGTTGCGAAAGGAGTGAATTAATGAGTGCTTCAAATCTTCACTTTTTTTTTGCCTTCTACTCAATGTACGACCTGGTTTCAAGCGACCGGCGTAGATAATATTTTTGAGTCAGAGGGGTAGAGGGGCATTGACTCAGGGACGTGTGGGGCAATTGGAACAACCCGCCGGAGATATCGGTATCCTAATCGGGTCTTATGAAGCAGCTTGTAAGTCTAAGTACGAAAGTACCTACCACAGCACCTCATATTTTCAACAGAATACGGAACATTTGCTGTCTTCAATGTTGGAGCATATAGTTTACTCGTCACATCTCATCACAGGTGATTATTGGCACTTAACCCGAATGAGTTTAATTAATATTCAAATTTCTTGGTCTGAGGCTCGTGAATATCCAGATTGATCGCTATCCTGACCGCCCTGATACCTAACGCCATGGGATGATGCATGAATGTCAGAAAATTCCCTGAAGTGGTTACTTGCCCGGAGCACCCCAACAAAATGTTGCGTAGTCGATGGAAATCCCCTGGTATGACCCGCCAAATTTGCCGTCCGAACGCCGTTCAAATAGCTCCAACTGTCCCAACCTTAAATGAATCCCCAGTCACAATCATCTCCAAGCTTATTACTCTTCCATTAGTCCTAACATGTCGAGTTCTGTCTTTACCAATCGTTCGAATTCCTCGCGATCGATTCCCGACGCGCGTGATAGCATGTACAAACTCTTGATGCTTCGAGACACGTGCTGCTTTACCCCAAAGTCGCTTTGCTCTTGTTTCGCTGCTGCAGCCTCAAGCTTCTCGACGGATGCATTGGACCCCGCGCTTGAAGCTGGTCGAGGGTGAGGGTGGACTAAGTTCGGATCATCGCCACTTCTTCTCGAGTGAGTAGAAGGAGACCTTGGTGCTCTAGCCAGTGTCCACGCTCCCTGAGTTTCGTTAAGTTCCACTTCTTCCTCGTCGCTCCCGTTCACTACCGGTTGTCCCGGCCTTGTACCGAGACCTAGTGGTGGTGCTATGTCGAGGTTTGCTTCCTCGTCGGGATCATGGTTGTCCATGGCAGGCTGAACATCATCATACTGGGCATAGTAATCCTCCTCAGCTGTAGTGCTGACACCGTGAGTGGTTTGCGGAGCAGGAGACCTTTTGATAGCAGGAGTCCTCGCAGGTGTCGCATCATATCTCGCCCAGTAATCATCGTCATCATCCTCGTCATCCACGAAGGGAGCAGCCCGACTACTTGTGATGCCGTTACTCTGCGTAGCTTTTGATTTGGACTCTTTAAACTGTCTTTCAGCTTCGACAATGCTCGAGACGCCCCCGAATGACGAAAATGGGGAGGACTGATCGGCGACGCTGACCTCGCCTACTTTCCAACCATCACCTACAGGATCCCCGACGCAATAGACCAATCGAAAAGTCAGGCCCAAGTCTTTAAGAACCACGAGTGCCTGGAGAGTTTCCTCGTCCACTCGTCGATACCGAATTTCGGAGTCATAATCCCAGTCGATTTCTACTTCGCCAGACACGGGATGAGGCTCTAGCCGATCGCTCTTGGCGATCTCGGTCAACTTTGGGACCTTTGAAGTGTCATAACACAATAACCGAATCCATGGTTCTGAACTGGATGATGATAAAAGTTGGACGCGTTGTCTGAGAATGGGAGAAAGAAGTGGTAAGATGTTTTCTGCCGGCTCTGTCGATAACGCAGCAGCAGGTAGTGAGGGTAAGACGTGTCCTAGAACTTGCTGAACATCCGGCTGCTGAATATTAGAGGACGTCATATTTGCACCAGAGATTCTGGTGCTTTGTGTGTGATGTTTGTGTAAGTTGAAAGACGGTGCCAGACGTTCGTATTTTAGGCCCGGTGGACGGATTCTTATCACATGCAACGCGTGGGAGACGTTCCTGGGGCTTCTGACTTTTTCTAATTTAGCGGCGTGGCTGACACTAAGCAACGTTGTTTTGTCTCAGTGTCTAAAAAAGGCAAACCACGCAGAATTCGGAAGGTAACTTTACTTCATGAAATGAGATTGTAAGAATGGGATTGCTTACAGTGGAATCGAAGGATGCTTACCACCTAGGAGAGGACAGAGGCGATTTCAAGCGAGATACCTTTATGTAGGGTCCTGTATAGCCCCTCAGGGACTCGAAGCTAGCCAATAGCTTGCCTAGAATAGATGGTTCCACTATAAATCTGGGGAGAGGACGAATGGGAGCCAGCAGCTCGGGCGGGCGGAAGCTTATCCAATAGCTGGTGACTTAATAAGTGCTCAGTTCCGGGACCGCAAATGCGTACCTGGTGGGGCTTGGCTTGGAATTAAAATGAATATCGAAACCGCCGTTCCTATCAGCCGTCTGTTATTTGTATTAAACTCATTCAATACATTGACTACTGAAACCCAGATTGGGATATCACATGAATTTGGTCCCGAACCGATGATGCTGGCTCGGAGTCTTGTCCAGTCATGGAATCATGTCGATCCTTCAACTCAGGCTGCCAGGTAAGGCGGTGCTCCCCTTGCTCCCTTCAAACATTCACCTTGTAATGTATATATTAGCACACGTGACAAGATGGCAGTATCCGAATTGGACCTATTCTGGTATCTCAGATCTTACGTCATTCGGCCTATTTCGGTGTCGGACGTCGATTGGCTTTCAGGCTCCACGTCCGATCGGCTTTAGAATCCATCAAGTTCCGATGCAAAGCGTCATAGTACTTTTGATTCACACTAAAATCGGCGATATCTTATCTTCACACATCACGGATGAATATGAGAGTTCACGAGATCGCAAGTAATTAATTGACCGAGCCCAATACAGTTCAGTGTGCTCATCATCACGCGCCTCGAGGACAGCTCCGACACGGCACGTACCGTAAATTCTACTAAGCCTATCAGGGCTTTACATACAACGATCCCCTGTAGTACGGAGAGGCGGATTGAGTCCCGTCTTACCTAAGGGTGTCCGAATAGCTACGGAAAGGGTTTCCCACGCGGCGACACCGCATTCTAGAATACCACGTATCCCAATTGAGCGAATTGAAAAAAAGGCCGCCTAGCATTGAGTTCCCTAGTCCCGGGTAGGGCCTCTACGGATGTATGTCGAAGCCTGATCGGCGCCTTCAGGATGAGGTACGACTACTTATAAGATATTGAACCATGCATGTAGCAAGAGCTAACATAATATTCCTCGTTAAAAGGGCTCTCGACTTCAAGTCGTCGCCGCTGGAGCAACTGCCGGCCTGATATCCCGCTTCGTAGTAGCACCCCTCGACGTCGTCAAGATCCGGCTACAGTTACAATCGCATTCTCTCTCCGACCCTCTATCCCAAGTCGATCTCCGGGGATCTCCGATCTATAAAGGCACGATAGGAACTTTCAGACATATCGTCGCCAACGAAGGCATCACAGCGCTATGGAAAGGCAACGTCCCCGCGGAGTTGTTGTATGTGACATACGCGTCCATTCAGTTCACAACCTACAGATCCACAACGCTCCTCCTGCAGCGCGTCTTCGGAAAGGGTAAAGACAAGGGACTCCCAAAGTCCGTCGAGTCCTTCATTAGTGGTGCGACTGCGGGCGCAACGGCCACCGCGACTACGTACCCGTTGGACCTACTACGCACGCGGTTCGCGGCCCAGGGCAATGACCGCGTCTATGCGTCACTCCGGCGAGCTATCAGCGATATTCGGCGGGATGAGGGGATCCGCGGTTTCTTCCGCGGTCTGAGTCCTGCACTGATGCAGATCATCCCATTTATGGGCCTGTTCTTCGCCGTGTATGAGGGCGCACGGATACCGCTCGGAAAGATGGAGTTGCCGTGGGGCACGGGCGACGCAACGGCTGGCGTGGTGGCCAGTGTCATTGCCAAGACAGGCGTGTTCCCGCTAGATCTCGTGAGGAAGCGCATACAGGTCCAAGGCCCGACTCGAAGTAGGTATGTTCACAAGAATATACCCGAGTACAAGGGCACGATTAGCACAATACGAATGATACTCCAAAGGGAGGGGGTTCGAGGACTGTATAGGGGGTTGACGGTTAGCTTGATTAAAGCTGCTCCGGCGAGTGCGGTTACGATGTGGACTTATGAGCGGATGTTAAATTTTCTTGTTAGCCAAGGAATTTTTGTTAGCCAAGGTGAAAAGGCTAAGATGAAGAGCGGGTAATAGGATACAAAGTCCGTACAGATATGGATAGACTGTGGGCTTCATGATGGCGTTGCTATACATACAAAACATAGAATTCGTTAGACGTTGCTAGTGCAACTTGTATAGCATGCGTTGACTTCATTAGAAGAACGATGTTCTGAATACAAATTAGACAATTGTAAGATCATTTGAACATAGAATCAATGTGCATGTCTCCTCATCCGAGTAGCTTAATGAATTTTGTATAGTATCTGAGAGCCCTGATACAGATAGAATTTGGTATGCTCAAGTCCAATAATCAGCTCCAAATCTCGAACAAAGAGAATTTTGTCTATTATTCATCTATAGTACAAGGAAGCATTCATTTCAACTGAAGCTTTCCTCTCTATTTATTTACCCTTCTTCACCCAGCCCTCGACAATATCCCTGGCATCGCTGACCTTCTCATTGACGTAGTGTTTGCCCACATCGACATGGACTCTCGCGAAACGCCAAGCATCCTGGACTCCCTGCCGTGTCTTCAAGTGCGCATCGGCGATCGTCGGGAACCTGCGCTCGTACTGCCACAGCAGGTTGGACACATTGGTCATGGTGACGGGGATCAGCAGCCAGCCGGCGCCCACGCCGAAGGCTAGGGGAACCGAGGCGCGAAGCAGGATGTTGCGGTTCCGCGTCATGATGCTGCCCGCCATCGATGCGACGAGCACGTATACGAGACCCGGCATTAGTTTCTCGCCGCTCTCGCGCGGGGGCGCGAGCGAGGCTATGGTCTCGGTGAAGGATCGTTCGAGGTTGAAGGCCCTGTCGATGGCGCCGTTGACGGCATCCTCTGTGACGGTGGCATATCTGTAGAGAAACAGGCGGGCTTTTCCTATCTCGGCGGCTAATCGATCGGTGGGTGTCGGGCTGTGATGTTTGTGGTGTTCTTGTTCTTGTTCCGAGGTCGACGATATTACCGTAGATGCTTGTGAGAAGGTGTCTGAGGCTGGGGATGGGACTGGATTGGTGCTGGCTTTCGGGGGCAGGAATGTTTCGTAGTCGTCGTATATGGGTTTCTTATTAGGCTGTATATATACGTAGTCAATAAAGAGCTCGATCATTCATTGTAGGGAGGGGTGGCCATACGAAATCGTGTGGTGGTGCCTCAGCCAGCGCAACCGAGGGAAATAAAGCTCCTCCGACCAGAGTCGCGGCCATGAAAGGCGCAGCTGCACGCTGTGTTATCCAATTCGTTAGTATTCTATTGGCTTTAGTATAGATTGGGAATAGAGACTCACCCGTCGCAGCAGCACTCTTGCAGCCATGTTGCGCTCAATTGACGTTGGCGGTGCAAGAGTTATTAAAACTTGGAAGCTTTTTGAGAATATTGGACTGCAACGATGATGCACGTCGTGTAGGTAGCCGGTACCTTTTTTCTCGCGGCCAGTTCCGGACCGGCGGACCCCTCGGCGAAATTTGGACCGTCAATTCCCGGCGCCACTTTAACCTTAGGAAAGAATGTATGCAACTCCCAATTCTAATACTAGCAAAATGGTCTCACACTCTTGACGTTTTTCTTATTTTCTTCTCTTCTCCCTCCTTTCTTGTACATACTTAATCTGAAGCTTTACCTAGTTTCAGAGTTTCCGATGATGCTTTGTGCATCATGATCAAGACGGTGCGATCAGGTCTTTGGACCTGCTCAAGATGTCTCAGACAAGCCGCCCGAGCTCGAGAACACCAGAAGCGTTGGCTTTCTTCCGCTCCCGGAGCTGCTCAAATTGACGCCTCGAATATACCGGTCGATCATTCCCCTACCGATCTAAAGCACGACGACTCCCTGTTGCGCCAGATATTCGACTCGCCGCCTACCTTTAAAGACTTCGCGAGACCGTTCTTCAAGATTGGGAGTCGGGAGAATGTCGGCTTATTCAGGAACAAGTACTTAACCTCGCCTCAGGGCTTCCTCGTGTTTGCCGATGTCACGATCAAGAGAGCTCAGAAGCTAGTTAATAAGGTGCTTAATGCGTCGACATTGGAGGAGTACAAGGCGCTTGTTCGAGACCTCGATCGACTGAGTGATCTACTATGTCGAGTGCTCGATGTTTCCGATTTCGTGCGGGTTACTCATCCCGATGAGAAAATACAGGCAGCTGCGTCGCAGGCTTGGTCATTGGTTTACCAGTACATGAACCAACTAAATACTGCGACTGGTCTGAGTGACCAGCTCGGAAAGGCCCTCGCCAATCCTGAGGTAATGGCGAGTTGGAACGAGGAGGAACAAACAGTCGCGAAGCTACTCCAACAGGATTTTATGAAGTCGGCAATACACCTTCCAAAGGGATCACGGGATCAGTTTGTCGACTTGTCGCAACGGATAAGCGAATTGGGTTCATACTTTGTCCAAGATATGCAACCGGAGCAGAGGTTCCTCGATTTCCCAAGTAGCAAGTTATACGGCATGAATCCACAAATAGCCCGGAGATACACCCGCGGGGGCATAATACGCTTGCCGACCATGTCACCCGAAGCGACGGTAGCGCTAAGAAGTGTTCATGACGAGGAAACAAGAAAGGCAATCTATTATGCAACTCGGACGGCATCTGGCAGATCTATTCAAATCCTGGAGGCCTTGTTGAAGTCTCGCGCTGAACTTGCGAAACTAGCAGGTTTCGAAAGTTACAGTCAAATGGCACTCCATGATAAAATGATGGCAAAAACACCCGAGTCAGTCCATCAATTCCTCCTAGCTCTGTCTAAACGCAATGCGCCACTCGTTGAGGAAGAGGTCGCAGCCCTCCTTCGCGAGAAGAGCAACAAACAGCAGTCCGTGGCGAGTGACCTCCAACCCTGGGATAGGGATTACTATATGGAAAGCATACGCTCATCTATGAGGTCACGACGACGAAACGACGATTTCTTGTCAGCATATTTCTCACTCGGGACTGTCATGCAGGGCCTATCGAGGTTATTCACCCGTTTGTATGGAATTAGGCTTGTTCCTCGGGATACGTTACCAGGAGAAACGTGGCATCCAGACGTAAGACGGCTAGATGTTGTATCTGATACCGATGGACATGTGGCAGTTCTTTACTGTGACCTCTTCTACAGAGATGATAAATCTCCGAATCCGGCGCATTTTACTGTGCGTTGTTCTAGGGAGATATCAGATGCCGAGATTCAAGAAGTAGCAGAACAGAACGCAACCAGTGTCGAGGGGCTTCCCAAATTCGAATCACCCGTTGACGCTGCAAATGACGGGATGCATGTATCCAAGCAATCGGGCGCAGTCAAGCAACTACCAACGATTGCGTTGGTATGCGACTTTGAAGAAAATAGAGGGCGGAACGGACCCGCCCTTCTGGACTATTACCAGATGGAGACGCTTTTCCATGAGATGGGACACGCCATCCACTCTATCCTGGCTCGGACTTCTTTACAAAACGTGGCCGGAACCCGATGCGCGACCGACTTTGCGGAATTACCTTCGACCTTGATGGAGCACTTCTGCGCAGACCCCTCTGTTCTCGGGTTGTTTGCGCGGCATCACGTTACAGATGAACCATTACCATACGAGATGGTCATAGATAAACTTCACATAGCCAGGAGATTCGAAGCCTCGGACAGAGAAAACCAGATTATACTTGCCATGTTGGACCAGCAGTACCACTCACCCCTGCCGAACCAGGACAACTTCGATTCGACGCAGATCTATCTGGATCTCCAAAGAAGGTACGGGAAGCTCCCGCCGGACCCTCCAGGAACTAGATGGCAAGGCTTTTTTGGTCATCTGTTTGGCTATGGTAGCACATACTATAGTTATCTCTTCGACCAAGTTCTCTCCAAGCGCGTGTGGCAGATTGTCTTCTCGGCAGGCCAGAACGGGGCCGCGCTTGATCGAGCGAACGGCGAGAGACTGAAGGAGAATCTGCTTAAGTGGGGAGGCAGCCGTGATCCTTGGAGATGCCTTTCGGATGCGCTACAGGACGAACGCCTGATAGACGGAGATGAGAAGGCTATGAGTCTTGTGGGAAGCTGGGTTGACAGAGAGGATCATAGCTAGTGGAATAGCTATGCTGTGTATAATCTCTGTCTTCGATGTAATGACGTACATACATCAAGAAAATACCCCTATAGAGCTGACATTTAACATGTTGGTTCCCCGTTGCATATATATGATAGCTGATACGTCACACCTAAACGGCAAGGATCAAGATATACCTGTATAATTTATGTATACAACTAAATAGAATAGACCATCACCGCGAATAAGCCACATTATTTCTCTCGTGTTGAATAGAACCTGCTAATAATTAGCATGTCATCAAGTTGAAAGCCTATATATGTGTTTATACAGCTCAGGATCGAATCGATAGCTTTGCGGGACGAGCCTCTTATCTCGTGGCAGCAAGACTTCAAAAATCGGGTCATCATGCCTGCCCATGTACCTACCTACATATGTGGGAAGGAAGGGAAGAAAAATCTAATGATATAAGGTGGTCGCAATACTGGTGCAGCCTACAAAAAATATGAGTAGCTTGAATTATCCCGAACGCTCAATACGACTCGCTGCTTCTCACGATCACGCGGTGTTGAGTATAAGGGGTCTGGTCTCTATTTCCTCGTCCTCATGCATGTCTCCTGCCATAACCTCGTCCCCTTAGATAGTAAGAGCGAGCAAGCAAGCAGCTCAGCAAAGTTATAAGTCTTTCGTCCCAGCATTGTAAGGAACACTCCACCACATCTTCACTCTTCACATTGGCAACATTAGCAACAGTAACATCAACAATCATTAACAGACACTACTATGACATTCAGAACGTACATTCCACTTCTCATCATTCTCATTTGCATTGTCGGCTTTTCCCACCAGTCTTCCATCTTATTTCACTTAGCCATACTCGGACTCAACATCTTGATCGGTTTGAGAAGCATCGAGTTGCAAAGGAGGAGAAGACAAGCACTCCAGTAAAAAAATATATTTCCAAAGGACCATCCATCGTTTCTATCACCGTAAACTCCCCAATAGAAGCACAATGGCACCAAGTATTCTCCGTCTCGCCACACTGCTCATCGCAAGCCTCTTCTTCTCAAGCACGCTCGCCCAAGAGCAACCTCCTCACGACACGCCTCCGTCCATCTCCAGCCGCATCCAAATGAACTGCACCGACGCCGTGGCCCCCAGACAAGTACCCGGCAACAATAGCCTGCGCATCATCGACGAGGACTCCGTCTTCAAATACGCCGGATGCTGGACCGAAACGGCGCCCGCGAAGCCCAACTGGCCTACGCTCGACGGGCCCATGTTCGCCATGCCGGGGCTCCTGAGGGTTCAGCCGTGCCTAGAGCACTGCGCCGACGTCGAGAACAGGTCCGACCCCAAGAAGAGGGGGTATCGGTACGCGGGGCTCGAGTTCGCGCAGGAGTGCTGGTGTGGCGATACGCTGTCGGGCCTGAGTGTCAAGCTGAATGACAGTCTTTGTAATTCTCCGGTATGTGGGACCATGCCAGCTTTTGGTGTTTTTCGTACTTTTGTTTTGTGGTTGTCATGATGTCGCTTGCTGTGGCGTGTCTCTAGGGGCATTAGCTCTGCGGCCTACTTGGTTAGATTAGGAGGGTTTGGCCCCGAACAAGCTCAAACAACTGGTTAGGATTACTATTCGAAGCAAGTGCTAACTCACATTACTACAGTGTGACGGTGACAATACGACGGCGTGCGGTGGGCACTTAGCCATCACATTGTATGGTCGCCCGGTCGGAGATGGAGATGACGACATGCCTCAGCCGCCAAGCGACAAAGCTGCCTTACGGACAGTTGGCGTCGGCGTTTTGCTGCTGGCTGTGAATTTTGCCTGGGTTTGCGTCTTCTTGTGAGTGAAGGAGAGTATGTGGATGAGGGTCAGGTTCTTATCGTTTATTTAGTTGCATGTTGATTTTGCTCGCTTGTCGAGCTAGCGTTTGAAGCATCGTGTTTTCAGCGGGTTGTCTACCTCATATTACTCCGATACTCAAGTAGTTGGATCGATCTTTAAATCCATACTGGCAAGGGGGAACCGGCTGGGGCATTGAGAGGTTGTTGAGTAATGGATAGGAAGCATTCGTTTTCCAATCAAGCGCTATAATTGGAATATAGGTATTCTCTTTATCTCATTTTGATCATACTTGAGCTAGGCTTATGCTCGTCGTAAACTTGAATAAGCCCCTGTTCATCATAATCATATGTCAAGTGGTCCTAAACCCCTTGACTTCATCGCATTCTGGACCTCCTGCTTAACCTGCTTTACGACCTCCCTCCAGGCATCTTTTCCAGGTGACTTAGTCTCGGTATTGCCCTCGCTATTTTCAACTAGATAAATCAACCATTTGACCAATTTCAGGACTTTGTCCATGTCCTTTTCTTCTAATATGACCCGAACCAGGTACTTCTCGAGCATGCTGACGTCCCTCTGATGCGGGCCTTCGTCCCTTGTCTCTCGGTACCACACATTTAACATATCCCTGATCTCCGGCAACGCCGTTAGCCCTTTCGCGGTGAACATTACTTTAGGAGGCTTAGGGCCGAAATGTAATTTTGTTTGCCCGCCAGGCAGAATGCCATCCTCACCGTCATCTACATCCCTCTTGTGACGGTCGAGACTAGACAGATCTAAACCCGAGCGTTGAGCACGCCGTTGTCGATGGTCCGCAATGACTTCTCTACGCACTTCTTCGGGCAGCTCTGCTAAGAAGTCCGGGTCCAGCTCTTCGATTTCGCTTGGCCCTGCATCCTCTGCTTGGATTTGCTTAAAAGTGGTCTGGACAACCTTTGCGTTGGCGTCTGCTTGTCGCTCTCGAGCTCGTGCAAATAGGCCCGGAACGCGACGTTTTGTCGGAGTCCTTTGCTTTGGTAGCTGGATGGTGCGATCCTTGCGTGGCGATTGAGGGAGCGCACTTTGCTGCCTGCTTCGAGGTCTGTATTGTTCCAGGACCTCAGCCTTCATGTCGTCCGGCAAGGCATTGAATACCTCCGGATCGATCTCGGGCGGAATCCCATCCACGGGAGCTGGGCTCTGAGTTCTCGATTTTGCTGCTGGTGTCTCGTCTCGAGTCTCCGAGACAGTCCTTCGTCCCTGCCCCATAAGCCTGCTTCGAATGTCTGGAGGGAGTTCTGCAACAACAGCAGGATCTGGGTTGGATGGCATAATGAATTGGGTCCCGCCAATATTTAAGGGAGTATTTGCTTTAGAATCTTTTTCGCTCATTCGAGATATCGTGAATGCCGGATGATATGCATCTGGCTTTGGTTTTCGAGGAGTCAAAGGGCTCTCGGTGATTGGGTCTGACGTTTCGCCTCGGCCTTGTCTTGAACCAGATCCCTCCATATCTGTGCCATCTTGGATCGGCTCCAAAGCCGATTTCTTTGCCAAGTTAGGAGCACGGAAACCCCCGAAACTCAGCTTCTTCTGGCTCCCATCGAGACCTGATAGCGACGTCTTGATTGGTTCGAGTTTAGTCAATTGCACTCCAAGACCGCGAAGGTCGCCGGGACTAAACTTATAAGAGCGGAGGATTGAAACCGCCTCTTTCCCTAGTATCTGGTAATCGTGGGTCGCAACACCAAACATGACGCTCTTATTGAAGGTATCACATTTGCCGTGCCCTAAGTGCTTCGGTGGATCAAGAGGCGCGTCGAGAGAACGACGCATGATCTTCATTGTGAGCTGCTTGCCCTTGACTTGTTCATTGAGCAAGCGTTTTTCTAGCTCTTTGCACAGGTTAAACACGAACTCCTCGGCTTCCTCTTGGCTAATGAACCGGATACCCCAGTTGACTTCAGCCGAGACTGACTTCCGAATTGGTTGTTCGCCAACTTCCGTTCGGTCAATGCCACGAGCATATTCCCAAAGTTTCTCGCCTGTCTTCGGCCCAAGAGTATTGATCAGGCGCTCTTTAGAAGTCTGCCGAATGTCGTTTACGTACTTGACTCCGATCTCCTCCAGCTTACCGGCTATGCTATACGCCACTCCGGGTAAATCATCGACTTTCAAGTCTCCGAGGAAGTCCAGGACCTCTTCCGGCTTGATCTGATATTGTCCGGCGGGTTTGGCTTTCCTCAGGGCGACCTTTGCTAAGAGAACATTACCGCCAATCCCAACGGAAACAGCACATCCAGTCCTCTTTTTAATTTCATCCCGTAAGGTTAGTGCCATTTGATCCGCTTTCTCTTGCTCTCTCCATATACTACCTTCATTGACCCCTAAACCGTCCGAACCAACCGCGGATAGGACGACCGAGGTGATATCCACAAGCGCCTCATCAATGCTGACGCTTTGTACAATACCACCAACCTCTAGGATGCATTCATAGAATGATTTGCTAGCTTCCTCGTATGCTGGAAAATCGTATGGGAGTACCTTGAGGTCAGGGCACAGCTCTTTAGCTCGCTTCATCCACATGCCGTTTTTGACGCCGAATTTTCTTGCTGGATAATTGCAGCTGGCAATTTCCGAACCAGATCCCGTCCCATGCGCAACAACAGCAGGCTTGTCAACGAAATCAGGTGCGCTTTTCAGCGACACAGCGCAGAAAAAGCTGTCAAAATCTACATGCATAATGTACCTTCTCATACCCGCTTTTCTTTTAATTGGTTTCGTTTGGGGACCTTTCTCAGCTGCAAGCTTCTGCATCCTCGACTTCAACTCAGCTTTCCAAGTCGATAAGTGATGGAGTCGACTTTCAGAGTAATATTGTTGGATGAAATCTGGATTTGCCGTGGAAGATTTTCTCATTCGAGGATCCTTGAGTAGGAGTGCGTTATGTTCCTCGGAAGTCATCGCATTTCGCTGTTCAGTTGATAGCTCGGGCAGGATATCGTCTTCTATTTCATCCTTTTCCTTGGGCTCCGATGTTTCGGGTGCCGCGGCCACGGGTTCGGAGTATTCCACCAACATCACCGTGTCTTCATCTGATTTACCAGAATTACCTGGCAAGTCTCGCGGCTCTTGTAATAATCCCGGGGGCGTAGCGGGATCGCCAGGCTCAGTCTTACAATTGTCTTTAAAAATTGGCCCTGGTCGGCTGGATGAAAGATCCCCAAGATGCTTCCCGTCAATAGATTGAGCAATATCCTTCAGCTTACTAGTATAGAAACTATTCTCGGTTTGCTCTCTATATCCTGCGAGGGGCGACTGTGGGCTGGACTGGGTAGATATCCCATTTCCATTTAGTTTCAATGTCTTTTGCCTTGGTGTCTCCTCTATGACTCGATATTCAGACCATGGGAGAAGCTTCCCAGCTTTGACAGAATCCGTAACCCAAGCAGGCTTCACTATCCTGTACTTATTAAAATCAACTGCCTTTTTGGGTGGGAGATTGGATGCTATGATGTGGGTTGCCATAGTCTTGGAATCCAAGTACTGGAGGAATCCGGCGCCATGTTGAACCAGCTCGCGGTGAAGAACTTGGAGTGACGGCTGAGTATAGCCCATGACATGTGCGACAACTCCTTTGAAGATCTGAGGCCTGTCGTTGGATGAAGCTCGCAGTTCGGAATCAAGATTCTGTAACTTGATCTTTTTGCGACGGAAGTAATCTCCAAATCCCCCGAAGGCACTGGGCTCATACTCCTCGCCGGTCTCATCCGAGAAGGTGTGGCTCTCTATGCGTTTCCGCACAGCATTGGAGTTACTATCTAGACGACTCCCCATTTTATCGGAGGTTAGGTTAGTATCAAGAAATGACGCCTCTCAGCCTAACGGAATAATCTACTCGATTGCCGGTGGCGATCTTTCGATGGAAGGTCATTTTGGAAACGACAAGGTTGAGGCCGAAGTAGCCACAGAACAATATCAGGAGAAGAATAGTCCAGACTCTCCACGACTCAAAAGACGCCCAGATTGAAAGACCATGAAAATCGGCTCGCTTGCTCTCATTCCTCGGGGACGACGGATGGGATGAAACGCGTTCAAGAGTGACGGAGGCAATTAACGAGACGCGGTCGGCATCACGTCATCCCGTGACTTGATGGGGCTTAACGAAGGCAGTAGTCTAAATATGGTTAGCTCAGACCCATATATATGCATGTATGTGAATATGTCCTTATCAAATGGTGAATTAGATAAGCAAAAATGGCGAAGCATTCATTACGTACATGTACCTGCATCTTTGTCAATTTCCATCGTACAAACTAAGAGATCGCGACAGAGCCAGTTGACCTCTCAAACGCGTGCCATTATCTAATATTTGTCGCTACATCGCGATAATGAACAACGAACAGTTCCGCCGCCTTGTTGCTGCTAATACTCCCAAACCTTCACCAGACAGCAATGGCGCATCACCAGGTGCAGCCACTCCGCGAGGAGTATCGCTCGGGTCCAGACAGAGGTCAAGTATTCCCATGACACCGTAAGCCTCCCATCTATGAAACTTCCCATATACATATTATTGACTAATATAGGCGCTCAGTGGGCCTCCATAAATCCGATTTCGCGCGACAGTTGGCAGAGCAGAACATGGGCAACAAGCAATCCAAGAAATTCAAGTCCTACGATCCGAAAGGCAGCAAACTAGCTGAGGGCTACGTCGACCGCGCTCGTAACAGGACCTCGGAAGAGGAGGATGAAAGAGCGGCTCGAATAAAGGCGTTAGAAGAATCCCTGAAGAACGAAGAGATCGACCAAGAGACTTTCGACAAGCTTCGAGCTCAGATCGCCGGTGGAGATTTATCCAGCACTCACCTAGTGAAGGGGCTTGATTTCAAGCTCCTCGAACGAGTACGCAAGGGCGAGAATGTCTACGGTGAAGATGGCCTGAAAGAAGATTCTCCCGAGAAGGAAGATGACGTCGACGAGGAATTCGAGCAACTTGAAGAAAAGGAGATTGCAGCAGTGAAGAAGGAGAAAACAGTAAAGAAAGGACAATTGTCGACGGCACCCCTGAATCCGTCCAAGAAGCGAACGAGAGACCAGATCCTAGCGGAGATGAAGGCGGCAAGAGAAGCCGCAAAAGCAAAGGAAGATACTGGTTTGGGGTCAAAATTCAAAAAGATTGGCGCCAAGACACCTGGTACAAGGATAGAGCGAGACAGTAAAGGCAGAGAGGTGCTGATAGTGGTGGATGAGGATGGTCATGAGAAGCGCAAAGTGCGCAAAATTCAGCCAGAAGCCGAGGCTGAAGAGCGACCGGCAATACCAGCAGATTTAATGCCTGATAAGAATGCCAAACCTCTCGGCATGGAGGTTCCAGAGCAGTACAGGAAGCAGGTTGAAGAACCGGAAGATGAGGACGTCAATATATTCGATGATGTCGGTGATGACTATGATCCTCTCGCGGGGCTAGAGGAGGAAGATTCAGAGGATGAAGAAACTACTGAGAAGAAGACACAGCCATCTGATGCTGAGAAGAAAGACAATGCCGCCATGCCACCTCCGCCTCGTCCGGCCACTACGGCGGAACCAAGGAACTATTTCAAGGATTCTAAGACAGGATTAGTATCATCGGAGTCACTCAAGGCGCCCTCTTTCTCCGATCCGGCTATACAAGCAGCTATCAAGAAGGCTGCATCTATGAAACCCATATCCAGGCCATCAGAGGAGGAGGACGCGGAAGCTAAAGCTAAAGAAGAGCGTCTAAAGAAACTATTGCAATCACAGGATCGCGATGCAGAAGATATGGACTTGGGCTTTGGCACTAGTAGATTCGAGGATGAAGAGGACTTTGAAGAGAAGAAGGTTAAGTTGTCAGAATGGGGACGTGAAGATGGTGAGGGTAGTCATAGTGGAGGAGGGGGTTCTAAGCGTAAGAGAGGGCCTAAAAAGCGAAAGGGGGATGTCAATAATGCTGCAGATGTCTTGCGAGTCATGGAGAAGCAGAGGGCTGCTAGTAAATGATTGCTTAGCATGCAGAAAAGGCCGCACGGGTACTGCGCTTGGTAGAACGACGAATAATAACTTTAATCATGATTAAGAAAAGAAGTTTCTACATTGTTATGGATGGTATTACAGCATGATATGTTTGATGGATTCGACCTCTCACGAATGAATAAGTGGTGATGCGAGTACATTCATTTATCACAGCGCCGGCTTTTCCGCCTTAGTCCCACAAAGAATCGCGTATCACTTCTGACTTGTTCATTTTCCACTTTTTACTTTCTGACCGACACTCGTTGCAAAATATCAATAGAAATAACAAGAAAACCTAAGACCCTAAAAAAACTTAGAAGACACTTAGAAAGTTAAAATATCAAGCAAATATTATCCAGCATCTCACCACTACACCAGAGCTATCGAGTTGAGGAGTTGAGTAGTTGAAAATGCCGGAGCCTGTCCCACTTTGGCTGGACTGCGATCCGGGCCACGATGTGAGTTCGCTTCAATCCACCACCATTTACCAGCCAATCAATCATGAGGCATTTCAAGCGAAATTTCCCATGATCCCTTTACACCGGAGCCGATGCCGTGCCGCATTCTGGCGGATCCCGTTCCGCGTTGGAGTAAAATTCACGATTACTTGGAAGGCGGGCACCGGAACCTCCGCGTGCGAATTTTTTGAAGCCCAACCCCGCCACTCATCTACAGATATGCTCTCAATATTCAGATACCATCATAAAATATAGACATACAGGACGCACATATGTGAATATCAGGTAATCTAACAAAAAGCCCACAGGACGCCTTCGCCATCCTCCTAGCCGCCTACCACCCAGGCATCAAACTACTAGGCATTAGCACGGTACACGGCAACGCGTCCCTCGACAAGACGACGCGCAACGCGCTCTCCGTGCTCGCCGCCATCGGCAAGCAGGACGACGTGGCCGTGTACCGGGGCGCCGCGCACGCGCTGCACCGCGCCCCCGTCCACGCCCCCACCGACATCCACGGCGAGTCCGGGCTCGACGGCACTTCTTTACTACCACCGCCGCCGCCGCACAAGCTAGCCGAGGTCACGTCGCCGCAGCGTCTGAGCGCCGTCGATGCTATGGCTGCTGCGCTGCGCGGATGCGCCCCGGGTACGGCGTGGATTGCGGCGACGGGGGCGGTGACGAATGTCGCGGCGCTGTTCATGGCGTATCCGGAGTTGAAGGAGCGGGTTAAGGGCGTGAGTATCATGGGCGGCAGCGTGGGGAATGGGTTCACGCCCGCGGTGATGGGGGTTGTGGACGGGGTGCCGCGCGTGGGGAATTACACGCAGTGGGCTGAGTTCAATGTGCTGATTGACCCTGAGGCGGCGGCGTTTGTGCTCTCGGATCCGGTTCTGGCGAAGAAGACTACGCTTGTACCGCTTGATCTCACGCACCTTGTTTTGGCTACGAAGGAGGTCCAGGATATGTTGTTGTATGGGCCGCCTGCTGGAGAGGGGAAAGAGGGTGTGGCGAGGGAGGGCAGGGCAAAGTCCGATTTGAGAGTTATGCTGGTTGAGTTGTTGAATTTCTTTGCTACTACATACCGGTGAGGTGGTCTTCGTTCCTCCTTTCTCTGAACGGTGTTTGCTAAATTTGTTGATATGCAGCGACGTATTCGGCATCGTAGAAGGGCCACCTTTACACGACCCGCTGGCTGTAGCAGCTATACTGACGGGTACTGAATACGAGATCCCGTTCTACGATTATGACCCGAAGAGCCCCGTGGGGCCGGGACGCCGGGAGCGCTTCGAGGTCGAGGTCGTGACGGACGGCACGCTCGAGGACGCCAAGCACCGTGGCGCGCCCACGGGCCGCACCCATGTCAAGCTACTTCCGCCTGGTAGCGAAGGTGTTCGCATACCGCGGGGTTTGGATATCCCGCTGTTCTGGAAGGTGATTGAGGAGTGCTGCGAGAGGGCCGACCAGGCGAACAACAAGATTCTGGGCAGACTTGCCAACTGATAAGCGAATAGATATGCCTCAAGAAGATCGGGGGTAAAGCGAAGAAAAGAAAAGAGCAGGAGACTGCTAATAGAGCGCCAATAGAAGTGAGTAAATGGATATCAATAGATTATGAGTGCGTTCAATCTTGCACATGGTTTCTTCTATAAGATATTCGTTATCTAGAACTAGGCCAACTCACTAGACCATATATTCCCTCAAATCTACATTTTATTTGACCAAGGTGTATACAAGGTCCCCAATCATTAATATACAGAATAGTACAAGTCATAGACGCCTGAGCAGTCAAGAATCTCCGGGGTACTCTACACTATTCGTCCCCACCTCAACAATTTGGTCAGTCATCTGCAGTAAGGTCGATGACCTCGATGTACTTGCAATTCGACCCAGCGACAGGGTTCGCAATTTTCTGGGAAGGCCTTGACGGCGTGCTGCTATCTAGCTTCGGTGTAGAAGATGGATTTGGTGTTATTGAAGAAGAGCCTGCTAGACGGGCTATCTCCGCGTTCAGTTGCTGGAGCTTCTTATCTGCATGCCTCTCTAGAAGCCCTAAACACCGTGGCGAAAGGGGCACAGATGTCGACTTCTAGAATGGTGACACACATTTGGGGTTCTATTTTCGGGAATACCTAGTGCTAGCATCCCTGTGGCATTGCGTCGGACCCGCCAAATCAGAACCGAGAGACAGGTGTAACGCCTTTGACAGCGCTCCCAACTACATACATATAGGACATCGTCACGGCGAGGGTCTGAATCTGTCCACGGTTGGGGTATACACGTAGGTACATGAGACTACCCTTTGTCCACGCTGTCTCAGATCTAGACCTCCGATTCGAACTCTTTGGACTGAGCCCTCGACAGGTCTCTGCACCAAGTCATACCATCGCCGTGAAATCCCCCCGGAAATACCGGGTCGAGAGAGGTCCATTAAGCGACCCGAGGACATGGGCCACTAATGTCGCTGTCCCAAACCCCAATTCAACGGGGTTTCGCCCGTACAAACTCCACTTTTCTGCACTATGGTAGTATCTGACCTTACGACTGGCAATCCTGGATACATGTACGGTATCTAACCTACATACCTCCCACATATACAGTACCTACCTATATGTGTAGTAGGCCACGCCTCTCGCTGCTTTTAGCTTATGAACGTAAATGGAAGTGATTACCTAGGGCCTCTCCCTTACCTAAAAATGTACTACATGACTTGAAATAAATGTAGCCCTTTGCTACTCTCTCCGTCTTCTTATCATCTTAGAAATTTACTTTCTACGTACTTCTCCGCTGAACTTTTAGACAGACTATCCATTAAAATTACATAGAGTTATCGTAGTAGAGATGTCTCACTTTGGCGACAAAAACATTCCTTGGCCTGCTGGCACACAAGTTTACCAACCTGGTTCTGACGATTTTGCCAACAATACGTTACGATGGTCTATCTATGAGGCCCCGAAGTTTACAGCATCCGTCACGCCGAAGAGCGAGGAGGAGGTAGTCAATATTGTAGGAAGACTATGATCATTTAGTACTTAGTGATACTATGACCAATTTCGTTGTATTGACATTTATCCTCCAGGTCAAAGTAGCAAGGGCTTCCAATATTCCGTTCCTAGCTACAGGAGGCCGCCATGGTTATGGTACTACGCTAGGTAAACTCAATGGCGGTTTGGCGATCGATCTTAGCCAAATAAACACGGTCAATGTCGACAAGGTAGCCGGAACCGTGACCGTCGGGGCTGGGACCAAGCTTGGAGATATCACCAGACCTGTAGAAGAGGCTGGGTTTGAGCTTCGTAAGTTTTCCAAATTTTCTTCTTAGTTAAGCAGTGGACCATTGAGTTTCCTATATCCAGTTCTACGGCTACTTAATACTATCACTTCAATTCATGCGTCCAGCCCTAGTCCTTCCGTCACTAATATGTGGAATATGTGGAATACCCCATTCTCTTACCCCTTAATACGTATTAATATATAATGCCTCAGCATGCTGACAATATAAAGCCGTCGGATCTTGTCCTGGTGTTGGCGTCATCGGCGTAACGCTAGGCGCTGGCGTGGGACTCTTCCAGGGCCTTTTCGGCTTGATGATCGATAGTCTCATTTCCGTGCGCCTTATAACGGCAAATGGTGATATTGTTGAAGCATCCGAAAATGCAAACCCGGATTTGTTCTGGGTTCTTCGTGGTGCAGGAGCTAACTTCGGCATCGTCACGTCGGCAACTTATAAGCTTCACAAGGCTGTTAATAACGCACAAGTCTTTACTGCCGATGCTGTATATCCGGCGAGTGCGAAGTCGGCCTATTTTGATGTCCTGCAGTCCTTCGAGAACGATATGCCTCCAGAGCTGGCAATGGCCACTCTTATTGTATGGGATGCTAATTCCAATTCAGTGAGTAATAGATCTGGCTATAACCCCCCTCTCGACGAAGCTCACAACCTATGAAGACGCAGATCGTAGCTACATTTATATATAGTGGCACTGAATCAGCTGCGCGCCAAGTGCTGGCACCGTTCTTTGAGATTAATCCACCGGTCTTACTTGTCAATAATGTCCCATACAGTCAGGTGCAACAGACGATACTTTTTGGTTCATTTACAACAAGTCCATCAGGAGATATCCACGACATTTTCTCTGTGAACGTCCGTAAATTCGCAGCTGAAACGTTGAAGTCAACCTTCGACAAACTCGATGCCTTCTACAAGGCGCATCCGGATGGACGGTCTAGTGTTGCCGTGTTGGAAACATTTTCCAATCGAGCCGTAGCCGCCGTGCCAGATGATGCCACAGCATATCCATGGCGGGACGCCAAAGGCAACTTGTACGTCAAATCAGACTATCGTTTTTAAACTCGATAATTGACTTCTGTCATAGCATGTTCCAGATGTCTTGGCCCCAGCTGGGAAACCCTGTAGAGCAGCCGGTGAATGACCTGGCCCGCGAGCTACGTCAAGACATTGCTGCTACGTCAGGGTATCCTGAGCTAACAGTGTACGTCAACTACGCCCACGGTGATGAAACCCTTGAGCAGATATACGGGAAAAACAAGCTTCCTGAGCTGGTAAGGTTGAAGAAGGCATGGGACCCGGACAATGTGTTCAGGTACCACCACTCCTTGCCGACGGAGTATCCATAGGCGGTGTGAAAGCAAGGAACAGATGAAGGTATTCGTATTCACAATCTTGCTAAATAGAATACGTCTCCCCTATCTTGAATCTGTGCCTTTTGGACCGCTAGGTTTATGTGACTCTCCGCTATCTGACGCGGGCTAGAACAGGGCTACCTGCGTAACAAAGAGATATCTACCTATGTAAGCAGAGCTACACACGTATTCAAGGACGAATATAGGTTAGCATGGAGAGGACAGCAAGGTATGTCGTATACCCAAACCTATGAGGTAGGCGGCTAATGCAGTAGGCAAGGTGAGTTTCAGGCACAGCAGAGTCTAATCCACATCTGACCGCCACCTATAGGAAAGCTATCTCCTACCTAACACATACATACTGGTGCAGCGCTGGTTATGTTGATTTGTCAGGGGCGCACGCCAACTGTGGAGAGTGCCGAATTCCGGCATTCAGGCAAGGATCGGCCAGCCAAAATCGGGCTCCATCTCCAAGGCAAACGGAGTTATGGCAGTTAATTCTTATCCCCGCGACTCTGAATCAATTTGATCAAATTAATGGTATCTACGGTATGTAATTCTCGTATGCTGCCGTATATTTAGACTGGTTTAATCAATTCGTTTCCTTTAAAATAACTCAATGACCAATCAAATGTGCTGCCATACCCCTGGTATATTATATGATTGGCCACAGTATGTCATACCGGTCCCTAGAATGATACGTCATTGTACGTAAATAAGTGGCACACCGACGCCCACAAGCCTCAAGTACCTACAGACAATCCTTCTATTATCTTCAGGTCGGAATATTCATGCTTAGGTACCCTTCGTATCCGACCTGAAATACCTTGATTTTATATCAGGCAGATGGTATAAACTCCGTAATACTCCCCAGGCTCGTCTGGTCGCATCATCCGCTTTTCGTTGCATTTATCATAACCAAAGACCAAACAAAATCGGATCTCCTTGAGGGGGAAACCCCCCACAATCTGCTATATCCACTGAATAATTTGGAACTATGCTTCTGTCCATACATGTACAACTCTTGGTAATTTCTCAAGTCGATATTAGCAAGAGCATTACTCTTTACCTATACTAACTATTATTATAGAAAATTTTTATGGGCCGAGTAAGGTATGATTGTGGAACTATGGTTGATTTCTTTCTAAAATCCTTGAATAGACTACTTTCTTTCCCTACGAAGTTCGCAATAGAAATATAGAATCATGTTGCAAGCGTACCGTCGCATCGAGCTTAGATATATTCAGTATAGACCCGCAGCGCGTTGTGGGGAGGGACGTTTCATTATCCAGTGTAACCAGGTTTTTAGAAGCGTACTACTCGACTCCATGTGATTTACTTGGGGTATTTTCTCAATGCTGGGAAATACGTAAGACCATCATCAGCTATTCATTCACTATCTTAAGCATGGCTTCCGCTAACCCTCGCTCCGAATCAAAGCTTTTTCAGCCGTTGGATATCGCAAATGGCAGCATCACTCTAAAACACCGCATTGTACTTGCTCCGTTAACCCGAAATCGTGGGACGCCGTATACCCACTCAACCCCAGATAAGCCGAACCGAATATGGGTACCCAACGACCTCATGGCTGAGTACTATGCTCAAAGAGCTACGGAGGGCGGTCTTTTGATATCGGAGGGCATTCCGCCTTCTCTTGAGGTATAAGCTAGTACCCCTAGAAGCCCTATACGACCTCTAATGCATATTCTCCTAGGGTAATGGTATGCCTGGGGCCCCTGGCATCTTCATTCCAGAACAAGCGGAAGGCTGGAAAAAGGTTGTCGATGCCGTTCATGCTAAGGGTGCCTATATCTATGCACAATTGTGGCACTCTGGTAGGGCAAATATCCCCCAGCTGACAGGTTAGTAAATACTTCACATGCTCGTATTGTTGCTAGATCATTTTCAGGTCATCCAGTAATCATTTTGCTCTCACTGTGATAGAACGCCGCTGGTGGTATTAGAATCAGCTAATTTCGAGGATTGTAGGTACTCCAATCTTGTGCCCATCCAGCACGCCATGGGATGACCCGAATGAATACTATTGTGAGTAGTTTCTAATCATTTAATCCCTGCTCACTGAGTGGCTTATTTAATGTGTGCTACCTACACGTTGAGGTTCTGAGTACCGTTATCTCGAATTGAAGTCATAAGACTCTTTCGAATCCCTAAATCTTATGAGAGATCATTTGCCAACTCCAGGTTTCATAGCATACCCGCCACCCCATAGTACTACCCGAGTCAAGCTTGCGGATTACCCACCATCTGAGATGACCATCCCACAAATCAAGAGCACCATTCAAGACTTCTGCAGGGCGGCAAGAATGGCGCTGGATGTCGGCTTCGACGGAGTCGAGTTACATGGTGGTAATGGATATCTCCCAGAGCAGTTCCTCAGCTCCAATATCAACCATAGGACCGATGAATATGGTGGAACGCCCGAGAAGCGTTGTAAATTCGTCCTGGAGTTGATGGGCGAACTAGCTAAGACCATAGGCGAGGAGAATCTCGCAATTCGCTTGTCACCATTTGGTCTATTCAACCAGGCGCGGAGTGAGCAACGCCTGGAAACTTGGGGGCACTTGTGCCATGAACTAAAGTCAAACCACCCCAAGCTATCATACGTCAGCTCCATTGAGCCGCGCTATGAACAAATATTCACGGAGGCAGAGAAGCAGAAGTTCCTTGATTCTTGGGGATTGTCGGACATCAATCTTGCCCCTTTCCGGAAGATTTTCGGCAATACCCCTTTCTTTTCCGCTGGTGGGTGGGACGACACGAACTCTTGGGGAATCTTAGAGAAAGGAGACTATGATGCATTACTATACGGCCGCTACTTTATAAGTAACCCCGATCTAGTTGAGAGGCTTCGCCATGGATTGCCGCTTGCCCCCTACGATCGATCCCGCTTCTACGGACCTTTCGAGGATAATAGCGTTGGATATACTGATTATCCCACCTACGGAGGAGGTATTATTAACTGATTTTAGCCTGATATCATAGAATATACTCTTATTGATACAGGTTATCCATGCTTATCAATTCCACATTTTCCTGCAACCCAATGCCGATATCAGTCAAATTAGTTCAAGGTCTAATAGTTTGCTTTCGTCAAAATTCAACTCCTTAGCCAACACAGGAGTCCTTTCGGGCTAGCAGGTTGGGGGAGATACCAACATGTCCTTACCATTGCCAACTGCATAAAATCATTTGGCTCACGCTACACAGCCCCTTGTCAAGCTAAGCCAACAGATATAGATTTATGATGGGAACCATTTCAATTAGGTACCTTAACTGATTGGGGGGTACTCTATTCTCATCCTCCCTTTAAACAACATGTGCTTTCCAACCACTTTCGGGACCTGACCTTTGACTTCCATCTTACAATATCCGCCCAACTAGCTTCCCTTGTCGTTATACATGGCATCCAAATTGACACTCGATGGCGGTATCGCTTTGGTGACCGGGGTAAGCGAACGACCATCATCCTCTGCCTTTAGCAATACCATGCTAACGGTATCTTGAAGGCCGCAGGTGGTATTGGCAAAGAAACCGCACTTGCGTTCGCGGAAGTCGGCGCCAAGGGAGTTGTTTTCGCGGACATCAATCATGAAGGCGTCAAGACGGCCGCCGATGAGAGCCGGAAATATGCCAAGCATGCCGAATACCGAGCCCTCGCCATCAAGGTCGACGTGACAGACGCTGAGAGTGTGCAAAATCTTGTCACGTCGACGGTTAAGGAGTTCGGACGTGTTGACTATGCCGTCAATAGCGCAGGGGTACCTAAGCCTCACTTCTGACACGCTGCTTGCTAATTGGAACGAAACCACTGACATTTATTGCCAACTAGATTGATTTGGAACACTACGAGTCTTTCACGCCCGCCCTGGATCTAGATGTCTTCTCTAAGATGAGCGATACGAACATTGCAGGAGCGGTGCGGTTTGTTCGCGCGGTTACGGCGGCTATGGCTCAACAAGAGCCGCTTACATTTCCGGGTACCAGCCGTCACAAGTCACGCAGCCTTGGAAGGGGTTCGGTCGTACTCCTCGGCTCCATCTCCTCATTGATTGGTACACCGGGAATGATCTCCTATGCAACGGCCAAGCATGCCATCATCGGTATCATGAAGTCCGCCGGTAAGTATCAAGTGGTCCGTCTAGTTTTACGCTGAAGCGGCTGCTGATGACATCATCTATATAGCTGTTGATGCCTTGGCCTTGCAGAGCGCTATCCGTGTAAATGCCGTATGTCCCGGCTGGGTAGACACGCAAATGGTACGCGATGGCGCCGAGAAGAACCCGTTGGTCAAGCATGCCATTGATAATATTACACCCCTCAAGCGGGCTGCCACTGTGGATGAAGTGGCGGACTATATTGTCTTCCTGTGCAGTCCTTCGGCTAGTTTCATTAACGGCACTGCTCTGCCTATTGATGCTGGTTTCACCTTACCCGCGCCTCCTCCTCTTCCACAGCAACGAAGTAACATGTAGATTCCTTCTGATGGAGCATTAGTTGCAAAAGCCTCAAGTTGGTATTTGGTAGCGAGTGTAATAAGTCAGTGCTGGTACCCCACAGATTAGCGTTAAGAATTTTATTTAGGGAATGCCAAAGTTAGTATTCACAATCCAATAAAATGCTCTTCTCTGTCCTTATTGTAGATTTGTGTGGACACATGAACATTTGAAGCTATTCACATGCATGTAAATGACAGATCCTCGAGTGGGTCGGGTGGTTTACCAGCCCCTTTCACATTTAAAGTGGGGCTGTCCGATTACCACAAACGCCGGTCTTGTCCGTTAAGCAAATTAAGACTTACGAATTTATTGAAATTAAGAAAGTGGTTAGATTTCATCCATATGGCAAAAAAACTGGCGGAAACGATGGTCGTTTCTCATCATTGAACATCCATTGTACTTGTTCCAAGATTCGAGCGAATTCTACTACGGAACCTCACCCCTTCACCAGCTATATCGCGAGCGCCCATCCAAGTATTACGAAAATGGAGTTAATAGGTTACACAGCCGACTGTAGCGGAACGTACACTGCTGGTAGGCGACGATC
Source organism: Hypoxylon sp. PDH2405 (assembly GCA_023628415.1). Lineage (NCBI taxonomy): Eukaryota > Fungi > Ascomycota > Sordariomycetes > Xylariales > Hypoxylaceae > Hypoxylon > Hypoxylon sp. PDH2405. Next base: position 29,119 of record JAMAKT010000004.1, on the reverse strand, counting down.
ATACTACATCAGGGGATTAACTGTCTAGCTCATCTGTCCTCGGATCCGGAGGGCCTGGTGTAAAGTGTAGGATTTACGTGAGCTATTGAGTCGAATTCCAGGAGATGCCAAGCACGCGATTCTCCTCCATCCATACTGGTGCTTCTTTAGACACAGCGAACATATTATCTAGCTTTACTCGGCACCTCTCAAGTAGAGCGCGAAAGCCATCATTTTCTACATAGCCCCTGGCTTGGGGTTACCCCTGTTACTCATCTAGCAGGCGGGTTCGACGCCTAGAGATCCGAGTATGCCCTTACGGACCAATCTCCCATTTCACTTTTTCGGGCCTCAGGCATGTTTTATGATCCCGCGGAGATGATAATCGTGCGCGTCTGACTTCTCCTTCCCTCGTTCATTACCATGAGTAAACGCAAATCCCACGGAACTAGATCGGTTGGATTCGGACGAGGGGTTTGTACGCTTCGAAGATGGGTCCACTCTCGTTTTTCCCCTCAGTATTGGATCGTGTATGTACTCACGCATAAGAGATAGGCAAAGTTAGAGGAGAAGTGGGAAAGGGGCTGTTTGTTCAGCCACGTCATGCGTACGCCGAACCATACCATCTAGGAGATGTGTCATTCATTGAATCGCACGAACCCCCGCCTACTCGGGTGCTAAGCCCGTAGCTCAAGGACGTTATGAATGGGCGCAAAGGAAGTAGGCGCAGATGGCGTTCTGAGCGGCGTTGAGAAATGGAGACATCAATTTGGAGGCTGACTTTGCCGGTTACCCTGTTCCTGTGAGTCTGTTGTGTGCCAAGATATACTTTATCTAGCCACCGATATTTACTTGCTCGAAGCCTAGACCTCACCGGTCGTGGCCCTTTCTCCCCGTCTTGTTGTAACCTGCGAATTTAATATTTCGTAATAGGTAGACCAAATGCGGATATCCTTCATTGAGAACTTGGACGATAGGGACCGTCATAACTCAGCTTCTCCACTGACTTACTTCACTAGCCATGCATTCTCCGGGTTACCCCGGCATGCAACTAACGCCACCAACGCCACTGGCGGATAGGGAATATGCGTCAACGACCTTCAGATGAACTGAGATGCGAATAAATTGGAAGTGGCCAAGATTAGTGCTTTTTGATGTAATATAGTCTGCGAGCTACCGCTCCGATTTGGAATGAAGCAGTTCTCGTAACGACTCTAGCGCACTTCAATGATAACGTCAACGTCATTTCTAAGACGTAAAGGCTTTCCAACTTCTTGGTTCTAATACCACAACATTATACCGGCCATCTGTGTTACAAACCTTGAATCCGCTGCTGACGTTATGGTGTCTGGAGGATGAGCTGCGTGATGCAGTGACTAGACCGGTGAACATGCGGCTCGCGAGCTGCATGCTTGGCAAGCCCGCTAAGCTCGGGAACAATTTCCGGCAATGTATGTTTCAGCTCTTCCAGCTGTGTGCATAGAAACGAAACTCCGAACGAATACGATGACCGCGTGTGGCAGTTAATAAATCAGTCCGGGCTCCCGCATCTTTCTCCCCAAGGTGTTGTGGGGAACCATGTTAGTCTTACAACATTCGAGTTTGATCAGATCTCCAAGTCTTCATCATGGCCAGAACAACCTGCACGACTATGTAGGCAAAGTGTTTCCGTGACGGTCACAATATTTAGACACGTCAGTTGATCCGCGGAGGAACATTATCACAAAAGAAGAGTTCTCCTTAATGGCCAGAATGACAATGCTACATAGCCTATTTCTAGAGCTGGTAGTATGTCAATAGGATATGTCGTGGGAATTTAGACCTATCATTTTGGGGATTTTCCTGTTTCGCATGGGTACCCGCGTATAGGAGTATCATTGAAGAGTGTTGTCCGGTCACAATGAAGCCCACGTTGAATGGGAGCTGCCTCAAGCGGGGGATATTCTAGGCACGGTAGGTTTACTATGCAAAGTGTTGTTGAGAGTGGCTAAATATTGCGTGCTTTTTTTTCGGTAGACTGCAGGCTTACCCACGAAGATCACGATAATACGCACATCTCCCGGTCTATGCGACCTGCAGTTCCCAGTCCTGTCCGAGGAACTGTCATGAGCGCATCGCTCATGAACTGGATAATATCTGGGCAGTTGGTGGCTAGCTGAATGATGCCTCCAGTGATACGGCATATGTCTAAAGGGAGACTTTGAATCGGACTCAGGATTGGTTTCTGGTATGAGAGGCAATCATGCTAGACGATACTGGGGCTTGTTCGATATCGGCTTCACGAATATAAAATCCAACCGTTCTTCCCCTAGATGAGCTACCAGATATCAACAGGCTCATCATCACATAAACTTAGCTGCACACAAAGCTTCAGATCCATCCAAAGAAACTCGAAGACTTCTCAATCATGCCGTCTCTCATTAACAGTGACCTCGCCGCCGTGTCGACAGGCTCGGCTCTGTATCTATACTATCAGGACGGCGAGAGCATCCACGAGACCTACTCCCCGGACGGAAAGTCGTGGACGGCGAGTTCCACTACAGTCAGTGATGATCTTTCCAGTAATGGATCGCCTATCACCGCGTACCATGTAAAGTACGATGGGAGCACTGGCAAAAAGGAAACGGTATGTAAGAAGCTATCCTCCTCCAAGAGCAGGCTACACCTGGGGACGCAACTTGCGTTGACTAAGATTCCCTTTTGAAAGATTCACGTTGTGTATCTCGACCGCCGGGGCACTCTCCGTGAGAAAATCAAGGTGCTCTCTGATGGGGGCGATGCCGAGTGGGGCGAGATCGATGTGCCAGACTCTATCCAAAATGCCCCTATCGAGACCTCAACCCTTGCAAGCGGCGTCGCTTACGACGACACGACCTACTATTCGTTCCAGTGGGTGTTCTTTGTCGAGTAAGTTCTTACCCATTCTACTAAGGGATAGTCTAGGAATAGATTCAAGTTACGGGATGACTGACATTTAATATACCTAGAGCTCCTTCATCCGGCGGCATCCGCGTGGCTGGCATCATCCGGAATTCGGACAACGGGTGGGTGTGGGAACACGCCGCGGATCTACTAGAAGACCCGGCTTCCGCCCTGCCAGGGACGGCTTTGGCAAATTACGTGACGACCGCCACTGCGCAATTGTACCTTCAGGACCATGACGAGAACCTCGTGCAATACAACGGAAGTTATGGCTCATGGAACTGTATGTGTTCATACAAATCCAATTATCTAACATCTTACTCCTATTACATGAGAGGCTGATATATGCGCGTACTCACTTAGCTAGAGAAATCATCGTCCGTAAGGACGAGGCCTTGCTCAGTACCCCTATTGCCGCCTCAAGCTCTGATACGAATGAGCATCCTCACGTTTTCTATGTTTCCCGTGCCACCGATTCGCAGCCCGCTTCGGTTCAGGACTACCAGGGCGGCACGGCGACGCCTGTAGTTGGCTCCTACGCACCGGGTAGCCGTCTCGGCGCCGCGACGCTTGGGTGTGATACCGTCTACCTATTCCTCAAGGAGGCCACCAGCCCGCTTGCCATCTCGTCGATGGTACTCGATGGCGGGTCCTGGAAAAATAACGGGACTGTCGTCGGTTCCTCTTGATAAAAGGACATTAGCATTGGGATTCTATTTTTATGAAGACAACTTGAAATTCAGAAGAAACGCCACTGGACGGCTATAAGACATGAGAAACTGTTTAGCGCGCGTGTTTGTGGTGGACCGTTGGGTCTTAATAGGTCTATAAGAGTTGTGCGCAATGTGCTCCTACTCATCTCGGTCCTTACACCACTTGTCTAAGTCTATCGGATCTCACCACTGAAGAAAACAGGATGCTAGTCCTCTCTTTAAAAACATATTTATGCAGTAGTTACAGCTTAGCAACTCTTCATATTTATGAATGCAATCCTGGCGTTACTAATACAAATTTTGGTGAACGAAACGTGCTCGAATGATACCTAACCTAGATAATTCTATGTCGTATACGTGGCCTACCTTCTTATTCTTCCCGCAATGTTCTCAAGCTATCCCCTGATCTAAATGTCTCATACCTCCTCCAGGTTATTAGTAAAACTCTATAGCTCTAATGCTTATTCCATATTTCGTTAAACCCAGCCTTTAGGCCTGTCACATGAAAAGACCAATCTAAATCTCCGTATCATAGCATATCAATGATATTATATAGAAGTAAGACAGAGCTAGCAATGAGATTGTCCAAAAGCGAATTCCGCTTACCACACACCTAAGTTCGGCCGAAGGCTTAGAAAAGGATTCGTGGTGGAAATGATCTACGCCAAGCTTAAGAGGTGAGTATGTATCAGCGTCGCTCTTGCAATTCGACATGTGTGAGCCACCTTCTCTTTGCACGAACAGTGACAGTAAAGTTTACCTTGGAGAACATCGTTATGTCTTCTATTGCGCAGTCCGCTATTATCAACTTGAGGGAGGCTGGCCTAGGGGATGTCCTATACATCCCTGGCCAAGACGCCTATGAGGCACGAGAGGCGTCCTACTGGTCGTTGACGCCTCAGCTAGGGCCATCGGCTATCGTCCAACCAAGAAACACGGAAGAGGTCTCTAAGATAGTGAAGGCTCTAGTTGGGACCGCTGATTGCAAGTTCGCCATCCGCAGGTGAGTGTCTAGCTATCGTTGCGACTTCCGTCTGACAAACACCTGGATAGCGGTGGTCATATGTCTTGGATCGGGGCTGGTAATAATATCAAGGAGGGCGTGACTATCGATTTTGGACTTATGACAAAGACAACTTATGATTGCACGACAGGACTTGCATCGCTGGAGCCTGGTGGTAGATGTTGTATAGAAGTAAGAACAGAACTAGTGACGAGATTGTCCAAAAGCGGATTCCGCTTACCACACCCCTAAGCTCGGCCGAAGGATCGAACCTGTCTGGATGTGCAACTACTGACTAGTAAACTTGCAGATGGCGTTATGGTTGCTGGTGGTCGCGAAGGTATGGTTGGTGTCGGTGGTTTCCTAACTGGCGGCGGCCTGACTTTCTATAATTGTCGCTACGGATGGGGTTGTGGTAAGTGGTACCCGGTCCATCTCAATGGACGATTGAGTTAGAGAGTAGAATCTATGTGAATACCTACTTACATCTTTAAAATGGCCAGATCAAGTTGAGAACTATGAAGTTGTGTTGGGCGATGTAAGCATAGTCGAAGCCAACAGCACAACAAACCCAGACCTCTTCTGCGTGCTGAAAGGAGGCCACAATAACTTCGGCATAGTGACACGATTCGAGATGAGAACTTTCAAGGCGACGAATATCTGGGATGGGAACATGATCATTTCCCCAGATAACAACGACCAAGTCATCGAAGCTTACGTTGATTTCTCGAATGACCTTGCCAAGAACGCGGATAGTCACATTCTCGCAATGTGGACTTTCGTGCCATATGTGAAGGAGCACTTCATAAACATCGTGCTGACCAACCTTGACGGTGTCGAGAACGCGCCGCCTTTCCAGAAGTTCCTGGCTATCCCAGGCCAGCAAAACATGAAACTAACAACAGTGGCCGAGAAAATAAAGGAATTTATTCTCCCTTCAGGGAGGTAGTAAGTAGAGTGTTCCTTTGATTAGATGGTGACTCCGACGACGAATAAGAGCTGATTCATATCATTAGTGATGCCTGGTTGACACTTACCTTCAAGCTCGATAGTCGGATCATCCACAAAACGGTCGATGCGTATAAGGTTCTGATAGAAGAGCTGAAAAAGTCCATCCCTGACCACAACTTTAGCGTTAACATGGTCTTTCAGCCACTAATCGCTTCATGGGCTCAACATTCTGAAGCGCGGGGCGGCAACGTGCTCGGGCTGGATCGCGTGTCGGAAGATTGTGTTGTGTTAGTTGTGGGACTCGAGGTTGAGACACTCGAACTGTTGAAGAACATAAGCGAGCCTGGCTTGAGGAGGATGTTTGACGAGGTTGAATCGTTCGCCAAGTCGCTGGACAAGAATGTCGACTTCCTCTACCTGAATTACTGCGACGGTTCACAAGATCCCATTCGAGGCTACGGGAAAGAGAGTATAGAAAAGATGAAGGAGGCGGCAGCGAAGTATGATCCTACAAGGATCTTCCAAGAGCGAGTCCCTGGTGGCTTCAAAATTTCCAAGGTGTAATGAAAATAGTCCATCTTCAATTTCACATAACAGCTGGAGGCGACAGATTACAGGCTGGGTCCAGTAGGTGGCAGCCTTATCGTCGAGCCATCAACGCCCGTGCTTTAACAAGCCGTGCGGGGTAGATCAACAGTAGGATGTTAACACCTTAATTCTGAGAAGGATCGGAATCGATTATGTGGAAATGCTTCATAGTGTGAATTCAGCTTTACGTCCAATGTGGCATCGAAAACATGTACCCACTTCCGATCTCATTAGTTTCATTAAGGTAAAAACGATAGAGCCAGACGACGGATGCGGACTAGAGTTACCATAATCAGGCTTAGTAAGTTTCATAGTAAGCTAAATAGGATGACCCAAGAACGAAGATAAAGTAATGAGTATATACATCCTCACTGACAAGAGTTCCCTGGGCTGGGAAGAGAGACAGTTACAACGTGAATATAATATTATAGGATATCTATAGTCTCGTCAATGATCGTCTAGACCAGGGGCCAATAGGATAGTCTTTAGAATTCCATTCGGTCCCCAACTCCTTCTTCCCTTAGTTTTCGCCCCGCCTCATCCCTCTCCTCCACCTCCTCCTTGATTCGTTGTTCTACCTCGTCCCTGATAGGTCCGAGATCCGGTGGGATAGTAGAAAACTGCACGCTGGGCGCGGCCTCGACAAATCGCAGCTGCTCGCTGACGTGCTCTATAATATCATCCAACTTTTTCTTGGGATTCTTGTTCTGTCGCGGCTCGCCTAATATCTGTTCCAGCGTGGGTAAAAGCGTGTCTTGTCGAAAGCGCTCGCGCCAGGGCGTGTGAAGAGGAAGCTCGGTTGGAATGCTTTTGTTGTGGCCTATAGCAACGGCCGTCTCGTATGCCCAAGCGCGGGCGACATTTCGGGGCGTGTAACCGCCACCGCCGAACATGAGTAGGGGAATATTGAGGCTCTTGCAGTACTCCACACACGACGCGTGGCCTTGAACGAGCAGATTAAACTTGCCTAATCTGTCGCCAGCAAGGGAGTCGGCGCCGCACTGCAATGCGATTGCGCCAGGTCTGAATTTCTCCACACATCTGGATATGATGCTCTTGAAAAGCCATTCGTACTGCTCGTCGGTAATGCCGTCATTCAAGGGTACATTGATCGCATGGTGCGCTCCTGGATTGTGCTCACTCCTAGGGCCGTTGTCTTCTAACGCGCCGGTACCTGGAAAGAACACCATGGGGTCGTACTTGTGAAAAGATACCGTCATGACGCGATCAGTAGAGAAGAATGCCTCTTCTACACCATCGCCGTGATGTACATCGATGTCGATATAAAGGACGCGGGGGTGGACGCGCAACAGCTGTAGTATACCAAGGACAATATCGTTGATATAGCAGAAACCTGATGCCTCCGATTTCTTGGCGTGATGCAGCCCTCCACCCCAGGATATGGCGATGTCAGACTGTCCGGCGCACAGTTTTCTTGCCGCATCTAGGGAACCACCTGCTGACATGGAACAATAATCGTATAATCCCTCAAAAAGTGGACAGTCACTACCTCCCAGATTGAACTTAAGATCGGGATGAGCATTGTCGACGTCTAGCGGGAGTGGTTGAGGTGGGACTGAGGCAAGAAACTCGACATAGTCTTCCGTATGGAAGGCTGTGAGCTCCTCATATGTGGCGGCGCGGGCGGTGTAGTTATCCATTGCGAAATTCATCCCGTAGGACGAAACTAAGCTTTTGGTAAGAGTTAATCGCCATGGTTTCATTGGGTGTGTCTGGCCGAAGTGATGCCTCTCCATGTCAGGGTTATAATGAAACGACACGGTGTAGCCTTTCGGCTTTGTGATGCCGTATTCGTGAGCGAATCGCTTGATTTTGTTGAGATAGGCGGCATTTTCGAGGTCGCTTGGCCTGTCTAAGGGTTTGTTAAACTTCTTTACCACTGGCTCATCGACATCAACCTTATGAGGGAGGTAGTTAGGTTTCGGTAGCCGCAACGAATAATGATTCGCTGGGTCTATCTCCATTATGGACACCAGATAAAACAAGATTAGTCCACGGGTGTTATGAGGCGAGGTATAAGGTAGATGTAGCCAATTGCGTAACTTTCTCAACTAGGAACGACCGGCGATATCGCAACCGTAGTATCCGAGTTCGTGCGACAACTGTTTGATACTCGATTCTCGAAATGAAGACTTAGGTGGACAAGTCAGATGAGATGGAAAGACGCGAGAAATTCTTGGCGTTGACCGTTATATAGCCCCTGTTCAAAAGCTTTCGTTGACTATAGAGGATCGGGATATAGGAGGGTCTCTGTCTCATCATAAGAAGTAAGTATCTGACAAGTTTGGGTCTTTCTTCTTGAGCAACGATGAGATTGTCTTTAATTTGTCATGAGGTTGAAGATGGATGAAGGCGACTTTCAGCTGTGCCACCACCAGAATGCGGTAGATGCCGGTTAGTGCTTGCCCCACTGGTTAAACGATATGCAAAATAAAACGGACTAATCCTGATCTAGAAAAGCTCAGATCGGTACCTTAGATAGATGGGGTTGCCGTCGCTCCACTTAAAGTGAGACGACCCGAAAACTTCAAGTTCACAGGTATACATCCTAGGGTATGGATGTACACGACCGTATACACCTGCCGCTCCAATCGTGTAAATACGATGCCATGACGATGCAACCAAATGCGGGATGCCAAGTAACATGATACCTACCTACATACATGTAGGTATGCGGCTCTGAAGATGAAAGTACTATAAATAGGTACATATATACTCTTCTTACATGTCTATATGCATTTATGTCCCATGGCACACATATAAGCTTTAGTCTTGTTTATGCCCGAGTACTCTATCAAACAAAATCCAAAATTTTTCTCTTTCAAGTGCGAATGCCCATGAACACTGCTTCAAACGTATGATAATATAGAACGTGGAATATACTCACGCATAAGTACCTATATACCCAATGTATGTATTTATTCCTATATTGGATATAATTTCTTTATAGGCAATACCGTATACGCTAGGTCGTCCTTCCACCGTATTACGTAACTCAACGGTTTAATACTTTTTTTGCCCCCTACCACATTCCTCCCAATGCTTCTCTTCCATAATTTCGTTCACTGCAACCGCTCCCCACATCACATCCGGGGGGACTTTAGGACCACCTCTCATGTTTGCACTGCATGTGCAAGCCATTTTTGTACCCGCGATTGCCTAACGATGCGATAAAATAATCCAATTTTTTTTTTACGCATTCCCAGCCAATTCCTCGAATAATGCGTTGCTCCTGACATGGGAGACTTTTTATCGTGATAATTCTCGGGACCGGTCAGGAAGGTGAGCCACAGCTCGAATTCACAAAACATCACAATATGCATGTGATTTTCAACTACCTCCAACCAACATTTTGCCGTTCATGATCCCCTGCAGATATCACGTTCTGGGACGGCATCATCGCAAACAACAAAAATAAGAGACTGGGGGATCAACAAATTTACAAGTACAAGCACATCAAGGGATTATGAAAGAAACAACATCGAGACCGATTCCAAAATAACTTCACCGTTACATTCCTTTCTTCCAGTCTTCCCTGAACTTGCGTTTGGCATTGTGTCATCACTTTCTCTAGACTTCCTTTCACCGTCACCTACTCGATAGCGCGCGCCTCCGCTTAGAGGGCCAGGTTAACAGCGATGCCTAGAGACGACTTGTCCATAGACTTCGTCAAGAAAATGGCGCCGTCGGCCGAGGCGCAAGACCCGGCCGCCATCCTCGAAGACTTCATATATCGCACTGCCAACCTGCCCGAAGAGATCCGCTTCATCCAAGACGAGATTGCCGAGAAAGATCGGACGTACCAAGAATGCGTTAAAACGATTGAAGACTGCGATGCTAAGATCCAGCGTTGGATTCGTTTGAACGGCAGTCATCAACCCTTCCCGCGCGAGCAGGGTTTGCGTGACACCATCCGCGAGAACTACAGCAAGGCCGACAAACTTGCCGATGAAAAGATTGCCCTCGCGGCAAAGGCGCAGAGCCTCTTTGACAAACACCTTCGACATCTCGACCTCCAGATCAAAGCGCTAGGCGACCGAGGCGAACCTGGTTTCACCGAGCCCGACGAGATCCCCTCCGTGGTACGACCGAGCGCCGCGAACAACAGTAACACCAGTCTCAGAGTGCTGGCAGTTTCGACGTCTAGTTCCACGCCGCTTAACCCCATCACTAACAATGCTACCCCCACGGGATCACGAGCCGCCAACCCCCAAATCCGAACGACGCAGTCACAAGCCCATATCTCCAGTTCCGCACCCACCTCTCCAGCCGCGAGTATGATCATGGGTAACCGCAACCAGCGCGAGTCCTCTGCTGGACCGTGAGTACTACTGCCTCCACCCTCAGTGTTACTTGTACTCTTTTGAGCTTATCTTTTGAGCCCACTTCCCATTCTTGCGTTTGTCCTTGCTTTTGATGACTTGGCTCTCTCAAAAACCATGATTGCTACCTCTTTACCACGCTTCATATAAGAAAAAGTGATGACTAACTGTACGTTGTAGTGGAAGTGGTGTTCCCAAGAGAGGTCCACGTATAAGTTCAGGTCTAGGTAGTCTCCCGGTAGCATCGAGCAGTTTAGCCCGACATTCATCTCTCGGCCCCGGAACGCCCAAGGCAGGAACGCCAGGAGTCGCAGCGAGGGCGGGTAGTGCTGGTCCTCGAGCCCATTCGAAGGCAGCGAGCATCGGTACTGGACGGAAAGGAACACCCTCTGCGGGAATCGGTCGCAAGAAACCTCCGAACGCAAAGTCGACGCTTAACCGGGTCAAAAGGGCGGGTGTGTCGAAAGGATCTCCAGCTTCGACAGCAGATAGTGAGCTCTCGGAAGCTGAGTCCGTCCGATCGTCGCGGGCTGGGTCTCGGGCTGGTAGTGGCACGCCGGTTCCTCGCCCACATCACCACCATAAACATCATCGCACACACGCCGACGGGGACGAGGAAATGCCAGATAGGGGCTCCGCATCAGCGGGCTCGGGAGCTTCAGACGAGGAAGAGGATGAGGAGGGGAAGAAGTATTGTCTGTGCCAACACGTGTCCTACGGTGATATGGTGGCTTGTGACAATCCGGCTTGTCCCTACGAGTGGTTCCACTGGTCCTGCGTAGGCCTCAAGTCTGAGCCGGAGGGCCGTTGGTACTGTCCCTCGTGTACCGAGGCTATGAAGAAGAAGGGGAAGTAATTCATTACGTAGTTGGGCAGTTACGGAAGGGCCGATACGTTTCCACCAGATTCGATTCCACACTCAGGACCATATTCAGGATGACTACAACAACGACAAAAAAATTACACCATAAGCTAAGGATGACTATTCGCCACCATCGATTCACCATGGATGTTTACCCATTGAAGAGGACCTTGAAAGGTATCTAAGCCAAGGTTACAAATGAAGCCGCCAAAAAAAAAAGTCCATTAGGACAAGTCAGGATTGTTCCAGTAAAGACATGGGAACAGAATTTAAGGAGAGCTCGCAAACGAAATAGTTTGGTACAGGGGCGCATAGCAAAAGTAGGGTGGTCAATAAGTCCACCTAGTTAACACATCAGAGACGACTACGAAAATTTGTCATTGAAGGCCCATGAGAACATGGGAAAAGTAGCTAAGTTAGGTACCTAAGGTAGTCAAGCATAGTACCAACTTGCCTTATAGTATAGCAATGCAGCAAGTCTTGCCATCATAATGAACAAGGCAACAAACACCTCACATGCACACATATCACCGTTCTCATCAAACACTCAAAGTCCCCTGTGACAACATCATAATGCATCTGTTTCGGTCCGAATGTGCTACATATGTGTGCCTCTCCATCGTATTATGATCCTGGCGGCTACATGAACACGCCCATGTGCGTATATTATTCTCTCTCACAGTCAGTCCTTACGCATTATCTGCAACTAGCTCTATAGAACCCCTATAATTCCTGAGACAGAATGGGAATCGGAGGGCTTAGACCACGTCTCTGGATGAAACGTGCAGGTATGTAAAGGGGTGGCAAACGCTTATCAACACATAAGGTTCGTGGGAACTACAAAAACAACAGTGGTAAATCCTAATGTCCCACAGATTAATGCTCCAACAGACGCAAGCTACCTTCGACAACCACGTTCTCGAGGATGGATCCCGGAGGAATATCGATTGTCGAACCTTCTGTTGCTACGATGATGACGGTTCCTTTTAGCTCCACGCCACGATGCAGGTGGACATTACCAGTGATCGTAAGGTGGTCTAGTTCGATAATCTTGGGGATCGACGGGATACGCTTCTGGAAGTCCGACACCTTCTTGAAGTCGCTGCCGAGCTTGATGAGCGGCGCGCCACCGAAACGGTTAGGGCTCATCTGTAATTGACCGTGCTTGACGGTGTACAGATCAGATTTGACAAGCATGAGATCTGAGCACGTCTTGACAGGCAAGAATCGGCGACGAGGGACGTTAACACCATGGGCATTCTTGAAGTGGCGGATAGCAGCACCGACGGCAGTTTCGAGCTGGAGAATGGAGATGTCCGATTCGCCCTTCTTATCACCGGCAATAGTCTTGCCGTTGGGGATAATCTCCATTTCGAGCTCGTTGTTCTCCACCACACGCTTGATGGCCTTGGTATTCATCCAGATGTTGTTGGTATTGAAGTACTTGAACTTCTTAATCGACTTGAATTCGTTGACGTGTTCCTTAGGTACCTGGGCAATTTCCAGCAGGCGGACAGATCCCTCGTAGTCGATGATGGTACCACCCTTAACATCGGCCTTGGTCTTGTTGGTAAGCTCCATGATATATTCAGAGTTTGTCTCGACCATGTGTTGCAAGATGCGTAGATCGACCACGGCACCTAGGTTGTCAACGTTTGACAAGAAGATGATCTCGATACCTCGGTCGATGAGCTTATCAAGGAGGCCAGAGTTGTAAAGAGACTCGAAAACGTCACCGTGTCCGGGAGGATACCACTCATTGATGGGCGAGTCGAAGCTCTTGGGGACGGGCAGAAGCGAGTCCTTGTAGATTCTGGGGTATCTTGATTGGTTAAAGGTGAGGATGTCAACATTGTGACCCTCGTACTTCTTGATGATGGCGGCGGTATCATCGTGGGTGTTGAACGAGTTCATCAAGATGAAGGGAACATTGGTGTTGTATGTTCGGTTCAAGTACTCGACTTGCCGAACGGACATGTCAAGGAAAGACATGCCATCGCGCACCTCGATGACCGACTTGGGGCCGACACAACCCATCGATGTGCCCAAGCCACCGTTCAGCTTCAGAACGGCGAGCTTGTTGAGGAATCCAACAGATTCGGAGTTGGCAAGGTCCTCATAATCCACAACCTGACCCTGCGCAGGAGGGGCAATTCGGTCCCAGTCACTACCCGCGTCAATATTAGCTGATTGTTTAAACGCCAAGTTCGATCGCGGTAGGGATTATACGTACACAACATTGCCTTTGGCCTTGTCGTTTAGGTATCGTCGGAAAAGAGAGAAGAAGTTGTCCATTTCAGTCTCGAATAGCTGACAAGGCGTGTTAGACGAATGTGGTGGAACTGTACATGTTTGTCATCTAGACTTACCTTCTTCTGCTCAGGGTCCTTCACGGTCTCGGCAAGCTCGTTTAGAGCGTTGCGCATTTGCGCCGCGGCAACGTTGGTTGAGGCATTCTCGAAGGCCTTTATTCCGTTAGTTAGTAATGGGGTCATGTTGCTAGCGAGTACCGAAAAATGAATATCCAATGAAAATTAAAAGGGAAGCGGGTGAAAGTAACTGCGATAATGCGGATCAGGGAAAACATAAAGTATGAATGAATAGCGGCGTATATGAATATATGACTGAAGAGCTTTCTGAAATATATAGAATGCTAGTTCCAGCCAAGGCGACAAACAGTAGAACGGAGACACACATGATTCAGGATATTAAACTCTCTCTGATATCATGCGAAGTGGTACGCGATGTAGGTTTCGTGTTTTGGGAAGCAAACTCTCTCCACGTAATAAGACGAGAGAGGTAGAAACTTTATCTTGACGTGCCATAGGAAATTTTCAGGCCGACAAGACGTGGGGTGTGCGCGTTACTCGTCGTCGAGGCATCGGAGATACAAGGAATACAGAAGTGCGGATTTCGTGTCTCCGTTGGCTTCGTATGGGGGATGAAAAAGTCCAGTGTACTATTTAATTGACCTAATGGCCAGTAAGGAATCTGGACTTACCATGTGCGATCGAGTCTTGCCATGATGTCTGCCAACAAACTCGGCGTCCGAGTCTTTACCTCCAGGCTTCAGGTGAGAGGGCAGAGCGCTCTTGATTGCCTGAGCCATTGTATGCGTAGTATAGAGAGAAGAGATATATATTCGATATTCTCGAAAGAGATCGGAATTAGAAAAGGAAACGAGATGGCTGTGGCTCAACCTGTGGTGTTGATGTTAACGTTTATAAGGAATAAGGAAAGAGAAGAAGGTCGAAATTTACTTTGAATGTTGGGATGACGATTTGTCCTTCCAGACTTGGGGCAAGAAATGGCGGGGTAGTTTTAGGTATGTAGGTTTTGGCTGGCGGCGGAGCTTTGACAGCTACAGTGCATACAGGTTTGTCCAGTGGCTAAAAAAAGGGGTGGTTAGCTCACTTCTGCAGTGGAAATGCACCATTGACGTAATGCAGATTAAACTAGAAACGAGTCTCTTCCTTGCTTGCTCGCTTTGGTGCGTTTTGCCTTCAACTTGTAGTCTCTTCGTCCAATCCAATCCGAATATCCCACATCCCGTCTACTTCATCGGTCCCATCTCTGGGGCTAATGACAAAACAGAAAAAGACTCGGTAATCTCCAAAATATCTAAGGTTATGTGTCGCAATCTCTCATGATATCTCGGCTTGCTGTGGCTTGATTGCCTCCCCCTTCTGGAGCTGGCGTTGTATCACATGCAAGACACAAGACTTGAGCGGGGAACATGAAATACCTTAAGGAAAGAGAATATGAACATACCTGATGATTACCCTGCAACCCAATTATCCGCAATCTGGCCGAATCAGGAGTGTGAGAGGAGGAAAGGAGAACTGAGCGAATTACCAAGGGACCTCTCCTGCCCTTTTATTTAGTTTCCTGCCAACTCTCGTAGCCCCTTGATCGTTGCTCCAGGAAATTATCGCTTGCCCCATGGTCAACGATTGAGCGGAGATAAATTCGATATGCGGTGTATATTTTAACTTGCAGCTAGCCACGGCTTGCACCTTTAAATATGTTGAGCTAGTCCTGTTCTAGTATTTGTTGGCAACAGGCTAAACCTTGTCAAGTTAAGCGGTCAAAGGTTATCCACCAGAATGCTTGTATCCCAACCCACGCAGCCACGATATACGGGTTACCTTAGCTCCTTAGCTATGTACCTACGTACAATACCTTGATCAAACATTACATGTATCTCGAGACGGAATACTGCAGCGTCCTTGATACATATTTAACAAGCCTCATTCTTTCAACCTGGGTGACACCATGGATTCTTTTCTGTAGGATAGGTTGAGGTATCACCGCGGCGTCAATACATTTATCAACATGCAGACTTCAAACCTACATAATTCGGGGCTGAAAAGTTGCCAACGAAACATGTCACTTTTTTTCCTGCGTGCGTCCCGTTTGACACCCATGGTGGGTGGGACAAAATGGCTTAGGCTTGCAAGTCTAGCCCTTGACCGGACCTCAAATATGTGTGGGTAGTATTTCCAACTCCGTTCGATACTATAGTTGACATTATAAGCGGCCGACAGTACTCTGTTTGGTCATTTGTAACGTAATATAAGCAACTCGGCCCGCGTGGCCTCGTCGAGAGCTTTTGCTATGCAATATCAACTACCTTTATAACTCTCGCAAGTAGCTAGTGCAGCTTTCTCCCCGCTAAAGATCGATTACCTTAGGTACCCAAAGGCAGATCATACCTCAACGAAAGCTGGATAAAGACTTAAATTCTATGGCAATACACCCCATACATGTTTATTAGACCTTTCATACCAGTTAGATTCTCTGGATTCAAATAGCTTAAGCTATGTATCGAAAGCCGGTGAAGAGCTTGAAGCGTCGGTTGAAAGGGGGTGTCCACCGGAGCATTTTGACAAATCAGATATTAGAAAAAAGGTGGGCTCTGACTCGCGGCAGATTGTACAATGGCTATTCACGTTGATCGGATTCGTGAGGTTATAATGACGGAGACCAACCACGTCAGTTTGTAGCAAATAGATAAACGGGAGGTTTCCACGTGGGGGCCACGGTACAGGTAATCAATCAAGTTGTATTGATTTCTTGTATAACCCAAGGCTCGTCCGAGGGCTGGTCGAGATCAACTTCTTCGCGACTAAGATAAGAGCCGCATCCAACCAAGTTTGATCCCTACTCCCTACCAGGTAAAAAACTAGTGTTTCGAAGATTTAAGGGTAATACCGAAAAAAGAACACAGCCACAGACGGTGGTTACATGCATAAGGTAGGTAACCTAGGCTAGAGCATATCTAAGTAGGGATGTAGTATGTAAGAATACAATTTCAAACTTAGCTACCAAGACGTATATTTTCCCTCGCGCCTTATAATGCAGGTACACATGTTAGTAACCTCGAAAGAAGTTGTCGGATGATCCCGCGATAGCGTTTGCAGCGCGCTACGTGGCGTTTAACATGTCAGCGTCAACTTAGCTCCACCCCTGTTGCCATACTGCGGCTGATAATTCGTCTGCATCTGTCAGCTAGCCAAGATACCCCCAGTGTTCCTTCTATTGACGCATCCGCCAAGCTCTAGAGTTGCTTCCCGCATCAGCCCCTTCCGCGCCGTGTGGTAGCATCGGCTTCACATACATAATAGTTTATAAATAGCACCAATATTGGCAATACTTCGTCGACTCTATCGGCCTCAACTTCTTAATTGCCCTCTAGACTCGGCCTATCTTCAGAAGATCTTATTGATTGGATCGCTTACCTTCGCCAATTCCCCTCCAGCTGCTGGAAACCAAGCTATTCGGACGAGGTCTTCTCTCTGTACGCCCACTTTCAAATACGAGATGGGGAGTGTTGGGAACCTACCTTATTGGCAGGTAAACGTACCCGAAAATGAGAGGACAGAGGAGTGTCCGGGATTTCTCCGGAGCTTGAGTGTCAAAGACATCGGCATTATTAGTACGCCGGATTCCGAGTACAAAAGAGCCACGTGGCCCGAAGTCCAGAAAATCGTGGCGGAGAACCGGCTAGACGCTTTCCGGAGGGTTCCGTCGGACCTGAGACGGTATCTGGAATACACCTGGAAGCTGAAGCGGGACTACGGGAGCGTCATGAACTTCGTCCTAACCCAACGGCTGCACTGGGAAGCGCCTGTAAAGCCGAGGGGAAAACCCTTCGAGTTTGATGACGACATTAAGATCCTGTGGAACGACTGGCCGTATGGTATTGATGAGAGGATAGTCCATCTAGTCGTCTGGACCAAGTTCGAGCTGGCTGAGGACCCCGTCACAACCGATCTCACGGACGAAGCTCGAACCGAGATTGATGAGTATGTGCGGAAGAAATTCGGATCTAGAATACCGCAAGATCATGTAAGTGTGGCTCTAATACCTTAATTTCTCCTTCTCCCGTAGGCTAAGACTCTAGGGTAGTACATATGGTTCAAGAACTGGAGATCGTTGAAATCTGTCCAGGCCGTAGAGCATTTTCATGTCATGCTCTTCGACCCAGATCCTAAATTTATTGATGAAATTACTAATGGCGACGTTCCACTTTGTCGCAAGGTTTGATACCCTCTTACATTTCTAGAGCATCCTCTATATGATAGACCACTAGCGTATAGATTCCTACTATAGGTTCATCAGACTTCCCATGTAGTTCTCTAGAAGTTCAATAAGTAATACGGATGCTTTTGACCGGATATACACCTCAGTGTCTGCTTGCTACTCTCGAGCAGGAAAACAGTATTACCCATTTCATAATCTAACTACTGTTCGTTTATGATACATACACGTAGGGAATTTCTATGGAAAATAGAGTGCAAGGAATTTTCCTGGCCCAGATTATCTAATCACTAATAATTCATGTGTCAGAGTAGGGCGAATATAATACATAGCGTCATAGCACTTACCCCTTAAGTGAGTCTTAGATGTCCTGCAAATGCTTAAATGCCACGTACAATGCTGTATCCTCTAAATGATGCATTCTTGACCTTAAATTACGACCCCATCGTCACTTCTACAGCAGGACACTCTGCAAAAGGCACTGCTATCGGCTTCTCTAGACAGACTCTGACTTGCCATCCTCGTTCCTTCATAGGCGCCGGGTTATCACCAATCCTAAAGTCCGATAATATCTTATTCGCCACTTGTGACGCGAGAGCCTCGAGCGTCTCAAAAGACGAAGCCTCCATCGTCTATACGGATATATAAGCATGGCTTCGGTAAACATCAAGCAAATATATCAACTCACCTCAACTATGGTTCTCTCAAGATCGCTGTAGATATCGTCCGCAACATCAAATCTATCGATCTCGACATCGGCAACAACCATCTGCTTAGCTTTCCGCTCGTTCGAGTTGACACCGATCAGCGTCGGGACATGAAGTCCCTGAATCCGCAAGGCGCGAGAATACGACCGCAGCGGATTCTTACTGCTGCTCTTGTCGTCATCCTTCTTATCGCCACCCTTCGAGAAATCATTCCTGAAGCTCGCCGTCGTAGTCAAACTGACTCCAGCGCCAAGCAGCGACGCCTTGGGCAGACTCATAGTCAGCGAGAGCGAGCGCAGCTTCGCCGCGTCCAAAAACGGCAGTTGATCGAGCGGCAACGCGATGCGGCTCCCATCGACCACGCGCCCCGTCATGCGCACCCACAGTAATTCAAAGACATCAGCAGTCCTCGGGGTCTCAACCTCGGCCGCGGAGCCCGTGGCTACAATAGCAGACGCCGCAAGGCCAGAACTCTCCGCACCCCCTGCGCTAGGTTTACCTTGGCCCCAGAGCTCGAGGCTGGAGAGCAGCGTCTTGCTCAGGGTACCATAGTGCACGGTACCAGCATCGAGCTTATCCGTGTCACCTGAGGCTGACACAGAAGAAGACGAGGCGGCATTGCCGGAGAAAGGCTGGGCGAAGGAAATTTCCGATGACAGAAGAACGGGTTGCAGTTTTCCCGATCGGCCCCAGGCGTCCCGGCCGACGGGGATGGCACCCTGGAGGTTCCGCACGCGGACTACGGCGACGGGCTCGCCGGCATCAGCGCGGACGCGGAACGAGCTGACGAGGGGTGCTGGGGGGTCTGTTGTGTCGTTTGTTGGAGGGCCGCCCGGCATTTTGGTTGTCGGGGGTGATGCTTTCCAGAAGGAGGATAGCATTCGCAATTAGGGGTAAAGTAAAAGAGGGTTGCTTTCCGCTAGGTGGTTGCTAGGAGATTGTGGCTTATAGTGAAGAAATGACGCAAGAGGTGGATAGGTGCAGGACGAGTGGGGCCGTCCAGGCGGGAGATTGGGAGCGTCTGAACTTTCAATGTTGATTTAATTTCGTTTTAATTTATGAAAAATTTTAAGACAAAGTATATTTCACTAGAGTTAGAAAAGCTAGACGAGAATTGAAGCTTGCTATATCCACATCTAATACTTTTTGAAAAGTGTTGGGATAGAAGGATGAAGACTTAAGATGAGATGATGTACTGGTGTCACCTACAAACCCCACCAAAGCTCCAGTCACTAATACCTGTCGTATGAGTTGTCATTGTACAACTCAACTCATCATAATTCAGAGGCATATTATCTGTGGTATAAACCTAAATTTCATTCAGAATAATTTGAAGGCTTGCTAGGTACCGACCAAACTATGCATTGATAGTACCTACTTAGGTACATGCGGGTATCATCAAACTCGTAAGGACACTAAACAGCCTCAGACGGGTCCCATATCATCAACCAGTTGATATAATTCTCTGTTGCCCCCCACTTGCTCATATCAATAGATACATACTCAACATCGCGGAAGCCACACTTCTTGTACAGCTCGTGGCCGGCCGGTGAGGCCGCGAGGTAGATAACGAGACCTAGCTTCTGGGCTTCCTCGATGGCTCGTCTTATCAGCATGCCGCCGGCGCCTCGACGCTGGTGCTTGGGATGGGTCTGAAGAAGCGCCAAGTCTTTCGTTACGTTAGAAGCACGTTATCGTGTATATGTATTTCTCTCACCTAGGTCAAATACTTACAGATATATGGCTTATCTCCCATTATGCGTATTCTCCGCTGCCTAAGACCGCCGAACACCAGCTCGCACGCCTCGACATTGCTTTCAGGGCCAAAGTTATATGGCTTTAACAGGGGCTTCTCGAGGTAAATGTTGATTTTGGCAAAAGCGATCATTCGTTCGGGCTCGGGCAGATCCGTATCAACCACCTTGAACCATCGTACCGTGGGATCCCCCTTTAGCTCGGCGACTACGTAGCTTAGACGCCACTCTAGTACATCCGGCGGGAGCAGCGCCGTTGGGAACAGGATCTTATCGAATAGGTCCGACGCATATACCGCGGTTTCGATGTCGATTAACCGGCGCGCGTCCGCCTCAGTAGCAGGCTGTACTTCGAGAGGCATAGTTCACTTGTTTACTGATAAAGGGGGGAGATATTGACTAATTATCTAAGGAAGCCAACTCTTGACCTAAGTATGTAGGTAGGTAGATATTGTCTGGTCTAACTGGTACCCCAGGAGACTTTTCGATAAGGATCATGTTCTAGATTTTGTCGCATTTCTCAAGGCAGTATTAAATAGAAACTCACCTAGTACGATAGCTGAAAGAGTGAAAGGGAATATCATATTTCAGATAGTGACTCACTAGGCAAGTCAGGTAAAGATGATATTTGTATGCAGCATTTGTCTACTGGTCAGAACTGACGGAGTCCATTGGCAACCGATTCAGGGACAGTAATCCACTATATTTTCTTCAGCATCACCTAGGTAGTTTTCCCTTACAGAGTCTAATATTCCACAAAGCGAAGTTATACTAAAATCACTTGTTTAAATGTACATATATGATATAAACAATTGTTTACTGCATGATTTAAGGTGTAATTGATAGACCTCACTAAACCCACACGTCCAACTTGAGCAAAATCTCTCTAACGGGTAGGGGCTTGAAACGCGATTATGTAAATATCTGCCGTATGCATATATCCATCTACTGTGTTTACACACACCTCTGAGCTTGTTCAGCTTGTTTGTAGTTTACTCATTTACAAACTTTCAACAACTTCACGAAAATTTCTACTCAGGTAGCAAATCAAATGAAACAATCAAACAAGCGTGACTAAGTAAATCAATACCTAGTCAGTGCGAAAATGGTGTCCTTCCCACCCAGCATAACCCTCGGCCCCGAGACCCCCCGGCGCGGCCGCTCCGTCGTAGCAGCGCAATCGTTCGGACCGGGGGACACCATCGCCGTCATCACGGGCACCGACAAAAACAACCCCAGCGTCGCCATCCCGGACAGCCCGCGTCTGGCCGACACCTGTCACTACTGCCTCGCGGTTTCGAATTCGAATTCGAATAGCAATAGCAGCAGCAGCAATAATGCTCCCACCACCACCACCACAACCCCAGAACGTGCTAATATCCGCGTGCGTGCGTGCACCGGCTGTAGGACAGCGCACTACTGCTCCACGACATGCCAAAAAGCCGACTGGGCTCTCGTCCACGGCAAGGGAGAATGCAAGACCTTCAAGCGGGTCCGCGCTGGTCTCGAGGCGCAGTCCATAGCCGAAAACTGGTCTACCGGGTCCCTGCCGACGCCCATACGGGCGCTGATCCAGGTGCTTCTGCGCCCTGAGATGCTGGCGGCGACTGATGAGCTGGAGGGCCATTTCGAGAGGGAGCGCACTCTGGCCTCGGGTGGGACCGAGGAGGACATGATCTTCCAGGCTCGTGCTGCGTTGCATTACATGGGTCGCGAGGAGAGCCATGACAGCATAATGGAGGCTATAGAGGTCTTATGTCAGGTAAGTGAGCGAGCGAGTCAAGGCCCACAATTACATACATGTAGTTCAAGTCACGATATTCATTATAAGCACTTTTTATTTGTACTCCCATTCGACTTCTATGAATTTCATCTAATGGCAACTAGCTCCAAGTCAACTCCTTCAACAGACAGGACGTGGATACTGGCCAGAATGGAGTCTACGTCAACACGGCACTGGCAATGCTTAACCATTCATGTACGCCGAACGCATTCGTGCAATTTGTAGGACGGAAGGCTATCTTGCACGCATATCAGGAGATCAAGAAAGGCGAGGAGATTGAGATATCTTATATTGGTAAGTTCGGCAATGAGCAATGTTCCGTTCACGCTACTAACAGCCCGTTCCATGCCAGACGTCACATTACCTCGCTCGCAACGCCGGGAAGCCCTGAAGACACGCTATAACTTCGAGTGCGTTTGTCCTCGGTGCAGAGAGGATCTGGACATCTATCAAGTCTGTTCGAGATACCCGCATCTTGAACTAAATTCGTTCAGTCTAGTCCCTGATCTGGATAAACTACGGAGACCTCCTGTCAAAAGCTTACACTCAAATAAACTCCTGAAAAGGAATGTCGAAGAGATACATTCGACTTGCTCGGCGCTATTGCACGGGCTGAGCTTAGGAGATCAGCATAAGCAACTCTGCGAGCGTTGGTATGCGTGTCGGTCACTTCGAAAAGCAGACTTATACGCCATTGACCCACTAAACCAAGTGCTCAACGAGGCTAGCAACTATTTGGTCGAGCAAAGCCAGTTCGCATATGCGTTGGCCATCTCATGTTTCCTTGCCTTGGAGAGTGATCCATACCGGTCGCCTATGCCCTTCGGCGGACAAAGAGTGAAGGGTTTGTTTAAGATTGCGAAACTTTTATCCCACACCGCTACGACGGCTGCGACAGCATATCGTGCATCAGATACAAGTTTGGCCGCCAGGGTTTCTCGGGCTCTGGGCAAAGTAGACCAAGTTACTATGTGCCAGGCTGTACTGACAATGGGCATTCATTATTGCCCCGCCGCCCACTCGACAGAGTGGCCAGTGTATCATGAAGCGAAGGACTTGCTCAATGATATTGAGAGTCTACCGGGTCGAGACACCGAAAATGCACTAGTCAATGCCTTCAATAGAAATCCGAATGGCTCAGAGGAGAAGGATTTCTTCAAGACCGCAGTCCTAGAACCAATCGAATACCTAGGATCATTCGCCGTGGAGATTATGGAGGCTGAGTTTGGCAGTTAATCATCGTATCACTCCACTATTACGAGGCATATCCTCAACCATTGGGCATTGTGTCCTCTACCGCTGCTAGCCTCGAGCCTCGCCTTGAGCTTCCCTTAAGATACCTTTTATCAATACTACCTGACTTAGTCAGCCGCGGGGACTCCGACGTTTTGCCGCCCGGTTTGCCGGCTTGAATTGGCGGCGTCAAGTTTATAGAATTGTGATTCCGTGATGGGGAGCTAGATAGTGGTGCTCGCATTCGTCTCTTGCTCGAGGAAGGAGCTGAAGACGCGTCTAAATTGAGAGTCTCTTCCGGCTGTGGGCTATGCTTCCTCTTCTGTCTAGATGCCATCGGCGTAAATCGTACTGAATTTCTGTGTTGCGTTTCCATGTCCGTTGCGTCTT
Organism: Hypoxylon sp. PDH2405; assembly: GCA_023628415.1. Lineage (NCBI taxonomy): Eukaryota > Fungi > Ascomycota > Sordariomycetes > Xylariales > Hypoxylaceae > Hypoxylon > Hypoxylon sp. PDH2405. The sequence goes on along the minus strand of JAMAKT010000004.1, from coordinate 5,348 downwards.
GACTATTGGGCGTGCGTGTCTTCTCCATTCTCTGAAGTCGCTCTTTAAATAGCTCAAACTCCATTTGAAGAGTATCAACCTGGCTTGCTTTCTGACCAATCTTGGTGATATTGGTTGTTAGTATATCTATCTCTCGTGATGGGAACTCGGGATCGGTAGGTGGAGGCTTCTGTGATCGCTCTTGGGCCAACTCTTCTCTAAGCTCTTTTAACTCAGCTCTCAGTGAGACTATTTCCCTAGCAGAAGCCTTTGCTGCTGAGATGCTTTCCGTTGTATTCTTTCTGGATCTATCTAGCTCTTCTCGAATATGTCTTATATCGCGCTGTGCAGAGTCCAACTCTGAGGTGATCATTTTATACTCTTTTTGTTCTTTCGCCGAGTTATCAAGATATTTACTTAGAGATAGGCGCACATCCTCGATCGCCCGCTTCGCCACAGCAAGTTCGAGCTCAATATTAGAATGAGATGATAACTTGATTTGTGATGCCTTCTTCACTTGATCAATGTCATTTCTGAGTGAAGTGACATCATGATTCGTGTTGGCAGTCGAGGAACGATGGATTTTCAGTTCTTCTTGCATGCCTTCCATACACTCTCTCAGCTTCTTAATATCGCCTTCGACACGGAGCACGGCAGTATCGAATGACGAGACCATTTGAAACCCTGATCGGTTTAACCTCTGGATTTCCTCCCTTTGGGAGTCTAGTTGGGCTTGAAGGTGATCTAGGAGTTGTTCACGTATTTCCGAAGGGCCATTATTGCCAGTGAATGTATGCGCACTGCTCTCGGAGGCTGGGGGTGTGTTAGTAGTGGTGGATCCACTGCGGGAGGCTTCCTTAAGCTTGAGTGTTCTCTGAATGGTCACCTGAACAGGGTTATCTCCATCCGTAGCAGTGATTTTAACGGATGAGAGCCGCAGGAACAATTGGTCACTGTAACAGTCGGTTAATCATGACCGGACGGTAAGCGTATATGCAATACTCACTTATGTAAAACATGATTGGCAGGGGTGTCTAGACATCGTAATCCAATGGTGGCAAGGCAATGGGGGCATGACACGTCTTGTAGATGGCTATGAAAGGGTACCAGTCAGCTTTGATAAGTCATACATGGGGTTTGGGGAATGAACCATACCAATTTTCTATTAATGTCTGCTCCTCTCCAAGCCGTACGCGGCCCGTTTGCGACGCCCTCAAGTTCTCACCATCGCCGACGACAGGGCTGATATAGCTTTTACCAATCTTGATCCATAGATTGAAAAATTGACCGAGACGCCGGTCGCAACTTGCACAATTGCAGCCCACTCGCTCCATAAGAAATGGAGGTATTGATACCACGCCACTAATGTGCTTAATCCTGAATGTGGTCGATGTAAGTTGTATAGGTCTAAGATGCAAGTCAAATAAACGAAACCCACAACGATCGGCTTGGCGGGTTCCTGCATGAAAATATGGGGTTGGTACAGTATGCACCGTAGATCTCTGCCTGTATTAGGTAATGTGCCCAGCCATCGACGCTTCTGATAAGCGATAGTAGATCATCTATATGTATATGTGGTTACCTACTATGTAGGTAGGTAAGCCTCCAGAGAATGTAATCAACTTCTATTGTCTTAGGTGTAGGAGGTAGGTATCAATTCAGCTTCTACCTGTGGACCTAACCATCTCAAGTGTTGCGCCGCTTTACAGGAACCACGTAGTTTAGGTACCTTGGGTAAATATCCACAAGGAAAGGAAGGATTTGATACCTATAGGTAATCATCTCACACCGCATTGCAACGTGCTTAGGCAGAAGAGGATAAGAAAGTAGATGGTCAAAAACCGCCAATATATTGATCATCGTGTATGCCGTGTATTCCTAGGTACGAAATGGGTATCACAATCCCAATGCCAAAGCATGTTCGTGACTCGTAATTCATGTGCCTCCTTTTCACCTTCCCCATTCCTTTCCAATTATCGTACACTCTATAGAGGGTCCGCCCTGATACGTATTGTCGCAAGACGCATGTATATAGGCCCAGCTCATTTCACACCTATGAATCCAATGCCGTTTCGCGCAATTCCAACTGCCTTCCTCAACGCCTGATCCTCTACATCCGTCCACTTGACGCTTAGCTTGTCCCAATCGCTGCCAGGAGCCTGGTATTCCTTCTTGAACTGCGCCTGCATAGCTTGCAGGCGAGCCATCTCGCGTGGGTCGCCCGATCCGCTGAACACGATGAAGCCCGTGCAAGGAGGTAACGAGTCGTGGATACGCTTGATGCGCTGAGTGAGGTTCTGGACACATGTCTCGAGAGACATATGCGACAAGTCAGGGGGAGGCATATCGCTTTTGCTGTTCCACCATCCTTGGAATGCCTCTAGTTCGCGGAAACGAGCAAACACGAAGTCGACGCCACCAAACGGTATCTCTTCACCAACAGGGTCACCCTTGACGGCTCGTATGATACCTTCTACTACCTCCTCGTCCGATTTACATCCAATGGGGAATGTCGAAGCAGCCCCAGCGCCCTTCATCGGGTCACCCCAGTCGACCATAGCGCTGGTCTTTCCAACATGGACACCTCCTTTGGCCTCAACTCCACCATTTGCGCGATAAGATTTGCCAGTCCGGGTCAATCGTCGGAATAGATTCTCGCCTTGAGAGTCATGGTTGCCCCAAGATTTTCCCTTCTCGCACTTCTGCTTTACCAGATCTAGACACGCTTTAGCGTCTTCTATCGAGTCATGTCCTGCGGCGCCTTTCTGAATGTCGCGTTTGAGAAAGCGCTGCGAAAGAAACTTGAGACTGTTCCTCAGCGGCGGACCTCGGCTATGGGGGAAGAGAATTGAAGTGTCGACGATAAAAGGGTGAGTGAGTTGCAATGCCTTCAGGTCTGATTCTAGGGAATGTCCTACAAGTATGGTGCGGGGATGAAGGATCTCGAGTAACTTGGCCTGGATATCTCTAAGGGTTGTAGTCACGGGAGCCAACATCTCCTCCGTGATGCCTGAAAATTGGGTAACATAGTCGGTGATCGGCTTGTCTGGCTTGACAAGTTCATCGAGGATAATGGTTCCGTCCCAATTCACAAGACTGATTCTTGTGAGCGAGAATTCTTCCGGGCCCGTCATACACATCTCACAGTCAAGGGCGAGGATTTCTCGACCCGCCGTGACACTTCCTTGTTGGATGTCCTCTTCCGGGACATCACCGTCTTCGAAATTCTCCACATTCGTGTGTACCCAGCCTTCTTGATCCTGGAAGTGCATGCGCCGTTCTGCAGGTACACAAGCAGGATGTAATAGATATCCATTCGCTTGGAAGTCTTCCGGCATCATGAGGAACTCTGTTATCCGAGTGCGCTCGTCTTTCCAGCCCTTTGGTTCTTTCGCAGCCTGAACCCCTTTCTGAGACTTCTCTTCCTTGGACTTCTCAATTGGTGCTGTAAGTATCGTGCCCATCGGCGACCGTATGTGGCCGAACTTCTCATTGCCTGGCGTCTTGACCGGCCAGAGATGCGGGAACATGTCTGCGAAATCCTTCAAAATTTCCGGGAGCTCGTTCTTCTTGAGTAATCGAGGATAATAGTCGTCGGGAGATGTCAATACTCGCGGCTTCTGGTCGAGGTCGAAAGGCTGATCGTTGTACGTAGCGAAATCAACGTCTTGTTTAAACATAGCCTCTTCCAGTCCCGGTACCATGATTGCAACAATCTTGCGAAATTGCGGTCGTTGGGATATAGCAACCCATTGCGGAGCAGCCCCCTCGGCAAAGATGTACAGGATGAGATTTCGAAGTGAATCGAGAGCGATCTTGGACTGGAGCTTGGCGTTGTAGTTGAATGTTATGGAAGGGTAATTGGTCGATTGTGGGTTAGGAATTTTCTTATCTTTCTTTTCTTTCTTGGACTTCTTGGGCGAGCGATTATCTACAATCTGCAATGTCCCATCGGGTTCATCATGAGGCCTGGAGCGCTTTAAGCTGCTTGCATCACTGGCGCTGGTATGAGTTGACGCGTCCTCGGGCAAGTCGGCATGATTCTGCGGCGGAGAAGTCTCTACACCGATGTCGAAGGCATGGGTAGGATCCGTTATTGACAAGGGACCATCTACGACGGGAACATGAAGGGATTCAGATAGAAGCGCTTCCTCTGGATGCGCGACTAAGTTGTCCATGGTCGCGTTGTGAATTGGGAATCTCTTCCTCAAGAATCGAGTTGACAAAAATTTGGAAGAGACGCCAAAATTAGTGAGAAGGGGATTGTCGAAGTTAGCATTTGCAAGGCCAAGAATCAAGTCGGCGCGTATGTGGAAAGGTCGGAGCCCCACCTAGAGCTTGAGTACGGTCAATGTACATATGTACACCGGTACTACGTGGGGGGAGGCTGGGATTCGACAATCACGGATTGTTGGCAGACCCCACACCAAGGGTTTCATTGGACAAACTATTGGAATACATCGGTACATATACATACTGTGCCCATATTGGTGACCCCCGCCATTACTCTCAGTACATGCATGTGAGACCCTAGGTGCATGTATATATTATGTACATACTGATAACATTGATACTGACTTGAGAATTCAATGTTGATAATAAAGCATTAGATGCGCTCATCACTTTAGGAATCTGTCAACAGTGATGCTTACACGATATAGATTGCAATTTATAACAAATAGAACATATAAGTACCAAACAAGCAGGGTATTAAAAATACTAGTCGGACTAATATTTGGGTAATATTCGTACTAAACTAGTATTACTCGAGTAATACTTATACTCATATAAAATACTTACCTAAACCTATTTAGGAAAGGCGGGACCCACTAATCTACTTTGGGATTAGTGGGTTCACTTGTCACGTGATCAAATTCGAGGGGAGATAAAAAATAAAAAAAATTAAAAAAAATTATTTTAAAAATAAAAAAAATTAAAAAATAAAAAAAAATAAAAAAGATTATTTTAAAAATAAAAAATTAAAAAAGTAAAAATAAAAAAAATATTTTAAAAATTAAAAACTTATTATTATTATAATAAAATTTAAAGTTATATTTTTATTTTTTATTATTTTAATTATAATATTAAAATAAAATTTTAAATTTATTAATTAAAAATAAATAAAGTAAATAAAATAATATATTTATTTAAAAAAAGTTTTCTTTAATATTTAATTTTTTAAATATAAATAATAAATTATATTTTTTAATTTATTTTATTTTATAAAATTAAATTATTTAGTATTTTTATATTTTAATATTAATAATTTATATTATTTATTTTAATTTTTTAAAAATATAAATAAGTTTTTTTAACTTTTTTAAAAAAGTATTTATTTTTTAAGATTTATTTTAACTTATATAAATATA